>CM062480.1:72290930-72293430 GCA_031479575.1 Coregonus ussuriensis
TTAATGATGGTGGTGGTAGTAGTAGTAGTAATGATGATGGTAGTAGGGGTGATGGTAATGATATCAGTTTAATGATGGTGGTGGTGGTAGTAGTAGTAGTAATGATGATGGTAGTAGGGGGGATGGTAATGATGGCAGTTTAATGGTGGTGGTAGTAGTAGTAGTAGTAATGATGATGGTAGTAGGGGTGATGGTAATGATAGCAGTTTAATGATGGTGGTGGTAGTAGTAGTAGTAATGATGATGGTAGTAGGGGTGATGGTAATGATAGCAGTTTAATGATGTTGGTAGTAGTAGTAGTAGTAGTAGTAATGATGATGGTAGTAGGGGTGATGGTAATGATATCAGTTTAATGATGGTGGTGGTAGTAGTAGTAGTAGTAATGATGATGGTAGTAGGGGTGATGGTAATGATATCAGTTTAATGATGTTGGTAGTAGTAGTAATGATGATGGTAGTAGGGGTGATGGTAATGATAGCAGTTTAATGATGGTGGTGGTAGTAGTAGTAATGATGATGGTAGTAGGGGTGATGGTAATGATATCAGTTTAATGATGGTGGTGGTAGTAGTAGTAATGATGATGGTAGTAGGGGTGATGGTAATGATATCAGTTTAATGATGTTGGTAGTAGTAGTAATGATGATGGTAGTAGGGGTGATGGTAATGATAGCAGTTTAATGATGGTGGTGGTAGTAGTAGTAATGATGATGGTAGTAGGGGTGATGGTAATGATATCAGTTTAATGATGGTGGTGGTAGTAGTAGTAGTAATGATGATGGTAGTAGGGGTGATGGTAATGATATCAGTTTAATGATGTTGGTAGTAGTAGTAATGATGATGGTAGTAGGGGTGATGGTAATGATAGCAGTTTAATGATGGTGGTGGTAGTAGTAGTAATGATGATGGTAGTAGGGGTGATGGTAATGATAGCAGTTTAATGATGGTGGTAGTAGTAGTAGTAGTAATGATGATGGTAGTAGGGGTGATGGTAATGATAGCAGTTTAATGATGGTGGTGGTAGTAGTAGTAGTAATGATGATGGTAGTAGGGGTGATGGTAATGATAGCAGTTTAATGATGGTGGTGGTAGTAGTAGTAGTAATGATGATGGTAGTAGGGGTGATGGTAATGATAGCAGTTTAATGATGTTGGTAGTAGTAGTAGTAATGATGATGGTAGTAGGGGTGATGGTAATGATATCAGTTTAATGATGTTGGTAGTAGTAGTACAGATGTAATGGTGAGGATGACAGTGATAAGTTAGTTATAGTTTCAGAGAGAAGAGACAGAGACACAGAGAGAGAGAGACACAGAGACAGAGACAGAGACAGGTCAGACAGGTGTATAGGAGAATTCCCAGATGTCCTGTTATTCTCTCCTGATTCAAGGAATCTTCTGAGGGAATTAGGGGAAAGTTAGCAGAATTTGGCAACCATAAATAGGACAGGTGTACATGTTACCTGTTGGCAGTGCCACACAGGGCTGGCACACTGTCTCTCTGCCTCCTCCCGTCCACACACACACTTCTGGACACTGACCCTCGGACACGGCTCACACACACCTGAGACAGACGGGGGGGGGGGGGGGTGTTTAACAATATGATCAATATAGTTCAATAAACTATAGTATTTTCAAAATCACTTCCGTGGGGGATGCACGGTCAATAACCTGTAATCTAGCTTGTCATCTCTAAACTCCACTGACGTTTCTACCTGAGTGACAGCGGCTGTTACAGGTGTGTTGTCTACACGGCAGAGTCCTGCCGCATCTCTTCTGACAGCTCCAGGGCTTGTTGCTGCAGCGACGAGGGACAGGCATGGCCTTAGCACACATGCAGCTGACGGACACCATCTTAGGACAGGGTGGGCAGGGACCTGTGACACACACACAGGGTTAAACATATTAGACATACACAGCAATACATCTACATACACATTCTGTGTGTGTGTGTGTGTGTGTGTGTCATTGTGCGTCCTTACCTGGATGGCAGAGCAGCAGACAGTGGTGTCCACAGGCCGGGTTCAGGGTCCTATCACAGACCAGCCCACAGGAGTGCGGTAACAGCCACGGATCCAGAGGAGGGTCCTGAACCTTGCCACAGTAACAGACATACCTACTGGGGGTCTGGGAGGGGCGGTACTCATAACGACATTTAGGACTGGAGAGGAGAGAAGACAGAAACAAAAGCTGTTTATTTACTCATTTCTCTCTAGGAGATGCTAACAACGTTAAGGACTGGAGGGGAGATGCTAACAACGTTAAGGACTGGAGGGGAGATGCTAACAACGTTAAGGACTGGAGGGGAGATGCTAACAACGTTAAGGACTGGAGGGGAGATGCTAACAACGTTAAGGACTGGAGGGGAGATGCTAACAACGCTAAGGACTGGAGGGGAGATGCTAACAACGCTAAGGACTGGAGGGGAGATGCTAACAACGTTAAGGACTGGAGGGGAGATGCTAACAACGTTAAGGACTGGAGGGGAGATGCTAACAACGTTAA
>CM062480.1:72298430-72325930 GCA_031479575.1 Coregonus ussuriensis
GGATATAGATACTTTTGTACCCGTTTCCTCCAGCATCTTCACAAGGTCCTTTGCTGTTGTTCTGGGATTGATTTGCACTTTTCGCACCAAAGTACGTTCATCTCTAGGAGACAGAACGCGTCTCCTTCCTTTGCGGTATGACGGCTGCGTGGTCCCATGGTGTTTATACTTGCGTACTATTGTTTGTACAGATGAATGTGGTACCTTCAGGCGTTTGGAAATTGCTCCCAAGGATGAACCAGACTTTTTTCTGAGGTCTTGGCTGATTTCTTTTGATTTTCCCATGATGTCAACAAATAGGCACTGAGTTTGAAGGTAGGCCTTGAAATACATCCAATTGACTGAAATGATGTCAATTAGCCAATCAGAAGCTTCTAAAGCCATGACATCATTTTTTGGAATTTTCCAAGCTGTTTAAAGGCACAGTCAACTTAATGTATGTAAACTTCTAACCCACTGGAATTGTGATACAGTGAATTATAAGTGAAATAATCTGTCTGTAAACAATTGTTGGAAAAATGACTTGTGTCATGCAAAAAGTAGATATCCTAACCGACTTGCCAAAACTATAGTTTTTTAACAAGATATTTTGTGGAGTGGTTGAAAAACAAGTTTTAATGACTCCAACCTAAGTGTTTGTAAACTTCCGACTTCAAGTGTAGGCCATCCCCAGACATAGGCCATCCCCAGACATAGGCCATCCCCAGACATAGGCCATCCCCAGACATAGCTATCCAGAAACGTCCAGAAAGACGACGTTCTAATGGTTTAACAGGCTGACTGTCAGACAGAGGGTCTTCCAGAAAGACGACGTTCTAATGGTTTAACAGATGTGTGTCATCTCACCAGTCTGGTCAGTGTAGGTGGTGAGCGTCGAGGCCAGAATCTTCCCTCGTTTACCGTCCTTCCCCTGGACCTTCCCACCATCATCATCATCATCATCGTCGTCTGAGGAGGAGCTGTACTGGCTCTGAGCCAATCGCTGAGCAGCAGCCTGGTTGGACTTCCTGATCTCCTCAAACTTGGATTGGCTCGACGCAGCTGTCGATAAATCAATACAAGTAATCAATCAATCACGTAATCAGTCAGTCAGTTGATCAATCAATACAGATAATCAATCAATAGATAATCAATCAGTCAGTCAGTCAATCAATCAGTCAGCAAGCACACTGACAGACAGACTCTCTCTCTCGCTCACTGTTTTGTGGAGGGGCTGCCATGTTCTTCCCTCTGTTAACAGGCTGTAGCTGTGGGTCCTTCCCATCTCCTCCTCTCCCCCTCCCACTAGGAGTGTTAGGGGATTCTGCTGCCCTCTCTCTCTGAGGTCGCGACCCTTGACCCTGTGGCTGACCCCGGCCACGACCCCGACCCTGCTGACGCCAGGCCGGATCCATGGTGACGACCTGCCACATCACAACACAGGACATTAAAGAGAACGTGATGATAACGCATACATGATCAGTGACTTTGTTTCCGTTTTACCGAAGACCAGCGGTTCATATTGTAGCGACCTTTGCCCAACACCTAGCGACCCCATAAAGAGGATGTCTTGGCGTAGCAGCTAGGGCGTTGGGCTGACAGTCACTGGATTTGGGTTTGAGTCCCGAATTCACTACGGTCTAAAATATAATGAATTATTTTTCATACAAAACTTATCCAACTATAAGCCCGAGTGCCTGTGTTGTGCTATCATGCTAACTCCTTGTCACGTTTGGTATGACAATGACAGCAGAAACAGATCTGACACCAGGCTAGTAGACTATCTTGTTCTGCAGAGTTCAGTACAGCGAGAGGAACAGTGAATGAGCACTACTTTTGACCTGGGCAGGGCTCTACAGTGCGACCATTTTACTCGCATACAGTATATGCGGCTAAATATTTTGCTTGTAATTTTCATTTAGGAACACCAGTGCTCCTTGAAAAAATTAACGATTCTAGCTTTAATACCTCAAATATTTTTTTGTTGTGCTCCTAAATTTCTTCGTGTGCGCCTACGTTTTGCTCCTTGCTCCTTGTAAAAAAAAAAAAGGTCAGCGTAGAGCCCTGCAGGGCCCATAGGGTTAGTGCACTATATTATAGGGAATAGGGTGCCATTTGGGACATAACACTACTTGTTGCATAACTTCAGCAGACTGACTCTCTCCTACAGTCCATTGCAATCTATATGACGTGTCTCTCTCTACAAACCCTGCCAGACAAACCTATGGAGATAGACTTCGTCCCAAATGCCACCCTATTCCCCTATGTAGTGCGCTACTTTTATATAGGCCGTCGGGACGCACCCCTGACTGCGGCAGAGGAGAGAGGGGGACTTCCATGCTCCGGACGAACATGCAGACAGCTACTATGCATAACAAGTTGATAGCCCCGATATCAGATATATCCAGAAAGCATATGGCGCGTCTTGAGTAAGTTAGCTAGCTGATGAAAGCTAGCATCATATGCCACCAACAATCCACAGGGCTAGCTGGCTAGCTATGCTTCTACAGAGGGCTAGCTAACAAACCGACATAGTTTACTAGTGAGAAAAGCTATAGCTGGCTGTTTTAAAGGAGTTATCGCTGAGCTAGCTAGTTCACCAAGGGTTGAACAAAATATTCTCTACCGTAGGCAAGTTCATGTTATTGGTGACAGCTAGCTAACGTTAGCCGGCTAACTGACAGTTAGATGGCCGTGTCATTCAACTAGGAAAGTGATAGCGTTTCTAGCTACGTTTCTAACTCAACAAATACACAACTGCAATATTCGTAACACCCATGCATTACAGTACTGCGATTTGATGAACTAACAAACTCTGAATTCTAAAAAAAAATATTGTTTGTTTCATTGATTCATGCAGACATACCAGACCGTTCACTCCACGCCGCTCGCTCACACAGGAACACACTGCGCAAACTCCAACCACTGTGGTGCAGGCTGGGAATTGTAGTGATGAACGGTAGTCGTTGTTACTTCACTCAACGGCGAGCCGGTGTCTCAAAAACTACAAGTCCAAAAGTATAACGAACTAAATGGGGCTGTGCAACGTGTCAAACCAACGCTGTGCAAGAAGTCCACTCCACATAACGTTGGGTTACGGATGTAACCTTAGTTCTCTGAGTAGAGTAACCGGTCCCCAAAACGAGGAATAGAAACTCCTTCTCTTCACGCAATGTGATTGAGATGCTTAATATCAAAGATGTTTACAGCACAGGAAGTTGGTGGCACCTTAATTGGGGAGGACGGGCTCGTGGTAATGGCTGGAGTGGGATAAAGGAATGGTATTAAATCCATCAAACACATATGTTTGATGCCCTTCCATTTGCTCCGTTCCAGACATTATTACGAGCCGTCCTCCCCTCAGCAGCCTCCACTGGTTTACAGACATGTTTACTGTCTGTTACTTCACTCGAACTCCACGGAGGAAAGACATGAAAGGTTGGCGACCCGTTACTCTACTCAGAGAATCAAGGTTACATCCGTAACCCAACATTCTCGTAGCGGATCGCCAAATGAACTATGGGAGAGGCTGTACCAAGAGGTCGTTTGGACAACAGAGTGGGATAACTCAGCTTAGTCCAGATGAGTCCCTGGGACGTTATTGTATCCACCACAGGATGCAAAATAATATAATTACCCAACAGGGTAACACAGAATTTCAAATGTGGCATACAACTGTATTCACAAGCAAGCTGAAAGCTACATGAGGCTCCAATTAGCCTCACTGATGGTTGATGAGTGGGTGATTTTGCAAATATGGACCTTTTTGTGTCTCAGGGTTAGATTTTAAAGATAAAATGTTAATTTAGATATTTTTATTTCACATCCATTAAGTAGAGACTAAAATAACCGTACACTTTTTTTTTCAGCATTCAATATGTTTACAAAAATTTTTTTTCTAAACATTTCATAAAATCAAATCACATTTTTTGGGACACCTACACATGTTTAGCAGATGTTATTGCGGGTGTAGCGAAATGCTTGTGTTTCTAGCTCCAACAGTGCAGTAATATCTAACAATTCAACAATACACATAATACACACAACCTAAAAGTAAAAGAATGGAATTAAGAAATATATAAATATTAGTTTGAGCAATGTCGGAGTGGCATAGACTAGAATACAGTAGAATAGAATACAGTATATACATTATTATTATTATTATTATTATTATTATTACATACTGTATGAGATGAGTAAAGCAAAAATATGTAAACATTATTAAAGTGACTAGTGTTCCATTATTAAAGTGATTTCAAGTCTATGTACAGTTGAAGTCGGAAGTTTACATACACTTAGGTTGGAGTCATTAAAACTCGTTTTTCAACCACTCCACAAATATCTTGTTAACCAACTATGGTTTTGGCAAGTCGGTTAGGACATCTACTTTGTGCATGACACAAGTCATTTTTCCAACAATTGTTTACAGACTTATAATTCACAGTATCACAATTCCAGTGGGTCAGAAGTTTACATACATTAAGTTGACTGTGCCTTTAAACAGCTTGGAAAATTCCAGAAAATTATGTCATGGCTTTAGAAGCTTCTGATAGGCTAATTGACATAATTTGAGTAAATTAAAATCAAATTGTTAGGGCCTACATGAAGCTGTCCCAACAGCAGAGTCCCAGCAGCAGAGTCCCAGCAGCAGAGTCCCAGCAACAGAGTCCCAACAGCAGTCCCAACAGCAGAGTCCCAACACCTTACCACTGCTCCACCTGGCTATCAGAGGAGCCTTGTCTGGCAGCGAAACAGTTCATTCAGCCTCATTTACTGCCTTAAAAAACAAAACATATCTGATATGGCCGACTTGCTTAAACAAATGTGGTTTCTACTGACAATTGAGATGTACAAACTATGGCATAAGAGGACGCCGAGGAGATAAGAGGAAATCCGTAATTCCGATTAAGACATTAATGAGCGAGCTAGGACGGACGTAGTCAATATGACTATTTGTTCAGCACTTTTAAATTTACAGCGACAGAATTCAGAACATGGTCCGTTCTTACAGTATTCTCCCTGTACACCAAGTCAGAACCGTAGGATAAATAAAGGGGCCATATAAGCAGACAATGAAAGATCTTACAATATTTGATGATGACATTTCTCTAAAACAGGCTATAGGCTACATGTGCACCACCAAGTCAGAACAATAGGCTAAGTTATGAGGGGGAAAGGGACCCAATTATAATTTGAGGCACATGGGCTAATAACAGCTTACTACACAACATACTTAGCTACAGTATACATATCTACAGTGGGGAAAAAAAGTATTTAGTCAGCCACCAATTGTGCAAGTTCTCCCACTTAAAAAGATGAGAGAGGCCTGTAATTTTCATCATAGGTACATGTCAACTATGACAGACAAAATGAGAATTTTTTTTCCAGAAAATCACATTGTAGGATTTTTTATGAATTTATTTGCAAATTATGGTGGAAAATAAGTACTTGGTCAATAACAAAAGTTTCTCAATACTTTGTTATATACCCCTTGTTGGCAATGACACAGGTCAAACGTTTTCTGTAAGTCTTCACAAGGTTTTCACACACTGTTGCTGGTATTTTGGCCCATTCCTCCATGCATATCTCCTCTAGAGCAGTGATGTTTTGGGGCTGTCGCTGGGCAACACGGACTTTCAACTCCCTCCAAAGATTTTCTATGGGGTTGAGATCTGGAGACTGGCTAGGCCACTCCAGGACCTTGAAATGCTTCTTACGAAGCCACTCCTTCGTTGCCCGGGAGGTGTGTTTGGGATCATTGTCATGCTAAAAGACCCAGCGACGTTTCATCTTCAATGCCCTTGCTGATGGAAGGAGGTTTTCACTCAAAATCTCACGATACATGGCCCCATTCATTCTTTCCTTTACACGGATCAGTCGTCCTGGTTCCTTTGCAGAAAAACAGCCCCAAAGCATGAAGTTTCCACCCCCATGCTTCACAGTAGGTATGGTGTTCTTTGGATGCAACTCAGCATTCTTTGTCCTCCAAACACGACGAGTTGGGTTTTTACCAAAAAGTTTCATCTGACCATATGACGTTCTCCCAATCCTATTCTGGATCATCTAAATGCACTCTAGCAAACTTCAGATGGGCCTGGACATGTACTGGCTTAAGCAGGGGGACACGTCTGGCACTGCAGGATTTGAGTCCCTGGCTGCGTAGTGTGTTACTGATGGTAGGCTTTGTTACTTTGGTCCCAGCTCTCTGCAGGTCATTCACTAGGTCCCCCCGTGTGGTTCTGGGATTTTTGCTCACTGTTCTTGTGATCATTTTGACCCCACAGGGTGAGATCTTGCGTGGAGCCCCAGATCGAGGGAGATTATCAGTGGTCTTGTATGTCTTCCATTTCCTAATAATTGCTCCCACAGTTGATTTCTTCAAACCAAGCTGCTTACCTATTGCAGATTCAGTCTTCCCAGCCTGGTGCAGGTCTACAATTTTGTTTCTGGTGTCATTTGACAGCTCTTTGGTCTTGACCATAGTGGAGTTTGGAGTGTGACTGTTTGAGGTTGTGGACAGGTGTCTTTTATACTGATAACAAGTTCAAACAGGTGCCATTAATACAGGTAACGAGTGGAGGACAGAGGAGCCTCTTAAAGAAGAAGTTACAGGTCTGTGAGAGCCAGAAATCTTGCTTGTTTGTAGGTGACCAAATACTTATTTTCCAACATAATTTGCAAATAAATTCATTAAAAACCCTACAATGTGATTTTCTGGATTTTTTTTTCTCAATTTGTCTGTCATAGTTGACGTGTACCTATGATGAAAATGACAGGCCTCTCTCATCTTTTTAAGTCGGAGAACTTGCACAATTGGTGGCTGACTAAATACTTTTTTTCCCCACTGTAACTGGCATATTACTTCATTTATGCAGTAGCATACAATACATTTTTGGACTCACCTTGTTGTGCTGTGCTCACTTGAATAGGTAGGTGGCGCGGTGGTCCTTCGTGGCCAAATTTTGTAATCAAACTTTGTCATCAAAGTCAAAGCATTCTCTGGATTTATGGTGCTTGCAAGACAACTGGGGAAAAAAAACAAAAAGTCGAATCATGATGACGTCAGTGATCTTCAGGTCGGAGGTCTAGAAGTCGGGAACTCAGGCCTCTTTCGACTCCCAGTTGGATGACCGTTCAAAACGTATTTTAACATCGTCTTTATCCGAATTCCCAGTTGTCTTGAACTCACTTTTTATTTGTTTATTTATTTTTATTTAACTAGGCAAGTCAGTTAAGAACAAATTCTTATTTACAATGATGGCCTACCAAAAGGCAAAAGGCCTCCTGAGGGGACGGGGGCTGGAATTTAAAAATTAAAAATTAGGACACCACAACACAGCATGGTAGCAACATGGCAGGGTTCGTTTGGCAACTAGGGTGAAAGAGGAGCGATTACGATTGAGGAAACCAAGTCTAGATTTAACCTTAGCCTGCAGCTTTGATATGTGCTGAGAGAAGGACAGTGGACCATCTAGCCGTACTCCCAAGGACTTGTATGAGGTGACTACCTCAAGCTCTAAACCCTCAGAGGTAGTAATCACACCGGTGGGGAGAGGGGCATTCTTCTTACCAAACCACATGACCTTTGTTTTGGAGGTGTTCAGAACAAGGTTAAGGGCAGAGAAAGCTTGTTGGACACTAAGAAAGCTTTGTTGTAGAGCATTTATCACAAAATCCAGGGAGGGGCCAGCTGAATATAAGACTGTATCATCTGCATATAAATGGATGAGAGAGCTTCCTACTGCCTGAACTATGTTGTTGATGTAAATTGAGAAGAGCGTGGGGCCTAGGATGGAGCTTTGGGGTTCTCCCTTGGTGACAGGCAGTGGCTGAAACAGCAGATGTTCTGACTTTACACACTGCACTCTTTGAGAGAGGTAGTTAGCAAACCAGGCCAAAGACCCCTCAGAGACACCAATACTCCTTAGCCGGCCCACAGGGATGGAATGGTCTACCGTATCAAAAGCTTTGGCCAAGTCAATAAAAATAGCAGCACAACATTGCTTAGAATCAAGGGCAATGGTGACATCATTTAGGACCTTTAAGGTTGCAGTGACACATCCATAACCTGAGCGGAAACCAGATTGCATACCAGAGAGAATACTATAGACATCAAGAAAGCCTTCCAAGCAATGGGAACCTCCCCAGAGAGGAGAGACAGGTTAAAAAGGTCAGAGACAGGCTTGGCGATGATAGGGGCTGCAACCTTAAAGAAGACAGGAGCTAAACCATCTGACCCAGATGTTTTTTGGGGTCAAGTTTAAGGAGCTCCTTTAGCACCTCGGACTCAGTGACCGCCTGCAGGGAGAAGCTGTGTAGCGGGGCAGGGGAAAAAGAGGGAGGAGCATCGGGGCTAGGCACATTAGAAGGGCTGGGAGATGAGGAAATGTTGGACAGGCAAGGAGGCGTGGCTGAGTCAAATAGGAATCCTGACTTAATGAAGTGGTGATTAAAGAGCTCAGCCATGTGCTCCTTGTCAGTAACAACCACATCATCAACATTAAGGGACATGGGCAGCTGTGAGGAGGAGGGTTTATTCTCCAGGTCTTTCACCGTTTTCCAGAACTTCTTGGGGTTTGACCCACAGAGAGAGAACTGCTCCTTAATGTAACTAACTTTGGCCTTCCGGATAGCCTGAGTGCACTTATTTCTCATTTGCCTGAACGAGAGCCAGTTAGCCTGAGGTAACAGGTAACATCAGGTAACATGAATACAAAGCCGGTGAGAGGTGGTTAGAATAGGATGGGAGGCCAAGAGTCTGTGGAACCAATAGAGTCAGAGTCCAGATAGAGAGTCAGAGTCCCGATAGAGAGTCAGAGTCCCGATAGAGAGTCAGAGTCCTGATAGAGAGTCAGAGTCCCGATAGAGAGTCAGAGTCCCGATAGAGAGTCAGAGTCCAGATAGAGAGTCAGAGTCCCGATAGAGAGTCAGAGTCCAGATAGAGAGTCAGAGTCCCGATAGAGAGTCAGAGTCCTGATAGAGAGTCAGAGTCCTGATAGAGAGTCAGAGTCCCGATAGAGAGTCAGAGTCCCGATAGAGAGTCAGAGTCCAGATAGAGAGTCAGAGTCCCGATAGAGAGTCAGAGTCCCGATAGAGAGTCAGAGTCCCGATAGAGAGTCAGAGTCCAGATAGAGAGTCAGAGTCCCGATAGAGAGTCAGAGTCCCGATAGAGAGTCAGAGTCCCGATAGAGAGTCAGAGTCCAGATAGAGAGTCAGAGTCCCGATAGAGAGTCAGAGTCCCGATAGAGAGTCAGAGTCCCGATAGAGAGTCAGAGTCCCGATAGAGAGTCAGAGTCCCGATAGAGAATCAGAGTCCTGAGTCTGGGAACAAACATTGTCTGTCCCATAGTGGGGTAAAATAGCCAGTTCATAGTCAACAAAGGAGGCAGGAGTCATGAGGCAAATAGCATAAAGCACAAGAATAAAATAAAATGACTTGGGGCTAGCCATTGTAAGTTCAAAGAGTCACTCGCCCCAACAAGATAACTTGAGAGAGTAGCTCTATGTGTCCAGTAGGCTATAAAAGTCTGAGATAAAATAAATAGTTGAACTATGCTAGTTAATTAAAGCGTTTCAAGTTAATTAGCCTACATACAATTCCTGTCAGTCCAAAGTCGTGCTGGATTGACAGCTTGGCCAATGTTGAGTGTTTATAATTTTAAACTTGGAAATGTGACCCTTAAACCCAGTCTTGGACCACACATCCACTCCACTGAATAGCAGGCTAGTAATTGCTTTGCAACGCTTGCAGTTAGCCACTGATTCCTTCCAAACCACTCATTGTTGAATTTGCGATTTCCAACTTGTTGTGTAATGTTTATGTCCAATGGCCGATGAGCACCGATATAATTGATCTATATAGGCCTATAGATATAATTGATAAAAACATGTAACCAGTAGGTTTGTTTTTTCTCATTATTATTTCCTGTTCATCTATTGGTTAATATTGTCCCTGTCACCATCGTTGAGAGACGGGTCGGACCAAGGTGCAGCGTGAAAAGCGTACATGTTTATTCACTCAACATACAACAAAACTAGAACCAACGTAACGTGAAGTCCTCCGGCAACGTAACGTGAAGTCCACACACACACACACACACACACACACACACACACACACACACACACACACACACACACACACACACACACACACACACACACACACACACACACACACACACACACACACACACACACACACACACACACACACACACACACACACACACACACACACACACACACACACACACACACACACACACACACACACACACACAAGCCTAAAACGGAACAAGATCCCACAACTAAGGTAGGCAGCCAGGCTACCTAAGTATGATCCCCAATCAGAGACAACGAGCGACAGCTGCCTCTGATTGGGAATTACACCCGGCCAAACATAGAAATACAACCTAGATACACTACATAGAAATACACTAACATAGATCTCAACAGAAAACTCACACCCTGACCCAACCAACGAGAGTTCTCTGGATCAGGGCGTGACAGTCCCTTTAATTTCTGGACATTAACGTCCCCTGTCTATGCAGTGCACCCTGAAGAGGCCTCTGAGACACAAAGCGTTTTTTTTACTATGCAATAGCCGCTAAAATAAAGGCTTTTTAGCTTTTCCACAAAAAAACATTTAAAGATATATGGAAAATTATATTTTGTATTCGTGGATTAATTTACCTTTAGGCAATGCCTTTTATGAAGGTTTTTGATTATGAAAGAAGAAGAAAAAAGCCATCGAAAACCTTCATGAAAGACATCAGGTAGAAGTCAATTGAATATGAATATAATTGTACATCTTAAATGACCACGTTTTCATGAATTTGATTATATACCGTAAGCTTGAAGCCCATTGAAAAACAGTATTGGGACTTGCACCAGGAAGTAGGCGGGGCTTTCATAGTGTATTGGGCTGCCTATATAAACGCAGCCTGAGAAATAAACTGTCCAATCGTACGTTCTGTTGTGTTCTGTGGACATATGTACATGACACTGAGACAGTACTTCCTTATAAAATGTCTTTATTATGTTTATTGCATGGCAGTGCTTCAACTTTATACTTCCATCGCTCATCACTACGGTAACAATACTTTATATTAACTAGCTTTTATTATCCAACACAATGATCCAACCAAATCACCAATTCACATATCCATTGATCCGTTGATTGGTTGATTGATTGATTAAAGATATTCAAGAAGTATTTTGACACTTCAAATACTGTAATAACTTATTGTTTTTATATAAAAAAATATTTTGCAGACTGACTGTATGTTGTGGATAATTTGTAAATTATTTCAATTCTACTGCACAGCAACATAAAGTAAACCAATTAAGTATTGTTATTATTTTAATAATATTAAATCAAATATCACATATCAATGAAGTAGCATGTTACATCAAATATCACCTACAGATCTTGGATACTTTATTCAATGGTGAGCATATTTTAATAGAAAATAAATAACTTTATAAATAAGAAATAACTCAATCTTATTTTTTTGGCTTTTAAAAGGTTATTTAGTGGATATTTAGTGAAAAAATGACAAATGTTTGGTGGTGAATATTTGGTGGACAGAATAAGACAACAAGAACAAATGTTAGTTTGATCTGACATTCTCTTTGTAACTATTCAGAAACGACTCTGTCTGTGAAGTAGATTATGCTGTTTTTTCCTATGGCTCTTTTGGTCACCTGTGGAACAACCAAGTTACTGAGAGGTCAGTCAACTCTTCATGTAACTCAATTCCTCTACACCACCTGAATGCCATTGACACCACCTGTTGTTGCTAGTGTTCCTTTAATGTCATTGACACCACCTGTTGTTGCTAGTGTTCCTTTAATGCCATTGACACCACCTGTTGTTGCTAGTGTCCCTTTAATGTCATTGACACCACCTGTTGTTGCTAGTGTCCGTTTAATGCTATTGACACCACCTGTTGTTGCTAGTGTCCCTTTAATGTCATTGACATCGCCTGTTGTTGCTAGTGTCCCTTTAATGTCATTGACACCACCTGTTGTTGCTAGTGTCCCTTTAATGCTATTGACACCACCTGTTGTTGCTAGTGTCCCTTTAATGCTATTGACACCACCTGTTGTTGCTAGTGTCCCTTTAATGTCATTGACACCACCTGTTGTTGCTAGTGTCCCTTTAATGTCATTGACACCACCTGTTGTTGCTAGTGTCCCTTTAATGCTATTGACACCACCTGATGTTGCTAGTGTTCCTTTAATGCCATTGACACCACCTGTTGTTGCTAGTGTCCCTTTAATGTCATTGACACCACCTGTTGTTGCTAGTGTCCGTTTAATGCTATTGACACCACCTGTTGTTGCTAGTGTCCCTTTAATGTCATTGACACCACCTGTTGTTGCTAGTGTCCCTTTAATGTCATTGACACCACCTGTTGTTGCTAGTGTCCCTTTAATGACATTGACACCACCTGGTGTTGCTAGTGTTCCTTTAATGCTATTGACACCACCTGGTGTTGCTAGTGTCCCTTTAATGCTATTGACACCACCTGTTGTTGCTAGTGTCCGTTTCCCAACCCACGTTGCTCTGCTTGCTTTTACATCATTACATTTTGGTCATTTAGTAAAACACTCTTATTCAGAGTGACTTCCAGTCAGTGCATTCAACTACATTAGGTAGGATCAACAACCACACAATCACAGTCGTCGCAAGTAAAACCTTCAAAGACATAATGTTCTTCTTATAGCAGAAACGAACAGAACAGAAAGTTTGTTCAGATTCTGCCTCAACCTCACAGATCAATGGGACTATTTCTTCTCTTCTGTGGTTGCCACAGAACCCATCTCCACCCCTATCTCCTGGACCTCCTGGACCTCCTGGGCCGGAACCACCACCTTCTTCTCCAGTCTGGTGATTCTGCGTTTCAGTCTGCTCTGGCCCGCCTCGTGTTCGGCGAGGAGCCGGGCGTATTGAGTCTGGAGGGCGTCCAGCGTTGCTGTCATCTTCTCCACCTTCTCCTCCATATCCTTGGGGTCCGGGCCCTGCGCCGCCACCTAGTTAACGATCAAGACATTGATTAATGAGTTAATCAATCAATCAATCAATACATCAATCAATCATTATTAGTGAGTCTTCTCTTCCATGTCCCTGGGGTCCGGGCCCTGTGCTGCCAACTAGTGAACAATCAATACATTGATCAAGTAGTAAATCAATTGGTCGGTCAGTTAGTCGATCAGATAATCAATTAATAACCCAATCTCCTCCATATCCTGGGGTCCGGGCCTTCTTCGCCACCTAATCATCAATCAATACATCCATCAGTTGGTCAGTCAGTCAATCAATTAAAAAGTAACTCAATCAGACGTCCAGGTCCAGCAGGTTGTCCTTCATCAGGATCTGTCATCCTACAGCATGGCCCTAGCATCATGACTATTATGACGATTATAGAGGTGTTATAGAGGTGTTATAGAGGTGTTATAGAGGTGTTATAGAGGTGTTATAGAGGTGTTATAGAGGTGTTATAGAGGCGTTACAGAGGTGTTATAGAGGTGTTATAGGTGTTATAGAGGTGTAATAGAGGTGTTATAGAGGTGTTATAGAGGTGTTATAGAGGTGTTATAGAGGCGTTACAGAGGTGTTGTTATAGGTGTTATAGAGGTGTAATAGAGGTGTTATAGAGGTGTTATAGAGGTGTTATAGTAGTATTATAGAGGTGTTATAGAGGTGTAATAGAGGTGTTATAGAGGTGTTATAGTAGTATTATAGAGGTGTTATAGAGGTGTTATAGAGGTGTTATAGAGGTGTTATAGAGGTGTTATAGAGGTGTTATAGAGGCGTTACAGAGGTGTTATAGAGGTGTTATAGGTGTTATAGAGGTGTTATAGAGGCGTTACAGAGGTGTTATAGAGGTGTTATAGGTGTTATAGAGGTGTAATAGATGTGTTATAGAGGTGTTATAGAGGTGTTATAGAGGTGTGATAGAGGTGTTATAGAGGTGTTATATTGTTATAGAGGTGTGATAGAGGTATTATATAGGTGTTATAGAGGTGTGATAGAGGTGTAATAGAGGTGTTATAGAGGTGTTATAGAGGTGTTATAGAGGTGTTATAGAGGTGTTATAGAGGTGTTATAGCGGTGTTATAGAGGCGTTACAGAGGTGTTATAGAGGTGTTATAGGTGTTATAGAGGTGTTATAGAGGTGTTATAGAGGTGTTATAGAGGTGTGATAGAGGTGTTATAGAGGTGTTATATTGTTATAGAGGTGTGATAGAGGTATTATATAGGTGTTATAGAGGTGTGATAGAGGTGTAATAGAGGTGTTATAGTAGTATTATAGAGGTGTTATAGAGGTGTTATAGAGGCGTTACAGAGGTGTTATAGAGGTGTTATAGGTGTTATAGAGGTGTAATAGATGTGTTATAGAGGTGTTATAGAGGTGTTATAGAGGTGTGATAGAGGTGTTATAGAGGTGTTATATTGTTATAGAGGTGTGATAGAGGTATTATATAGGTGTTATAGAGGTGTGATAGAGGTGTAATAGAGGTGTTATAGAGGTGTTATAGAGGTGTTATAGAGGTGTTATAGAGGTGTTATAGAGGTGTTATAGCGGTGTTATAGAGGCGTTACAGAGGTGTTATAGAGGTGTTATAGGTGTTATAGAGGTGTAATAGAGGTGTTATAGAGGTGTTATAGAGGTGTTATAGAGGTGTGATAGAGGTGTTATAGAGGTGTTATATTGTTATAGAGGTGTGATAGAGGTATTATATAGGTGTTATAGAGGTGTGATAGAGGTGTAATAGAGGTGTTATAGTAGTATTATAGAGGTGTTATAGAGGTGTTATAGAGGTGTTATAGAGGTGTTATAGAGGTGCTATAGAGGTGTTATAGGTGTTATAGAGGTGTAATATAGGTGTTATAGAGGTGTTATAGAGGTGTTATAGAGGTGTTATAGAGGTGTGATAGAGGTGTTATAGAGGTGTTATATTGTTATAGAGGTGTGATATAGGTATTATAGAGGTGTTATAGAGGTGTTATAGAGGTGTTATAGAGGTGTTATAGAGGTGTTATAGTGGTGTTATAGAGGCGTTACAGAGGTGTTATAGAGGTGTTATAGGTGTTATAGAGGTGTAATAGAGGTGTTATAGAGGTGTTATAGAGGTGTTATAGAGGTGTGATAGAGGTGTTATAGAGTTGTTATATTGTTATAGAGGTGTGATAGAGGTATTATATAGGTGTTATAGAGGTGTGATAGAGGTGTAATAGAGGTGTTATAGAGGTGTTATAGAGGTGTTATAGAGGTGTTATAGGTGTTATAGAGGTGTTATAGGTGTTATAGAGGTGTTATAGAGGTGTTATAGAGGTGTTATAGAGGTGTTATATAGGTGTTATAGAGGTGTTATAGAGGTGTTATAGAGGTGTTATAGGTGTTATAGAGGTGTTATAGAGGTGTTATATGTATTATAGAGGTGTTATAGAGGTGTTATAGTGGCATTATAGAGGTGTTATAGAGGTGTTATAGATGTGTTATAGAGGTGTTATATAGGTGTTATAGAGGTGTTATAGAGGTGTTATATAGGTGTTGTAGAGGGATTATAGAGGTGTTATATGTATTATAGAGGTGTTATAGAGGTGTTATAGAGGTGTTATAGAGGCATTATAGAGGTGTTATAGAGGTGTTATAGAGGTGTTATAGAGGTGTTATAGGTGTTATAGAGGTGTTATAGAGGTGTTATAGGTGTTATAGAGGTGTTATAGAGGTGTTATAGAGGTGTTATAGAGGTGTTATAGGTGTTACAGAGGTGTTATAGGTGTTATAGGTGTTATATAGGTGTTATAGAGGTGTTATAGAGGTGTTATAGAGGTGTTATAGAGGTGTTATATAGGTGTTATATGTATTATAGAGGTGTTATAGAGGTGTTATAGAGGCATTATAGAGGTGTTATAGAGGTGTTATAGAGGTGTTATAGAGGTGTTATATGTGTTATATAGGTGTTATAGAGGTGTTATAGGTGTTATAGAGGTGTTATAGAGGTGTTATAGGTGTTATAGAGGTGTTATAGGTGTTATAGGTGTTATAGAGGTGTTATATAGGTGTTATAGAGGTGTTATAGAGGTGTTATAGAGGTGTTATATAGATGTTGTAGAGGGATTATAGAGGTGTTATATGTATTATAGAGGTGTTATAGAGGTGTTATAGAGGCATTATAGAGGTGTTATAGAGGTGTTATAGAGGTGTTATAGAGGTGTTATAGGTGTTATAGAGGTGTTATAGAGGTGTTATAGGTGTTATAGAGGTGTTATAGAGGTGTTATATAGTTGTTATAGAGGTGTTATAGGTGTTATAGAGGTGTTATAGGTGTTATAGAGGTGTTATAGAGGCATTATAGAGGTGTTATAGAGGTGTTATAGAGGTGTTATAGAGGCATTATAGAGGTGTTATAGAGGTGTTATAGGTATTATATACCTCCAGGTCCAGCAGGTTGTCCTTCATCAGGATCTGCCGTCCCTTCTCCTCCAACATGGCTTTAGCATCAGGGTACTCCGACAGGGCCTCCATGAGGTCATCTTTAGAAAGGCAAAACAGGTCAGAGTACCCCACACTCCTGATGTTAGCGGTCCTCCTGTTCCCTGCCCTGGAACCTGGAAGAAAATGAAGCACAGCAACAACTTGTTGATTGGAGGAATCTTTACTTTAGTATCCAACAGCAGAGCAGGAGACAATATAGCAGCAATGAAGCAGTGTAGCCATGTTCCTAACTCTGGGTCCAGGAGAGGAGACTGAACCTGGGTCCAGGAGAGGAGACTGAACCTGGGTCCAGGAGAGGAGACTGAACCTGGGTCCAGGAGAGGAGACTGAACCAATCTGATTTGTCCTCAGGTGTTCCTAACTCTGGGTCCAGGAGAGGAGACTGAACCAGTCTTAGTTTGTCCTCAGCTCTAGTAGTGTTTTACCTATTTGATCTCTGCCCCAACCTGAAGAACCATTCTAATCATTAGCATGTCCACGTCCTACTGGTTGATAGTTAACCTGAAGAACCATTCTAATCATTAGCATGTCCACGTCCTACTGGTTGATAGTTAACCTGAAGAACCATTCTAATCATTAGCATGTCCACGTCCTACTGGTTGATAGTTAACCTGAAGAACCATTCTAATCATTAGCATGTCCACGTCCTACTGGTTGATAGTTAACCTGAAGAACCATTCTAATCATTAGCATGTCCACGTCCTACTGGTTGATAGTTAACCTGAAGAACCATTCTAATCATTAGCATGTCCACGTCCTACTGGTTGATAGTTAACCTGAAGAACCATTCTAATCATTAGCATGTCCACGTCCTACTGGTTGATAGTTAACCTGAAGAACCATTCTAATCATTAGCATGTCCACGTCCTACTGGTTGATAGTTAACCTGAAGAACCATTCTAATCATTAGCATGTCCACGTCCTACTGGTTGATAGTTAACCTGAAGAACCATTCTAATCATTAGCATGTCCACGTCGTACTTGTACGTTATTTATTTGGATAGTTCCTGTCACACCTAACTTGATTCCACACCATCACTGGGTGAAACCTCCTCCAAACGAATGACCTGATAACACACTCCATAAGGATAACATCAAACAAACCTTTTATGGCCAGAATACTGATCTCCCCGAAGTAGCTCCCGTCGCTAAGGACAACGAACTGTTTGATCCCGTCGTCGGCGACGACGGCCAGCTTCCCTTCCTTGATGATGTACATCTCTCGTCCGATGTCTCCCTTCTTGCAGATGTAATCACCTGGACTGTAAACCTGGGGCTGGAGCTTCAACACCAGCTCTACCAGGAGGCCAGCCTCGCAGTCGGCAAAGATACGCACCTGGAGAAGGAGAGAGGGAGAGAGGGAGAGAGGGAGAGAGGGAAAGGGGGGAAAGTGGAGGATAGCTATTATGTTTTTATCAATTACTCTCTTCTATTCTGGAGTGATGGAGATCAGAATCAAGATGGAGAGGAAAGATTGTGGACAGAAAGCGAGTGCCATGTTTGCGTGAGAGAGTTCTCTACCTTCTTCAGTGTGTCCAGGTGTACGTTGATGGCGATCTCAGCCCTGAGTTTATCAGGAAGGAACTTTAGCACCTCCCTCTCGTCTACTGCCTTCTTATTGGTCCACAGGTAGTCAAACCACTTGATCACCCTCTTCTCCAGGTCCTGCAGATCACATGAAATTGTATTTTTTTTATTCCCCAAGGAGAAAAGTAATTCCCTTCCACTCCTCCCCAGAAATATCACTTAATACATCAGAAATATAATCTAAATATACTGTATTATCAATATATCTTAATATAACCTAAATATATCAGAACTATAACCTAAATATATCAGAAATATATCCTATGTATAACAGGTATGATCAGCCTACCTTAGTGACCTTGTAGAGCCTAGAGAGTTCAGGGGTCAGAGGTTATCATCCTACCTTGGTGACCTTTCTGAAAGTCATGTACTGTTTGATGGCATCTATCCTGGCCTGGAAGTTTGCCCTGGCAGCGTTCATGTTGGTGATCATGGAACCTACGTTACCTACGATGGTAGCAAAGATCAACACGCCAACCTGGAGCACAGAGACACAGAGATGATGTAGGGCTGGAACAAAAGCCTGCACGCCCTGAAGCTCTCACGGATTTAGATAGCATCTGTAACCAGGAAGTGACCTCATCCCTACTGAAGCTACACCCACCAGGAAGTCTGTGACGACGAAGAAGTACTCCGAGTTCTGTACAGGGGGCGGAGTCTCTCCGATGGTTGTGAGTGTCAGGGTCGACCAATACATGCTTTAAGAAAGGACAGAATAGGATTACTACACTACTACTATGTGATTACTGTAGAATTAATGTATTATTACTGCATTATTACTATATAATTACTATATTATACAAGAGAGTAGGTTTACTATAGTATTACTATATAATTACTATATTAATATAGAATTACTGTATTATTACAATGTAATGACTATATATTTACTGTATTATAGGCACAAGAATAAAATAAAATGACTTGGGGCTAGCCATTGTAAGTTCAAAGAGTCACTCGCCCCAACAAGATAACTTGAGAGAGTAGCTCTATGTGTCCAGTAGGCTATAAAAGTCTGAGATAAAATAAATAGTTGAACTACGCTAGTTAATTAAAGCGTTTCAAGTTAATTAGCCTACATACAATTCCTGTCAGTCCAAAGTCGTGCTGGATTGACAGCTTGGCCAATGTTGAGTGTTTATAATTTTAAACTTGGAAATGTGACCCTTAAACCCAGTCTTGGACCACACATCCACTCCACTGAATAGCAGGCTAGTAATTGCTTTGCAACGCTTGCAGTTAGCCACTGATTCCTTCCAAACCACTCATTGTTGAATTTGCGATTTCCAACTTGTTGTGTAATGTTTATGTCCAATGGCCGATGAGCACCGATATAATTGATCTATATAGGCCTATAGATATAATTGATAAAAACATGTAACCAGTAGGTTTGTTTTTTCTCATTATTATTTCCTGTTCATCTATTGGTTAATATTGTCCCTGTCACCATCGTTGAGAGACGGGTCGGACCAAGGTGCAGCGTGAAAAGCGTACATGTTTATTCACTCAACATACAACAAAACTAGAACCAACGTAACGTGAAGTCCTCCGGCAACGTAACGTGAAGTCCACACACACACACACACACACACACACACACACACACACACACACACACACACACACACACACACACACACACACACACACACACACACACACACACACACACACACACACACACACACACACACACACACACACACACACACACACACACACACACAAGCCTAAAACGGAACAAGATCCCACAACTAAGGTAGGCAGCCAGGCTACCTAAGTATGATCCCCAATCAGAGACAACGAGCGACAGCTGCCTCTGATTGGGAATTACACCCGGCCAAACATAGAAATACAACCTAGATACACTACATAGAAATACACTAACATAGATCTCAACAGAAAACTCACACCCTGACCCAACCAACGAGAGTTCTCTGGATCAGGGCGTGACAGTCCCTTTAATTTCTGGACATTAACGTCCCCTGTCTATGCAGTGCACCCTGAAGAGGCCTCTGAGACACAAAGCGTTTTTTTTACTATGCAATAGCCGCTAAAATAAAGGCTTTTTAGCTTTTCCACAAAAAAACATTTAAAGATATATGGAAAATTATATTTTGTATTCGTGGATTAATTTACCTTTAGGCAATGCCTTTTATGAAGGTTTTTGATTATGAAAGAAGAAGAAAAAAGCCATCGAAAACCTTCATGAAAGACATCAGGTAGAAGTCAATTGAATATGAATATAATTGTACATCTTAAATGACCACGTTTTCATGAATTTGATTATATACCGTAAGCTTGAAGCCCATTGAAAAACAGTATTGGGACTTGCACCAGGAAGTAGGCGGGGCTTTCATAGTGTATTGGGCTGCCTATATAAACGCAGCCTGAGAAATAAACTGTCCAATCGTACGTTCTGTTGTGTTCTGTGGACATATGTACATGACACTGAGACAGTACTTCCTTATAAAATGTCTTTATTATGTTTATTGCATGGCAGTGCTTCAACTTTATACTTCCATCGCTCATCACTACGGTAACAATACTTTATATTAACTAGCTTTTATTATCCAACACAATGATCCAACCAAATCACCAATTCACATATCCATTGATCCGTTGATTGGTTGATTGATTGATTAAAGATATTCAAGAAGTATTTTGACACTTCAAATACTGTAATAACTTATTGTTTTTATATAAAAAAATATTTTGCAGACTGACTGTATGTTGTGGATAATTTGTAAATTATTTCAATTCTACTGCACAGCAACATAAAGTAAACCAATTAAGTATTGTTATTATTTTAATAATATTAAATCAAATATCACATATCAATGAAGTAGCATGTTACATCAAATATCACCTACAGATCTTGGATACTTTATTCAATGGTGAGCATATTTTAATAGAAAATAAATAACTTTATAAATAAGAAATAACTCAATCTTATTTTTTTGGCTTTTAAAAGGTTATTTAGTGGATATTTAGTGAAAAAATGACAAATGTTTGGTGGTGAATATTTGGTGGACAGAATAAGACAACAAGAACAAATGTTAGTTTGATCTGACATTCTCTTTGTAACTATTCAGAAACGACTCTGTCTGTGAAGTAGATTATGCTGTTTTTTCCTATGGCTCTTTTGGTCACCTGTGGAACAACCAAGTTACTGAGAGGTCAGTCAACTCTTCATGTAACTCAATTCCTCTACACCACCTGAATGCCATTGACACCACCTGTTGTTGCTAGTGTTCCTTTAATGTCATTGACACCACCTGTTGTTGCTAGTGTTCCTTTAATGCCATTGACACCACCTGTTGTTGCTAGTGTCCCTTTAATGTCATTGACACCACCTGTTGTTGCTAGTGTCCGTTTAATGCTATTGACACCACCTGTTGTTGCTAGTGTCCCTTTAATGTCATTGACATCACCTGTTGTTGCTAGTGTCCCTTTAATGTCATTGACACCACCTGTTGTTGCTAGTGTCCCTTTAATGCTATTGACACCACCTGTTGTTGCTAGTGTCCCTTTAATGCTATTGACACCACCTGTTGTTGCTAGTGTCCCTTTAATGTCATTGACACCACCTGTTGTTGCTAGTGTCCCTTTAATGTCATTGACACCACCTGTTGTTGCTAGTGTCCCTTTAATGCTATTGACACCACCTGATGTTGCTAGTGTTCCTTTAATGCCATTGACACCACCTGTTGTTGCTAGTGTCCCTTTAATGTCATTGACACCACCTGTTGTTGCTAGTGTCCGTTTAATGCTATTGACACCACCTGTTGTTGCTAGTGTCCCTTTAATGTCATTGACACCACCTGTTGTTGCTAGTGTCCCTTTAATGTCATTGACACCACCTGTTGTTGCTAGTGTCCCTTTAATGACATTGACACCACCTGGTGTTGCTAGTGTTCCTTTAATGCTATTGACACCACCTGGTGTTGCTAGTGTCCCTTTAATGCTATTGACACCACCTGTTGTTGCTAGTGTCCGTTTCCCAACCCACGTTGCTCTGCTTGCTTTTACATCATTACATTTTGGTCATTTAGTAAAACACTCTTATTCAGAGTGACTTCCAGTCAGTGCATTCAACTACATTAGGTAGGATCAACAACCACACAATCACAGTCGTCGCAAGTAAAACCTTCAAAGACATAATGTTCTTCTTATAGCAGAAACGAACAGAACAGAAAGTTTGTTCAGATTCTGCCTCAACCTCACAGATCAATGGGACTATTTCTTCTCTTCTGTGGTTGCCACAGAACCCATCTCCACCCCTATCTCCTGGACCTCCTGGACCTCCTGGGCCGGAACCACCACCTTCTTCTCCAGTCTGGTGATTCTGCGTTTCAGTCTGCTCTGGCCCGCCTCGTGTTCGGCGAGGAGCCGGGCGTATTGAGTCTGGAGGGCGTCCAGCGTTGCTGTCATCTTCTCCACCTTCTCCTCCATATCCTTGGGGTCCGGGCCCTGCGCCGCCACCTAGTTAACGATCAAGACATTGATTAATGAGTTAATCAATCAATCAATCAATACATCAATCAATCATTATTAGTGAGTCTTCTCTTCCATGTCCCTGGGGTCCGGGCCCTGTGCTGCCAACTAGTGAACAATCAATACATTGATCAAGTAGTAAATCAATTGGTCGGTCAGTTAGTCGATCAGATAATCAATTAATAACCCAATCTCCTCCATATCCTGGGGTCCGGGCCTTCTTCGCCACCTAATCATCAATCAATACATCCATCAGTTGGTCAGTCAGTCAATCAATTAAAAAGTAACTCAATCAGACGTCCAGGTCCAGCAGGTTGTCCTTCATCAGGATCTGTCATCCTACAGCATGGCCCTAGCATCATGACTATTATGACGATTATAGAGGTGTTATAGAGGTGTTATAGAGGTGTTATAGAGGTGTTATAGAGGTGTTATAGAGGTGTTATAGAGGTGTTATAGAGGTGTTATAGAGGTGTTATAGGTGTTATAGAGGTGTAATAGAGGTGTTATAGAGGTGTTATAGAGGTGTTATAGAGGTGTTATAGAGGCGTTACAGAGGTGTTGTTATAGGTGTTATAGAGGTGTAATAGAGGTGTTATAGAGGTGTTATAGAGGTGTTATAGTAGTATTATAGAGGTGTTATAGAGGTGTAATAGAGGTGTTATAGAGGTGTTATAGTAGTATTATAGAGGTGTTATAGAGGTGTTATAGAGGTGTTATAGAGGTGTTATAGAGGTGTTATAGAGGTGTTATAGAGGCGTTACAGAGGTGTTATAGAGGTGTTATAGGTGTTATAGAGGTGTAATAGATGTGTTATAGAGGTGTTATAGAGGTGTTATAGAGGTGTGATAGAGGTGTTATAGAGGTGTTATATTGTTATAGAGGTGTGATAGAGGTATTATATAGGTGTTATAGAGGTGTGATAGAGGTGTAATAGAGGTGTTATAGAGGTGTTATAGAGGTGTTATAGAGGTGTTATAGAGGTGTTATAGAGGTGTTATAGCGGTGTTATAGAGGCGTTACAGAGGTGTTATAGAGGTGTTATAGGTGTTATAGAGGTGTAATAGAGGTGTTATAGAGGTGTTATAGAGGTGTTATAGAGGTGTGATAGAGGTGTTATAGAGGTGTTATATTGTTATAGAGGTGTGATAGAGGTATTATATAGGTGTTATAGAGGTGTGATAGAGGTGTAATAGAGGTGTTATAGAGGTGTTATAGAGGTGTTATAGAGGTGTTATAGGTGTTATAGAGGTGTTATAGGTGTTATAGAGGTGTTATAGAGGTGTTATAGAGGTGTTATAGAGGTGTTATATAGGTGTTATAGAGGTGTTATAGAGGTGTTATAGAGGTGTTATAGGTGTTATAGAGGTGTTATAGAGGTGTTATATGTATTATAGAGGTGTTATAGAGGTGTTATAGAGGCATTATAGAGGTGTTATAGGTGTTATAGAGGTGTTATAGAGGTGTTATAGAGGTGTTATAGAGGTGTTATAGAGGTGTTATAGAGGCGTTACAGAGGTGTTATAGAGGTGTTATAGGTGTTATAGAGGTGTAATAGAGGTGTTATAGAGGTGTTATAGAGGTGTTATAGAGGTGTTATAGAGGCGTTACAGAGGTGTTATATAGGTGTTATAGGTGTTATAGAGGTGTAATAGAGGTGTTATAGAGGTGTTATAGAGGTGTTATAGAGGTGTTATAGTAGTATTATAGAGGTGTTATAGAGGTGTAATAGAGGTGTTATAGAGGTGTTATAGTAGTATTATAGAGGTGTTATAGAGGTGTTATAGAGGTGTTATAGAGGTGTTATAGAGGTGCTATAGAGGTGTTATAGGTGTTATAGAGGTGTAATATAGGTGTTATAGAGGTGTTATAGAGGTGTTATAGAGGTGTTATAGAGGTGTGATAGAGGTGTTATAGAGGTGTTATATTGTTATAGAGGTGTGATATAGGTATTATAGAGGTGTTATAGAGGTGTTATAGAGGTGTTATAGAGGTGTTATAGAGGTGTTATAGAGGTGTTATAGTGGTGTTATAGAGGCGTTACAGAGGTGTTATAGCGGTGTTATAGGTGTTATAGAGGTGTAATAGAGGTGTAATAGAGGTGTTATAGAGGTGTTATAGAGGTGTTATAGAGGTGTGATAGAGGTGTTATAGAGGTGTTATATTGTTATAGAGGTGTGATAGAGGTATTATATAGGTGTTATAGAGGTGTGATAGAGGTGTAATAGAGGTGTTATAGAGGTGTTATAGAGGTGTTATAGAGGTGTTATAGGTGTTATAGAGATGTTATAGGTGTTATAGAGGTGTTATAGAGGTGTTATAGAGGTGTTATAGAGGTGTTATAGAGGTGTTATATAGGTGTTATAGAGGTGTTATAGAGGTGTTATAGAGGTGTTATAGGTGTTATAGAGGTGTTATAGAGGTGTTATATGTATTATAGAGGTGTTATAGAGGTGTTATAGTGGCATTATAGAGGTGTTATAGAGGTGTTATAGATGTGTTATAGAGGTGTTATATAGGTGTTATAGAGGTGTTATAGAGGTGTTATATAGGTGTTGTAGAGGGATTATAGAGGTGTTATATGTATTATAGAGGTGTTATAGAGGTGTTATAGAGGTGTTATAGAGGCATTATAGAGGTGTTATAGAGGTGTTATAGAGGTGTTATAGAGGTGTTATAGGTGTTATAGAGGTGTTATAGAGGTGTTATAGGTGTTATAGAGGTGTTATAGAGGTGTTATAGAGGTGTTATAGAGGTGTTATAGGTGTTACAGAGGTGTTATAGGTGTTATAGGTGTTATAGAGGTGTTATAGAGGTGTTATAGAGGTGTTATAGAGGTGTTATAGAGGTGTTATATAGGTGTTATATGTATTATAGAGGTGTTATAGAGGTGTTATAGAGGCATTATAGAGGTGTTATAGAGGTGTTATAGAGGTGTTATAGAGGTGTTATATGTGTTATATAGGTGTTATAGAGGTGTTATAGGTGTTATAGAGGTGTTATAGAGGTGTTATAGGTGTTATAGAGGTGTTATAGGTGTTATAGGTGTTATAGAGGTGTTATATAGGTGTTATAGAGGTGTTATAGAGGTGTTATAGAGGTGTTATATAGATGTTGTAGAGGGATTATAGAGGTGTTATATGTATTATAGAGGTGTTATAGAGGTGTTATAGAGGCATTATAGAGGTGTTATAGAGGTGTTATAGAGGTGTTATAGAGGTGTTATAGGTGTTATAGAGGTGTTATAGAGGTGTTATAGGTGTTATAGAGGTGTTATAGAGGTGTTATATAGTTGTTATAGAGGTGTTATAGGTGTTATAGAGGTGTTATAGGTGTTATAGAGGTGTTATAGAGGCATTATAGAGGTGTTATAGAGGTGTTATAGAGGTTTTATAGAGGCATTATAGAGGTGTTATAGAGGTGTTATAGGTATTATATACCTCCAGGTCCAGCAGGTTGTCCTTCATCAGGATCTGCCGTCCCTTCTCCTCCAACATGGCTTTAGCATCAGGGTACTCCGACAGGGCCTCCATGAGGTCATCTTTAGAAAGGCAAAACAGGTCAGAGTACCCCACACTCCTGATGTTAGCGGTCCTCCTGTTCCCTGCCCTGGAACCTGGAAGAAAATGAAGCACAGCAACAACTTGTTGATTGGAGGAATCTTTACTTTAGTATCCAACAGCAGAGCAGGAGACAATATAGCAGCAATGAAGCAGTGTAGCCATGTTCCTAACTCTGGGTCCAGGAGAGGAGACTGAACCTGGGTCCAGGAGAGGAGACTGAACCTGGGTCCAGGAGAGGAGACTGAACCTGGGTCCAGGAGAGGAGACTGAACCAATCTGATTTGTCCTCAGGTGTTCCTAACTCTGGGTCCAGGAGAGGAGACTGAACCAGTCTTAGTTTGTCCTCAGCTCTAGTAGTGTTTTACCTATTTGATCTCTGCCCCAACCTGAAGAACCATTCTAATCATTAGCATGTCCACGTCCTACTGGTTGATAGTTAACCTGAAGAACCATTCTAATCATTAGCATGTCCACGTCCTACTGGTTGATAGTTAACCTGAAGAACCATTCTAATCATTAGCATGTCCACGTCCTACTGGTTGATAGTTAACCTGAAGAACCATTCTAATCATTAGCATGTCCACGTCCTACTGGTTGATAGTTAACCTGAAGAACCATTCTAATCATTAGCATGTCCACGTCGTACTTGTACGTTATTTATTTGGATAGTTCCTGTCACACCTAACTTGATTCCACACCATCACTGGGTGAAACCTCCTCCAAACGAATGACCTGATAACACACTCCATAAGGATAACATCAAACAAACCTTTTATGGCCAGAATACTGATCTCCCCGAAGTAGCTCCCGTCGCTAAGGACAACGAACTGTTTGATCCCGTCGTCGGCGACGACGGCCAGCTTCCCTTCCTTGATGATGTACATCTCTCGTCCGATGTCTCCCTTCTTGCAGATGTAATCACCTGGACTGTAAACCTGGGGCTGGAGCTTCAACACCAGCTCTACCAGGAGGCCAGCCTCGCAGTCGGCAAAGATACGCACCTGGAGAAGGAGAGAGGGAGAGAGGGAGAGAGGGAAAGGGGGGAAAGTGGAGGATAGCTATTATGTTTTTATCAATTACTCTCTTCTATTCTGGAGTGATGGAGATCAGAATCAAGATGGAGAGGAAAGATTGTGGACAGAAAGCGAGTGCCATGTTTGCGTGAGAGAGTTCTCTACCTTCTTCAGTGTGTCCAGGTGTACGTTGATGGCGATCTCAGCCCTGAGTTTATCAGGAAGGAACTTTAGCACCTCCCTCTCGTCTACTGCCTTCTTATTGGTCCACAGGTAGTCAAACCACTTGATCACCCTCTTCTCCAGGTCCTGCAGATCACATGAAATTGTATTTTTTTTATTCCCCA
>CM062480.1:72330930-72348430 GCA_031479575.1 Coregonus ussuriensis
AACTAACTGTGATATGTGGTGGTCCCATCTAGCTATCTGAAGATGAATGAACTAACTGTGATATGTGGTGGTCCCATCTAGCTATCTGAAGATGAATGAACTAACTGTGATATGTGGTGGTCCCATCTAGCTATCTGAAGATGAATGAACTAACTGTGATATGTGATGGTCCCATCTAGCTATCTGAAGATGAATGAACTAACTGTGATATGTGGTGGTCCCATCTAGCTATCTGAAGATGAATGAACTAACTGTGATATGTGGTGGTCCCATCTAGCTATCTGAAGATGAATGAACTAACTGTGATATGTGGTGGTCCCATCTAGCTATCTGAAGATGAATGAACTAACTGTGATATGTGGTGGTCCCATCTAGCTATCTGAAGATGAATGAACTAACTGTGATATGTGGTGGTCCCACCTAGCTATCTGAAGATGAATGAACTAACTGTGATATGTGGTGGTCCCATCTAGCTATCTGAAGATGAATGAACTAACTGTGATATGTGGTGGTCCCATCTAGCTATCTGAAGATGAATGCACTAACTGTGATATGTGGTGGTCCCACCTAGCTATCTGAAGATGAATGAACTAACTGTGATATGTGGTGGTCCCACCTAGCTATCTGAAGATGAATGAACTAACTGTGATATGTGGTGGTCCCATCTAGCTATCTGAAGGTGAATGAACTAACTGTGATATGTAGTGGTCCCATCTAGCTATCTGAAGGTGAATGAACTAACTGTGATATGTGGTGGTCCCACCTAGCTATCTGAAGATTAATGAACTAACTGTGATATGTGGTGGTCCCATCTAGCTATCTGAAGATGAATGAACTAACTGAGATATGTGGTTGTCCCACCTAGCTATCTGAAGATGAATGCACTAACTGAGATATGTGGTTGTCCCACCTAGCTATCTGAAGATGAATGCACTAACTGAGATATGTGGTTGTCCCACCTAGCTATCTGAAGATGAATGCACTAACTGTGATATGTGGTGGTCCCATCTAGCTATCTGAAGATGAATGCACTAACTGTAAGTCTCTCTGTATAGGAGCGTCTGCTAAATGACTAAAATGTACATCCTAGTGATAACATGGTGAGACATTAATGAATGATGCATTCATATCTCTAGTTAACTCACCTGTTGATTCTGAACAGACTTTAGTTAACTCACCTGTTGATTCTGAACAGCTTGTTGAGTCGTATTTCTAGTTGACTCACCTGTTGATTCTGAACAGACTCTAGTTAACTCACCTGTTGATTCTGAACAGCTTGTTGAGTCGTATTTCTAGTTAACTCACCTGTTGATTCTGAACAGCTTGTTGAGTCGTATTTCTAGTTAACTCACCTGTTGATTCTGAACAGATTGTTTATCGTATTTCTAGTTAACTCACCTGTTGATTCTGAACAGCTTGTTGAGTAGTATTTCTAGTTAACTCACCTGTTGATTCTGAACAGCTTGTTGAGTAGTATTTCTAGTTAACTCACCTGTTGATTCTGAACAGCTTGTTGAGTCGTATTTCTAGTTAACTCACCTGTTGATTCTGAACAGATTGTTTATCGTATTTCTAGTTAACTCACCTGTTGATTCTGAACAGCTTGTTGAGTAGTATTTCTAGTTGACTCACCTGTTGATTCTGAACAGCTTGTTGAGTCGAATCTCGGGGTAGTTGAGTCCAAAGTAAAGATAGAAGACGTCAGTAGGGATCATGGAGATCAGGTCGAGTTTAAACTGGAGGCTGTTAATGTAGCGGTCTCTCAGCTTCTTCTGATCCTTTACCAACAGACCCTGTTCCAGGTAACCTATACACAGGGACAGACTTTACCAACAGACCCTGTTCCAGGTAACCTACACAGGGACATACTTTACCAACAGACCCTGTTCCAGGTAACCTATACACAGGGACAGACTTTACCAACAGACCCTGTTCCAGGTAACCTACACAGGGACAGACTTTACCAACAGACCCTGTTCCAGGTAACCTACACAGGGACAGGGTTTAGCAACAGACCCTGTTCCAGGTAACCTACACAGGGACAGACTTTACCAACACACCCTGTTCCAGGTAACCTACACAGAGGGACAGACTTTACCAACAGACCCTGTTCCAGGTAACCTACACACAGGGACAGACTTAACCAACAGACCCTGTTCCAGGTAACCTACCCACAGGGACAGACTTTACCAACAGACCCTGTTCCAGGTAACCTACACAGGGACAGACTTTACCAACAGACCCTGTTCCAGGTAACCTACACACAGGGACAGACTTTACCAACAGACCCTGTTCCAGGTAACCTACACAGGGACAGACTTTACCAACAGACCCTGTTCCATGTAACCTACACACAGGGACAGACTTTACCAACAGACCCTGTTCCAGGTAACCTACACAGGGACAGACTTTACCAACAGACCCTGTTCCAGGTAACCTACACACAGGGACAGAGTTTAGCAACAGACCCTGTTCCAGGTAACCTATACACAGGGACAGACTATACCAACAGACCCTGTTCCAGGTAAGCTACCACACAGGGACAGACTTTACCAACAGACCCTGTTCCAGGTAACCTACACACAGGGACAGAGTTTACCAACAGACCCTGTTCCAGGTAACCTACACAGGGACAGACTTTACCAACATACCCTGTTCCAGGTAACCTACACACAGGGACAGACTTTACTAACAGACCCTGTTCCAGGTAACCTACACAGGGACAGAGTTTAGCAACAGACCATGTTCCAGGTAACCTACACACAGGGACAGACTTTACCAACAGACCCTGTTCCAGGTAACCTACACACAGGGACAGACTTTACCAACAGACCCTGTTCCAGGTAACCTACACACAGGGACAGAGTTTAGCAACAGACCCTGTTCCAGGTAACCTACACAGGGACAGACTTTACCAACAGACCCTGTTCCAGGTAACCTACAAACAGGGAACGACTTTACCAACAGACCCTGTTCCAGGTAACCTACAAACAGGGAACGACTTTACCAACAGACCCTGTTCCAGGTAACCTACACAGGGACAGAGTTTAGCAACAGACCATGTTCCAGGTAACCTACACACAGGGACAGACTTTACCAACAGACCCTGTTCCAGGTAACCTACACAGGGACAGAGTTTAGCAACAGACCATGTTCCAGGTAACCTACACACAGGGACAGACTTTACCAACAGACCCTGTTCCAGGTAACCTACACACAGGGACAGACTTTACCAACAGACCCTGTTCCAGGTAACCTACACATGGACATACTTTACCAACAGACCCTGTTCCAGGTAACCTACAAACAGGGAACGACTTTACCAACAGACCCTGTTCCAGGTAACCTACACACAGGGACAGACTTTACCAACAGACCCTGTTCCAGGTAACCTACACACAGGGACAGACTTTCGCAGAAAACCCTGTTCCAGGTAACCTACAAACAGGGAACGACTTTACCAACAGACCCTGTTCCAGGTAACCTACACAGGGACAGACTTTACCAACAGACCCTGTTCCAGGTAACCTACACAGGGACAGGGTTTACCAACAGACCCTGTTCCATGTAACCTACACAGGGACAGGGTTTACCAACAGACCCTGTTCCAGGTAACCTACACAGGGACAGACTTCACCAACAGACCCTGTTCCAGGTAACCTACACACAGGGACAGCCTTTACCAACAGACCCTGTTCCAGGTAACCTACACAGGGACAGACTTCACCAACAGACCCTGTTCCAGGTAACCTACACAGGGACAGACTTTACAAACAGACCCTGTTCCAGGTAACCTACACAGGGACAGACTTTACCAACAGACCCTGTTCCAGTTAACTTACACATGGACAGCCTTTACCAACAGACCTGTTCCAGGTAAGCTACCACACAGGGACAGACTTTAACAACAGACCCTGTTCCAGGTAACCTACACATGGACAGACTTTACCAACACATCCTGTTCCAAGTAACCTACACATGGACAGACTTTACCAACAGACCTGTTCCAGGTAACCTACAAACAGGGACAGACTTTACCAACATAACCTGTTCCAGGTAACCTACACACAGGGACAGACTTTACCAACAGACCCTGTTCCAGGTAACCTAAACACAGGGACAGACTTTACCAACAGACCCTGTTCCAGGTAACCTACACAAAGGGACAGACTTTACCAACAGACCCTGTTCCAGGTAACCTACACACAGGGACAGACTTTACCAACAGACCCTGTTCCAGGTAACCTACACAGGGACAGACTTTACCAACAGACATGTTCCAGGTAACCTAAACACAGGGACAGACTTTACCAACAGACCCTGTTCCAGGTAACCTACACAGGGACATACTTTACCAACAGACCCTGTTCCAGGTAACCTACACACAAGGACAGACTTTACCAACAGACCCTGTTCCAGGTAACCTACACAGAGGCACAGACTTTACCAACAGACCCTGTTCCAGGTAACCTACACACAGGGACAGACTTTACCAACAGACCCTGTTCCAGGTAACCTACACAGGCAAAGACTTTACCAACAGACCCTGTTCCAGGTAACCTACACACAGGGACAGACTTTACCAACAGACCCTGTTCCAGGTAACCTACACACAGGGACAGACTTTACCAACATACCCTGTTCCAGGTAACCTACAAACAGGGACAGACTTTACCAACAGACCCTGTTCCAGGTAACCTACACAGGGACAGACTTTACCAACAGACCCTGTTCCAGGTAACCTACACAGGGACAGACTTTACCAACAGACCCTGTTCCAGGTAACCTACACACAGGGACAGAGTTTAGCAACAGACCCTGTTCCAGGTAACCTATACACAGGGACAGACTTTACCAACAGACCCTGTTCCAGGTAAGCTACCACACAGGGACAGACTTTACCAACAGACCCTGTTCCAGGTAACCTACACACAGGGACAGACTTTACCAACAGACCCTGTTCCAGGTAACCTACACAGGGCACAGACTTTACCAACAGACCCTATTCCAGGTAACCTACACACAGGGACAGACTTTACCAACAGACCCTGTTCCAGGTAACCTACACACAGGGACAGATTTTAGCAACAGACCCTGTTCCAGGTAACCTACACAGGGACAGACTTTACCAACAGACCCTGTTCCAGGTAACCTACACACAGGGACAGACTTTACCAACAGACCCTGTTCCAGGGAACCTACACAGGGACAGACTTTACCAACAGACCCTGTTCCATGTAACCTACACAGGGACAGACTTTACCAACAGACCCTGTTCCAGGTAACCTACACACAGGGACAGAGTTTAGCAACAGACCATGTTCCAGGTAACCTACACACAGGGACAGACTTTACCAACAGACCCTGTTCCAGGTAAGCTACCACACAGGGACAGACTTTACCAACAGACCCTGTTCCAGGTAACCTACACACAGGGACAGACTTTACCAACAGACCCTGTTCCAGGTAACCTACACACAGGGACAGACTTTACCAACAGACCCTCTTCCAGGTAACCTACACATGGACATACTTTACCAACAGACCCTGTTCCAGGTAACCTACAAACAGGGAACGACTTTACCAACAGACCCTTTTCCAGGTAACCTACACACAGGGACAGACTTTACCAACAGACCCTGTTCCAGGTAACCTAAACAGGGACAGACTTTACCAACAGACCCTGTTCCAGGTAACCTACACACAGGGACAGACTTTCGCAGAAAACCCTGTTCCAGGTAACCTACACACAGGGACAGACTTTACCAACAGACCCTGTTCCAGGTAACCTACACAGGGACAGACTTTACCAACAGACCCTGTTCCAGGTAACCTACACACAGGGACAGACTTTACCAACAGACCCTGTTCCAGGTAACCTACACACAGGGACAGACTTTACCAACAGACCCTGTTCCAGGTAACCTACACAGGGACAGACTTTACCAACATACCCTGTTCCAGGTACCCTACACAGGGACAGGGTTTACCAACAGACAATGTTCCAGGTAATCTACACAGGGACAGGGTTTACCAACAGACCCTGTTCCAGGTAACCTACAGAGGGACAGACTTCACCAACAGACCCTGTTCCAGGTAACCTACACACAGGGACAGCCTTTACCAACAGACCCTGTTCCAGGTAACCTACACAGGGACAGACTTCACCAACAGACCCTGTTCCAGGTAACCTACACAGGGACAGACTTTACCAACAGACCCTGTTCCAGGTAACCTACACAGGGACAGACTTTACCAACAGACCCTGTTCCAGTTAACTTACATATGGACAGACTTTACCAACAGACCTTTTCCAGGTAAGCTACCACACAGGGACAGACTTTACCAACAGACCCTGTTCCAGGTAACCTACACATGGACAGACTTTACCAACATATCCTGTTCCAAGTAACCTACACACAGGGACAGCCTTTACCAACAGACCTGTTCCAGGTAAGCTACCACACAGGGACAGACGTTACCAACAGACCCTGTTCCCGGTAACCTACACATGGACAGACTTTACCAACACATCCTGTTCCAAGTAACCTACACATGGACAGACTTTACCAACAGACCTGTTCCAGGTAACCTACAAACAGGGACAGACTTTACCAACATACCCTGTTCCACATAACCTAAACACAGGGACAGACTTTACCAACAGACCCTGTTCCAGGTAACCTACACACAGGGACAGACTTTACCAACAGACCCTGTTCCAGGTAACCTAAACACAGGGACAGACTTTACCAACAGACCCTGTTCCACGTAACCTACACAGGGACAGACTTTACCAACATACCTGTTCCAGGTAACCTAAACACAGGGACAGACTTTACCAACAGACCCTGTTCCAGGTAACCTACACAGGGACATACTTTACCAACAGACCCTGTTCCAGGTAACCTACACACAGGGACAGACTTTACCAACAGACCCTGTTCCAGGTAACCTACACACAGGGACAGACTTTACCAACAGACCCTGTTCCAGGTAACCTACAAACAGGGACAGACTTTACCAACAGACCCTGTTCCAGGTAACCTACACAGGGACAGACTTTACCAACAGACCCTGTTCCAGGTAACCTACAAACAGGGACAGACTTTACCAACAGACCCTGTTCCAGGTACCATACACACAGGGACAGACTTTACCAACAGACCCTGTTCCAGGTAACCTACACAGGGACAGACTTTACCAACAGACCCTGTTCCAGGTAACCTACACACAGGGACATACTTTACCAACAGACCCTGTTCCAGGTAACCTACACACAGGGACAGAGTTTAGCAACAGACCCTGTTCCAGTTAACCTATACACAGGGACAGACTTTACCAACTGACCCTGTTCCAGGTAACCTACACACAGGGACAGACTTTACCAACAGACCCTGTTCCAGGTAACCTACACAGGGACAGACTTTACCAACAGACCCTGTTCCAGTTAACTTACACATGGACATACTTTACCAACAGACCTGTTCCAGGTAAGCTACCACACAGGGACAGACTTTACCAACATATCCTGTTCCAAGTAACCTACACATGGACAGACTTTACCAACAGACCTGTTCCAGGTAACCTAAAAACAGGGACAGACTTTACCAACAGACCCTGTTCCAGGTAACCTAAACACAGGGACAGACTTTACAAACAGACCCTGTTCCAGGTAACCTACACACAGGGACAGAGTTTAGCAACATACCCTGTTCCAGGTAACCTACACAGGGACAGACTTTACCAACAGACCTGTTCCAGGTAACCTACACACAGGGACAGACTTTACCAACAGACCCTGTTCCAGGTTACCTACACATAGGGACAGACTTTACCAACAGACCCTGTTCCAGGTAACCTACACACAGGGACAGAGTTTAGCAACAGACCCTGTTCCAGGTAACCTACACACATGGACAGACTTTACCAACAGACCCTGTTCCAGGTAACCTACACATGGACAGACTTTACCAACATATCCTGTTCCAAGTAACCTACACACAGGGACAGCCTTTACCAACAGACCTGTTCCAGGTAAGCTACCACACAGGGACAGACTTTACCAACAGACCCTGTTCCAGGTAACCTACACATGGACAGACTTTACCAACATATCCTGTTCCAAGTAACCTACACATGGACAGACTTTACCAACAGACCTGTTCCAGGTAACCTACAAACAGGGACAGACTTTACCAACAGACCCTGTTCCAGGTAACCTACACACAGGGACAGACTTTACCAACAGACCCTGTTCCAGGTAACCTACACACAGGGACAGACTTTACCAACAGACCCTGTTCCAGGTAACCTACACAGGGACATACTTTACCAACAGACCTGTTCCAGGTAACCTACACAGGGACAGACTTTACCAACAGACCCTGTTCCAGGTAACCTACACACAGGGACAGACTTTACTACAGACCCTGTTCCTGGTAACATACACACAGGGACAGACTTTACCAACAGACCCTGTTCCAGGTAACCTACACAGGGACAGGGTTTACCAACAGACCCTGTTCCAGGTAACCTACACACAGGGACAGACTTTACCAACAGACCCTGTTCCAGGTAACCTACACACAGGGACAGACTTTACCAATAGACCCTGTTCCAGGTAACCTACACAGGGACAGGGTTTAGCAACAGACCCTGTTCCAGGTAACCTACACACAGGGACAGACTTTACCAACAGACCCTGTTCAAGGTAACCTACACAGTGAATAACTTTACCAACAGACCCTGTTGCAGGTAACCTACACAAAGGGACAGACTTTACCAACAGACCCTGTTCCAGGTAACCTACACACAGGGAAAAACTTTACCAACAGACCCTGTTCCAGGTAACCTACACACATGGACAGACTTTACCAACAGACCCTGTTCCAGGTAACCTACACAAAGGGACAGACTTTACCAACAGACCCTGTTCCAGGTAACCTACACACATGGACAGACTTTACCAACAGACCCTGTTCCAGGTAACCTACGAACAGGGAACGACTTTACCAACATTCCCCTTTCCAGGTAACCTACACACAGGGACAGACTTTACCAACAGACCCTGTTCCAGGTAACCTACACAGTGAATAACTTTACCAACAGACCCTGTTCCAGGTAACCTACACAAAGGGACAGACTTTACCAACAGACCCTGTTCCAGGTAACCTACACACAGGGAATAACTTTACCAACAGACCCTGTTCCAGGTAACCTACACAGGGACAGACTTTACCAACAGACCCTGTTCCAGGTAACCTACACAGGGACAGACTTTACCAACAGACCCTGTTCCAGGTAACCTACACACAGGGACAGACTTTACCAACAGACCCTGTTCCAGGTAACCTACAGACAGGGACAGGGTTTACCAACAGACCCTGTTCCAGGTAACCTACACAGGGACAGACTTTACCAACAGATCCTGTTCCAGGTAACCTACACACAGGGACAGACTTTACCAACAGACCCTGTTCCAGGTAACCTACACATGGACATACTTTACCAACAGACCTGTTCCAGGTAACCTACACAGGGACAGACTTTACCAACAGACCCTGTTCCAGGTAACCTACACAGGGACAGACTTTACCAACAGACCCTGTTCCAGGTAACCTACACACAGGGACAGACTTTACCAACAGACCCTGTTCCAGGTAACCTACACAGGGACAGACTTTACCAACAGACCCTGTTCCAGGTAACCTACACACACAGGGACAGACTTTACCAACAGACCCTGTTCCAGGTAACCTACACAGAGGGACAGACTTTACCAACAGACCCTGTTCCAGGTAACCTACACACAGGGACAGACTTTACCAACAGACCCTGTTCCAGGTAACCTACACAGGGACAGACTTTACCAACAGACCCTGTTCCAGGTAACCTACACACAGGGACAGACTTTACCAACAGACCCTGTTCCAGTTAACCTACACAGGGACAGACTTTACCAACAGACCCTGTTCCAGGTAACCTACACAGGGACAGACTTTACCAACAGACCCTGTTCCAGTTAACCTACACAGGGACAGACTTTACCCACAGACCCTGTTCCAGGTAACCTACACACAGGGACAGACTTTACCAACAGACCCTGTTCCAGTTAACCTACACAGGGACAGACTTTACCAACAGACCCTGTTCCAGTTAACCTACACAGGGACAGACTTTACCAACAGACCCTGTTCCAGGTAACCTACAGACAGGGACAGACTTTACCAACAGACCCTGTTCCAGGTAACCTACAGACAGGGACAGACTTTACCAACAGACCCTGTTCCAGGTAACCTACGCACAGGGACAGACTTTACCAACAGACCCTGTTCCAGGTAACCTACACAGGGACAGACAGATGCAAAAAAGCACACACATACACACACACACACACACACACACAGGGACGTACAGGTATATGTTTTGGCAGAGTGTGTGTGTTCTCACCTGTTCTGGTCCTAAACACCATATCCGCCACGTAGACGACATCAGAGACATAGTCAATGATAAACCAGTAGATCAGAAAGTCTGACTGGAGGTCCTCAAAACTCGCCCTGACACACACAGACAGTCAGAATGTCCTTAGAAGTGTTATCAATATATTAATCAATCAACCAATCAGTCAATCAATCAATCAATCAATCAAACAACCAACCACTCAATCAATCAATCAATCAATCAACAAATCAACCAACCAATCAGTCAATCAATCAACCAATCAACCAACTACTCTATCAATAAATAAATCAACAACCCAACCAATCAATCAATCGATCAATCAAACAATTAACCAATTAGTGTGTTAGTTACCTGGCTATGATGAGGGTCCAGTTGTACATAACAGGTATGGTGATGACCATTAGCCAGTTATAATACATGTTACCTGCTGGGTCTATCACCGTGATCTCTTTAGGCCTGGTCACACACACACACACACACACACACACACACACACACACACACACACACACACACACACACACACACACACACACACACACACACACACACACACACACACACACACAGGGGAGAAATAGATAGATGTATTCTCTTTAGGCCTGAGGGAGAGAGACCAGGGATATCCTGGAACATGGAATCAGATCTTTTGGGTTCTGATTTGTACCATAGTCAACTTTATAATAAACTAAGCTGGGACTTTGTGAAGACACTTACGCTTCAGCTTTGGCCTTCTCCTCTTTCTCCTTCTTCTCCTTCTCCTCCTTCTCCTTCTTCTCCTTCTCCTCCTTCTCCTTCTTCTTCTCCTCTTTCTTCTCTCTTTTCTCCTGTTTTTCTTTCCTTGATAGAGAGAAAGAGGTCAGGATGAGTGGATGTCACAGGATGCTTCCCAAATGGGACCCTATTCCCTATATAGTACACTACCCTATGGGCCCTGGTCTAAAGTAGTGCACTATATAGGGAATAGGGTGCCATTTGGGAGATTGTTCTGGAGATCTCTCTGGTCCTTACTCCTTTTGTTCTTTCCTCTCCTTCTTCTTCTTCTTCTTCTTCCTCTTCTTCTCCTCCCTAGGAAAGATCAGAGTGACAATTATTGTTAAAGGGATACTGCAATGCTACCTTACCTGTGGACTTCCAGTCATTGCACTAACGCTAGTTAGCATTGGCTTTGCAAAACAACCGCTAACTTCCTTCGTACTGCACGTAGAGAATCTCGCAGTAATCCCTTTAAGACATCAGGACTAGAGTCGGAAACTATGTTATCGTACATAATGGGGTCTGTGTGTGTATGTGTGTGTGTATGTGTGTGTGTGTGTTTGTGTGTGTGTGTGTGTGTGTGTGTGTTTGTGTGTGTGTGTGTGTGTGTGTGTGTGTGTGTGTGTGTGTGTGTTTGTGTGTGTGTGTGTGTGTGTGTGTGTGTGTGTGTGTGTGTGTGTGTGTGTGTGTGTGTGTGTGTGTGTGTGTGTGTGTGTGTGTTTGTGTGTGTGTATGTGTGTGTGTGTGTGTGTTTGTGTGTGTGTGTGTGTGTGTGTGTGTGTGTGTGTGTTCGTACTCTTCCTCGTTGTTGTTGCTGTTGTTCATGTTGAAGGGAACCTGCACACCGGGCCTCCCTGTACACCTAGACGAAGATCACCATCATAAGACACAATGTTCTCTGATATTTCAGTTCGAGGTTCTATGTTCTATATCGTGGAGCTCCGCCCCATAGGGGAGCTCTGCTCCTATTGGTTTACCCACTGCCCTAAGGCAGCATCAGCCTGAGACAAAATTATGCACACACCTGCAGCCAATAGGAGTACAGGTGTCCCTATAAGAGGGGACGCTTCCCCTCAATCAGCCTCCCAAGATATTTATCTTCAGCGAGACTAGAGAGGGTCGGCAGGGCCTTAAGTCCTATGGGGCTCCGCTCCACTCATAGAACTGGAGTTACACTCCAGTAACTAATCGTTCTATGTTCTAAGTTCTAAGGTCTATAGGTCCTTACCTGTGTGCCTCCCCCATCTCCCCTGTCTCCCCCTCCATATCCTGCAGAGCGATTAGTGGTGGGGGGCGGGGCTGGGGCTGGGAGGGGGCTGGGCCAGCAGGGGTCACAGGGGCCACCCTCACTGACATCACAGGAAGTACTTCCTCTTGGTTTCCTGTGCGGTCAGAAGAAACAGCCCTATCTCAGATAGTGGGACAGGAACTAGTTGATACTCAGATAGAAACTTTGAGGAAGGGTTTGCTGCTAGAGACTTTGAGGAAGGGTTTGCTGCTACAGACTTTGAGGAAGGGTTTGTTGCTAGAGACTTTGAGGAAGGGTTGCTGCCAGAATCTTTGAAGAAGGGTTTGCTGCTACAGATTTTGAGGAAGGGTTGCTGCTAGAGACTTTGAAGAAGGGTTGCTGCTAGAGTCTTTGAGGAAGGGTTTGCTGCCAGAATCTTTGAAGAAGGGTTTGCTGCTAGAGACTTTGAGGAAGGGTTTGCTGCTACAGACTTTGAGGAAGGGTTTGCTGCTAGAGACATTGAGGAAGTGTTTGCTTTTACAGTCTTTGACGAAGAGTTTGCTGCTAGAGACTTTGAGGAAGGGTTGCTGCTACAGACTTTGAGGAAGGGTTGCTGCTAGAGACATTGAGGAAGTGTTTGCTTTTACAGTCTTTGACGAAGAGTTTGCTGCTAGAGACTTTGAGGAAGGGTTGCTGCCAGAGACTTTGAGGAAGGGTTTGCTGCTAGAGTCTCTGAGGAAGGGTTTGCTGCTAGAGACTTTGAGGAAGGGTTTGCTGCTAGAGACTTTGAGGAAGGGTTTGCTGCTAGAGACTTTGAGGAAGGGTTTGCTGCTAGAGACTTTGAGGAAGGGTTGCTGCCAGAGACTTTGAGGAAGGGTTTGCTGCTAGAGACTTTGAGGAAGGGTTGCTGCTACAGACTTTGAGGAAGGGTTTGCTGCTAGAGTCTCTGAGGAAGGGTTTGCTGCTAGAGTCTTTGAGGAAGGGTTGCTGCTAGAGTCTCTGAGGAAGGGTTTGCTGCTAGAGACTTTGAAGAAGGGTTGCTGCTAGAGTCTTTGAGGAAGGGTTTGCTGCCAGAATCTTTGAAGAAGGGTTTGCTGCTAGAGACTTTGAGGAAGGGTTTGCTGCTACAGACTTTGAGGAAGGGTTTGCTGCTAGAGACATTGAGGAAGTGTTTGCTTTTACAGTCTTTGACGAAGAGTTTGCTGCTAGAGACTTTGAGGAAGGGTTGCTGCTAGAGACATTGAGGAAGGGTTTGCTGCTAGAGACTTTGAGGAAGGGTTGCTGCTACAGACTTTGAGGAAGGGTTTGCTGCTAGAGACATTGAGGAAGTGTTTGCTTTTACAGTCTTTGACGAAGGGTTTGATGCTAGAGACTTCCAGGAAGGGTTTGATGCTATAGTCTTTGAGGAAGGGTTTGCTGCTAGAGTCTTTGAGGAAGGGTTTGCTGCTAGAGTCTTTGAGGAAGGGTTTGCTGCTAGAGACTTTGAGGAAGGGTTGCTGCTAGAGACTTTGAGGAAGGGTTGCTGCTAGAGACTTTGAGGAAGGGCTTGCTGCTACAGACTTTGAGGAAGGGTTTGCTGCTAGAGACTTTGAGGAAGGGTTTGCTGCTAGAGACTTTGAGGAAGGGTTTGATGCTAGAGACTTTGAGGAAGGGTTTGCTGCTAGAGACTTTGAGGAAGGGTTTGCTGCTAGAGACTTTGAGGAAGGGTTGCTGCCAGAATCTTTGAAGAAGGGTTTGCTGCTACAGATTTTGAGGAAGGGTTGCTGCTAGAGACTTTGAAGAAGGGTTGCTGCTAGAGTCTTTGAGGAAGGGTTTGCTGCCAGAATCTTTGAAGAAGGGTTTGCTGCTAGAGACTTTGAGGAAGGGTTTGCTGCTACAGACTTTGAGGAAGGGTTTGCTGCTAGAGACATTGAGGAAGTGTTTGCTTTTACAGTCTTTGACGAAGAGTTTGCTGCTAGAGACTTTGAGGAAGGGTTTGCTGCTAGAGACTTTGAGGAAGGGTTGCTGCCAGAGACTTTGAGGAAGGGTTTGCTGCTAGAGTCTCTGAGGAAGGGTTTGCTGCTAGAGACTTTGAGGAAGGGTTTGCTGCTAGAGACTTTGAGGAAGGGTTTGCTGCTAGAGACTTTGAGGAAGGGTTTGCTGCTAGAGACTTTGAGGAAGGGTTGCTGCCAGAGACTTTGAGGAAGGGTTTGCTGCTAGAGACTTTGAGGAAGGGTTGCTGCTACAGACTTTGAGGAAGGGTTTGCTGCTAGAGACTTTGAGGAAGGGTTGCTGCTACAGACTTTGAGGAAGGGTTTGCTGCCAGAATCTTTGAAGAAGGGTTTGCTGCTAGAGACTTTGAGGAAGGGTTTGCTGCTACAGACTTTGAGGAAGGGTTTGCTGCTAGAGACATTGAGGAAGTGTTTGCTTTTACAGTCTTTGACGAAGAGTTTGCTGCTAGAGACTTTGAGGAAGGGTTGCTGCTAGAGACATTGAGGAAGGGTTTGCTGCTAGAGACTTTGAGGAAGGGTTGCTGCTACAGACTTTGAGGAAGGGTTTGCTGCTAGAGACATTGAGGAAGTGTTTGCTTTTACAGTCTTTGACGAAGGGTTTGATGCTAGAGACTTCCAGGAAGGGTTTGATGCTATAGTCTTTGAGGAAGGGTTTGCTGCTAGAGTCTTTGAGGAAGGGTTTGCTGCTAGAGTCTTTGAGGAAGGGTTTGCTGCTACAGACTTTGGGGAAGGGTTTGCTGCCAGAGTCTTTGAGGAAGGGTTTGCTGCTAGAGACTTTGAGGAAGGGTTTTCTGCTAGAGTCTTTGAGGAAGGGTTTGATGATAGAGACTTTGAAGAAGGGTTTAATGATAGAGACTTTGAAGAAGGGTTGCTGCTAGAGACTTTGAGGAAGGGTTTGCAGCTAGAGTCTTTGAGGAAGGGTTTGCTGCTAGAGACTTTGAGGAAGGGTTGCTGCTAGAGACTTTGAGGAAGGGTTGCTGCTAGAGACTTTGAGGAAGGGCTTGCTGCTACAGACTTTGAGGAAGGGTTTGCTGCTAGAGACTTTGAGGAAGGGTTTGCTGCTAGAGACTTTGAGGAAGGGTTTGATGCTAGAGACTTTGAGGAAGGGTTTGCTGCTAGAGACTTTGAGGAAGGGTTTGCTGCTAGAGACTTTGAGGAAGGGTTGCTGCTAGAGACTTTGAGGAAAGGTTTGCTGCTAGAGACTTTGAGGAAGGGTTTGATGCTAGAGACTTTGAGGAAGGGTTCCTGTTAGAGACTTTGAGGAAGGGTTTGATGCTAGAGACTTTGAGGAAGGGTTTGATGCTAGAGACTTTGAGGAAGGGTTGCTGCTAGAGACATTGAGGAAGGGTTTGCAGCTAGAGTCTTTGAGGAAGGGTTTGATGCTAGAGACTTTGAGGAAGGGTTTGATGATAGAGACTTTGAAGAAGGGTTGCTGCTAGAGACTTTGAGGAAGGGTTTGCAGCTAGAGTCTTTGAGGAAGGGCTTGCTGCTACAGACTTTGAGGAAGGGTTGCTGCCAGAAATTTTGAGGAAAGGTTGCTGCTAGAGACTTTGAGGAAGGGTTTGCTGCTAGAGACTTTGAGGAAGGGCTTGCTGCTACAGACTTTGAAGAAGGGTTGCTGCTAGAGACCTTGAGGAAGGGTTGCTGCTAGAGTCTTTGAGGAAGGGTTTGCTGCTAGAGACTTTGAGGAAGGGTTTGCTGCTACAGACATTGAAGAAGGGTTTGCTGCTAGAGACTTTGAGGAAGGGTTTGCTGCTACAGACATTGAAGAAGGGTTTGCTGCCAGAGACTTTGAGGAAGGGTTTGCTGCTATAGTCTTTGAGGAAGGGTTTGCTGCTAGAGTCTTTGAGGAAGGGTTTGCTGCTACAGACATTGAAGAAGGGTTTGCTGCTTGAGACTTTGAGGGAGGGTTTGTTACTAGGCAACAGGCTTACAAAGACATGACAGTGCAGTCCTCTGCCCGTTCTCTCTGTCTCTGTCGTTCTCTCTCTTTCTCTCTGTCTCTCACACTCACTCAGTGCTTATCAGCTATGTGATACAACCCTAGCATCTGATTGGACAAAAATAACTCGGCCTCCCAACGGAGGCATCTGATTGGTGGAAATAGAGCTTTGATGTATGTCACTATTAATCAACTTAATAGAGCTAAAGCCAATAAACATAACAGGTAACATTCAGAGAAATCCATCATATACGATCAATATGATGATCACTCAATATTACATAATGGTTAGAAGCATGAGTTCATTCAGAGAAAGAAGTACAATATATTAATTTGGATCAAAGGCTTCCAAACCAATCAGAGCTAAATGGTGGATATGACCTTCCTATACAACCTGACAGACTGAAGGAGGAGTTATTGAATTAACTAATAACTCATCAATTAGGTTGAACAGATACATGATTCCAAAGGAACAAGGAAGGAGTCATTGCAACATCAAATCATAAAAAACACTTGCAAATGAATCCACGCTACAAACATAACCAATAAATGATCTATCCTCAATAGAACGGAATACACAGTAAATGGGGTTATTGGAATTTCAACCAACCTCATGGTTAAAGGCCCAAGGCCCGGAGCACATACTTATCAAGCAACAACAACATAACAACATGAATCTTGATATTTCAGAAGTAGCTCCTCTAACTCACCTGTTGCTCGGTTAATCCTGTCCCTAGATAGCCAAAGACATGCCCTTCGTTTCTTTCTACACACAGAACTCCAGCAGCGGCACCGTCCACCAACCAGGGTGCTTGCTCATCATCACGGAAACCCCTTGGCTCTGACCCACTGACACACACCACACACTCCCGAACGTTGAATCCCGCCTAGAAAGGTTTTGGAGCGGTTGAATTATTCCAGGTAATATTCCGGGTGTCTTGGCTAGAGGATCACTGAAACGCTGGCTCTGACCCTGAAGAGGATTTAGGGGATTAGGAACATGGATAATAATGAGGCCATCGCACACACACACACACACACACACACACACACACACACACACACACACACACACACACACACACCGCACACACACACACACACACACACACACACCGC
>CM062480.1:72353430-72429286 GCA_031479575.1 Coregonus ussuriensis
GGAGATAACCACTTGTGCGTTGGGGAAAGTGGAAGAAGCTTTTTCAATCACTCCCTTGAGTGCTGTGGCCACCCTTTCCTGCTGTGTTCTCAGGTCGTTTGTGTCTGTGTGTATTATTATGTGGCTGGGTGATCCTAGTTGGTCCTCAGACAGAAGGTCTAGGGTGCGCTGGGTGATCCTAGTTGGTCCTCAGACAGAAGGTCTAGGGTGCGCTGGGTGATCCTAGTTGGTCCTCAGACAGAAGGTCTGTGGCGCGCTGGTTGTTTGGACACCAGCGTTTGGTGTGTTTGGTGAAAAGTACATTTTCTTGTATGTATTTCCTATTCGAGTACATAAGGAGTACAATCTGTGGCTTTTGTGTGTCCTCAGTGGGGGTCGAGGGGTTTTCTGTCATGAATCCCGCTTCCTGAGTCTGTTTCTGCCTGTGTTGCCTGTTTTCTGTTCTGGAGTCTGTTTCCTGAGGTTTCTGAACACACCCTGTCTGGTTGCCAGGCGACGAAGCAAGGCGGGAGATCTCTCTATTACCCGCACCTGCATCTCATCAGCTGTCTGCACACCTGGTCCTGATCATCACCTCTCCACTTCATAGCTCTGACCTGACATCCATTCCCTGCCGGATCGTTAGCCATGAACAGTATGTTGTGTCAGCGTATCAGCCTCAAGTTTACTAGAGTTAGTTTTGTTGTTCTGTACTTTTTGCTTGCCGTGTACTCACCTCCGTTTACTCTGTCTACAGTCATTCTCCCGGAACATTCACCCCACCGCTGCCTGGTCGTCGGTGGCTTCTGTGACACCATTGGATCTGCCTATTCACTCCCACCGACTCACCTCCGCTGCCCGCTCCGTCTCCTGGATTATTCTGCTCCCACCTTTGAGTCTGTAAATAAATACTCACCTTCGTTCTACTCACCTTGTCCTGGTCTGCTTCTGGATGCTGCTTTAGAGAATCGTGACAGAACGATCCGGCCAAGAATGAACCCAGCGGACCTGGACTCCGTTCGCCATGCCATTACCCATCAGGAGAAGATGTTGGGACAACACAGCACGGCGCTACAGGGGATAGCTCTTTCGGTTCTGAACTTTTCTGCTAGTCTTACGAGTATCCAGGCTCAGCTCAGTTTGCCGGCGGATCATCCACCACCTGCTTCACCCCTCTCACCTGCCGCTTCTGGATCTGTTTCCTTCCGTGAGCCCAAGGTTCCGACGGCAGATAAGTACGAAGGGGATTTGGGAAGATGCCGTTCATTTCTTATGCAGTGTGGACTAGTGTTCGATCTGCAGCCCCACTCTTACGCCACAGACAAGGCTAGGATAGCTTTTGTTATTGAACTGCTGCGTGGAAGAGCTCTGGAGTGGGCTTCAGCCGTATGGGAACGACAGGACACCTGCATGGCGTCATACCAGGAGTTCACGGCAGAGATGAGGAAGCTTTTTGACCATCCAGTCCAAGGTAAGGACGCAGCTAAGCGTTTGTTCTCTCTTCGCCAAGGAGCTCGCAGTGTGGCAGACTTTGTTATCGAGTTCAGGACCTTGGCTGTGGAGAGTGGGTGGAATGAGGAGTCACTACAAGCAGCTTTTTTATCAGGGGTTGTCGGAGCAACTCAAGGATGAGCTGATCTCCTATCCGGAGCCTAGTGACCTGGACAGTTTGGTATTCGGGTCGATAACAGAGTCCGAGAGAGAAGGAGGGAGAAGCAATGGGGCCCGTCCAATCAATCAGCTACTCGGTTACCATTCGGTTCAGGAAGTGGACCAGAACGAGTCGATCATTGTTCACCACACGGGATTAGTGGAGAGGTCCTGCCTCCAGATCCTGAAACCATGCAAGTGGGGCGGCACGGGTTAACCAAGGAGGAGCACCAACGTAGACGTGAGACCAACAGCTGCCTCTACTGTGGTAGCTCGGGACAGATAAAGCCTCCTGTAGAACCATGTCCAGATAAAGCCTCCTGTAGAACCATGTCCAGATAAAGGCTCCTGTAGAACAATGTCCAGATAAAGCCTCCTGTAGAACCATGTCCAGATAAAGCCTCCTGTAGAACCATGTCCAGATAAAGCCTCCTGTAGAACCATGTCCAGATAAAGGGTCCTGTAGAACCATATCCAGACAAAGGGTCCTGTAGAACCATGTCCAGATAAAGGGTCCTGTAGAACCATGTCCAGATAAAGCCTCCTGTAGAACCATGTCCAGATAAAGGGTCCTGTAGAACCATGTCCAGATGAAGGGTCCTGTAGAACCATGTCCAGATAAAGCCTCCTGCAGAACCATGTCCAGATAAAGCCTCCTGCAGAACCATGTCCAGATAAAGGGTCCTGCAGAACCATGTCCAGATAAAGCCTCCTGTAGAACCATGTCCAGATAAAGGGTCCTGCAGAACCATGTCCAGATAAAGCCTCCTACAGAACCATGTCCAGATAAAGCCTCCTGCAGAACCATGTCCAGATAAAGCCTCCTGTAGAACCATGTCCAGATAAAGGGTCCTGTAGAACCATATCCAGACAAAGGGTCCTGTAGAACCATGTCCAGATAAAGGGTCCTGTAGAACCATGTCCAGATAAAGCCTCCTGTAGAACCATGTCCAGATAAAGGGTCCTGTAGAACCATGTCCAGATAAAGGGTCCTGCAGAACCATGTCCAGATAAAGCCTCCTGTAGAACCATGTCCAGATAAAGGGTCCTGTAGAACCATGTCCAGATAAAGCCTCCTACAGAACCATGTCCAGATAAAGCCTCCTGCAGAACCATGTCCAGATAAAGCCTCCTGCAGAACCATGTCCAGATAAAGCCTCCTGTAGAACCATGTCCAGATAAAGGGTCCTGCAGAACCATGTCCAGATAAAGGGTCCTGTAGAACCATGTCCAGATAAAGGGTCCTGTAGAACCATGTCCAGATAAAGGGTCCTGTAGAACCATGTCCAGATAAAGGGTCCTGTAGAACCATGTCCAGATAAAGGGTCCTGTAGAACCATGTCCAGATAAAGGGTCCTGTAGAACCATGTCCAGATAAAGGGTCCTGTAGAACCATGTCCAGATAAAGCGTCCTGTAGAACCATGTCCAGATAAAGGGTCCGGGGTGAAAAAGTTGAATGAAAAAAGTAAAGTGAGGAAAAAACTAAGACGTTGGTAAATGTATTAAAAGTATTACAAATTTTAAAATGAAAAGTTTGGCTTATCACCAAGTAGCAACAAACAGCACAACAGCACTGAGACAAGTCCGGAAGTTGAGGGCGGAGCATATAGAGGGAGGGTGCTGATAATCAACAACCTGGTGGCATCTTCCCTGTGGCATATACTGTCTGTCCTCAACCCCCCCGCCGGGCTGCTCGCAGACCTGCAACGCAAGCTGGTGGATTCTCTCTGGTCGGGCCATCACTGGCTGAGGGCGGCAGTGTTGTATATGTCCGTCCACGAAGGAGGACAGGGCCTGGTGGAACTGGAGAGCAAGGTGGCTGCATTCCGACTAAAGGCGGCTCAGAGACTGCTGTACCATACTGATGTCGGATGGAGGGAGCCAGCATGCTCGCTGCTGAGGAGAGCTGGCGGATTAGGGTTGAACCGGCAGCTATTCCTCATGAGGCTGGAGGGGCTGAGTACAGCAGGTCTCTCTGATTATTACTCTGCGGTGCTGAGGGCCTGGCAGCTGCTAAGGCCCACACGAGAAGGGGGTGCGGAGCCTGGGCTGTGGGTGTGGGAGGAGCCTAACAGACCCTTTACTATTGTTTAATGGGATGGTCTCTATAAAATGATAAAAAGTGTGGAGATGTTCCAGGAGATATGATGTGTCGGGGAGTCTGTCTGTACAGCTGGGGAAGATGGGTTGGATATACTGTTGTAGAAGTGGTGATGTTTTGTATCGTGGGGTAGAGAGCAAGGTGAGTATGCAGTACAGGGGATATATATATATTTTTTTTAAGGGGGGGGGGTGGTGGTGAGGTTTTAATGAAATTAGGATGTATCATTAAAGAAAGACAAAAAGTATCTCTCTCTCTCTCTCTCTCTCTCTCTCTCTCTCGCTCTCTCGCTCTCTCTCCTTTCTTCCTGTTGGACGTCATGGCGTCAGCTAATCAGGATCCTAATAAAATTCAAAACTTGACCTAGTGTTGCATAGTAGTCATGGTCACCAGTCTCTCTCTCTCAGTCTGGACAGAGTCCAGGAACCCATCTCTGCAACACACAACACACACGCACACATTTTATGGTTAATTTTGCCTAATCAGAGAAGTGCCCCATCCCAGACAGGCTTTATGACTAGAGGTTGTAAACTAGACTATAAAGGGGCCATCTAGGATTTGTACATACTTTTTTTGTACTTTAAAATTACACTCTTAGAAAAAAAGGGTTATTCAGCTGTCCCCATAGGAGAACCCTTTTGGTTCCAGGTAGAACCCTTTTGGTTCCAGGTAGAACCCTTTTGGTCCCAGGTAGAACCCTTTTGGTTCCAGGTAGAACCCTTTTGGTTCCAGGTAGAACCCTTTTGGTCCCAGGTAGAACCCTTTTGGTTCCAGGTAGAACCCTTTTGGTTCCAGGTAGAACCCTTTTGGTTCCAGGTAGAACCCTTTTGGTTCCAGGTAGAACCCTTTTGGTCCCAGGTAGAACCCTTTTGGTTCCAGGTAGAACCCTTTTGGTTCCAGGTAGAACCCTTTTGGTCCCAGGTAGAACCTGGAACAAAAAAGGGTTCTCCTATGAGGACAGCAGCAGAACCCTTTTGGAACCCTTTTTTCTAAGAGTGTATATGATATAAGGATATAGAGGAATTGATTCTTAAAGAATATAACGAATGTCTCATGAGCTTAGTTCAACTGTCTTACTCCATCAAAACCCCAAATATAAGCTTGTTTTACTTGGCCCCATCCCTCAATTGTTTACCAAAAAAGTGGCGGGTGTCACTTTGTTGTTTGAATCCTAAATTGCCCCTTTAAGGTCCAATGTGAAAAGACAATTATGCATTACAGACTCACATTCTGTTTCATTTCACCAGGGTTAGGGTTAATAGAGTTGACAGTTAGGGTCAATAGAGTTGACAGTTAGGGTTAGGGTTAATAGAGTTGACAGTTAGGGTTAATAGCATTGACAGTTAGGATTAAGGTTAATAGAGTTGGCAGTTAGGGTTAGGGTTAATAGAGTTGACAGTTAGTATTAGGGTAAATAGAGTTGACAGTTAGGGTTAATAGAGTTGACAGTTATGGTTAGGGTTAATAGAGTTGACAGTTAGGGTTAGGGTTAATCGAGTTGACAGTTAGGGTTAATAGCATTGACAGTTAGGGTTAGGGTTAAAAGAGTTGACAGTTAGGGTTAGGGTTAATAGAGTTGACAGTTAGGGTTAGGGTTAATAGAGTTGACAGTTAGGGTTAGGGTTAATAGAGTTGACAGTTAGGGTTAATAGCGTTGACAGTTAGGGTTAGGGTTAATACAGTTGACAGTTAAGGTTAGGGTTAATAGAGTTGACAGTTAGGGTTAATAGAGTTGACAGTTAGGGTTAATAGAGTTGACAGTTAGGGTTAGGGTTAATATAGTTGACAGTTAGGGTTAATAGCATTGACAGTTAGGATTAGGGTTAATAGAGTTGGCAGTTAGGGTTAGGGTTAAGAGAGTTGACAGTTAGGGTTAATATAGTTGACAGTTAGGGTTAGGGTTAATAGAGTTGACAGTTAGGGTTAATAGCATTGACAGTTAGGGTTAGGGTTAATAGAGTTGACAGTTAGGGTTAGGGTTAATAGAGTTGACAGTTAGGGTTAGGGTTAATAGAGTTAACAGTTAGGGTTAATAGCATTGAGAGTTAGGATTAGGGTTAATAGAGTTGACAGTTAGGGTTAGGGTTAATAGAGTTGACAGTTAGGGTTAATAGAGTTGACAGTTAGGGTTAATATAATTGACAGTTAGGGTTAATAGAGTTGACAGTTAGGGTTAATAGAGTTGACAGCTAGGGTTCGGGTTAATAGAGTTGACAGTTAGGGTTAGGGTTAATAGCATTGACAGTTAGGGTTAGGGTTAATAGAGTTGGCAGTTAGGGTTAGGGTTAATAGAGTTGACAGTTAGGGTTAGGGTTAATAGAGTTGACAGTTAGGGTTAGGGTTAATATAGTTGACAGATATGGTTAGGGTTAATAGAGTTGACAGTTATGGTTAGGGTTAATAGAGTTGACAGTTAGGGTTAGGGTTAAAATAGTTGACAGTTATGATTAGGGTTAATAGAGTTGACAGTTAGGGTTAGGGTTAATAGAGTTGACAGTTAGGGTTAGGGTTAATAGAGTTGACAGTTATGGGTAGGGTTAATAGAGTTGACAGTTAGGGTTAGGGTTAATAGAGTTGACAGTTAGGGTTAGGGTTAAGAGAGTTGACAGTTAGGGTTAGGGTTAATAGAGTTGACAGTTAGGGTTAGGGTTAATATAGTTGACAGATATGGTTAGGGTTAATAGAGTTGACAGTTATGGTTAGGGTTAATAGAGTTGACAGTTAGGGTTAGGGTTAAAATAGTTGACAGTTATGATTAGGGTTAATAGAGTTGACAGTTATGGTTAGGGTTAATAGAGTTGACAGTTAGGGTTAGGGTTAATAGAGTTGACAGTTAGGGTTAGGGTTAATAGAGTTGACAGTTAGGGTTAGGGTTAATATAGTTGACAGTTAGGGTTAGGGTTAATATAGTTGACAGTTAGGGTTAGGGTTAATAGAGTTGACCGTTAGGGTTAGGGTTAAAAGAGTTGACAGTTAGGGTTAGGGTTATTATAGTTGACAGTTATGATTAGGGTTAATAGAGTTGACAGTTAGGGTTAGGGTTAAAATAGTTGACAGTTATGATTAGGGTTAATAGAGTTGACAGTTAGGGTTAGGGTTAATAGAGTTGACAGTTAGGGTTAGGGTTAATAGAGTTGACAGTTAGGGTTAGGGTTAAAATAGTTGACAGTTATGATTAGGGTTAATAGAGTTGACAGTTAGGGTTAGGGTTAATAGAGTTGACAGTTAGGGTTAGGGTTAATAGAGTTGACAGTTATGGGTAGGGTTAATAGAGTTGACAGTTAGGGTTAGGGTTAATAGAGTTGACAGTTAGGGTTAGGGTTAAGAGAGTTGACAGTTAGGGTTAGGGTTAATAGAGTTGACAGTTAGGGTTAGGGTTAATATAGTTGACAGATATGGTTAGGGTTAATAGAGTTGACAGTTATGGTTAGGGTTAATAGAGTTGACAGTTAGGGTTAGGGTAAAAATAGTTGACAGTTATGATTAGGGTTAATAGAGTTGACAGTTAGGGTTAGGGTTAATAGAGTTGACAGTTAGGGTTAGGGTTAATAGAGTTGACAGTTATGGTTAGGGTTAATAGAGTTGACAGTTAGGGTTAGGGTTAATAGAGTTGACAGTTAGGGTTAGGGTTAATAGAGTTGACAGTTAGGGTTAGGGTTAATATAGTTGACAGTTAGGGTTAGGGTTAATATAGTTGACAGTTAGGGTTAGGGTTAATAGAGTTGACCGTTAGGGTTAGGGTTAAAAGAGTTGACAGTTAGGGTTAGGGTTATTATAGTTGACAGTTAGGGTTAGGGTTAATATAGTTGACAGTTATGGTTAGGGTTAATAGAGTTGACAGTTATGGTTATGGTTAATAGAGTTGACAGTTAGGGTTAGGGTTAATATAGTTGACAGTTATGATTAGGGTTAATAGAGTTGACAGTTAGGGTTAGGGTTAATAAAGTTGACAGTTAGGGTTAGGGTTAATATAGTTGACAGTTAGGGTTAGGGTTAATAGAGTTGACAGTTAGGGTTAGGGTTAGTAGGTTAGGGTTAGTAGGTTAGGATTAGTAGGTTAGGGTTAGTAGGTTAGGGTTAGGGTTAGTAGGTTAGGGTTAGGGTTAGGGTTAGTAGGTTAGGGTTAGTAGGTTAGGGTTAGGGTTAGGGTTAGTAGGTTAGGGTTAGTAGGTTAGGGTTAGGGTTAGGGTTAGTAGGTTAGGGTTAGTAGGTTAGGGTTAGTAGGTTAGGGTTAGGGTTAGTAGGTTAGGGTTAGGGTTAGATAGAATGGTGGTCAACAGAGAATGCGTTAGGGTTAGGGTTAGGGTTTGATGGAATGGTGGTCAACAGAGAATGCGTTAGGGTTAGGGTTAGGGTTACATAGAATGGTGGTCAACAGAGAACAGACAGACACGAGAACGCCAACGCCCACTCCCATGCCCATGCACATGCACACACCACAAACAAACACACACACACACACACACACACACACACACACACACACACACACACACACACACACACACACACATAACGTACCAGAAACGTAACAGTCATGTTGATAGTAGTATATATGTGGGTTAGGGTTAGGGTTAGGGTTAGGCAGTAATGTTGATAGTAGTCTATATGTGGGTTAGGGTTAGGTTTAGGCAGTCATGTTGATAGTAGTCTATATGTGGGTTAGGGTTAGGGTTAGGGTTAGGGTTAGGGTTAGGGTTAGGGTTAGGGTTAGGCAGTCATGTTGATAGTAGTCTATATGTGGGTTAGGGTTAGGGTTAGGGTTAGGCAGTCATGCTGATAGTAGTCTATATGTGGGTTAGGGTTAGGGTTAAGGTTAGGCAGTCATGTTGATAGTAGTCTATATGTGGGTTAGGGTTAGGGTTAGGGTTAGGCAGTCATGTTGATAGTAGTCTATATGTGGGTTAGGGTTAGGGTTAGGGTTAGGCAGTCATGTTGATAGTAGTCTATATGTGGGTTAGGGTTAGGGTTAGGCAGTCATGTTGATAGTAGTCTATATGTGGGTTAGGGTTAGGGTTAGGCAGTCATGTTGATAGTAGTCTATATGTGGGTTAGGGTTAGGGTTAGGCAGTCATGTTGATAGTAGTCTATATGTGGGTTAGGGTTAGGGTTAGGCAGTCATGTTGATAGTAGTCTATATGTGGGTTAGGGTTAGGGTTAGGGTTAGGCAGTCATGTTGATAGTAGTCTATATGTGGGTTAGGGTTAGGGTTAGGCAGTCATGTTGATAGTAGTTTATATGTGGGTTAGGGTTAGGGTTAGGCAGTCATGTTGATAGTAGTCTATATGTGGGTTAGGGTTAGGGTTAGGGTTAGGCAGTCATGTTGATAGTAGTCTATATGTGGGTTAGGGTTAGGGTTAGGGTTAGGCAGTCATGTTGATAGTAGTCTATATGTGGGTTAGGGTTAGGGTTAGGCAGTCATGTTGATAGTAGTCTATATGTGGGTTAGGGTTAGGGTTAGGCAGTCATGTTGATAGTAGTCTATATGTGGGTTAGGGTTAGGGTTAGGCAGTCATGTTGATAGTAGTCTATATGTGGGTTAGGGTTAGGGTAGGGCAGTCATGTTGATAGTAGTCTATATGTGGGTTAGGGTTAGGGTTAGGGTTAGGCAGTCATGTTGATAGTAGTCTATATGTGGGTTAGGGTTAGGGTTAGGCAGTCATGTTGATAGTAGTCTATATGTGGATTAGGGTTAGGGTTAGGCAGTCATGTTGATAGTAGTCTATATGTGGGTTAGGGTTAGGGTTAGGGTTAGGCAGTCATGTTGATAGTAGTCTATATGTGGGTTAGGGTTAGGGTTAGGCAGTCATGTTGATAGTAGTCTATATGTGGGTTAGGGTTAGAGTTAGGGTTAGGCAGTCATGTTGATAGTATTCTATATGTGGGATAGGGTTAGGGTTAGGGTTAGGCAGTCATGTTGATAGTAGTCTATATGTGGGTTAGGGTTAGGGTTAGGCAGTCATGTTGATAGTAGTCTATATGTGGGTTAGGGTTAGGGTTAGGGTTAGGCAGTCATGTTGATAGTAGTCTATATATGGGTTAGGGTTAGGGTTAGGGTTAGGCAGTCATGTTGATAGTAGTCTATATGTGGGTTAGGGTTAGGGTTAGGCAGTCATGTTGATAGTAGTCTATATGTGGGTTAGGGTTAGGGTTAGGCAGTCATGTTGATGGTAGTCTATATGTGGGTTAGGGTTAAGGTTAGGCAGTCATGTTGATAGTAGTCTATATATGGGTTAGGGTTAGGGTTAGGGTTATTGTTAGGCAGTCATGTTGATAGTAGTCTATATGTGGGTTAGGGTTAGGGTTAGGCAGTCCTGTTGATAGTAGTCTATATATGGGTTAGGGTTAGGGTTAGGCAGTCATGTTTATAGTAGTCTATATGTGGGTTAGGGTTAGGGTTAGGCAGTCATGTTGATAGTAGTCTATATGTGGGTTAGGGTTAGGGTTAGGCAGTCATGTTGATAGTAGTCTATATGTGGGTTAGGGTTAGGCAGTCATGTTGATAGTAGTCTATATGTGGGTTAGGGTTAGGGTTAGGCAGTCATGTTGATAGTAGTCTATATGTGGGTTAGGGTTAGGGTTAGGCAGTCATGTTGATAGTAGTCTATATGTGGGTTAGGGTTAGGCAGTCATGTTGATAGTAGTCTATATGTGGGTTAGGGTTAGGGTTAGGCAGTCATGTTGATAGTAGTCTATATGTGGGTTAGGGTTAGGGTTAGGGTTAGGCAGTCATGTTGATAGTAGTCTATATATGGGTTAGGGTTAGGGTTAGGGTTAGGCAGTCATGTTGATAGTAGTCTATATGTGGGTTAGGGTTAGGGTTAGGGTTAGGCAGTCATGTTGATAGTAGTCTATATGTTGGTTAGGGTTAGGGTTAGGGTTAGGCAGTCATGTTGATAGTAGTCTATATGTGGGTTAGGGTTAGGGTTAGGGTTAGGCAGTCATGTTGATAGTAGTCTATATGTGGGTTAGGGTTAGGGTTAGGCAGTCATGTTGATAGTAGTCTATATGTGGGTTAGGGTTAGGTTTAGACAGTCATGTTGATAGTAGTTTATATGTGGGTTAGGGTTAGGGTTAGGCAGTCATGTTGATAGTAGTCTATATGTGGGTTAGGGTTAGGGTTAGGGTTAGGCAGTCATGTTGATAGTAGTCTATATGTGGGTTAGGGTTAGGGTTAGGGTTAGGCAGTCATGTTGATAGTAGTCTATATGTGGGTTAGGGTTAGGGTTAGGCAGTCATGTTGATAGTAGTCTATATGTGGGTTAGGGTTAGGGTTAGGCAGTCATGTTGATAGTAGTCTATATGTGGGTTAGGGTTAGGGTTAGGCAGTCATGTTGATAGTAGTCTATATGTGGGTTAGGGTTAGGGTAGGGCAGTCATGTTGATAGTAGTCTATATGTGGGTTAGGGTTAGGGTTAGGGTTAGGCAGTCATGTTGATAGTAGTCTATATGTGGGTTAGGGTTAGGGTTAGGCAGTCATGTTGATAGTAGTCTATATGTGGGTTAGGGTTAGGGTTAGGCAGTCATGTTGATAGTAGTCTATATGTGGGTTAGGGTTAGGGTTAGGGTTAGGCAGTCATGTTGATAGTAGTCTATATGTGGGTTAGGGTTAGGGTTAGGCAGTCATGTTGATAGTAGTCTATATGTGGGTTAGGGTTAGAGTTAGGGTTAGGCAGTCATGTTGATAGTATTCTATATGTGGGATAGGGTTAGGGTTAGGGTTAGGCAGTCATGTTGATAGTAGTCTATATGTGGGTTAGGGTTAGGGTTAGGCAGTCATGTTGATAGTAGTCTATATGTGGGTTAGGGTTAGGGTTAGGGTTAGGCAGTCATGTTGATAGTAGTCTATATATGGGTTAGGGTTAGGATTAGGGTTAGGCAGTCATGTTGATGGTAGTCTATATGTGGGTTAGGGTTAGGGTTAGGCAGTCATGTTGATAGTAGTCTATATGTGGGTTAGGGTTAGGGTTAGGCAGTCATGTTGATAGTAGTCTATATGTGGGTTAGGGTTAAGGTTAGGCAGTCATGTTGATAGTAGTCTATATATGGGTTAGGGTTAGGGTTAGGGTTAGGGTTAGGCAGTCATGTTGATAGTAGTCTATATGTGGGTTAGGGTTAGGGTTAGGCAGTCCTGTTGATAGTAGTCTATATGTGGGTTAGGGTTAGGGTTAGGCAGTCATGTTTATAGTAGTCTATATGTGGGTTAGGGTTAGGGTTAGGCAGTCATGTTGATAGTAGTCTATATGTGGGTTAGGGTTAGGGTTAGGCAGTCATGTTGATAGTAGTCTATATGTGGGTTAGGGTTAGGCAGTCATGTTGATAGTAGTCTATATGTGGGTTAGGGTTAGGGTTAGGGTTAGGCAGTCATGTTGATAGTAGTCTATATGTGGGTTAGGGTTAGGGTTAGGCAGTCATGTTGATAGTAGTCTATATGTGGGTTAGGGTTAGGCAGTCATGTTGATAGTAGTCTATATGTGGGTTAGGGTTAGGGTTAGGCAGTCATGTTGATAGTAGTCTATATGTGGGTTAGGGTTAGGGTTAGGGTTAGGCAGTCATGTTGATAGTAGTCTATATATGGGTTAGGGTTAGGGTTAGGCAGTCATGTTGATAGTAGTCTATATGTGGGTTAGGGTTAGGGTTAGGGTTAGGCAGTCATGTTGATAGTAGTCTATATGTTGGTTAGGGTTAGGGTTAGGGTTAGGCAGTCATGTTGATAGTAGTCTATATGTGGGTTAGGGTTAGGGTTAGGGTTAGGCAGTCATGTTGATAGTAGTCTATATGTGGGTTAGGGTTAGGGTTAGGCAGTCATGTTGATAGTAGTCTATATGTGGGTTAGGGTTAGGGTTAGGCAGTCATGTTGATAGTAGTCTATATGTGGGTTAGGGTTAGGGTTAGGCAGTCATGTTGATAGTAGTCTATATGTGGGTTAGGATTAGGGTTAGGGTTAGGCAGTCATGTTGATAGTAGTCTATATGTGGGTTAGGGTTAGGGTTAGGGTTAGGCAGTCATGTTGATAGTAGTCTATATGTGGGTTAGGGTTAGGGTTAGGCAGTCATGTTGATAGTAGTCTATATGTGGGTTAGGGTTAGGGTTAGGGTTAGGCAGTCATGTTGATAGTAGTCTATATGTGGGTTAGGGTTAGGGTTAGGCAGTCATGTTGATAGTAGTCTATATGTGGGTTAGGGTTAGGGTTAGGCAGTCATGTTGATAGTAGTCTATATGTGGGTTAGGGTTAGGGTTAGGGTTAGGCAGTCATGTTGATAGTAGTCTATATGTGGGTTAGGGTTAGGGTTAGGGTTAGGCAGTCATGTTGATAGTAGTCTATATGTGGGTCAGGGTTAGGGTTAGGGTTAGGCAGTCATGTTGATAGTAGTCTATATGTTGGTTAGGGTTAGGGTTAGGGTTAGGGTTAGGCAGTCATGTTGAAAGTAGTCTATATGTGGGTTAGGGTTAGGGTTAGGGTTAGGCAGTCATGTTGATTGTAGTCTATATGTGGGTTAGGGTTAGGGTTAGGCAGTCATGTTGATAGTAGTCTATATGTGGGTTAGGGTTAGGGTTAGGCAGTCATGTTGATAGTAGTCTATATGTGGGTTAGGATTAGGGTTAGGGTTAGGCAGTCATGTTGATAGTAGTCTATATGTGGGTTAGGGTTAGGGTTAGGGTTAGGCAGTCATGTTGATAGTAGTCTATATGTGGGTTAGGGTTAGGGTTAGGCAGTCATGTTGATAGTAGTCTATATGTGGGTTAGGGTTAGGGTTAGGGTTAGGCAGTCATGTTGATAGTAGTCTATATGTGGGTTAGGGTTAGGGTTAGGCAGTCATGTTGATAGTAGTCTATATGTGGGTTAGGGTTAGGGTTAGGCAGTCATGTTGATAGTAGTCTATATGTGGGTTAGGGTTAGGGTTAGGGTTAGGCAGTCATGTTGATAGTAGTCTATATGTGGGTTAGGGTTAGGGTTAGGGTTAGGCAGTCATGTTGATAGTAGTCTATATGTGGGTCAGGGTTAGGGTTAGGGTTAGGCAGTCATGTTGATAGTAGTCTATATGTTGGTTAGGGTTAGGGTTAGGGTTAGGCAGTCATGTTGAAAGTAGTCTATATGTGGGTTAGGGTTAGGGTTAGGGTTAGGCAGTCATGTTGTTTGTAGTCTATATGTGGGTTAGGGTTAGGGTTAGGCAGTCATGTTGATAGTAGTCTATATGTGGGTTAGGGTTAGGGTTAGGCAGTCATGTTGATAGTAGTCTATATGTGGGTTAGGGTTAGGGTTAGGGTTAGGGTTAGGGTTAGGCAGTCCTGTTGATAGTAGTCTATATGTGGGTTAGGGTTAGGGTTAGGCAGTCATGTTGATAGTAGTCTATATGTGGGTTAGGGTTAGGGTTAGGCAGTCATGTTGATAGTAGTCTATATGTGGGTTAGGGTTAGGGTTAGGCAGTCATGTTGATAGTAGTCTATATGTGGGTTAGGGTTAGGGTTAGGGTTAGGCAGTCATGTTGATAGTAGTCTATATGTGGGTTAGGGTTAGGGTTAGGCAGTCATGTTGATAGTAGTCTATATGTGGGTTAGGGTTAGGGTTAGGCAGTCATGTTGATAGTAGTCTATATGTGGGTTAGGGTTAGGGTTAGGCAGTCATGTTGATAGTAGTCTATATGTGGGTTAGGGTTAGGGTTAGGGTTAGGGTTAGGCAGTCATGTTGATAGTAGTTTATATGTGGTTTAGGGTTAGGGTTAGGGTTAGGCAGTCATGTTGATAGTAGTCTATATGTGGGTTAGGGTTAGGGTTAGGGTTAGGCAGTCATGTTGATAGTAGTCTATATGTTGGTTAGGGTTAGGGTTAGGGTTAGGCAGTCATGTTGATAGTAGTCTATATGTGGATTAGGGTTAGGGTTAGGGTTAGGCAGTCATGTTGATAGTAGTCTATATGTGGGTTAGGGTTAGGGTTAGGCAGTCATGTTGATAGTAGTCTATATGTGGGTTAGGGTTAGGGTTAGGCAGTCATGTTGATAGTAGTCTATATGTGGGTTAGGGTTAGGGTTAGGGTTAGGGTTAGGGTTAGGCAGTCCTGTTGATAGTAGTCTATACGTGGGTTAGGGTTAGGGTTAGGCAGTCATGTTGATAGTAGTCTATATCTGGGTTAGGGTTAGGGTTAGGGTTAGGCAGTAATGTTGATAGTAGTCTATATGTGGGTTAGGGTTAGGGTTAGGCAGTCATGTTGATAGTAGTCTATATGTGGGTTAGGGTTAGGGTTAGGCAGTCATGTTGATAGTAGTCTATATGTGGGTTAGGGTTAGGGTTAGGCAGTCATGTTGATAGTAGTCTATATGTGGGTTAGGGTTAGGGTTAGGCAGTCATGTTGATAGTAGTCTATATGTGGGTTAGGGTTAGGGTTAGGCAGTCATGTTGATAGTAGTCTATATGTGGGTTAGGGTTAGGCAGTCATGTTGATAGTAGTCTATATGTGGGTTAGGGTTAGGGTTAGGGTTAGGCAGTCATGTTGATAGTAGTCTATATGTGGGTTAGGGTTAGGGTTAGGGTTAGGCAGTCATGTTGATAGTAGTCTATATGTGGGTTAGGGTTAGGGTTAGGCAGTCATGTTGATAGTAGTCTATATGTGGGTTAGGGTTAGGCAGTCATGTTGATAGTAGTCTATATGTGGGTTAGGGTTAGGGTTAGGGTTAGGCAGTCATGTTGATAGTAGTCTATATGTGGGTTAGGGTTAGGGTTAGGGTTAGGCAGTCATGTTGATAGTAGTCTATATGTGGGTTAGGGTTAGGGTTAGGGTTAGGCAGTCATGTTGATAGTAGTCTATATGTGTAAGAGACAGGAGAGTTCTGGAGCACAACAGAATGAATACAACTAGGTAACTCATGGTTGCAGGTACAGACTGAATGACTGAATGAATATAACTAGGTCATGGAACACTTACAGTGGGGATAAAAAGTATTTAGTCAGCCACCAATTGTGCAAGGCCTGTAATTTTCATCATAGGTACACGTCAACTATGACAGACAAAATTAGAAAATAAAATCCAGAAAATCACATTGTAGGATTTTTAATGAATTTATTTGCAAATTATGGTGGAAAATAAGTATTTGGTCAATAACAAAAGTTTCTCAATACTTTGTTATATACCCTTTGTTGGCAATGACACAGGTCAAACGTTTTCTGTAAGTCTTCACAAGGTTTTCACACACTGTTGCTGGTATTTTGGCCCATTCCTCCATGCAGATCTCCTCTAGAGCAGTGATGTTTTGGGGCTGTCGCTGGGCAACACGGACTTTCAACTCCCTCCAAAGATTTTCTATGGGGTTGAGATCTGGAGACTGGCTCCAGGACCTTGAAATGCTTCTTACGAAGCCACTCCTTCGTTGCCCGGGCGATGGGTTAGGGATCATTGTCATGCTGAAAGACCCAGCCACGTTTCATCCTCAATGCCCTTGCTGAAAACCTCAATGCCCTTGCTCAAAATCTCACGATACATGGCCCCATTCATTCTTTCCTTTACACGGATCAGTCGTCCTGGTCCCTTTGCAGAAAAACAGCCCCAAAGCATGATGTTTCCACCCCCATGCTTCACAGTAGGTATGGTGTTCTTTGGATGCAACTCAGCATTCTTTGTCCTCCAAACACGACGAGTTGAGTTTTTACCAAAAAGTTATATTTTGGTTTCATCTGACCATATGACATTCTCCCAATCCTCTTCTGGATCATCCAAATGCACTCTAGCAAACTTCAGACGGGCCTGGACATGTACTGGCTTAAGCAGGGGGACACGTGTGGCACTGCAGGATTTGAGTCCCTGGCGGCGTAGTGTTTTACTGATGGTAGGCTTTGTTACTCTGGTCCCAGCTCTTTGCAGGTCATTCACTAGGTCCCCCCGTGTGGTTCTGGGATTTTTGCTCACCGTTCTTGTGATCATTTTGACCCCACGGGGTGAGATCTTGCGTGGAGCCCCAGATCGAGGGAGATTATCAGTGGTCTTGTATGTCTTCCATTTCCTAATAATTGCTCCCACAGTTGATTTCTTCAAACCAAGCTGCTTACCTATTGCAGATTCAGTCTTCCCAGCCTGGTGCAGGTCTACAATTTTGTTTCTGGTGTCCTTTGACAGCTCTTTGGTCTTGGCCATAGTGGAGCCTCTCTCATCGTTTTACATTTTTTAAGTGGGAGAACTTGCACAATTGGTGGCTGACTAAATACTTTTTTTCCCCACTGTATGGATAGGCTGGAAAAGTGGGTAGGACTCTCTGGGACAGTCCTTGATTGGTTCAGATCTTATCTAGATGGAGCATTAATACCACATACTGTACACAACTGGAATAAACTACCAGAAGATCTTAGATGTGCCCCAAACGTATCCATTTTTAAATCCAGGTTAAAAACACTTCTCTTTTCACGTTCCTACGACTGAGCACTTAAACTGAACCACACTGATTAGCCTTATAGCTTCCTATGGTTTTATCCCATTTTTAATTTTTAATTTTTAATCTTTAAAGTTTTTTTTTTTTGTATTTGTATTATTATGATGTTTTCATTATTTTTGATAAACATCTTTGTAAAGCACATTGAATTGCTTCGATGTATGAATTGTGCTATATAAATAAACTTGCTTGCTAGGTAACTCATGGTTACAGGTACAGACTGGATGACTGAATGACACCTTCAGTTTCCATCAGGGAGGGAGGACAGGGGAAGACATGAGTAGGGGAGGGAGGACAGGGGGAGGAAGGACAGGGGGAGGGAGGAGAGGGGGAGGGAAGACAGGGGGAGGGAGGAGAGGGGGAGGGAGGAGAGGGGGAGGGAGGAGAGGGGGAGGGAGGCCAGGGGGAGGGAGGAGAGGGGGAGGGAGGAGTGGGGGAGGGAGGACAGGGGGAGGGAGGACAGGGGGAGGGAGGAGAGGGGGAGGGAGGACAGGGGGAGGGAAGACAGGGGGAGGGAGGACAGGGGGAGGGAGGAGAGGGGGAGGGAGGACAGGGGGAGGGAGGAGAGGGGGAGGGAGGACAGGGGGAGGAAGGACAGGGGGAGGGAGGACAGGGGGAGGGAGGACAGGGGGAGGAAGGACAGGGGGAGGGAGGACAGGGGGAGGGAGGACAGGGGGAGGGAGGAGAGGGGGAGGGAGGACAGGGGGAGGGAGGAGAGGGGGAGGGAGGACAGGGGGAGGGAGGACAGGGGGAGGAAGGACAGGGGGAGGGAGGACAGGGGGAGGAAGGACAGGGGGAGGGAGGACAGGGGGAGGGAGGACAGGGGGAGGGAGGAGAGGGGGAGGGAGGACAGGGGGAGGGAGGAGAGGGGGAGGGAGGAGAGGGGGAGGGAGGACAGTGTCACGCCCTGACTCTGGGGACTCGTATATGTTGAGTCAGGGTGTGTATGTTCTATGTGGTGTATTTCTATGTTGGGTTTCTAGTATGTCTAGATCTATGTTGGCCGGTGTGGTTCCCAATCAGAGGCAGCTGTAGCTCGTTGTCTCTGATTGGGGACCATACTTAGGCAGCCTGTTGGCACTAGTGGGTTGTGGGATCTTGTTCCGTGTAAGGTATGTTGTGTTGTGCTGCCTTGAACGTCATGTTTCGTTTCGTTTCGTTTGTTATTTTGTCGTTGTGTTTGATATATAATAAACATGTACGCATGTCACGCTGCGCCTTGGTCCGTCCCGTCTGTAAGCGATCGTGACAGACAGGGGGAGGGAGAACAGGTGTGTGTGTGTAAGGCAGACATTTTTATTCAGCTCAATCAATGATTTGCTACGCAGAGGTAATATAAATATTCAGTCTAGTTTGTCTTGTTCATCATGAAACACCTACACACACACACACACACACACACACTCACACCTACTCATGTGTTGTAGTGACTAGTTCTGCATTAGTATGAGGAAGGGGCAACGCTGTGGACTGATGTTTGTTCTGTTGCATAACAGCATTAATACCATGGTAACCACTATCAATTCAGAATAAATCAACTTCTAATATATTTGACTTGATTTGATTTGAAATATATTTTATTATGTTACATCCCTGTCCCAGTTTGGTATCTATGAGTCAGGTAGCAAATCAGGTAGTGAATCAAGGTAGTGAGTCAAGGTAGTGAGTCAAGGTAGTGAGTCAGGTAGTGAGTCAAGGTAGCGAATCAGGTAGTGAATCAAGGTAGTGAGTCAGGTAGTGAGTCAAGGTAGTGAGTTAAGGTAGTGAATCAAGGTAGCGAATCAAGGTAGTGAGTCAAGGTAGTGAATCAAGGTAGCGAATCAGGTAGCGAATCAAGGTAGCGAATCAAGGTAGTGAATCAAGGTAGTGAGTCAGGTAGTGAATCAAGGTAGAGAATCAAGGTAGTGAATCAAGGTAGAGAATCAAGGTAGTGAATCAAGGTAGCGAATCAAGGTAGTGAATCAAGGTAGTGAATCAAGGTAGCAAATCAAGGTAGTGAATCTAGGTAGTGAATCAAGGTAGCGAATCAAGGTAGTGAATCAAGGTAGTGAATCTAGGTAGTGAATCAAGTTAGTGAGTCAAGGTAGTGAGTCAAGGTAGTGAGTCAAGGTAGCGAGTCAAGGTAGTGAGTCAAGGTAGTGAGTCAAGGTAGTGAGTCAAGGTAGTGAGTCAAGGTAGCGAGTCAAGGTAGTGAATCTAGGTAGTGAATCAAGTTAGTGAGTCAAGGTAGTGAGTCAAGGTAGTGAGTCAAGGTAGCGAGTCAAGGTAGTGAGTCAAGGTAGTGAGTCAAGGTAGCGAGTCAAGGTAGTGAGTCAGGTAGTGAGTCAAGGTAGTGAGTCAGGTAGTGAGTCAAGGTAGCGAATCAAGGTAGTGAGTCAAGGTAGTGAGTCAGGTAGTGAGTCAAGGTAGTGAGTCAAGGTAGTGAGTCAAGGTAGTGAATCAAGGTAGTGAATCAAGGTAGTGAGTCAAGGTAGTGAGTCAAGGTAGTGAATCAAGGTAGTGAATCAGGTAGTGAATAAGGTAGTGAGTGAATCAAGGTAAGGAATCAATGTAGTCAATCAAGGTAGGAAATCAAGTTTTTTCTCTCCACTGTATTGTATTAGAGTGAATGGAGTGGGCGGATTCAGAAACCAACAGCAGGCTGTATAACACATTCATCAATCTGGTTCCTGGTACATGCTGAATCAACCCTGTCTGTCCAGGTCTGGTTCCTGGTACATGCTGAATCAACCCTGTCTGTCCAGGTCTGGTTCCTGGTACATGCTGAATCAACCCTGTCTGTCCAGGTCTGGTTCCTGGTACATGCTGAATCAACCCTGTCTGTCCAGGTCTGGTTCCTGGTACATGCTGAATCAACCCTGTCTGTCCAGGTCTGGTTCCTGGTACATGCTGAATCAACCCTGTCTGTCCAGGTCTGGTTCCTGGTACATGCTGAATCAACCCTGTCTGTCCAGGTCTGGTTCCTGGTACATGCTGAATCAACCCTGTCTGTCCAGTTCTGGTTCCTGGTACATGCTGAATCATCCTGAAACAGATGACACCTTCCTGACACGTGTGTGTGTGTCAACTCTCTGACAAGCCAAATAAGCCTTAAACAACACCAATGTTCAGCTGTTACTTCCTCACAGTAATACACAGCCACCCGGCCTGGAGGTCCCTGGAGGTCCCTGGAGGTCCCTGGAGGTCCCTGGAGGTCCCTGGAGCAGGACTGGGGTGTTCAACTAAGGAAACGCTGTGCCTGCAGGAGCCAACTGTGGACCTGATGAAGGATCACAGACAAGGACCAGGCCATGGAGACTGAAGACTCCTGGGTAGTGAGAGGTGTGTGTGTGTGTGCATGCGTGCTTGTGTGTGTTCATGTGTGTGCCCTTTGCTTTTCACCTGTCACCTGTGCTACCTGCCATCAAACCTGAGCATCATCAAGTGATAAAGTTTGTGTGTGTGTGTGTGTGTGTGTGTGTGTGTGTGTGTGTGTGTGTGTGTGTGTGTGTGTGTGTGTGTGGTGTGTGGGAATTGTCATTGAGCAACACTGTCTGCATGAGTCCAGTAGCTTTACATAGTTTATTATCATCCAGAGGTTTCATATCAACATGGCAGGAAATGATCACATGACCAACAACATGGGACAACTATACATATGACAAACTGTAGGACAATACAATGGAACCTTTTTGGGGGAAGAGGTAGGAGAGTGGAGAGAGAGAGAGAGAGAGAGAGGGCGAGAGAGGGAGGGAGAAAGAGAGAGAGAGAGAGAGAGAGAGAGAGAGAGAGAGAGAGAACCCCCTCCTCCTCAGGCTCTCCCCCCATCGCCCCTAGCTCAGCTGGAGAGGTGCCTGGGGGGGGGGGCGATGGGTGAGGCGATGGATAGGGCGAGGGGCAGCAGGGGTAGAAGCTTGGGTCTCTCTTACTGGGGGGCTCTTCTCCAAAGGACAGGGTTTACCTGCACCTTCAATCTGTATCTGTACCCCTCCCCCCTCCCTCACCACTATACCCCCCTCTGTCCCCCTCTCCACCCCCCTCTTCATCTGTACCCCTACCGCACCCCCCACCTCAGGTTTGGGGGTCCCCATCGGGGCTAGAGTCGGGGGGTTCCCCAGGTGGGCGTGGCCGGGGTCAGAGTTCAGAGGTAAGGGGTCAGGGGTTACGGGTGAAGGGTCAGGGTTAGGGTCCACACTAAGTCCCTGGCTCTGGAACGCTGGAGGCAGCATCACCCTGGTGTAGGTCACCTGGAGGAAATACAACATCAACATGACCCTTGACCTCCCATGGTAGATGACCTACAAAGGCAATAGACAACACACCTAAATGTCTTCTGCTGCTACCTTCAGCATCTCATCTCATCTCCACCTCTATTGTTATGGCCTCTAGTATGTGTCCTGAGTACTGAACCAATCAGACATCGAGGTGTGTTGGTGTTACTTCCTCTACCCTCCTTCCTCCTACGTCATCTATTTCCCCATCGCTGTACTCCCTCTGGTGTCTCTCCTGGGTATTACACCATCATCTGGCATTAACACTAGGCCTAATTGTATTTGTCACATGCGCCGAATACAACAGGTGTACCTTACCGTGAAATGCTTACTTACAAGCCCTTAACCAACAATGCAGTTAAATAAATCGAGTTAAGAAAATATTTACTAAATAAACAAAAGTTAAAAAATCAAATCAAATCAAAAAGTAACACAAGAAAATTACATAATAATGACGAGGCTATGTACAGGGGGTACCGGTAATGAGTCAATGTGCTGGGGTACAGGTTAGTCCAGGTAATAACCAGGCTATGTACAGGGGGTACCGGTACCGAGTCAATGTGCTGGGGTACAGGTTAGTCCAGGTAATAACCAGGCTATGTACAGGGGGTACCGGTACCGAGTCAATGTGCTGGGGTACAGGTTAGTCGAGGTAATTTGTAAAGTGACTATGCATAGATAATAAACAGCGAGTAGCAGCAGTGTAAAAACAAAGGGGGGGGGGGGGGGGGGGTCGTCAATGTAAGTAGTCCGGGTGGCCATTTGATTAATTGTTCAGCAGTTTTATGGCTTGGGGGTAGAAGCTGTTAAGGAGCCTTTTGGTCCTAGACTTGGCGCTCCGGTACCGCTTGCCGTGCGGTAGCAGAGAGAAGAATCTATGACATGGGTGACTGGAGTCATTGAACATTTTTTGGACCTTCCTCTGACATGCCTAGTATATAGGTCCTGGATGTCAGGAAGCTTGGCCACAGTAATTTACTGGGCCGTACACACTGTAGTGTTGAACGCTGAGCTGCAGTCAATGAACAGCATTCTCACATAGGTGTTCCTTTTGTCCAGGTTGGAAAGGGCAGTGTGGAGTGCGATTGAGATTGCGTCATCTGTGGATCTGTTGGGGCGGTATGCAAATTTGAGTGGGTCTAGGGTTTCCGGTATGATGGTGTTGATGTGAGCCATGACCAGCCTTTCAAAGCACTTCATGGCTACCGACATGAGTGCTACGAGGCGATAGTCATTTAGACAGGTTACCTTCGCTTCCTTGGGCACAGGGACTATGATGGTCTCTTTGAACCATGTAGTTATTACAGACTCGGTCAGGGAGAGGTTGAAAATGTCAGTGAAGATACTTGCCAGTTGGTCAACGCATGCTCTGAGTACATGTCCTGGTAATCCGTCTGGCCCCGTGGCCTTGTGAATGTTGACCTGTTTAAAGGTCTTGCTCACATCGGCTATGGAGAGTGTGATCACACAGTCGTCCGGAACAGCTGGTACTCTCATGCATGCTTCAGTGTTGCTTGCCTAGAATTGAGCATAAAAGGCATTTAGCTCATCTGGTAGGCTCGCGTCACTGGGCAGCTCGTGGCTGGGTTTCCCTTTGTAGTCAGTAATATTGTTCAAGCCCTGCCACATCCGACCAGCGTCAGAACCAGTGTAGTAGGATTCAATCTTTTGTCCTGCATTGATGCGTTGCCTGTTTGATGGTCCGACTGAGGGCGTAGCGGGATTTCTTATAAGCGTCAGGATTAGTGTCCCGCTCCTTGAAAGCGGCAGCTCTAGCCTTTAGCTCAGTGCGGCTGTTGCCTGTAATCCATGGCTTCTGGTTGGGATATGTACGTACGGTCACTGTGGAGACGACGTTGTCGATGCACTTATTGATGAAGCCCGTTGGTAGGAGAGTCTTAATCGTAGATCGTCCAGTTTGTTTTCCTATGAATGCACGTTGTAAAATATAAATAATAATATGATAATAGATCGTTTATTGGCTAGGGGAAGTGGTGGTTTACCTCCTCGTCTGTGAATTCTTACACCCCGCCCTCCTCCATCTTTTCTTCACGCTGATGACGGGGATTTGGGCCTGGTCTCTACAAAGCAGTATATCCTTCGCGTCGGACTCATTAAATAAAAAATCTTTGTCCAGTTCGAGGTGACTAATCGCTGTTCTGATATCTGAAGCTCTTTTCGGTCATAGGAGATGGTAGCAGCAACATTATGTACAAAATAAGTTACAAACAATGCGAAAAAACGAACAAAATAGCACAGTTGGTTAGGAGCCCGTAAAACGGCAGCCATTACTAACTACTGGTTACAGACCGTGAGGGGTTTGTTGTTGTACTCACAGGAAGTAAAGCTTCCTCTTCAGAACTCAGAGACGCCGACTGGAACAACAGTAGATATGGAGTCAGAGAATGAGTTACAGTTAGATTCAAAACTTCACAACAAGTTAAAGTTAAATGGTTAAACATTAACCAGACAGACCTGAGACTGGGCTGCTCCTCCTACAACACCAGTTAACTGCCAGGTGGGGTACACTGTCTGACCATGCTGAGAGACTGAAGGAATAATATTGAACATAGACAGTATCTGAGAGAGAGAGAGAGAGAGAGAGAGAGAGAGAGAGAGAGAGAGAGAGAGAGAGAGAGAGAGAGAGAGAGAGAGAGAGAGAGAGGGAGAGATAATTATTCTGTCTGTCTGTGTGAGGTCTGGCTGTCGTGTGGATTGGTGTCCACACACACACACACACACACACACACACACACACACACACACACACACACACACACACACACACACACACACACACACACACACACACACACACACACACACACACACACATACACACACACACACACACACACACACACACACACACACACACACACACACATAAACACATTTACATTACATTTTACATTTTAGTCATTTAGCAGACGCTCTTATCCAGAGCGACTTACAGTTAGCACATACATTATTTTATCGAACCCACAACCCTGGCGTTGCAAACGCCATGCTCTACCAACTGAGCTACATCCCCAAACCCTTTACCTGTGCCTGTTCCTCAGGGGTAAGTGTTTCCAGGTTGGGCAGTAGCTGTGGTGTGAGGGGGTGGTATGGCTGGAGCTGGGGGTAGAATGGGTAGGGCTGGGGGTAGAATGGCTGGAGCTGTGACTGTGGATCGTTCACCACAGGATCCACTGGCATGTCAGTATCTTTAACCTGGGAATGGTAGAGCAGTATAAATCATGTTAAAGGGCAGTGCAGTTAAAAATAGGATTTTCCTGTTTTTATAATGATATTTCCACGCTATGAGATCGAAATAACTCTGAAATTGTGCAAATGATGATAACGTCCTGTTTTGAAATAAATTCCTGGAATTTCAGCCTGTTCAGGTGGGATGGAGGTTTTGGCCCAGATCATGACATCACAGTCTGATCTGATTATTCTGACCAACGACCAGTCATCTTTTATTTGGAATGTGTATCCTCCTACTGGGGTTCTGGCGAGAGGTTCCAGAAGCGGATTCTCATCCCTTGTAACCCGTGGTGATAGTAAATATGAGCAATAGCGATATTACTGTGCAACGTAGACATTATAATACGAAATAAAATGTATTTCAAAGAACATAATAACATTTACATTAGTTTATGTAACTGTAGGCTATACACTCAGACAGGTTCGCTCTTACAGACAATGAGTCAAGTGGCCGTGACTTGCTATATAAAGCAGGCAGACAGGCATCGAGTCATTCAGTTACTGTTCGAATGAACCGTAGAATGGGCAAAACGAGTGAGGGGCAGTTCTGTGGGCGAAAACAGCTCGTTGAGGAGCGGTCGAAGGAGAATGGCAAGAATCGTGCAAATTAACAGGCGGGCTACAAACAGGCAAATAACGGCGCAGTACAACAGTGGTTTGCAGAACGGCATCTCGGAACGCACAACTCGACGATCCTTGTCACAGATGGACTATTGCACCAGACGACCACACCGGGTTCCACTCCTATCAGCTAAAAACAAGAAGAAGCACCTCCAGCCTCCTCCACGCGATCACCAACACTGGACAGTTGAGAACTGGAAAACATCGCCTGGACGACGAATCCCGGTTCCTGTTGCGTCATGCTGATGGCAGAGTCAGGATTTGGCGTAAGCAGCATGAGTCCATGGCCCTATTCTGCCTGGTGTCAACTCTACAGGCTTGTGGTGTAATGGTGTAATGGTGTGGGGAACATTTTCCTGGCGCACGTCAGGTCCCTTGATACCAAGTGAGCAACACTTCCGCGCCCCGAAGAATTCAGGCTGTTCTGGAGGCAAAGGGGGGTCTGACCCGGTACTAGATGGGTAAAAAACTGGCAACTGAGTGTATGTGCAAACAAAAAAACACTAAAAATGTTAACATCCATTAAATAAAAATTACAAAGATCATTCATTATGAATTTGTTAAGGGCAGGTCTTAATGAACATCACAGTAATTCTGCCAAAAAAGTAATATTTTGAAATAGAGCTCAAGGGGTAAATTTTAAGAGTTGTTTGGCAAGGCATTTGGAAACTGCAAAGTCTCTTTTGATACTATATAGACATCAAAATGTCTTACCTGCATCTTACCCAGGGCCGTATACAGACCTTTCAGGGGGCAAAAATAAAAAAAAGGACCCCCCCCCCCCCCCTCCCCCCCCCCCCATTAAAAAAAAGTACTTTCATAATTCATATCTCGAAATTCACAACATACCAAATGCCTCTGTATAATTTTCTTTTGTTGCATAGCCCTATTTATATCTGCAAAAACTCACTCACTTATCACTCACTCATCACTCACTTATCACTCACTCATCACTCACTCATCATCACAAATGGTAAGCAAGTTAGTTACAGTACCTCCCAAACACATGATTGACATGGGGAAAGAGGGCGGCCATGTTGATGCCTGATGTCAATCTGCCAGTTAGCTAGCTCCATGTTGATGACTGATGTCAATCTGCCAGTTAGCTAGCTCCATGTTGATGACTGATGTCAATCTGCCAGTTAGCTAGCTCCATGTTGATGACTGATGTCAATCTGCCAGTTAGCTAGCTCCATGTTGATGACTGATGTCAATCTGCCAGTTAGCTAGCTCCATTTCCTTTACTGATGTGGGATTTATCTTCAAGGCTCTTATCAACTTCATCAGATAATATTCAGCATTTTCTAACTCATGATACATGGCTGGCTCGCTAGTGGCTTGTGTGGATATTGTAGTATATGGTAGTTAGCTAGAGTATAACGTGCAACGTCCCAACTGAAGAAGGGCCGTTGATGCAACCAGTCCTCTCTGTGTGATGCTGCTGTGGCAGTACTGTTAATATTTCAACTCGGTAGCTAGCTACATTCCACCGTGACCGCATCTCTCAAGCCATGCGTGTTTGGATACCGGGCGCGCACAATCTCCGTACGGCGCGGGTGCATGCGAGCTCTGTACAGGTCAGATCAACAGGGGCAACCAACGGACAGGGTGGGGCGACTTGCGGGCAGCGGGTTCCCAACAACAATGACGAAATATTACAAAATATATATATTTTGGGAGAAAATTATACCACAAACCAAAAGGGCCCTTTGGAGATGGAAGGGGAATGTGAACAGGTAGAGCTCTGTCTGTGCCTGGTCTTCCCTGATTTAAAAAAAGCTCTCCTTTCGCTGCCTCTGTCAAGTTGCGCTGTTCATCAGATTCATATACAATTTAACAATTAATAATATTGCCACCCCATCAGACTATTGTCAATGTAATCTTGTCTTTAGGCTAACTCCATGTGTGAAATTAGTTTAGTATAGTTTAGTTTAGTTTAGTTTAGTTTAGTTTAGTTTAGTTTAGTTTAGGTGGAGTTTGAATGGGCCATCATCAGCTGCACCGTTCTCACTGACAGCACCGTTCTCACTGACTGGTGTTAGTTTCGCTATAGTTTAGGTGGAGTTTGAATGGGCCATCATCAGCAGCACCGTTCTCACTGACTGCACCGTTCTCACTGACTGGTGTTAGTTTCGCTATAGTTTAGGTGGAGTATGAATGGGCCATCATCAGCTGCACCGTTCTCACTGACAGCACCGTTCTCACTGACAGCACCGTTCTCACTGACAGCACCGTTCTCACTGACAGCACCGTTCTCACTGACAGCACCGTTCTCACTGACTGGTGGTGACAGCACCGTTCTCACTGACTGGTGGTGACAGCACCGTTCTCACTGACAGCACCGTTCTCACTGACAGCACCGTTCTCACTGACAGCACCGTTCTCACTGACTGGTGGTGACAGCACCGTTCTCACTGACAGCACCGTTCTCACTGACAGCACCGTTCTCACTGACAGCACCGTTCTCACTGACTGGTGGTGACAGCACCGTTCTCACTGACAGCACCGTTCTCACTGACTGCACCGTTCTCACTGACAGCACCGTTCTCACTGGCTGGTGGTGACAGCACCGTTCTCACTGACTGCACCGTTCTCACTGACTGCACCGTTCTCACTGACTGCACCGTTCTCACTGACTGGTGTTAGTTTCGCTATAGTTTAGGTGGAGTTTGAATGGGCCATCATCAGCTGCACCGTTCTCACTGACAGCACCGTTCTCACTGACAGCACCGTTCTCACTGACAGCACCGTTCTCACTGACAGCACCGTTCTCACTGACAGCACCGTTCTCACTGACAGCACCGTTCTCACTGACAGCACCGTTCTCACTGACAGCACCGTTCTCACTGACAGCACCGTTCTCACTGGCTGCTGGTGACAGCACCGTTCTCACTGACAGCACCGTTCTCACTGACAGCACCGTTCTCACTGACAGCACCGTTCTCACTGACAGCACCGTTCTCACTGACAGCACCGTTCTCACTGACTGGTGGTGACAGCACCGTTCTCACTGACAGCACCGTTCTCACTGACAGCACCGTTCTCACTGACAGCACCGTTCTCACTGACTGGTGGTGACAGCACCGTTCTCACTGACAGCACCGTTCTCACTGACTGCACCGTTCTCACTGACAGCACCGTTCTCACTGGCTGGTGGTGACAGCACCGTTCTCACTGACAGCACCATTCTCACTGACAGCACCGTTCTCACTGACAGCACCGTTCTCACTGACAGCACCATTCTCACTGACAGCACCGTTCTCACTGACAGCACCGTTCTCACTGACAGCACCGTTCTCACTGACCGGCGGTGACAGCACCGTTCTCACTGACAGCACCGTTCTCACTGACTGCTGGTGACAGCACCGTTCTCACTGACAGCACCGTTCTCACTGACAGCACCGTTCTCACTGACTGCTGGTGACAGCACCGTTCTCACTGACAGCACCGTTCTCACTGACAGCACCGTTCTCACTGACTGGTGGTGACAGCACCGTTCTCACTGACTGGCGGTGACAGCACCGTTCTCACTGACTGCTGGTGACAGCACCGTTCTCACTGACTGGCGGTGACAGCACCGTTCTCACTGACTGGCGGTGACAGCACCGTTCTCACTGACAGCACCGTTCTCACTGACAGCACCGTTCTCACTGACAGCACCGTTCTCACTGACAGCACCGTTCTCACTGACTGGTGGTGACAGCACCGTTCTCACTGACTGGTGGTGACAGCACCGTTCCTTCACTGACTGCTGGTGACAGCACCGTTCTCACTGACTGGTGGTGACAGCACCGTTCTCACTGACAGCACCGTTCTCACTGACAGCACCGTTCTCACTGACAGCACCGTTCTCACTGACAGCACCGTTCTCACTGACTGGTGGTGACAGCACCGTTCTCACTGACTGGTGGTGACAGCACCGTTCTCACTGACTGGCGGTGACAGCACCGTTCTCACTGACTGGCGGTGACAGCACCGTTCTCACTGACTGGTGGTGACAGCACCGTTCTCACTGACTGGCGGTGACAGCACCGTTCTCACTGACTGGCGGTGACAGCACCGTTCTCACTGACTGGTGGTGACAGCACCGTTCTCACTGACTGGTGGTGACAGCACCGTTCTCACTGACTGGTGGTGACAGCACCGTTCTCACTGACTGGTGGTGACAGCACCGTTCTCACTGACTGGTGGTGACAGCACCGTTCTCACTGACTGGTGGTGACAGCACCGTTCTCACTGACTGGTGGTGACAGCACCGTTCTCACTGGCTGGCGGTGACAGCACCGTTCTCACTGACTGGTGGTGACAGCACCGTTCTCACTGACTGGTGGTGACAGCACCGTTCTCACTGACTGGCGGTGACAGCACCGTTCTCACTGACTGGTGGTGACAGCACCGTTCTCACTGACTGGTGGTGACAGCACCGTTCTCACTGGCTGCTGGTGACAGCACCGTTCTCACTGGCTGCTGGTGACAGCACCGTTCTCACTGACTGGCGGTGACAGCACCGTTCTCACTGACTGGTGGTGACAGCACCGTTCTCACTGACTGGTGGTGACAGCACCGTTCTCACTGACTGGTGGTGACAGCACCGTTCTCACTGACTGGTGGTGACAGCACCGTTCTCACTGGCTGCTGGTGACAGCACCGTTCTCACTGGCTGCTGGTGACAGCACCGTTCTCACTGACTGGTGGTGACAGCACCGTTCTCACTGACTGGCGGTGACAGCACCATCTGCCATAGTTGAGCCGACCATGTCAAACTGCCATCTCATCCAATGATGTTGCTTTCCTTTATATTATTTTGCACAATCTGAAGATTACTCCTAAACAATTAATTTAGACCAGGCGTTTATTTGAAACAGGTGTTTATTTGCTAAAACGTGTGCTGAGGCTAAAAGGGACACTATTTGAGACTCAGCTTTTAAATGACGTTTTACGATATTCAACTCTTGGGAAACACACAACCAGCATTTTGTTGAAATGTGTATGCTGAAGATGAGTGGGTGTGTCAGTTCTGGAACCATAACCAGGGTACGGTCATCAGATCCCTCTTTGAAGGGGGTAAGCAGGGTATGGTCATCAGAACCCTCTTTGAAGGGGGTAAGCAGGGTATGGTCATCAGAACCCTATTTGGAGGGGGTAAGCAGGGTATGGTCATCAGAACCCTCTTTGGAGGGGGTAACCAGGGTATGGTCATCAGAACCCTCTTTGGAGGGGGTAACCAGGGTATGGTCATCAGAACCCTCTTTGAAGGGGGTAAGCAGGGTATGGTCATCAGAACCCTCTTTGAAGGGGGTAAGCAGGGTATGGTCATCAGAACCCTCTTTGGAGGGGGTAAGCAGGGTATGGTCATCAGAAACCTCTTTGAAGGGGGTAAGCAGGGTATGGTCATCAGAACCCTCTTTGAAGGGGGTAAGCAGGGTATGGTCATCAGAACCCTCTTTGGAGGGGGTAAGCAGGGTATGGTCATCAGAACCCTCTTTGGAGGGGGTAAGCAGGGTATGGTCATCAGAACCCTCTTTGAAGGGGGTAACCAGGGTACGGTCATCAGATCCCTCTTTGAAGGGGGTAAGCAGGGTATGGTCATCAGAACCCTCTTTGAAGGGGGTAAGCAGGGTATGGTCATCAGAACCCTCTTTGGAGGGGGTAAGCAGGGTATGGTCATCAGAACCCTCTTTGGAGGGGGTAACCAGGGTATGGTCATCAGAACCCTCTTTGGAGGGGGTAACCAGGGTATGGTCATCAGAACCCTATTTGGAGGGGGTAACCAGGGTATGGTCATCAGAACCCTCTTTGGAGGGGGTAACCAGGGTATGGTCATCAGAACCCTCTTTGGAGGGGGTAACCAGGGTATGGTCATCAGAACCCTCTTTGAAGGGGGTAAGCAGGGTATGGTCATCAGAACCCTCTTTGAAGGGGGTAAGCAGGGTATGGTCATCAGAACCCTCTTTGGAGGGGGTAAGCAGGGTATGGTCATCAGAAACCTCTTTGAAGGGGGTAAGCAGGGTATGGTCATCAGAAACCTCTTTGAAGGGGGTAAGCAGGGTATGGTCATCAGAACCCTCTTTGAAGGGGGTAAGCAGGGTATGGTCATCAGAACCCTCTTTGGAGGGGGTAACCAGGGTATGGTCATCAGAACCCTCTTTGGAGGGGGTAACCAGGGTATGGTCATCAGAACCCTCTTTGGAGGGGGTAAGCAGGGTATGGTCATCAGAACCCTCTTTGGAGGGGGTAACCAGGGTATGGTCATCAGAACCCTCTTTGGAGGGGGTAACCAGGGTATGGTCATCAGAACCCTCTTTGGAGGGGGTAACCAGGGTATGGTTATCAGAACCCTCTTTGGAGGGGGTAACCAGGGTATGGTCATCAGAACCCTCTTTGGAGGGGGTAACCAGGGTATGGTCATCAGAACCCTCTTTGAAGGGGGTAAGCAGGGTATGGTCATCAGAACCCTCTTTGGGGGGGGTAACCAGGGTATGGTCATCAGAACCCTCTTTGGAGGGGGTAACCAGGGTATGGTCATCAGAACCCTCTTTGAAGGGGGTAAGCAGGGTATGGTCATCAGAACCCTCTTTGGAGGGGGTAACCAGGGTATGGTCATCAGAACCCTCTTTGAAGGGGGTAAGCAGGGTATGGTCATCAGAACCCTCTTTGGAGGGGGTAACCAGGGTATGGTCATCAGAACCCTCTTTGAAGGGGGTAAGCAGGGTATGGTCATCAGAACCCTCTTTGGAGGGGGTAACCAGGGTATGGTCATCAGAACCCTCTTTGAAGGGGGTAAGCAGGGTATGGTCATCAGAACCCTCTTTGGAGGGGGTAACCAGGGTATGGTCATCAGAACCCTCTTTGAAGGGGGTAACCAGGGTATGGTCATCAGAACCCTCTTTGAAGGGGGTAAGCAGGGTATGGTCATCAGAACCCTCTTTGGAGGGGGTAAGCAGGGTATGGTCATCAGAACCCTCTTTGAAGGGGGTAAGCAGGGTATGGTCATCAGAACCCTCTTTGAAGGGGGTAAGCAGGGTATGGTCATCAGAACCCTCTTTGAAGGGGGTAAGCAGGGTATGGTCATCAGAACCCTCTTTGAAGGGGGTAAGCAGGGTATGGTCATCAGAACCCTCTTTGAAGGGGGTAAGCAGGGTATGGTCATCAGAACCCTCTTTGAAGGGGGTAAGCAGGGTATGGTCATCAGAACCCTCTTTGGAGGGGGTAAGCAGGGTATGGTCATCAGAACCCTCTTTGAAGGGGGTAAGCAGGGTATGGTCATCAGAACCCTCTTTGGAGGGGGTAAGCAGGGTATGGTCATCAGAACCCTCTTTGAAGGGGGTAAGCAGGGTATGGTCATCAGAACCCTCTTTGGAGGGGGTAAGCAGGGTATGGTCATCAGAACCCTCTTTGAAGGGGGTAAGCAGGGTATGGTCATCAGAACCCTCTTTGGAGGGGGTAAGCAGGGTATGGTCATCAGAACCTTCTTTGAAGGGGGTAAGCAGGGTATGGTCATCAGAACCCTCTTTGAAGGGGGTAAGCAGGGTATGGTCATCAGAACCCTCTTTGAAGGGGGTAAGCAGGGTATGGTCATCAGAAACCTCTTTGGAGGGGGTAAGCAGGGTATGGTCATCAGAACCCTCTTTGAAGGGGGTAACCAGGGTATGGTCATCAGAACCCTCTTTGAAGGGGGTAACCAGGGTATGCTCTAGTCTAGAAAATCCGCCAATCAGGGCTGTCCATGTAAATATATTTTAATTTGTATCGACACGCCCACACGTCAGGTCAGTCTGAGCATTTCAATGGCAAAAGGAGGCTCGGGGAAGTAAATAATAAAACAATATATTTGGAATTATTGTCATGAAATAAACACACAGTGATTTATTAGACGTACAATGATGATTTAAAATTACCTTAAAAGACTGGATGGGACTTTAACGATCAGATCAGAATGTATATAGGAGTTTAGATAGAGAGATTTGTTTCAATAAAAGTGTAACTGGTTTCTTATTTTCAAATAGCTAAATATAAGGACAATGTCTGAAAATGCTATTTAGATAAAGTCTGCTGTAGTTTGTTAAGAGGTGATGTAGTGTTTATATGGCTCACCTGAGGAGGGGCGGGAGTCTGAAACAGCTCCTGACCAATCACGGGCACTGATAGAGAATTTTGACCAATCACAGGCTCTGATACAGAATGTAAAAGAGGATTCCGGCCAATGGCAGGCTGTGTTGGAGGGTTGTGGTTGTATACGCTCAGAGGGTAGAGGACAGTCCTCAGTGTTCCTGTTGGGTCAGGCACGGTCGTGGGGTAAAACACGGTCCAACCACCGCCAGGTAGAGATGGTCCTGTCTGTCTTACCTGGTCCATACACACACCATCATCACATCACTATCATTTACATTTTCACATTGTACATCATCACTATGATCAGACAGACTGGCAGACAGACAGACAGACAGACAGGCAGACAGACACACAGACAGACTGGCAGACAGACAGACAGACAGGCAGACAGACAGACAGACAGACAGACAGACAGACAGACAGGCAGACAGACAGACAGACAGACAGACAGACAGACAGACAGACAGACAGACAGGCAGACAGGCAGGCAGACAGACAGACAGACAGACAGACAGACAGACAGACAGACAGACAGACAGACAGACAGACAGACAGGCAGACAGACAGGCAAACAGGCAGGCAGGCAGACAGACAGACAGACAGACAGACAGACAGACAGACAGACAGACAGACATTCACTCACTCACTCACTCACTCACTCACTCACTCACTCACTCACTCACTCACTCACTCATCACTCATTCACTCACTCACACACACTGTCTGTGTACATCACGCCATCATCATCATCATCATCATCATCATCATCATCATCATCATCATCATCATCAACAGTACTGTATCCGTGGATACTCACAGGGTAGGCAGAGGAGGTCCTGTAGATAGACAGGAAGAGCAGTAGAAGCTGGGTTCTTCTCTCCACCATGGTGACCAAGCTGTATGTTCCTTCAGAAAAGGACCTGGTGCCGTCAAACTCGTTTTATTTTCTTCCAACCAACACTTGGTATTCTCAGGTGTGCCTTTTTATTTCGTCTCCAAATCTCGAACTTTAAATATCAACCTTCAAAACTTATATTTTAAATCTTCAATCTCAATCAAACGTTATTTATCTGATCCTTTCAACTGCAGCAATATTCACAAAGTGTTTTCTGGTAACATCTCAACCTTAGAAACCCGGTCCTCTGTTCATCTTCCTGGTCTCTGCAATGCTCTGGTGCCTCTATTTCAACTCTGACCCCACCTAGAGAGAGCCTATCAGAAAGCAGAGATTCACAGGAGGAAAAGCATCATCATCACCACTTATGTCTGAGGAAGAAACGCATCATGTCTGTCTGGTCTGGACACACACACACACACACACACACACACACACACACACACACACACACACACACACACACACACACACACACACACACACACACAGGGATTACGTGTGGTTGACTTTCTGAGATGGTCATCATCTATCCTAATCCACCTCTTACTGCTCATGTCTCTCTGTCCCAGACCATGTCTCTGTCTCTCTGTCCCAGACCATGTCTCCTCCTCTCTGTCCCAGACCATGTCTCTCTGTCCCAGACCATGTCTCTGTCTCTCTGTCCCAGACCATGTCTCCTCCTCTCTGTCCCAGACCATGTCTCTCTGTCCCAGACCATGTCTCTGTCTCTCTGTCCCAGACCATGTCTCCTCCTCTCTGTCCCAGACCATGTCTCTGTCTCTTTGTCCCAGACCATGTCTCTCTGTCCCAGACCATGTCTCTGTCTCTCTGTCCCAGACCATGTCTCCTCCTCTCTGTCCCAGACCATGTCTCTCTGTCCCAGACCATGTCTCTGTCTCTCTGTCCCAGACCATGTCTCCTCCTCTCTGTCCCAGACCATGTCTCTGTCTCTCTGTCCCAGACCATGTCTCTGTCTCTCTGTCCCAGACCATGTCTCTCTGTCCCAGACCATGTCTCTGTCTCTCTGTCCCAGACCATGTCTCTCTGTCCCAGACCATGTCTCTGTCTCTCTGTCCCAGACCATGTCTCTCTGTCCCAGACCATGTCTCTGTCTCTCTGTCCCAGACCATGTCTCTCTGTCCCAGACCATGTCACCTCCTCTCTGTCCCAGACCATGTCTCTCTGTCCCAGACCATGTCTCTGTCTCTCTGTCCCAGACCATGTCTCTCTGTCCCAGACCATGTCTCCTCCTCTCTGTCCCAGCCCATGTCTCTGTCTCTCTGTCCCAGACCATGTCTCCGTCTCTCTGTCCCAGACCATGTCTCTGTCTCTCTGTCCCAGACCATGTCTCTGTCTCTCTGTCCCAGACCATGTTTCTCTGTCCCAGACCATGTCTCCTCCTCTCTGTCCCAGACCATGTCTCTGTCTCTCTGTCCCAGACCATGTCTCTGTCTCTCTGTCCCACACCATGTCTCTGTCTCTCTATCCCAGACCATGTCTCTGTCTCTCTGTCCCAGACCATGTCTCTGTCTCTCTGTCCCAGACCATGTCTCTGTCTCTCTGTCCCAAACCATGTCTCCTCCTCTCTGTCCCAGACCATGTCTCTGTCTCTCTGTCCCAGACCATGTCTCCTCCTCTCTTTCCCAGACCATGTTTCTGTCTCTCTGTCCCAGACCATGTCTCTGTCTCTCTGTCCCAGACCATGTCTCTGTCTCTCTGTCCCAGACCATGTCTCTGTCTCTCTGTCCCAGACCATGTCTCTGTCTCTCTGTCCCAGACCATGTCTCTGTCTCTCTGTCCCAGACCATGTCTCTGTCTCTCTGTTCCAGACCATGTCTCTGTCTCTCTGTCCCAGACCATGTCTCTGTCTCTCTGTCCCAGACCATGTCTCTGTCTCTCTGTCCCAGACCATGTCTCCTCCTCTCTTTCCCAGACCATGTTTCTGTCTCTCTGTCCCAGACCATGTCTCTGTCTCTCTGTCCCAGACCATGTCCCTGTCTCTCTGTCCCAGACCATGTATCTGTCTCTCTGTCCCAGACCATGTATCTGTCTCTCTGTCCCAGACCATGTCTCTGTCTCTCTGTCCCAGACCATGTCTCCTCCTCTCTGTCCCAGACCATGTCTCTGTCTCTCTGTCCCAGACCATGTCTCCTCCTCTCTTTCCCAGACCATGTTTCTGTCTCTCTGTCCCAGACCATGTCTCTGTCTCTCTGTCCCAGACCATGTCTCTGTCTCTCTGTCCCAGACCATGTCTCTGTCTCTCTGTCCCAGACCATGTCTCTGTCTCTCTGTCCCAGACCATGTCTCTGTCTCTCTGTCCCAGACCATGTCTCTGTCTCTCTGTTCCAGACCATGTCTCTGTCTCTCTGTCCCAGACCATGTCTCTGTCTCTCTGTCCCAGACCATGTCTCTGTCTCTCTGTCCCAGACCATGTCTCCTCCTCTCTTTCCCAGACCATGTTTCTGTCTCTCTGTCCCAGACCATGTCTCTGTCTCACTGTCCCAGACCATGTCTCTGTCTCTCTGTCCCAGACCATGTCTCTGTCTCTCTGTCCCAGACCATGTCTCTGTCTCTCTGTCCCAGACCATGTCTCTGTCTCTCTGTCCCAGACCATGTCTCTGTCTCTCTGTCCCAGACCATGTATCTGTCTCTCTGTCCCAGACCATGTCTCTGTCTCTCTGTCCCAGACCATGTCTCTGTCTCTCTGTCCCAGACCATGTCTCTGTCTCTCTGTCCCAGACCATGTATCTGTCTCTCTGTCCCAGACCATGTATCTGTCTCTCTGTCCCAGACCATGTCTCTGTCTCTCTGTCCCAGACCATGTCTCTGTCTCTCTGTCCCAGACCATGTCTCTGTCTCTCTGTCCCAGACCATGTCTCTGTCTCTCTGTCCCAGACCATGTCTCTGTCTCTCTGTCCCAGACCATGTCTCTCTGTCCCAGACCATGTCTCTGTCTCTCTGTCCCAGACCATGTCTCTGTCTCTCTGTCCCAGACCATGTCTCTGTCTCTCTGTCCCAGACCATGTCTCTGTCTCTCTGTCCCAGACCATGTCTCTTTGTCCCAGACCATGTCGTCTGTGTCTCTCTGTCCCAGACCATGTCTCTGTCTCTCTGTCCCAGACCATGTCTCTGTCTCTCTGTCCAGACCATGTCTCTGTCTCTCTGTCCCAGACCATGTCTCTGTCTCTCTGTCCCAGACCATGTCTCCCCTGTCTCTCTGTCCCAGACCATGTCTCTTTGTCCCAGACCCATGTCTCTGTCTCTCTGTCCAGCCCATGTCTCTGTCTCTCTGTCCAGACAATGTCTCTGTCTCTCTGTCCCAGTACCATGTCTCTGTCTCTGTCCCAGACCATGTCCTCTGTCTCTCTGTCCCAGACCATGTCTCTGTCTCTCTGTCCCAGACCATGTCTCTCTGTCCCAGACCATGTCCCATGTCTCTGTCTCTCTCTCTGTCCCATGTCCTCTGGCCCAGCCCATTCTCTGTCTCTCTATGTCCAGAGAGAGAGAGATAGAGAGAGAGAGAGAGAGAGAGAGAGACACAGAGAGAGAGAGAGAGACAGAGAGAGAGAGAGGAGAGAGAGAGAGAGAGAGAGACAGAGAGAGAGAGAGAGAGAGAGAGATAGAGAGAGAGAGAGAGAGAGAGAGACAAAGAGAGCGATAGAGAGAGAGAGAGAGAGAGAGAGAGAGAGAGAGAGAGAGAGAGAGAGACAGAGAGAGAGAGAGAGAGAGAGAGAGAGAGGAACTGAACTGATCCTATCCCACCCTCTCCTCTCTCTCAGTTCTAATCCAGTAATGCTAGAGCACTGGGAGTCATTCTCAGACAGACAACGTCATAATCACACATTCTGCACTGTCATCTGTGTGTGCGTGTGTGTGTGTTTGTCTGTGTGTGGGAGTGTGTGTGTCTCTGTGTGTGTGTGTGTGTGTGTGTGTGTGTGTGGGTGGGTAAGAGCCATCCTATAGACAGTGCTGACTATATACCGTTTATTTGAAAACATCATCACATTAACATCATCACATTAATAACATGGTTTTTACTTCCCATTCCCTCCCAGGTTGTAGCTAAAAGTATGTGGACACCCCTTCAAATGAGTGGATTCGGCTATTTCAGCCACACCCGTTGCTGACAGGTGTATAAAGTGGAGCACACCGCCATTTTCCTAAGTCCCTCTTTGTGGCACCTGACCACACGACTGAACAGTAGTCCAGGTGCAACAAAACTAGGGCCTGTAGGACCTGCCTTGTTGATAGTGTTGTTAAGAAGGCAGAGCAGCGCTTAATTATGGACAGACTTCTCTTAATCTTAGCTACTGTTGTGTCAATAAGCTTTGACCATGACAGTTTACAATCCAGGGTTACTCCAAGCAGTTTAGTCACCTCAACTTGCTCAATTTCCACATTATTCATTACGAGATGTAGTTGAGGTTTAGGGTTTAATGAATGATTTGTCCTTTTAGTTTTGGAAATATTTAGGACTAACTTATTCCTTGCCACCCATTCCGAAACTAACTGCAAACTCTTTATTAAGTGTTGCAGTTATTTCAGTTGCTGTAGCAGCTGACGTGAATAGTGTTGAGTCATCTGCATACATAGACACACTGGCTTTACTCAAAGCCAGTGGCATGCCGTTAGTAAAGATGGAAAAAAGTAATGGGCCTAGACAGCTGCCCTGGGGAATTCCTGATTCTACTTGGATTAAGTTTGAGAGGCTTCCATCAAAGAACACCCTCTGTGTTCTGTTAGACAAGTAACTCTTTATCCACATTATAGCAGGGGGTGTAAAGCCATAACACATACGTTTTTCCAGCAGCAGACTATGATCGATAATAAGCAGACTATCCTCAGTAATTTTCCATCCAAGTTGTCAGACCCCGGTGGCTTGTCATTGTTAATAGACAACAATAATGTTTTCACCTCTTCCACACTCACTTTACAGAATTCAAAATGACAATGCTTATCTTTCATAATTTGGTCAGATATACAGTGGGGGAAAAAAGTATTTAGTCAGCCACCAATTATGACAGACAAATTGAGATTTTTTTTCTCCAGAAAATCACATTGTAGGATTTTTAATGAATTTATTTGCAAATTATGGTGGAAAATAATTATTTGGTCACCTACAAACAAGCAAGATTTCTGGCTCTCACAGACCTGTAACTTCTTCTTTAAGAGGCTCCTCTGTCCTCCACTCGTTACCTGTATTAATGGCACCTGTTTGAACTTGTTATCAGTATAAAAGACACCTGTCCACAACCTCAAACAGTCACACTCCAAACTCCACTATGGCCAAGACCAAAGAGCTGTCAAAGGACACCAGAAACAAAATTGTAGACCTGCACCAGGCTGGGAAGACTGAATCTGCAATAGGTAAGCAGCTTGGTTTGAAGAAATCAACTGTGGGAGCAATTATTAGGAAATGGAAGACATACAAGACCACTGATAATCTCCCTTGATCTGGGGCCCCACGCAAGATCTCACCCCGTGGGGTCAAAATGATCACAAGAACAGTGAGCAAAAATCCCAGAACCACACGGGGGGACCTAGTGAATGACCTGCAGAGAGCTGGGACCAAAGTAACAAAGCCTACCATCAGTAACACACTATGCCGTCAGGGACTCAAATCCTGCAGTGCCAGACGTGTCCCCCTGCTTAAGCCAGTACATGTCCAGGCCCGTCTGAAGTTTGCTAGAGTGCATTTGGATGATCTAGAAGAGGATTGGGAGAATGTCATATGGTCAGATGAAACCAAAATAGAACTTTTTGGTAAAAACTCAACTCGTCGTGTTTGGAGGACAAAGAATGCTGAGTTGTATCAAAAGAACACCATACCTACTGTGAAGCATGGGGGTGGAAACATCATGCTTTGGGGCTGTTTTTCTGCAAAGGGACCAGGACGACTGATCCGTGTAAAGGAAAGAATGAATGGGGCCATGTATCGTGAGATTTTGAGTGAAAACCTCCTTCCATCAGCAAGGGCATTGAAGATGAAACGTGGCTGGGTCTTTCAGCATGACAATGATCCCAAACACACCGCCCGGGCAATGAAGGAGTGGCTTCGTAAGAAGCATTTCAAGGTCCTGGAGTGGCCTAGCCAGTCTCCAGATCTCAACCCCATAGAAAATCTTTGGAGGGAGTTGAAAGTCCGTGTTGCCCAGCGACAGCCCCAAAACATCACTGCTCTAGAGGAGATCTGCATGGAGGAATGGGCCAAAATACCAGCAACAGTCTGTGAAAACCTTGTGAAGACTTACAGAAAACGTTTGACCTGTGTCATTGCCAACAAAGGGTATATAACAAAGTATTGAGAAACTTTTGTTATTGACCAAATACTTATTTTCCACCATAATTTGCAAATAAATTAATTAAAAATCCTACAATGTGATTTTCTGGAATTTTTTTTTCTCATTTTGTCTGTCATAGTTGACGTGTACCTATGATGAAAATTACAGGCCTCTCTCATCTTTTTAAGTGGGAGAACTTGAACAATTGGTGGCTGACTAAATACTTTTTTTCCCCACTGTACTTGGATGTGTAGTGTCAGCAATTGTTGCTGGCATGTCATGCCTAAGTTTGCTAATCTTGCCAAACAAAAAAGTATTAAAGTAGTTGGCAATATCAGTTGGTTTTGTGATGAATGAGCAATCTCATTCATTGAATGATGGAGCTGAGTTTGCCTTTTTGCCCAAAATTTAATTTAAGGTGCTCTAAAGCTTTTTACTATCATTCTTCATGTCATTTATTCTTCTTCTTTTTATTCAGTTTAGTCACATGATTTCTCAATTTGCAGTACTTTTGCCAATCGGTTGTGCAGCCAGACTTATTAGCCATTCCTTTTGCCTCATCCCTCTCAACCATACAATTTTTCAATTCCTCATCAATCCATGGGGATTTAACAGTTTTTACAGTCATCTTCTTAATGGGTGTATGCTTATTAGTAACTGGAATAAGCAATTTCATAAATGTGTCAAGTGCAGCTTCTGTTTGCTCCTCATTACACACCACGGACCAAAATATATTATTTACATCAACAACATAGGAATCACTACAAAACGTATTGTATGACCTCTTATACACAATATTAGGCCCAGCCTTTGGAACTTTGGTTTTCCTAGATATGGCTACTTTATTGTGATCACTACATCCGATGGATTTGGAAACTGCTTTCAAACAAAACTCTGCAGCATTAGTAAAGATATGATCAATACATGTTGATTATTTAATTCCTGTACTGTTTGTAACTACCCTGGTAGGTTGACTGATAACCTGAACCAGGTTGCATGCACTGGTTACAGTTTGAAGCTTTCACATGAGTGGGCAGCCTGATGAAAGCCAGTCAATATTTAAATCACCCAGAAAGTATGCCTCTCTATTGATATCACATACATTATCAAGCATTTCACACATGTTATCAAGATACTGACTGTTAGCATTATGTGGTCTATAGCAGCTTCCCACCAGAATGGGCTTTAGGTGAGGCAGATGAACCTGTAGCCATATTACTTCAACAGTATTTAACATGAGATCCTCTCTAAGGTTCTGAATATAAACAGCAACACCTCCACCGTTGGCATTTCTATATTTTCTGTAAATGTTATAACCTTGTATTGCTTCCACTGTATCATCAAAGGTATTATCTCAGTGAGTTTCAGAGATTGTCAGAATATGAATGTCATCTGTTACTAGCAAATTATTGATTTAATGAACCTTGTTTCTTAAGCTACATATGTTAACGTGGGCTATTTTGAGCAGTTTTCTTCTGGGATGCTTACTTGTTTTTATTACTGTACTTACTTTAGACAACAATGTTTAGTTTATAATGTTAGACAACAATGTTAAGTGTATATTGTTTGTCGACTCAAAAAGTGTGTCCAATGAGCAATGTTCCCAAAAAAATAATTTGGCACTGAGCAAATTTCAGGACTGCTGAGGCAAACTTGAAGAGCGGATTTACAGTTTCCTGTGAACACTGAGGCTGAATACTGTGAACACTGAGGCTGTTTACTGTGAACACGGAGGCTGTTTACTGTGAACACGGAGGCTGTTTACTGTGAACACGGAGGCTGTTTACTGTGAACACTGAGGCTGTTTACTGTGAACACTGAGGCTGTTTACTGTGAACACTGAGGCTGTTTCCTGTGAACACTGAGGCTGTTTACTGTGAACACGGAGGCTGTTTACTGTGAACACTGAGGCTGTTTACTGTGAACACTGAGGCTGTTTACTGTGAACACGGAGGCTGTTTACTGTGAACACGGAGGCTGTTTACTGTGAACACTGAGGCTGTTTACTGTGAACACTGAGGCTGTTTACTGTGAACACGGAGGCTGTTTACTGTGAACACGGAGGCTGTTTACTGTGAACACTGAGGCTGTTTCCTGTGAACACTGAGGCTGTTTACTGTGAACACTGAGGCTGTTTACTGTGAACACTGAGGCTGTTTACTGTGAACACAGAGGCTGTTTACTGTGAACACTGAGGCTGTTTACTGTGAACACTGAGGCTGTTTACTGTGAACACTGAGGCTGTTTACTGTGAACACGGAGGCTGTTTACTGTGAACACGGAGGCTGTTTCCTGTGAACACTGAGGCTGTTTACTGTGAACACTGAGGCTGTTTCCTGTGAACACTGAGGCTGTTTACTGTGAACACGGAGGCTGTTTCCTGTGAACACTGAGGCTGAATCCGCTTTAAGTTACAGTTTTAACAGTGGCCCAGTAGGCTACTGTGGCTATTTGATCATAATGTAGGCCTACCAGAGTGGCCTACCATCAAAACAATGGAGAAAATGCATCCGTAACATTTTAACATGGAAATAGCCGTTCTATCATTCAGCCTACAGTAGCAGCCAACGTGTAGTGTTCAATGTAGGGCTACATTCCATTGAGACTTTTGAAAAAAATATCTTGCATAGTTATTTTTGTTCCGGTATGTTGCATTAAAATTCCCACAGTAAAGGGAAACGTTGATAGTGTTAACTAAAGGGGGAAAACTCTAAAAAGTTGAGTGAAGTACAATGTCGTGCTTCTCTGTGACAGGCTGATATTTCTTCTGCAAGGCAGTCCCAGGGGAGATGAGCGCCCGTGCCCAGTTTAGAGGGAACATTGGCAACGTCGTGCTTCTCACACTTTACTATGAGTTGTAACTCTAACGGCTTGACAGGAGCAGAGCACAGTGTTCTTCTTCCCACAGCCTGTTGGAAATTATAGATTTATACTGGTGTCATAAATTAAAGGTTTTATTAACTAGCCCATCAAGGTCACCTGCCTACAGAGTCCAATGTCTGGGAAAGAGACAGAACAGAGAGAGAGAGAGAGAGAGAGAGAGAGAGAGAAAGGCAGAGGTCACAGAGTTCATTAAGCATTGACTGTTGGATTGGATTGCAGAATAAAGGAGGGTCAGAGGTCGTCAGGGAGATGGTTTATATTATTAAAAAAACGGGTTGTTTTGATCCTGGATGCTGATTGGACGAGCAGCGTTCTGTCCGTGCTGTATTGGCCAACACAGGCACACCTATGACTGCTTACAGTTCCACCCATGTGACTTCATTAAAGCCGTTAGATGCAGTTTGTCACAGCTCACTGTCCTTTATTACGGGTTGACAGTTTTAGTGCTCATCCCTGCATTTCTCCACCAGAACACGTTGTTGGCCCTCTTTGATGTCACGTTGGTTGATACATTGCTATGTTTTCATAAGAGATCATGTTGCTGTTTGAATCATCTGTTGAAGTACTCACACATTTCTTCCCCTCGCTTCCAACCTACCGTTTTTTAAACAGCAGGGGTTAATATAAGCCTTGCTGTCTGCCTGTCCGACTTCGGAAACAATGTTTCACTTTTGGTGTTAAGGGGGTAAAATAAACATTACTTTTAGAGCTGTTACAACACACTCAGAAGCACAGTGTGCTTTGTCTCATGTCTGCAGGCCTTACCATTGCTGAGATATTACCATTTGTGTGTCCGAATTCTGGGTCAAAAGGTCACGGGAGATAATGCACAGGTCAATGGCAAGCATTTCAAAAAAATGGTACCAAAATGAAACAGATGGACACCGATTAACAAACAGAAAACATGACATTTTCAGGGGTTGTATAATAATATGAGAAATGTTAAATTGACATTTAGAAAAACAATCCACTTTTGACATTTTGGGGTATTGGGCCAGTGACAAAAAAAACTAAATGAAATCTTTTTTTAAATCCATGCTGTAACACAACAAAATATTGAAAAAGTCAAGGGGTGTGAATACTTTCTGAAGAAAAAATGTGAATATTTCATGTTGTACGAAATAAATCATTGACAATTTTGTCAGAAAGTCATTTTCATTGCAAGTTAAAGCGTACTGTTAGCTAGCTAGCGAACGCTGGCTTGCAGTGTATGATCAGTGTAGTAATAGTATTTGAATCCCAGAAGTCCATTTGCATTGCTAGTTATAGCCTAATGTTATAACTAGCTAGCTAACATTGAACCTAGTTGGTTAGCTTTAGCTACCTGCAGATTCATACTACAGCATTTCATGCATGGTGACAAGCTATGACACTCCGTTTGTATTGCTAGTAGTGTGGGCTGGGATTATGGTTAATTATTTATGTCTAAACAAAAGACTTGCTTCAAGTTAGCCAGGTGTGTCTGGGGGTGGTTACGGCCATCTTTTGTATTTAATGAACATGTGTTCATGTCTAGACGATAGACACCCATCCACTTAGCTAGATGTGGCTGGGGGGGGGGGGTTATAGCATTTATTTCACATGAACCATCAATTTAGACAAGTGTGTCTGGGTAAGCGTCATCTAATAATGATACAATATTTATAAAAATACAATTCTGGACATTTTCTATTTTTGTAACTATTTCACTGTACCATTTACACCTTCTGTATCCTGTAAATGTGACAAATAAACTTAGATTTTACCTGTATGTGAGGTGTTGTAGGTTACCTGTATGTGAGGTGCTGTAGGTTACCTGTATGTGAGGTGCTGTAGGTTACCTGTATGTGAGGTGCTGTAGGTTACCTGTATGTGAGGTGCTGTAGGTTACCTGTATGTGAGGTGCTGTAGGTTACCTGTATGTGAGGTGTTGTAGATTACCTGTATGTGAGGTGTTGTAGGTTACCTGTATGTGAGGTGCTGTAGGTTACCTGTATGTGAGGTGCTGTAGGTTACCTGTATGTGAGGTGCTGTAGGTTACCTGTATGTGAGGTGCTGTAGGTTACCTGTATGTGAGGTGCTGTAGGTTACCTGTATGTGAGGTGCTGTAGGTTACCTGTATGTGAGGTGCTGTAGGTTACCTGTATGTGAGGTGTTGTAGTTTACCTGTATGTGAGGTGCTGTAGGTTACCTGTATGTGAGGTGCTGTAGGTTACCTGTATGTGAGGTGCTGTAGGTTACCTGTATGTGAGGTGCTGTAGGTTACCTGTATGTGAGGTGTTGTAGATTACCTGTATGTGAGGTGTTGTAGGTTACCTGTATGTGAGGTGCTGTAGGTTACCTGTATGTGAGGTGCTGTAGGTTACCTGTATGTGAGGTGCTGTAGGTTACCTGTATGTGAGGTGCTGTAGGTTACCTGTATGTGAGGTGCTGTAGGTTACCTGTATGTGAGGTGCTGTAGGTTACCTGTATGTGAGGTGCTGTAGGTTACCTGTATGTGAGGTGCTGTAGATTACCTGTATGTGAGGTGCTGTAGATTACCTGTATGTGAGGTGCTGTAGGTTACATGTATGTGAGGTGTTGTAGGTTACCTGTATGTGAGGTGCTGTAGATTACCTGTATGTGAGGTGCTGTAGCTTACCTGTATGTGAGGTGCTGTAGGTTACCTGTATGTGAGGTGCTGTAGGTTACCTGTATGTGAGGTGCTGTAGGTTACCTGTATGTGAGGTGCTGTAGGTTACCTGTATGTGAGGTGCTGTATGTTACCTGTATGTGAGGTGCTGTAGGTTACCTGTATGTGAGGTGCTGTAGGTTACCTGTATGTGAGGTGCTGTAGGTTACCTGTATGTGAGGTGTTGTAGGTTACCTGTATGTGAGGTGCTGTAGGTTACCTGTATGTGAGGTGCTGTAGGTTACCTGTATGTGAGGTGCTGTAGGTTACCTGTATGTGAGGTGCTGTAGGTTACCTGTATGTGAGGTGTTGTAGATTACCTGTATGTGAGTTGTAGGTTACCTGTATGTGAGGTGCTGTAGGTTACCTGTATGTGAGGTGCTGTAGATTACCTGTATGTGAGGTGCTTTAGGTTACCTGTATGTAAGGTGCTGTAGGTTACCTGTATGTGAGGTGCTGTAGGTTACCTGTATGTGAGGTGCTGTAGGTTACCTGTATGTGAGGTGCTGTAGGTTACCTGTATGTGAGGTGCTGTAGATTACCTGTATGTGAGGTGCTGTAGATTACCTGTATGTGAGGTGCTGTAGGTTACCTGTATGTGAGGTGCTGTAGGTTACCTGTATGTGAGGTGCTGTAGGTTACCTGTATGTGAGGTGCTGTAGATTACCTGTATGTGAGGTGCTGTAGCTTACCTGTATGTGAGGTGCTGTAGGTTACCTGTATGTGAGGTGCTGTAGGTTACCTGTATGTGAGGTGCTGTAGGTTACCTGTATGTGAGGTGCTGTAGGTTACCTGTATGTGAGGTGCTGTAGGTTACCTGTATGTGAGGTGCTGTAGGTTACCTGTATGTGAGGTGCTGTAGGTTACCTGTATGTGAGGTGCTGTAGGTTACCTGTATGTGAGGTGTTGTAGTTTACCTGTATGTGAGGTGCTGTAGGTTACCTGTATGTGAGGTGCTGTAGGTTACCTGTATGTGAGGTGCTGTAGGTTACCTGTATGTGAGGTGCTGTAGGTTACCTGTATGTGAGGTGTTGTAGATTACCTGTATGTGAGGTGTTGTAGGTTACCTGTATGTGAGGTGCTGTAGGTTACCTGTATGTGAGGTGCTGTAGGTTACCTGTATGTGAGGTGCTGTAGGTTACCTGTATGTGAGGTGCTGTAGGTTACCTGTATGTGAGGTGCTGTAGGTTACCTGTATGTGAGGTGCTGTAGGTTACCTGTATGTGAGGTGCTGTAGGTTACCTGTATGTGAGGTGCTGTAGATTACCTGTATGTGAGGTGCTGTAGATTACCTGTATATGAGGTGCTGTAGGTTACATGTATGTGAGGTGTTGTAGGTTACCTGTATGTGAGGTGCTGTAGATTACCTGTATGTGAGGTGCTGTAGCTTACCTGTATGTGAGGTGCTGTAGGTTACCTGTATGTGAGGTGCTGTAGGTTACCTGTATGTGAGGTGCTGTAGGTTACCTGTATGTGAGGTGCTGTAGGTTACCTGTATGTGAGGTGCTGTAGGTTACCTGTATGTGAGGTGCTGTAGGTTACCTGTATGTGAGGTGCTGTAGGTTACCTGTATGTGAGGTGCTGTAGATTACCTGTATGTGAGGTGCTGTAGATTACCTGTATGTGAGGTGCTGTAGGTTACATGTATGTGAGGTGTTGTAGGTTACCTGTATGTGAGGTGCTGTAGATTACCTGTATGTGAGGTGCTGTAGCTTACCTGTATGTGAGGTGCTGTAGGTTACCTGTATGTGAGGTGCTGTAGGTTACCTGTATGTGAGGTGCTGTAGGTTACCTGTATGTGAGGTGCTGTAGGTTACCTGTATGTGAGGTGCTGTATGTTACCTGTATGTGAGGTGCTGTAGGTTACCTGTATGTGAGGTGCTGTAGGTTACCTGTATGTGAGGTGCTGTAGGTTACCTGTATGTGAGGTGTTGTAGGTTACCTGTATGTGAGGTGCTGTAGGTTACCTGTATGTGAGGTGCTGTAGGTTACCTGTATGTGAGGTGCTGTAGGTTACCTGTATGTGAGGTGCTGTAGGTTACCTGTATGTGAGGTGTTGTAGATTACCTGTATGTGAGGTGTTGTAGGTTACCTGTATGTGAGGTGCTGTAGGTTACCTGTATGTGAGGTGCTGTAGATTACCTGTATGTGAGGTGCTTTAGGTTACCTGTATGTAAGGTGCTGTAGGTTACCTGTATGTGAGGTGCTGTAGGTTACCTGTATGTGAGGTGCTGTAGGTTACCTGTATGTGAGGTGCTGTAGGTTACCTGTATGTGAGGTGCTGTAGATTACCTGTATGTGAGGTGCTGTAGATTACCTGTATGTGAGGTGCTGTAGGTTACCTGTATGTGAGGTGCTGTAGGTTACCTGTATGTGAGGTGCTGTAGGTTACCTGTATGTGAGGTGCTGTAGATTACCTGTATGTGAGGTGCTGTAGCTTACCTGTATGTGAGGTGCTGTAGGTTACCTGTATGTGAGGTGCTGTAGGTTACCTGTATGTGAGGTGCTGTAGGTTACCTGTATGTGAGATGCTGTAGGTTTCTACTGTAGCAGCTCGCCAGCCACAGGGAGCGGTCAGTCAGGACGTGAGGACAGTGAGACACTCTGAGCACCAGTAGACTGCATCCTGCTGACCTCAGCAACGCCTCCACACCTCCCTCCAGACAGCCCCTGGAGAGACACACCACCCTGTTGCTGTATGCTAGCAGGCTCCTAATGCAATATGACCGTGTGGTCCAGTACTGTATGTTTTGTTGTCCTTGTTTAATATTAATGGAGGTTACCGTGTGGTCTTGTCGTAGTCCTCTCTGCGTTCATTTCGGCGTCGCGGTCGTGGTTTGAGGTTCTGGAGCACCAGGGAATGGGTCTGAGTACACCACTGAGACATGGTCACGAGGAACTGAAATATAACCATAACACAACCATGGAATAACAAATTTCAGGACTGCTGAGGCAAACTTGAAGAGCGGATTTACAGTTTCCTGTGAACACTGAGGCTGAATACTGTGAACACGGAGGCTGTTTACTGTGAACACGGAGGCTGTTTTCACTGTGAACACAGAGGCTGTTTACTGTGAACACGGAGGCTGTTTACTGTGAACACTGACGCTGTTTACTGTGAACACTGAGGCTGTTTACTGTGAACACTGAGGCTGTTTCCTGTGAACACTGAGGCTGTTTACTGTGAACACGGAGGCTGTTTACTGTGAACACTGAGGCTGTTTACTGTGAACACTGAGGCTGTTTACTGTGAACACGGAGGCTGTTTACTGTGAACACGGAGGCTGTTTACTGTGAACACTGAGGCTGTTTACTGTGAACACTGAGGCTGTTTACTGTGAACACGGAGGCTGTTTACTGTGAACACGGAGGCTGTTTACTGTGAACACTGAGGCTGTTTCCTGTGAACACTGAGGCTGTTTCCTGTGAACACTGAGGCTGTTTACTGTGAACACTGAGGCTGTTTACTGTGAACACTGAGGCTGTTTACTGTGAACACGGAGGCTGTTTACTGTGAACACTGAGGCTGTTTACTGTGAACACTGAGGCTGTTTACTGTGAACACTGAGGCTGTTTACTGTGAACACGGAGGCTGTTTACTGTGAACACGGAGGCTGTTTCCTGTGAACACTGAGGCTGTTTACTGTGAACACGGAGGCTGTTTACTGTGAACACTGAGGCTGAATCCGCTTTAAGTTACAGTTTCAGACAGTGGCCCAGTAGGCTACTGTGGCTATTAGATCATAATGTAGGCCTACCAGAGTGGCCTACCATCAAAAACAACTGAGAAAATGCATCCGTAACATTTTAACATGGAAATAGCCGTTCTATCATTCAGCCTACAGTAGCAGCCAACGTGTAGTGTTCAATGTAGGGCTACATTCCATTGAGACTTTTGAGGTTGTCGGGAGAGGTTGTGTTTTTCTCTAGCTGGAGGTAAGCAGGAGGTAAGCTTCTCATATGGTGTTGAGTAAAGCTTAACCATGTATTAGATCGTAGGTAGGTAGTTAGCTGTAGTTAGGTATTGTATTTATTATAGGTTAGTATTGTTGTTATTGTAGGTTTCCGTAGGTAATTGTAGGTTAGTATCGAAGCACGAGGCTAGCTAGCTAGCGGGTAGCTACTGGTAACGATTAGCAACGCTGGAGAGCTGTTTCCAATGTTAATGTGCTGCTAGCCAACGTTTAATTTTTTGCTGCGTTATGCGTTATGAAAGGAACTAGACACGGACTTGAATTATCTGTTTAGTGTGCTAACACACTCTTGGCAGTTTGTTGTAACCAAGTATTGGTGCTAAATTGTGTGTTAATGGATGCTAGCTTGCTAGTTAGCTACGGCGTCATAGCTAGGCATCGTGGGTTGTTGTGGGTAGTTACTGTGTCTTGGCAGTGTCTTCGGCCGTGCCGGCTGTAGCACGAAGCGAGCTAACTAGCTGTTTTTTGAACAGAGTCAGAGTCAACACAGTAGCCATTGTGTGCCGGGTGTAGTACGAAGCTAGCTAGCTAGCCGTTCTTCAAACAAAGTCAACACAGTGGCCATTGCTAGCTACCCAACACGACCAGCTAACTGTACTGTAGTAGCTAACTACAATATACTTGTCCTAGCTAGCCAACGTTTAATCATTGCTATGTCATGAAAGGAACTTGACACAGACACGAATGATCTGTTTAGTGTGTTATCACACTATTGGTGTGTCTTGGCAGTGTCTTCGGCCGTGCCGGCTGTAGCACGAAGCAAGCTACCTAGCCGTTTTTTCGAACAGAGTCAGAGTCAACACAATAGCCATTGTGTGCCGGGTGTAGCACGAAGCTAGCTAGCTAGCCGTTCTTCAAACAAAGTCAACACAGTGGCCATTGCTAGCTACCCAACACGACCAGCTAACTGTACGGTAGTAGCTAAATACAATATACTTGTCCTAGCTAGCCAACGTCTAATCATTGCTGCGTCATGAAAGGAACTTGACACAGACACGAATGATCTGTTTAGTGTGTTATCACACTATTGGTGGTTTGTTGTGACCAAGTGTTGGTGCTAAACGGTGTGTGTTGGTGCTAAACGGTGTGTGCGTGGGTGTGTGTGTGTGCGTGGGTGTGTGTGTGTGTGTGTGAGTGTGTGTGTACGTGTGAGTGTGTGTGTGCGTGTGAGTGTGTGTGTGCGTGTGAGTGGGTGTGTGTGTGCGTGAAATTTGTGGCAACTGATTGCTTTGGTTTTTTTGACTTATGAAACTTAAAATTATTGATGAATACAGTACTTAATAATTTCTGTTAATTAATATACAATTTGTATTATAGGTAACTTAAAGTAATTAGAATTATCAACTTTATTACTTAATATTATCTACAGTAACTTAAAATAGATATTGATTTAACTCATTATGTTTAAGTAAACGTAACACACCCCTTTCAAGTAGTTTTACGACAACCTTCCTGTTGCATGAACTTAATATGTTTGTGTTATGCTTACTTCCCATTTGCCATTAACCTGTAATCAATTATTGTAAGTTGCAACAACTAATAAGCAAATAAAAAAACGATAACTTACTTAAATCGAAAGGTAGTCCGTACATCTAATCAAAAAAACTTTGTGGCAACTGATTGCGTAGGTTTTGTTGTGTAGCACCAACTCAAACTAAACAATTTCAATGTTGATAGAACAAAACAAGAACTGAATGAAATGAAAAAAAATAAAAATGAATCGAGGCAGGAATAATATGGATTTATTGTTGCGGTAACAATAAAACATTTCCTGAAGAAAAGACTCCCTGATCAGAGTACATTTAAAGAGATACAGTAAAAAGGTGATAGAGAACAAAGGAGCACAGATTGGGGTCAATGTGACAATGTCTCAGGGGAGGTCAGGTTTGGGTCAGTCTGCTGGTGAGTCACCAAGCTCTGGCTCGTCTGAATCCTCCGCCTGAAATACACACTTCAGTTGAGAATACTAGACAGACATGTTATATGGCCTTATATATCCTATGTTTGGCTAGATAGACCATACTCACCCATGTAATCCTCTCAGATCACCTCAGGACCTAGGGTGGGTTGATTGGGAATGGGTACAATAATACAAAATATTATTGCCAGGAGGTCAGAACCAGAACCTTGCATGTTTTGAAAAATCCTCGGAGACTTCCTCGCGCAGCAACACAGGAAGAGCCCGGAGAACAGTCGTACGCCTCACGTGGGCATCATGTTGTTCCTAAAAGGATACATAAATGTCAATTTTATGACATAGGTTTACTCATCTAACCGGAGAAAGATTCAAATACGTAGCCTTAAATCACTGGTGACATGTGCCGAGCTTGGTTTGATTAGGAACCATGGGACAATGGAACCAATGGAATAGTCCCAAAAGGGCAAAACTCTCAGGTGCCTTTGAAATACTTACTAAGCCTAGTCCTGGACTAGAAAGCTCAGTGGAGAATCTCCATAGAACATTATTTTAGTCCAGAACTAGGCTTAATCTGTGTCTGGGAAATCTCCCCTCAAGGTTTAATGTGGTCCTCTGTAGCTCAATTGGTAGAGCATGGCGCTTGTAACGCCAGGGTAGTGGGTTCGATCCCCGGGACCACCCATACGTAAAAATGTATGCGCACATGACTGTAAGTCGCTTTGGATAAAAGTGTCTGCTAAATGGCATATTATTAATAAGTAGTTGATATTTGCATTAGACCAAGATCTGATTCCAGTGCAATGTGCAGTGCCCTAATGATCGGAGTCCTCTGTCTTACCTGTAGGTCATGACACCTCAGAAATGTCAACCAAAACGTCAGCTGTCCTTCCAGTCTTCAATGCCCTCTGTCTATACAAGGTCATCAACTGAGGGGTGTGACGGTCAATCTCAGCGTAGAAGATGTTTGGCAGGTTCTGGTTTGTGATTCTCTGGAACTCTGCATACACCTACATTTGGAATAGACAGACAACAAAGGACAGTATTTAGAAGTTATCACAAGTTTGGAATAAAGTATCACAATTTAATTCAGTATAACTAATATTTAAAAAATCAAATTTGTGTAAAAAACAGCATTGCAGTTTCACCTGTGACTCCATGAGCAGAGCAGGCCAGAGACCAAGGAAGTCCTTTACTGGTGGATGACTGTGCCCTGGCGCCGCAGGGCGAATGTGGTCTGCATCGTCCTATCGATCAGGGTTAAGTTCCTTTCCGTCTTCTGAACTTCTTGGACCATTTCCTGCCTCAGCGTTTCAAGACTCCACGAGTGCCTCCAAGGGGGAAGTTTGGCAGAAAGTTAACTTCAGCCCACTTAGGTCTCTTTATGTTTCATTCTCTGCATCTTCTTATTTTTCCTGCGTTTACGGAGACCTCCTGGCATCCTGCTCTCTTGGTTCCGATGTTTCCCATCTTGAACTTGATGCTGTAATTCCATCCATTCCACCCAGGGTCAGATCCTCTTTCAGACAAGGGTGTTTCATAACAAGAGCTCCTGCTGCCTTTCCTATCTCTCAGTCATTCTGGGTAAGCCTTGAAACTCTACACTCGCAGTCATTCTGGGTAAGCCTTGAAACTCTACACTCTCAGTCATTTGGGTAAGCCTTGAAACTCTACACAGTAGTAGCTAATGCAGAGAACAGAAACGTTGTAATTCACAAGATATATCTGAGCAATTTTTCAGAACTGAGGCAGCCCCCCACTGACTCCAACTGACAAAAACATGTTATGTTGACCATCTCAGGTAATTTCAACCAAAGCTTACCTTTAACTACTGGCCTTCTGTCTAGAGCACCAACATCCTTCAGTCAGGCCTGTAGAGAGAAAGTATCAATAAAGAATTAGTATTACAGTTTGTAGTGGTAACATTCTTAGGGTTGGAAACTAGTCTTTACGTCAAAGTATGTAGGCCTACTACTGTTCGTTCAGAGAATTACAGAACATGATATTCATAACTTTAGATGTATGTTTCACACCCAAGAAAATCAGCATATGTTATTTGAATAGTACATAACTAATTCAGAATTCGTTTTAACTTTCAAAAACTAACCTGTGTTAGTTAAACTTTCTAGTGCCCTCGCCAATTCGTTGATATATACAGTATGTTGAAGACGGTGGGGCTCTGTGGAAAGAAATGTGTGTGTTTTTTGCAAATTTTAACCGCACACTTGTTGTTTGTGTACATGGATTTTATAATGTTGTATGTTTTTCCCCCAACACCACTTTCCATCAACTTGTACAGTGCCTTGCAAAAGTATTCATCCCCCTTGGTGTTTTTCCTATTTTGTTGCATTACAACCTGTAATTTAATTGGATTTTTATTTGGATTTCATGTAATGGACATACACAAAATAGTCAAAATTGGTGAAGTGAAATGAAAAAAATAACTTGTTTCAAAAAATTCAAAAAAATAAATAACGGAAAAAGTGGTGCGTGCATATGTATTCACCCCCTTTGCTATGAAGCCCCTAAATAAGACCTGGTGCAACCAATTACCTTGAGAAGTCACATAATTAGTTAAATAAAGTCCACCTGTGTGCAATCTAAGTATCACATGATCTCAGTATATATACACCTGTTCTGAAAGGCCCCAGAGTCTACAACACCACTAAGCAAGGGGCACCACCAAGCAAGCTGTCAGAGTGTGGTGGGTGGAATAGTAGGAATCAGGTGCAGGAAACCAGGAGGACTTCAACAGATCTTTACTAGAGTCCAAACACAAAATAGGTCGCCAACCCAACCGGGTGGCGCGAACAATTACGCACGAAAACAACAGTGCGGTAACAACAAGAAAAGCGCACGCAGTGCGAGCTCTCGAAACACAATAACGAGAGAACCAAACACGTAGAGGCAAGCTGACATTCACAATCACGCATAACACCTGACCCAAACAAACGAAACTAAATAAGGGAACAATTAAGACACAAATAAGGGACAGGTGTTATGAACAGACAAAACCAAATGAACATGAAACATAGAACGGTGGCAGCTAGTACTCCGGAGACGATGACCGCCGAAGCCTGCCCGAACAAGGAAGAGGAGCAGCCTCGGCCGAAACCGTGACAGTACCCCCCCCCTTGACGCGCGGCTCCAGCCGTGCGCCGACCCGGAGCTCGGGGACGACCCGGACGACGCGGAGCAGGGCGCGCAGGATGACCCCGATGGAAATCGGTCAGTAGGGACTGGTCTAATACGTCCCTCCTTGGCACCCAGCACCGCTCCTCCGGGCCGTACCCCTCCCACTCCACGAGATATTGAAGACCCCCCATCCGGCGTCTAGAATCCAGGATGGACCTCACGGTGTACGCCGGAGCCCCCTCGATGTCCAACGGGGGCGGAGGAGTCTCCTCAATCTCAAAGTCCTGGAGTGGACCAGCTACCACCGGCCTGAGGAGAGACACATGGAACGAGGGGTTAATATTTTTGTAATCAACAGGTAGTTCTAACCTATAACTCACCTCGTTCAATCTCCTCAGGACTTTAAATGGCCCCACAAACCGCCGACCCAGCTTCCGGCAGGGCAGGCGGAGGGGCAGGTTTCTGGTTGAGAGCCAGACTCGATCTCCAGGTGCGTACACTGGCCCCTCACTGCGGTGTAGGTCGGCGCTCGTCTTCTGTCGACGTATGGCACGCTGCAGATGGACGTGTGCATCGTCCCACGTCTCCTCCGAGCGCCGCACCCACTCATCCACAGCGGGGGCCTCGATCTGGCTCTCATGCCATGGTGCCAGAACCGGCTGGTGCCCTAACACACACTGAAAAGGGGTTAGTTGGGTGGAGGAGTGGCGAAGAGAGTTCTGTGCCATCTCGGCCCAGGGCACATATCTCGCCCACTCCTCCGGCCGGCCCTGACAGTATGACCTCAGAAACCTACCCACATCCTGGTTGACACGTTCAACCTGCCCATTACTCTCCGGGTGGTACCCCGAGGTAAGGCTTACCGAAACCCCCAACCGTTCCATAAATGCTCTCCACACTCTAGAGGTGAACTGGGGGCCTCGGTCAGACACTATATCCTCGGGTACCCCGTAATGCCGGAAGACATGGGTGAACAGAGCCTCAGCGGTCTGTAGGGCAGTAGGTAGACCCGGCATGGGAAGGAGACGACAGGCCTTAGAGAACCGATCCACAACGACCAGGATGGTAGTATTCCCCTGTGAGGGGGGAAGGTCGGTAACAAAATCCACCGAGAGGTGGGACCAGGGTCGTTGTGGAATAGGCAGGGGTTGTAACTTACCCCTGGGCAAATGTCTGGGCGCCTTACACTGGGCACACACCGAACAGGAGGAGACATAAATCCTCACATCCCTAGCTAACGTTGGCCACCAGTACTTCGTGCTAAGGCAGTGCACTGTCCGGCCGATACCCGGATGGCCAGAGGAGGGGGACGTATGAGCCCAACAAATGAGGCGATCGCGTACCTCGAGCGGAACGTACGTCCGACCCACAGGACACTGTGGAGGACTCGGGTCGGTGCGTAACGCCCGCTCGATCTCACCATCAACCTCCCACACCACCGGAGCAACCAGACAAGACTCCGGTAGTATGGGCGTGGACTCAACTGACCTCTCCTCTGCGTCATACCGCCGAGACAGAGCATCTGCCTTCCCGTTCTGGGACCCAGGGATGTATGTGATTTTAAACACAAACCGGGCTAGGAACATAGTCCAGCGAGCCTGGCGAGGATTCAGTCTCCTAGCTGCCCGGATGTACTCCAGGTTACGATGGTCAGTTAGAATGAGGAAAGGGTGTTGAGCCCCCTCGAGCCAATGCCGCCACACCTTTAGGGCCTGTACCACGGCTAACAGCTCCCTGTCTCCTACGTCATAATTCCGCTCCGCCGGACTGAGCTTCTTTGAGTAGAACGCACAGGGGCGGAGTTTAGGTGGAGTGCCAGAATGCTGGGAAAGAACGGCCCCTATCCCGGCCTCTGACGCGTCCACCTCTACTTGGAACGGTAAAGAGGGATCCGGATGCGCCAACACCGGCGCCGAGGTAAACAGGTCCTTTAGTTTCCCAAATGCCCTGTCCGCCTCAGCTGACCACCGCAAGCGCACCGGACCCCCCTTTAACAGAGACGTTATGGGAGCTGCCACCTGTCCAAAACCCCGGATAAACCTCCGGTAATAATTCGCAAAACCCAAGAACCGTTGCACCTCCTTCACAGTGGTTGGGGTCTGCCAATTACGCACAGCTGACACCCGGTCTACCTCCATCTTCACCCCTGACGCAGATAACTGGTAACCCAGAAAGGAGACCGACTTCTGGAAAAACAGACATTTCTCTGCCTTGACATATAGGTCATGCTCCAACAGCCTCCTCAATACTCGGCGCACCAGGGCTACATGCTCAGCAAGGGTAGGACTATACACCAGAATGTCGTCGATGTACACAACTACTCCCTGTCCCTGCATGTCCCGGAAAATCTCATCGACGAAGGATTGGAAGACTGAGGGAGCATTCATCAACCCATATGGCATGACTAGATACTCGTAGTGTCCGGAAGTCGTGCTAAACGCTGTCTTCCATTCATCGCCCTCTCGAATGCGCACCAAGTTATATGCGCTCCTAAGATCCAATTTTGTAAAGAACTGCGCACCGTGCAGTGACTCCGTCATAGTCGCAATCAGAGGAAGTGGGTAGCTGTACTTCACTGTGATCTGATTGAGACCGCGGTAATCAATACACGGGCGCAGACCTCCATCCTTTTTCTTCACAAAAAAGAAACTTGAGGAAGCGGGTGAAACGGAGGCCCGTATGTATCCCTGTCTAAGAGACTCAGAGATGTATGTCTCCATAGCCTTTCTCTCCTCTTGAGACAAGGGATACACATGGCTCCGCGGGAGAGCTGCTCCTGACTGGAGATCTATCGCACAATCCCCCCGTCTATGAGGCGGCAGCTGCGCCGCCCTAGTCTTACTGAACGCCAGTGCCAAATCCTCATACTCGGGGGGAATCTGCAGTGCTGGCATTAGATTCGGACTCTCCACCGAGGTCGCCCCTATGGAAACACCCAGACACCGCCCCTCACATTGAGCAGACCACCCTTTAAGAGCTTTCTCTCGCCACCTAATAATAGGGTCATGAGTCATCAACCAGGGAAGACCCAGCACTACCGGATACGCAGGAGAGTCAATCAGATAGAGCTGAATTCTCTCCTCATGACCCTCCCGCGCCGTCATCTGAAGGGGTGCTGTGACTTCCCTAATCAACCCAGACCCTAACGGACGGCTATCTAGGGCATGGACGGGGAAAGGCTTATCCACTGGAAGGAGGGGAATCCCTAACTCTATACAGAACTGGCGATCTACAAAATTCCCAGCTGCGCCTGAATCTACCAGCGCCTTATGCTGGGAACGAGGTGCAACCTGTGGGAAACAAACAGGCAAGGTTAGGTGCACGACAGAAAGCTCTGGGTAAGCAGGGCGCCTACTCACCTGGGGGGACCCCCCAATGCGTGACCTGCCATCTCCCTCACTGGAGGACCCGCCCCAACACCTAGCCGCGGTGTGCCCTCCACGACCACAGTTGGTGCAAGGGCCGGGTCCCCTCGGGCTCCTCCTCCTCCGTTCCCTAGCGCCAGCACCTCCGAGCTCCATAGGGCTCGGCTCGGAGGTGCTGGAGAGTGGAATGGGCGAACCCCCCCCCTCCGGGACGCCCACGGGTGGCGAGCAGGGTATCCAGCCGGATGGCCATGTCAACCAGCTGGTCGAACGTCAACGACGTGTCCCTGCACGCCAACTCTCGCTGGACGTCCTCCCGGAGGCTGCAGTGGAAATGGTCGATATGGGCCCGCTCATTCCACCCTGCGTCAGCCGCTAGGGTCCGAAACTCTAAGGCAAAGTCCTGGGCGCTCCTCATCCCCTGTCGGAGGTAGAACAGACGCTCCCCCGCCGCCTTCCCCTCCGGTGGATGGTCGAACACAGCACGGAAGCGGCGGGAGAACTCCGCATAGTTCGTGGTAGCGGCGTCCCACTCCAACGCCTTGCCTGTGAGACAGGAGATGAGGGCTGAGACGCTCTCGTGTCCCGAGGGCGCCGGGTGTACGGTGGCGAGGTAGAGCTCCACCTGCAGCAGGAACCCTTGACACCCGGCAGTGGAGCCGTCGTATGCCCTCGGGAGCGAGAGCCGAATCCCACTAGGTTCCGGAGATGAGACAGGGGGGCTGACCGATGGGGCTGGTTCAGTTCGTGGAGGTGTGGGAACCCCGCTGGTCTCCCATCGGTGCAGAGTATTCATCACCCCCTCCAGGGCATGACAGACCTGGTTGATGCGGTCCTCCTGACCACGAAGACGTTCAGCCATCTCGGCTGTCGGCGCGGTCGCTCCTGCTGATTCCATGGTGAGGATGCGTGATTCTGTCAGAGTGTGGTGGGTGGAATAGTAGGAATCAGGTGCAGGAAACCAGGAGGACTTCAACAGATCTTTACTAGAGTCCAAACACAAAATAGGTCGCCAACCCAACCGGGTGGCGCGAACAATTACGCACGAAAACAACAGTGCGGTAACAACAAGAAAAGCGCACGCAGTGCGAGCTCTCGAAACACAATAACGAGAGAACCAAACACGTAGAGGCAAGCTGACATTCACAATCACGCATAACACCTGACCCAAACAAACGAAACTAAATAAGGGAACAATTAAGACACAAATAAGGGACAGGTGTTATGAACAGACAAAACCAAATGAACATGAAACATAGAACGGTGGCAGCTAGTACTCCGGAGACGACGACCGCCGAAGCCTGCCCGAACAAGGAAGAGGAGCAGCCTCGGCCGAAACCGTGACACAAGCGGCACCATGAAGACCAAGGAGCTCTCCAAACAGGTCAGGGACAAAGTTGTGGAGAAATACAGATCAGGGTTGGGTTATAAAAAATATCAGAAACTTTGAACATCCCACGGAGCACCATTAAATCCATTATTAAAAAATTTAAAGAATATGGCACCACAACAAACCTGCCAAGAGAGGGCCGCCCACCAAAACTCACAGACCAGGCAAGGAGGGCATTAATCAGAGGCAACAAAGAGACCAAAGATAACCCTGAAGGAGCTGCAAAGCTCCACAGCGGAGATTGGAGTATCTGTCCATAGGACCACTTTAATCCGTACATTCCACAGAGCTGGGCTTTACAGAAGAGTGGCCAGAAAAAAGCCATTGCTTAAAGAACTAAATAAGCAAACACGTTTGGTGTTCGCCAAAAGACATGTGGGAGACTCCCCAAACATATGGAAGAAGGTACTCTGGTCAGATGAGACTAAAATTGAGCTTTTGGGGCATCAAGGAAAACGTTCTGTCTGGCGCAAACCAAACACCTCTCATCACCCCGAGAACACCATCCCCACAGTGAAGCATGGTGGTGGCAGCATCATGCTGTGGGGATGTTTTTCATCAGCAGGGACTGGATAACTGGTCAGAATTGAAGGAATGATGGATGGCGCTAAATACAGGGAAATTCTTGAGGGAAACCTGTTTCAGTCTTCCAGAGATTTGAGACTGGGATGGAGGTTCACCTTCCAGCAGGACAATGACTCTAAGCATACTGCTAAAGCAACACTCGAGTGGTTTAAGGGGAAACATTTAAATGTCTTGGAATGGCCTGGTCAAAGCCCAGACCTCAATCCAATTGAGAATCTGTGTTATGACTTAAAGATTGCTGTACACCAGCGGAACCCATCCAACTTGAAGGATCTGGAGCAGTTTTGCCTTGAAGAATGGGTAAAAATCCCAGTGGCTAGATGTGCCAAGCTTATAGAGACATACCCCAAGAGACTTGCAGCTGTAATTGCTGCAAAAGGTGGCTCTACAAAGTATTGACTTTGAGGGGGTGAATAGTTATGCACGCTCAAGTTTTCTTTTTTTCTGTCTTATTTGTTGTTTGTTTCACCCCAAAAATTTTTTCGCATCTTCAAAGTGGTAGGCATGTTGTGTAATTCAAATGATACAAACCCCACAAAAATCTATTTTAATTCCAGGTTGTAAGTCAAGAAAATAGGAAAAATGCCAAGGGGGGTGAATACTTTCGCAAGCCACTGTATAGCAGGCCCTCATGCCAAATTGAGTCAAAAGCTTTTTTGAAATCAACAAAGCATGAGATTTGTTATGGTTTGTTTGTGCAGGGTGAATACGTGGTCTGTCATACAGTAATTTGGCAAAAAGCCAATTTGACGTTTGCTCAGTAAATTGTTTGTCTCTCTGTCTCTGTCTCTGTCTCTGTCTCTGTCTCTGTCTCTGTCTCTCTCTCTCTCTCTCTCTCTCTCTCTCTCTCTCTCTCTCTCTCTCTCTCTCTCTCTCTCGCTCTCTCTCTCTCTCTCTCTCTCTCCTTCTCTCTCTCTCTCTCTCTCTCTCTCGCTCTCTCTCTGTCTCTCTCTGCCGCTCTCTCTGCCACTCTCTTTGCCACTCTCTCTCCCCACCTAACCTGACCCGTGTAGCTCAGTTGGTAGAGCATGGCATTTGCAACGGCAGGGTTGTGTGTTCATTTCCCACGGGGGGCCAGTATGAAAAAAGGAAAAAAAAGGTATGCACTCACTAACTGTAAGTCGCTTTGGATAAGAGCGTCTGCTAAATTACTAAAATGTAAAAACTGTATTCTTTGGCTCAGATTTCCAAAGTTTGGTCAGGTGAATTTGGTCAGGTGTAAAGTTCGTCTTGGCGGTCTGAAGAAAGAGAGCAGAGCAGACGAATAGAAGGAAGGACAGGAGTCCAGCGTGAGAACACAGGTTAGTATTGCTTCTTATCTAGATGCAGAAATGCCTTCACTAACATGAATAGAACCAACAATACAACACCATCATTTTCAGCCATTGGGTGTTTTCCAGAAATCCAATTTGAAGGACTCCTGGATTTCCAGTTTATTGTCTCCTGATTATGTGAATCTTCCAAACAGGAAACATTTTGGGAAAGTTTACGGAATTTCACAACTAACCAGAGTATAGTGTTGTTTTGACCATTACCAGTCAGTGGTAGCCTGCAGTCTAAATATAGCTATCTGACCATTTAGAACCACTACACCAGCAACAGCACTGGCAACACCTGTTGTTGTGGTTTAGACTACTCATGAGATTATGTTGTGTAGCCAGTGAAGGGAGAGAAGAAGAGTTGTATTGTGTAGCCAGTGAAGGGAGAGAAGAAGAGTTGTATTGTGTAGCCAGTGAAGGGAGAGAAGAAGAGTTGTATTGTGTAGCCAGTGAAGGGAGAGAAGAAGAGTTGTATTGTGTGGCCAGTGAAGGGAGAAAAGAAGAGTTGTATTGTGTAGCCAGTGAAGGGAGAGAAGAAGAGTTGTATTGTGTAGCCAGTGAAGGGAGAGAAGAAGAGTTGTATTGTGTAGCCAGTGAAGGGAGAGAAGAAGAGTTGTATTGTGTAGCCAGTGAAGGGAGAGAAGAAGAGTTGTATTGTGTAGCCAGTGAAGGGAGAGAAGAAGAGTTGTATTGTGTAGCCAGTGAAGGGAGAGAAGAAGAGTTGTATTGTGTAGCCAGTGAAGGGAGAGAAGAAGAGTTGTATTGTGTAGCCAGTGAAGGGAGAGAAGAAGAGTTGTATTGTGTAGCCAGTGAAGGGAGAGAAGAAGAGTTGTATTGTGTAGCCAGTGAAGGGAGAGAAGAAGAGTTGTATTGTGTAGCCAGTGAAGGGAGAGAAGAAGAGTTGTATTGTGTAGCCAGTGAAGGGAGAGAAGAAGAGTTGTATTGTGTAGCCAGTGAAGGGAGAGAAGAAGAGTTGTATTGTGTAGCCAGTGAAGGGAGAGAAGAAGAGTTGTATTGTGTAGCCAGTGAAGGGAGAGAAGAAGAGTTGTATTGTGTAGCCAGTGAAGGGAGAGAAGAAGAGTTGTATTGTGTAGCCAGTGAAGGGAGAGAAGAAGAGTTGTATTGTGTAGCCAGTGAAGGGAGAGAAGAAGAGTTGTATTGTGTAGCCAGTGAAGGGAGAGAAGAAGAGTTGTATTGTGTAGCCAGTGAAGGGAGAGAAGAAGAGTTTTATTGTGTAGCCAGTGAAGGGAGAGAAGAAGAGTTGTATTGTGTAGCCAGTGAAGGGAGAGAAGAAGAGTTGTATTGTGTAGCCAGTGAAGGGAGAGAAGAAGAGTTGTATTGTGTAGCCAGTGAAGGGAGAGAAGAAGAGTTGTATTGTGTAGCCAGTGAAGGGAGAGAAGAAGAGTTGTATTGTGTAGCCAGTGAAGGGAGAGAAGAAGAGTTGTATTGTGTAGCCAGTGAAGGGAGAGAAGAAGAGTTGTATTGTGTAGCCAGTGAAGGGAGAGAAGAAGAGTTGTATTGTGTAGCCAGTGAAGGGAGAGAAGAAGAGTTGTATTGTGTAGCCAGTGAAGGGAGAGAAGAAGAGTTGTATTGTGTAGCCAGTGAAGGGAGAGAAGAAGAGTTGTATTGTGGACTACTAAAGTTGTGGTAGAACTGGCTGTGTGTGTGTGTGTGTTAACTTGTGTGTGGCTGTGTGTGTGTGTGTGTGTGTGTTAATGTGTGTGTGTGTGTTAATGTGTGTGTGTGTTAACGTGTGTGTGTGTGTGTGTGTTAACGTGTGTATGTGTTAATGTGTGTATGTGTTAATGTGTGTGTGTGTTAATGTGTGTGTGTGTTAATGTATGTGTGTGTTAATGTATGTGTGTGTCTGTGTGTGTTTTTGTAGTACCGTGTGTGCTTGTGCTTGTGTGTGTGTGTGTGTGTGTGTCCAGGTGAGGATGACGATGTCGGACTCCTCGTCCTGCTGTTACTGGTTCAGCAGACTGAGATGTCCCCGACCACACGGCTTTCTAGCACACGTTATTACCAAAGGTACCATGTGTGTGTGTGTGTGATCAAATCGTTAATGATTAAGACATTCAGTTTGATATAAATTGCTGACTAGTGCGGTATGCTAGCTAACAATATTAAGCTGAAAAGTTGATATAGTGTGTGTGTGTGTGTGTGTGTGTGTGTGTGTGTGTTAACCCTTTGTGTGTCTCCCTCCCTCTACCTAGTGTGTCTAGGAGCGTTGTTGTTCGGGGTTGTCTGGTCCATCACTGAGAAGGAGTGTTATCCAGGGGGGAATCTGTTCGGCATCATCATCTTGTTTCTCTGTGCTGTGTGTGGAGGCAAACTGGTCGGACTGATCCAACTCCCCACACTCCCCCCCTTCCCTCCTTTACTTGGTAGGTTCCAGTATTGGTTAGTTGTCTCGCTGTCTGATGGGATGACTTATTGGTGTGGATCTGAACAGCAGTAGACTTTATGTCTGGCGGTTTTGTAGTGATGGATGGTGTGTGTGTTTGTTTGTGTGTGTGTGTGTGTGTGTGTGTGTGTGTGTGTGTGTGTGTGTGTGTGTGTGTGTGTGTGTGTGTGTGCATGTGTGTGTGTTTGTGTGTATACAGGTATGTTGCTGGCTGGTCTGGTGCTGCGTAACGTCCCGTATGTAACGGAGGCGGTCCACATTGAGCAGGCCTGGTCAGCAGCTCTAAGGAACATCGCTCTGGCCATCATACTGACCCGTGCTGGACTGGGCCTCGACCCTTCGGTACAGGAGAGAGAGAGAGAGAGAGAGAGAGAGAGAGAGAGAGAGAGAGAGAGAGAGAGAGAGAGAGAGAGAGAGAGAGAGAGAGAGAGAGAGAGAGAGAGAGAGAGAGAGAGAGAGAGAGAGAGAGAGAGAGAGAGAGAGAGAGAGAGAGAGAGAGACGTGTTTTCTCTATGGAGTTGCATAGCTAAAGGTGTGTGTGTGTTTTCTCTATGGAGTTGCATAGCTAAAGGTGTGTGTGTGTGTTTTCTCTATGGAGTTGCATAGCTAAAGGTGTGTGTGTGTTTTCTCTATGGAGTTGCATAGCTAAAGGTGAGTGTGTGTGTTTTCTCTATGGAGTTGCATAGCTAAAGGTGCGTGTGTGTTTTCTCTATGGAGTTGCATAGCTAAAGGTGTGTGTGTGTTCTCACCAGGCTCTCCGCAGGCTCAAGGCGGTGTGTGTGCGTCTGGCAGTAGGACCGTGTACAGTGGAGGCCTCGACAGTCGCTGTGATGTCTCACTTCCTGATGGGCCTGCCCTGGGTCTGGGGATTCATACTGGGGTAAACACAAACACATTAACACACGTTATTCCACTGAGCTGAAGCCTAATTTGTCTCTACTCAATTCAATTCAGTTCAATTCAACTTAAGGGCTTTATTGGCATGGGAAACATATGTTAACATTGCCAAAGCAAGTGAAGTAGATAGTAAACAAAAGTGAAATAAACAATAAATATTAACAGTAAACATTACACTCAGAAGTTCCAAAAGAATAAAGACATTTCAAATGTCATATTATGTATATATACAGTGTTGTAACAATGTGCAAATAGTTAAAGTACAAATGGGAAAATAAATAAACATAAATATGGGTTGTATTTACAATTGTGTTTGTTCTTCACTGGTTGCCCTTTTCTTGTGGCAACAGGTCACAAATCTTGCTGCTGTGATGGCACACTGTGGTATTTCACCCAGTAGATAGGGGAGTTTATCAAAATTGGGTTTGTTTTTTAATTCTTTGTGGATCGCTGTAATCTGAGGGAAATATGTGTCTCTAATATGGTCATACATTTGGCAGGAGGTTAGGAAGTGCAGCTCAGTTTCCACCTCATTTTGTGGGCAGTGTGCACATAGCCTGTCTTCTCTTGAGAGCCAGGTCTGCCTACGGCGGCGTTTCTCAATAGCAAGGCTATGCTCACTGAGTCTGTACATAGTCAAAGCTTTCCTTAAGTTTGGGTCAGTCACAGTGGTCAGGTATTCTGCCACTGTGTACTCTCTGTTTAAGGTCAAATAGCATTCTAGTTTGCTCTGTTTTTTTGTTCATTCTTTCCAATGTGTCAAGTAATTCTCTTTTTGTTTTCTCATGATTTGGTTGGGTCTAATTGTGTTGCTGTCCTGGGGCTCTGTGGGGTCAGTTTGTGAACAGAGCCCCAGGACCAGCTTGCTTAGGAGACTCTTCTCCAGGTTCATCTCTCTGTAGGTGATGGCTTTGTTATGGAAGGTTTGGGAATCGCTTCCTTTTAGGTGGTTGTAGAATTGAACGGCTCTTTTCTGGATTTTGATCATTAGCGGGTATCGGGACAAATTCTGCTCTGCATGCATTTTTGGTGTTTTACATTGTACACAGAGGATATTTTTGCTGAATTCTGCATGCAGAGTCTCAATTTGGTGTTTGTCACATTTTGTGAATTCTTGGTTGGTGAGCGGACCCCAGACCTCAAAACCATAAAGGGCAATGGGTTCTATAACTGATTCAAGTTTTGTATTAATTTTTTATTTCACCTTTATTTAACCAGGTGTAGTAAGTTATGGAGATAAGGCAATAAATAGGCCATAGTGCAAAATAATTACAATTATAATTTAGTATTAACACTGGAGTGATAGATGTGCAGAAGATGATGTGCAAATAGAGATACTGGGGTGCAAATTAGCAAAATAAATAACAATATGGGGATGAGGTAGTTGGATGGGCTAATTACAGATGGGCTGTGTACAGGTGCAGTGATCGGTAAGCTGCTCTGACAACTGATGCTTAAAGTTAGTGAGGGAGATAAGTGTCTCCAGCTTCAGAGATTTTTGCAGTTCGTTCCAGTCATTGGCAGCAGAGAAGTAGAAGGAATGGCGGCCAAAGGGGTGTTGGCTTTGGGGATGACCAGTGAGATATACCTGCTGGAGCGCAGACTACGGGTGGGTGTTGCTATGGTGACCAGTGAGCTAAGGTAAGACGGGGATTAGCCTAGCAGTGATTTATAGATGACCTGGAGCCAGTGGGTTTGGCGACAAATATGTAGTGAGGGCCAGCCAACAAGAGCGTGCAGGTCACAATGGTGGGTAGTATATGGGGCTTTGGTGACAAAACGGACGGCACTGTGATAGACTACATCCAATTTGCTGAGTAGAGTGTTGGAGTCTATTTTGTAAATGACATCGCCGAAGTAAAAGGATTGGGTAGGATAGTCAGTTTTACGAGGGCATGTTTGGCAGCATGAGTGAAGGAGGCTTTGTTGCGAAATAGGAAGACGATTCTAGATCTAACTTTTGATTGGAGATGCTTAATATGAGTCTGGAAGGAGAGTTTACAGTCTAACCAGACACCTAGGTATTTGTAGTTGTCCACATACTCTAGGTCAGACACGCCAAGAGTAGTGATTCTAGTCGGGTGGGCGGGTGCAAGCAGCGTTCGTTTGAAGAGCATGCATTTAGTTTTACTAGTGTTTAAGAGCAGTTGGAGACTACGGAAGGAGTGTTGTATGGCGTTGAAGCTCGTTTGGAGGTTTGTTAACACAGTGTCCAATGAAGGGCCAGATGTATACAAAATGGTGTTGTCCGCATAGAGGTGGATCCGAGCGTCACCAGCAGCAAGAGCAACATCATTGATATACACAGAGAATAGAGTCGACCCGAGAATTGAACCCTGTGGCACCCCCATAGAGACTGCCAGAGGTCCAGACAACAGGCCCTCCGATTTGACACATTGAACTCTATCTGAGAAGTAGTTGGTGAACCAGGCGAGGCAGTCATTTGAGAAACCAAGGCTATTTAGTCTGCCAATAAGAATGCGGTGGTTGACAGAGTCGAAAGCCTTGGCCAGGTCGATGAAGACGGCTGCGCAGTACTGTCTTTTATCGATCGCGGTTATAATATCGTTTAGGACCTTGAGCGTGGCTGAGGTGCACCCATGACCAGTTCGGAAACCGGATTGCATAGCGGAGAAGGTACGGTGGGATTCGAAATGGTCGGTGATCTGTTTGTTAACTTGGCTTTCAAAAACTTTCGAAAGGCAGGGCAGGATGGATATAGGTCTGTAACAGTTTGGATCTAGAGTGTCACCCCCTTTGAAGAGGGGGATGACCGTGGCAGCTTTCCAATCTCTGGGGATCTCAGACGTTACGAAAGAGATGTTGAACAGGCTGGTAATATGGGTTGCGACAATTTCGGCGGCTAATTTTAGAAAGAAAGGGTCCAGATTGTCTAGCCCAGCTGATTTGTAGGGGTCCAGATCTTTCAGCTCTTTCAGAACATCAGCTGTCTGAATTTGTGTAAAGGAGAAGCGGGGGGGGGCATGAGCAAGTTGCAGCAGGGGGCAGAGCTGGTGGCCGGGGTAGGGGTAGCCAGGTGGAAAGCATGGCCAGCCGTAGCAAAATGCTTGTTGAAATTCTCGATTATTGTAGATTTATCAGTGGTGACAGTGTTTCCTAGCCTCAGTGCAGTGGGCAGTTGGGAGGAGGTGCTCTTATTCTCCATGGACTTTACAGTGTCCCAAAACTTTTTGGAGTTAGTGCTACAGGATGCACATTTCTGTTTGAAAAAGTTAGCCTTTGCTTTCCTAACTGATTGTGTATATTGGTTCCTGACTTCCCTGAAAAGTTGCATATCGCGGGGGCTGTTCGATGCTAATGCAGTACGCCACAGGATGTTTTGTGCTGGTCAAGGGCAGTCAAGTCTGAGGAGAACCAGGGGCTATATCTGTTCTTAGTTCTGAATTTTTTGAATTGGGCATGCTTATTTAAGATTGAGAGGAAAGCACTTTTAAAGAACAACCAGGCATCCTCTACTGACGGAATGAGGTCAATATCCATCCAGGATACCCGGGCCAGGTCAATTAGAAAGGCCTGCTCGCTAAAGTGTTTTAGGAAGCGTTTGACAGTGATGAGGGGGTGGTCGTTTGATCGCGGACCCATTACGGACGCAGGCAATAAGGCAGTGATCGCTGAGATCCTGGTTGAACACAGTGGAGGTGTATTTAGAGGGTACATTTGTCAGGATGATATATATGAGGGTGCCCATGTTTACAGATTTAGGGTTGTACCTGGTAGGTTCGTTGATAATTTGTGTGAGATTGAGGGCATCTAGTTTAGATTGTAGGTTGGCCGGGGGGTTTAAGCATATCCCAGTTTAGGTCACCAAGCAGTACGAACTCTGAGGATAGATGGGGGGCAATCATTTCACATATGGTGTCCAGGCCACAGCTCGGGGCTGAGGGGGGTCTGTAGCAAGCGGCAACAGTGAGAGACTTATTTCTGGAAAGGTGGATTTTTAGAAGTAGGAGCTCAAACTGTTTGGGCACAGACCTGGATAGTATGATAGAGCTCTGCAGGCTCTCTCTACAGTAGATTGCAACCCCACCCCCTTTGGCAGTTCTATCGAGATGGAAAATGTTGTAGTTGGGGATGGACATTTCTGAATTTTTGGTGGCCTTCTTAAGCCAGGATTCAGACACTGCTAGAACATCAGGGTTGGTGGAGTGTGCTAACGCAGTGAATAACTCAAACTTAGGGAGGAGACATCGGATGTTAACGTGCAAGAAACCAAGGCATTTACGGTTACAGAAGTCAACAAATGATAACGCCTGGGGAGTATGAGTGATACTGGGGGCTGCAGGGCCTGGGTTAACCTCTACATCACCAGAGGAACAGAGGAGGAGTAGTATAAGGATACGGCTAAAGGCTTTAAGTACTGGTCTTCTAGTGCGTTGGGTACAGAGAAAAAAAGGGGCAGATTTCCGGGCGTTGTAGAATAGATTCAGGGCATTATGTACAGACAAGGATATGGAAGGATATGAGGACAGTGGAGGTAAACCTAAGCGTTGGGTAAAGATGAAAGTGATAGCATCACTAGAGGCGATTGAGTCGGTCTCCGTGTGTATGGGGGGTGGGACAAAGGAACTGACTAAGGCAGGTTGTGCTGGGCTGGGGGATCTACAGTGAAATAGTACAATAAGAGATTACCTGTCAGTGATGCTGTAGGTGGGTGTAGTGGTGGAGAGTAGAGAGAGAGCAGAGAGAGAGCAGAGAGTAGAGAGAGAGAGTAGAGAGAGAGTAGAGAGAGAGTAGAGAGAGAGTAGAGCGAGAGTAGAGAGAGCAGAGAGAGTAGAGAGAGAGCAGAGAGAGAGTAGAGAGAGAGTAGAGAGAGAGTATAGAGTGTAGAGTAGAGTGAGAGTAGAGAGAGTAGAGAGAGTAGAGAGAGTAGAGAGAGAGTAGAGCGAGGGTAGAGAGAGTAGAGAGAGTAGAGAGAGAGTAGAGAGAGTAGATAGAGAGTAGAGAGAGAGTAGAGAGAGTAGAGAGAGAGTAGAGAGAGAGCAGAGAGAGAGTAGAGAGAGAGCAGAGAGAGAGAGAGTAGAGAGAGAGTAGAGAGAGTAGAGAGAGTAGAGAGAGAGTAGAGAGTAGAGAGAGAGAGCAGAGAGAGAGCCGAGAGAGAGTAGAGAGAGAGTAGAGAGAGAGAGTAGATAGAGTAGAGAGAGTAGAGAGAATAGAGAGAGAGCAGAGAGAGAGAGTAGAGAGAGAGAGAGAGAATATAGAGTAGAGAGAGAGAGTAGAGAGAGAGTAGAGAGAGAGCAGAGAGAGAGTAGAGAGAGAGTAGAGAGAGAGTAGAGAGAGAGCAGAGAGAGAGCAGAGAGAGAGTAGAGAGTAGAGAGAGAGAGTAGAGAGAGAGAATATAGAGTAGAGAGAGAGAGTAGAGAGAGAGAATATAGAGTAGAGAGAGAGAGTAGAGAGAGAGTAGAGAGAGAATAGAGAGAGAGTAGAGAGAGAGCAGAGAGAGAGTAGAGAGAGAGGTGTAGTGGTGGAATCAAGCGCAGGACACCGAAGTACAGTCCAAAAGACTTTAGTGAAAATCCACAAGGGAAAATGAACAAACTTGCCCGAAGGCGAAACTCCGCACGTAGGCGACAAAACAAAACGGGCGCACTACACAGGTGCGTCAAACGCTCCAACACAGTGGAGAATAGCTCAACCGAGCGATATAGTATACACGTCCAGCAACGCACGACAGAAATAAAGCAATCACACACAACACTAGACAAACACAACGAGAACTTATAGGACACTAATTACACTAAACGATAACAGGTGTCACAACAAACAGACAAAAGCAAACGAACATAGAAACATGCAACGGTGGCAGCTAGTATTCCGGAGACGACGAACGCCGAAGCCTGCCCGTGCAAGGAAGAGAGGCAGCCTCGGCCGAAACCGTGACAGTACCCCCCCCCCCCCCTTGACGCGCGGCTCCAGACGTGCTCCGACTCCGGCCTCGGGGACGACCAGGAGGACGCGGAGCAGGGTGCGTCGGGTGCCCACGATGGAATTCCGTCAGGAGAGACGGGTCCAAAATGTCTCTCCTCGGCACCCAGCACCGTTCCTCCGGACCGTACCCCTCCCACTCCACTAGATATTGGAGACCCCCCATCCGACGTCTCGAATCCAAGATGGACAGCACGGAGTACGCCGGTGCCCCCTCGATGTCCAATGGGGGCGGAGGAGTCTCCCTGATCTCACTTTCTTGGAGTGGGCCAGCCACCACCGGCCTGAGAAGAGACACATGGAACGAGGGGTTAATACTTTTATATTCAACAGGTAGTTGTAATTTGTAACACACCTCGTTCAACCTTCTCAGGACTTTAAATGGCCCTACAAACCGCCGACCCAGTTTCCGACAGGGCAGGCGGAGGGGCAGGTTTCTGGTAGAGAGCCAGACTCGATCACCAGGTGCGTACACCGGTCCCTCACTGCGGTGGACATCGGCGCTCGCCTTATGACGACGGAGGGCCCGCTGCAGGTGGACGTGTGCAGCGTTCCATGTCTCCTCCGAGCGCCGCGCCCACTCATCCACCGCAGGAGCCTCGATCTGGCTCTGCTGCCAAGGTGCCAGAACCGGCTGGTTACCTAACACACATTGAAAAGGGGTTAGGTTAGTGGAGAAATGGCGTAGGGAATTCTGGGCCATTTCGGCCCAGGGAACGTACCTTGCCCACTCCTCCGGCCGATCCTGGCAGTATGTTCTAAGAAACCTCCCCACATCCTGGTTCACGCGTTCCACCTGCCCATTACTCTCCGGGTGGTAACCCGAGGTGAGGCTCACCGAGACCCCCAACCGCTCCATAAAAGCTCTCCAGACTCTGGAGGTAAATTGGGGACCTCGATCAGACACAATATCCTCGGGTACCCCGTAGTGCCGGAACACATGGGTGAATAGTGCTTCGGCGGTTTGCAGGGCAGTAGGAAGGCCCGGCATAGGGAGCAAACGACAGGCCTTAGAAAACCGGTCCACAACGACCAGTATAGTGGTATTCCCCTGTGAAGGAGGAAGGTCAGTGAGGAAATCCACCGAGAGGTGAGACCATGGTCGTTGTGGAACGGGCAGGGGTAGTAACTTACCCCTAGGCAGATGTCTAGGCGCCTTACACTGGGCGCACACCGAGCAGGAGGAAACATAAACCCTCACATCCCTTGCCAACGTGGGCCACCAGTACTTGGCACTAAGACAGTGCACTGTCCGGCCGATACCAGGGTGTCCAGAGGAGGGTGACGTGTGAGCCCAATAGATCAATCGATCCCGAACCTCGAGCGGAACGTACTTCCGACCCTCCGGGCATTGCGGTGGACTAGGGTCGGTGCGTAACGCCCGCTCGAGTTCAGCATCGACCTCCCACACTACCGGTGCCACCAGACACGACTCCGGCAGTATGGGAGTGGGCTCCACGGACCTCTCCTCCGTGTCATACTGCCGAGACAGTGCGTCTGCCTTACCGTTCTGTGACCCAGGGATGTACGTGATCTTAAATGTGAACCGGGTCAAAAACATATTCCACTTCGCCTGGCGAGGATTCAGCCTCCTCGCTGCCCGGATGTACTCCAGGTTACGGTGGTCCGTCAAAATGAGGAAAGGGTGTTGAGCCCCCTCAAGCCAGTGCCTCCACACCTTTAGGGCCTGTACTACGGCTAACAGCTCCCTGTCCCCCACGTCATAGTTTCGCTCCGCCGGACTGAGCTTCTTGGAATAGAAGGCACAGGGGCGGAGTTTAGGTGGCGCGCCGGACCATTGCGACAGCACGGCTCCTATACCGGCCTCCGACGCGTCCACCTCTACCTGAAATGGCAAAGAGGGATCCGGATGCGCCAGCACCGGAGCCGAGGTAAACAGGTCCTTCAGCCTCCCAAACGCCCTGTCCGCCTTGGCTGACCACTGCAGACGCACCGGACCCCCCTTCAAAAGAGACGTTATGGGAGCTGCCACCTGTCCAAAACCCCGGATAAACCTCCGGTAATAATTCGCAAACCCCAAAAACTGCTGCACCTCCTTCACAGTGGTTGGCGTTTGCCAATAACGCACGGCCGACACCCGGTCTACCTCCATTCTCACCCCTGACGCAGACAACTGATAACCCAAAAAGGAGACCGACTCCTGGAAGAACAGACACTTCTCTGCCTTGACATACAGGTCGTGCTCCAACAGCCTCCGCAACACTCGGCGCACCAGGGCCACATGCTCGACTCGGGTAGGCGAGTACACGAGAATGTCATCGATGTACACGACCACCCCCTGCCCCTGCATGTCCCTGAAGATCTCATCCACGAACGATTGGAAAACTGAAGGAGCGTTCATCAACCCGTATGGCATGACGAGATACTCGTAATGGCCCGAGGTGGTACTAAAGGCTGTCTTCCATTCATCGCCCTCCCTAATGCGCACCAAGTTGTACGCGCTCCTGAGATCTAATTTAGTGAAGAAACGCGCCCCGTGCAATGACTCCGTCATGGTCGCAATCAGCGGGAGTGGATAACTGTACTTCACCGTGATCTGATTGAGACCACGGTAATCAATGCACGGGCGTAATCCTCCATCCTTTTCTTCACAAAAAAGAAACTCGAGGACGCAGGGGAAGTGGAGGGCCGTATGTATCCTTGTCTCAGAGATTCGTCTATGTACGTCTCCATAGCTCTCTTCTCCTCCTGAGACAGAGGATACACATGGCTCCGTGGGAGCGCAGCTCCTGCCTGGAGGTCTATCGCACAATCTCCCTGCCTATGGGGAGGCAACTGCGTCGCCCTCGACTTACTGAACACAATAGCCAAATCCCCATACTCAGGGGGAACGTGCAATGCGGGCACCTGGTTTGGACTCTCCACCGAGGTAGCCCCTATGGAAACGCCTAAACATCGACCCACACACTGGGCAGACCACTCCATCAGAGCCCTCTCCTGCCACGAAATAGATGGGTTATGGGTACTCAACCAGGGCATGCCCAGCACCACCGGATACGCAGGCGAGTCGATCAGAAATAGCTGGATCATCTCCTGATGACCTCCCTGCGCACACATCCTAAGTGGCGCAGTGACCTCCCTGATCAAGCCCGCACCCAACGGACGGCTATCTAGGGCATGAACGGGGAAGGGGACGTCAACAGGAAGAAGGGGAATCCCTAAGGCTAAACAAAACTTCTTATCAACAAAATTCCCAGCCGCGCCTGAATCTACCAGCGCCTTATGCTGGGAATGAGGTGCTACCTGTGGAAAACGCACAGGTATACAGAAATGTACAACAGAGAGCTCTGGGTGAGTGGGGCGCCTACTCACCTGGAAGGACTCCCCAGTGCGGGACCTGTTGTCCTCTCCCCTAGGAGGCCATCCCCAGCACCTAGCCGCGGTGTGTCCTCCCCGACCACAGTTGGTGCAGGAGATGGACCCCCTCGTCAGCCGACCCCTCCTCTCTCTAGCGCCAGCGCCCCCGAGCTCCATGGGGCATGGCTCGGAGGCGCTGGAGGGTGAAATGGACGGACCCCCCTCGGGACGTCCGCGGGTAGCTAGCAGGTTATCCAGCCTGATGGACATGTCGACCAACTGGTCGAACGAGAGGCTGGTGTCCCTACAGGCCAGCTCCCTACGGACGTCCTCGCGTAGACTACATCGGTAGTGATCGATGAGAGCCCGCTCATTCCACCCTGCATCCGCCGCTAGAGTACGGAATTCCAAGGCGAACTCCTGGGCACTCCTCTTCCCCTGCCGGAGGCAGACCAGACGCTCCCCCGCCGCTTTCCCCTCCGGGGGATGGTCAAACACCGCCCTGAAGCGGCGGGAGAACTCGTCGTAGGTGATGGTGTTCGCGTCGATTCTCCTCCACTCTGCGTTGGCCCTTTCCAACGCCTTCCCGGAAAGGCAGGAGATCAGGGCGGACACGCTCTCGTGTCCCGAGGGCGCCGGGTGCACGGTGGCCAGGTAAAGCTCCACCTGGAGAAGGAATCCCTGACACCCGGCCGCGGTCCCATCGTAGGCCCTCGGGAGCGAGAGTCTAACTCCTCTGGGTTCCGGAGCGGGAATGGGCTGACTTGCCGATGGTGCTGGCAGGGAGGATGGCGGTGGAGAAGTCCCTCGGGTCTCCCAGCCTCGGATGGTGGTGATCACCTCCTGCAGTGCGGACCCCATCCGCAGGATCTGGTCACTCTGTTCGCGGACCCTGTCCTCCAGCGTCGCCTGTGCTGCTGCGGCTCCTGCTGATTCCATTCTTGAAGGTGTGTGATTTTGTCAGTGATGCTGTAGGTGGGTGTAGTGGTGGAATCAAGTGCAGGACACCGAAGTACAGTCCAAAAGACTTTAGTGAAAATCCACAAGGGAAAATGAACAAACTTGCCCGAAGGCGAAACTCTGCACGTAGGCGACAAAACAAAACAGGCGCACTACACAGGTGCGTCAAACGCTCCAACACAGTGGAGAATAGCTCAACCGAGTGATATAGTATACACGTCCAGCAACGCACGACAGAAATAAAGCAATCACACACAACACTAGACAAACACAACGAGAACTTATAGGACACTAATTACACTAAACGATAACAGGTGTCACAACAAACAGACAAAAGCAAACGAACATAGAAACATGCAACGGTGGCAGCTAGTATTCCGGAGACGACAAACGCCGAAGCCTGCCCGAGCAAGGAAGAGAGGCAGCCTCGGCCGAAACCGTGACATTACCGAAACAGCAATAAGCAAGGCATATTGACATGGAAGAGAGGCATAAAGCAATCACAGGTGTTATTCGAGAGAGCTAAGACAACAGCTGGTAATGGCGACAAAGTTTG
>CM062480.1:72429786-72454786 GCA_031479575.1 Coregonus ussuriensis
ACTCTCTAACCCTAATACACTGTGACTCTCTAACCCTAATACACTGTGACTCTCTAACCCTAACACACTGTGACTCTCTAACCCTGACAAACTGTGACTCTCTAACCCTGACACACTGTGACTCTCTAACCCTAATACACTGACTCTCTAACCCTAATACACTGTGACTCTATAACCCTAACACACTGTGACTCTCTAACCCTAACACACTGTGACTCTCTAACCCTGACACACTGTGACTCTCTAACCCTGACACACTGTGACTCTCTAACCCTGACACACTGTGACTCTCTAACCCTAACACACTGTGACTCTCTAACCCTGACACACTGTGACTCTCTAACCCTGACACACTGTGACTCTCTAACCCTAATACACTGTGACTCTCTAACCCTGACACACTGTGACTCTCTAACCCTAATACACTGACTCTCTAACCCTAACACACTGACTCTCTAACCCTAATACACTGTGACTCTCTAACCCTAACACACTGTGACTCTCTAACCCTAACACACTGACTCTCTAACCCTAACACACTGACTCTCTAACCCTAATACACTGTGACTCTCTAACCCTAACACACTGTGACTCTCTAACCCTAATACACTGACTCTCTAACCCTAACACACTGAATCTCTGACCCTAACACACTGTGACTCTCTAACCATAATACACTGTGACTCTCTAACCCTAACACACTGTGACTCTCTAACCCTAACACACTGTGACTCTCTAACCCTAACACACTGACTCTCTAACCCTAACACACTGTGACTCTCTAACCCTAACACACTGTGACTCTCTAACCCTGACACACTGTGACTCTCTAACCCTAATACACTGTGACTCTCTAACCCTAATACACTGTGACTCTCTAACCCTAATACACTGTGACTCTCTAACCCTAACACACTGTGACTCTCTAACCCTGACAAACTGTGACTCTCTAACCCTAACACACTGACTCTCTAACCCTAATACACTGACTCTCTAACCCTAACACACTGAATCTCTGACCCTAACACACTGTGACTCTCTAACCATAATACACTGTGACTCTCTAACCCTAACACACTGTGACTCTCTAACCCTAACACACTGTGACTCTCTAACCCTAATACACTGACTCTCTAACCCTAACACACTGACTCTCTAACCCTAACACACTGACTCTCTAACCCTAACACACTGTGACTCTCTAACCCTAACACACTGACTCTCTAACCCTCACACACTGTGACTCTCTAACCCTAACACACTGTGACTCTCTAACACTGACACACTGTGACTCTCTAACCCTAATACACTGACTCTCTAACCCTAATACACTGACTCTCTAACCCTAACACACTGTGACTCTCTAACCCTAACACACTGACTCTCTAACCCTAACACACTGTGACTCTCTAACCCTAACACACTGTGACTCTCTAACCCTAATACACTGTGACTCTCTAACCCTAATACACTGTGACTCTCTAACCCTAACACACTGTGACTCTCTAACCCTGAAAAACGTTGACTCTCTAACCCTGACACACTGACTCTCTAACCCTAACACACTGTGACTCTCTAACCCTGACACACTGTGACTCTCTAACCCTGACAAACTGTGACTCTCTAACCCTGACACACTGTGACTCTCTAACCCTAACACACTGTGACTGTCTAACCCTAATACACTGTGACTCTCTAACCCTAATACACTGACTCTCTAACCCTAACACACTGTGACTCTCTAACCCTAACACACTGTGACTCTCTAACCCTAATACACTGTGACTCTCTAACCCTAATACACTGACTCTCTAACCCTGACACACTGTGACTCTCTAACCCTAACACACTGACTCTCTAACCCTAACACACTGTGACTCTCTAACCCTAACACACTGTGACTCTCTAACCCTAACACACTGTGACTCTCTAACCCTGACACACTGTGACCCTCTAACCCTGACACACTTTGACTCTCTAACCCTGACACACTGACTCTCTAACCCTAACACACTGTGACTCTCTAACCCTGACACACTGTGACTCTCTAACCCTAACACACTGACTCTCTAACCCTAATACACTGTGACTCTCTAACCCTAACACACTGACTCTCTAACCCTAATACACTGTGACTCTCTAACCCTAACACACTGACTCTCTAACCCTAATACACTGTGACTCTCTAACCCTAACACACTGTGACTCTCTAACCCTAACACACTGTGACTCTCTAACCCTAATACACTGTGACTCTCTAACCGTAATACACTGTGACTCTCTAACCCTAACACACTGTCACTCTCTAACCCTAACACACTGACTCTCTAACCCTAATACACTGACTCTCTAACCCTGACACACTGTGACTCTCTAACCCTAACACACTGTGACTCTCTAACCCTAATACACTGTGACTCTCTAACCGTAATACACTGTGACTCTCTAACCCTAACACACTGTGACTCTCTAAGCCTAACACACTGACTCGCTAACCCTAATACACTGTCACTCTCTAACCCTAACACACTGTGACTCTCTAACCCTGACACACTGTGACTCTCTAACCCTAACACACTGACTCTCTAACCCTAATACACTGTCACTCTCTAACCCTAACACACTGTGACTCTCTAACCCTAACACACTGACTCTCTAACCCTAATACACTGACTCTCTAACCCTAATACACTGTGACTCTCTAACCCTAACACACTGTGACTCTCTAACCCTGACACACTGTGACTCTCTAACCCTGACACACTGACTCTCTAACCCTAACACACTGTGACTCTCTAACCCTAACACACTGTGACTCTCTAACCCTAACACACTGTGACTCTCTAACCCTGACACACTGTGACTCTCTAACCCTGACACACTGACTCTCTAACCCTAATACACTGTGACTCTCTAACCCTGACACACTTACTCTCTAACCCTAACACACTGTGACTCTCTAACCCTAACACACTGACTCTCTAACCCTAACACACTGACTCTCTAACCCTGACACACTGACTCTCTAACCCTGACACACTGACTCTCTAACCCTAACACACTGACTCTCTAACCCTGACACACTGACTCTCTAACCCTAACACACTGACTCTCTAACCCTAATACACTGACTCTCTAACCCTGACACACTGTGACTCTCTAACCCTAACACACTGACTCTCTAACCCTGACACACTGACTCTCTAACCCTGACACACTGTGACTCTCTAACCCTAACACACTGTGACTCTCTAACCCTAACACACTGACTCTCTAACCCTGACACACTGTGACTCTCTAACCCTGACACACTGACTCTCTAACCCTAATACACTGACTCTCTAACCCTAACACACTGACTCTCTAACCCTGACACACTGTGACTCTCTAACCCTGACACACTCTTTGTGTCTCCTTCCTTCGAAGCAGTGTCATAATGTTAGTCTAGTGGAGTCATTATAACTCTATAGTGTTTGCTAATGTTAGTCAACCCCCACCTCTCCCACCCCTCATCAACCCCCACCTCTCCCACCCCTCATCAACCCCCACCTCTCCCACCCCTCATCAACCCCCACCTCCCCCACCCCTCATCAACCCCCACCTCCCCCACCTCTCCCACCCCTCATCAACCCCCACCTCTCCCACCCCTCATCAACCCCCACCTCCCCCACCTCTCCCACCCCTCATCAACCCCCACCTCCCCCACCTCTCCCACCCCTCATCAACCCCCACCTCTCCCACCTCTCCCACCCCTCATCAACCCCCACCTCTCCCACCCCTCATCAACCCCCACCTCTCCCACCCCTCATCAACCCCCACCTCTCCCACCCCTCATCAACCCCCACCTCTCCCACCCCTCATCAACCCCCACCTCTCCCACCCCTCATCAACCCCCACCTCTCCCACCTCTCCCACCCCTCATCAACCCCCACCTCTCCCATCTCTCCCACCCCTCATCAACCCCCACCTCTCCCATCTCTCCCACCCCTCATCAACCCCCACCTCTCCCATCTCTCCCACCCCTCATCAACCCCCACCTCTCCCATCTCTCCCACCCCTCATCAACCCCCACCTCTCCCATCTCTCCCACCCCTCATCAACCCCCACCTCTCCCATCTCTCCCACCCCTCATCAACCCCCACCTCTCCCATCTCTCCCACCCCTCATCAACCCCCACCTCTCCCACCCCTCATCAACCCCCACCTCTCCCTCTCTCCCACCCCTCATCAACCCCCACCTCTCCCATCTCTCCCACCCCTCATCAACCCCCACCTCTCCCACCCCTCATCAACCCACCTCTCCCACCCCTCATCAACCCCCACCTCCCCCACCTCTCCCACCCCTCATCAACCCCCACCTCTCCCATCTCTCCCACCCCTCATCAACCCCCACCTCTCCCATCTCTCCCACCCCTCATCAACCCCCACCTCTCCCATCTCTCCCACCCCTCATCAACCCCCACCTCTCCCATCTCTCCCACCCCTCATCAACCCCCACCTCTCCCATCTCTCCCACCCCTCATCAACCCCCACCTCTCCCATCTCTCCCACCCCTCATCAACCCCCACCTCTCCCACCCCTCATCAACCCCCACCTCTCCCATCTCTCCCACCCCTCATCAACCCCCACCTCTCCCATCTCTCCCACCCCTCATCAACCCCCACCTCTCCCACCCCTCATCAACCCCCACCTCTCCCACCCCTCATCAACCCCCACCTCTCCCACCCCTCATCAACCCCTCATCAACCCCCACCTCTCCCACCCCTCATCAACCCCCACCTCTCCCACCCCTCATCAACCCCCACCTCTCCCATCTCTCCCACCCCTCATCAACCCCCACCTCTCCCACCCCTCATCAACCCCCACCTCTCCCACCCCTCATCAACCCCCACCTCTCCCACCCCTCATCAACCCCCACCTCTCCCATCTCTCCCACCCCTCATCAACCCCCACCTCTCCCACCCCTCATCAACCCCCACCTCTCCCACCCCTCATCAACCCCCACCTCTCCCATCTCTCCCACCCCTCATCAACCCCCACCTCTCCCACCCCTCATCAACCCCCAACTCTCCCACCCCTCATCAACCCCCACCTCTCCCCAACCCCCACCTCTCCCACCCCTCATCAACCCCCACCTCTCCCACCCCTCATCAACCCCCACCTCTCCCCAACCCCCACCTCTCCCACCCCTCATCAACCACCACCCCTTGTTGAGAGTTGTTGTGAGTTTGATTGACATGTCTGTTGATCTCTCTGTTCAGGTGACTTGGAGGCAGAGACGGAGACGCCACAGAAAGACGCTGTCACCTTCGAGAGCAAATTATAACGAGATGAGAGTATAGGAGAGGAGATGGGAGGGACGGAGAAGGGACGGGAAGAGAGGAGGGGAGGGGAGGGGAGGAGAGGAGAGGAGAAAAGGGGAAGGGAAGAGAAGAGAAAGGACTAGAGGAGAGGAGATGGGAGGGACAGGAAGAGGGGAGGAGATGGGAGGGACGGGAGAGGAGAGGAGAGGAGAGGAGAGGATAGTAGAGGAGATGGGAGGGACGGGAAGAGGGGAAGTGAGGGGAGGGGAGGGGAGGGGAATAGGAGAATAGGGGAAGGGAAGGGAAGGGAAGAGAAAGGAGGAGAGGAGAGGAGAGGGGAGGGGAGGGGAGGAGAGGGGAAAAGGGGAGGGGAGGGGAGGGACAGGAAGAGAGGAGAGGAGAGTATAGTAGAGGAGATGGGAGGGACGGGAAGAGGGGAGGTGAGGGGAGGGGAGGGCAGGGGAGGGGAGGGGAGGGGAATAGGAGAATAGGGGAAGGGAAGGGAAGGGAAGGGAAGGGAAGGGAAGGGAAGGGAAGGGAAGGGAAGGGAAGGGAAGGGAAGGGAAGGGAAGGGAAGGAGGGAGGAGATGGGAGGGACGGGAAGAGAGGAGGGGAGGGGAAAAGGGGAAGGGAAGGGAAAAGAAAGGAGGAGAGGAGAGGAGAGGAGAGGAGAGGAGAGGAGAGGAGAGGAGAGGAGAGGAGAGGAGAGGAGAGGAGGCTTTAGACTATTGAAAATCACCCAAAAAGACACTATTTACAGACAATAATGACAGTTTTGCTGATCAATTATAGATGGCTGTCAATATTTACATTTACGTCATTTAGCAGACGCTCTTATCCAGAGCGAAATTGGTGCATTCAACTTATGATAGCCTGTGGGGGGTGGGGGAGGGGGGGGGGGGGTAGAAGGATTACTTTTATACTATTCCAGGTATTCCTTAAAGAGGTGGGGTTTCAAGTGTCTCCGGAAGGTGGTCAGTGACTCCGCTGAAGGTAAGGAGGTGCCGTTCCCCTCACAGCTCCATAGGCAAGCACCATGGTCTTGTAGTAGATGCGAGCCTCAACTGGAAGCCAGTGGAGTGTGCGGAGGAGCAGGGTGACATGAGAGAACTTGGAAAGGTTGAACACTAGACGGGCTGCAGCGTTCTGGATAAGTTGTAGGGGTTTAATGGCACAGGCAGGGAGCCCAGCCAACAGCGAGTTGCAGTAATCCAGACGGGAGGTGACAAGTTCCTGGATTAGGACCTGTGCCGCTTCCTGTGTAAGGCAGGGTCGTACTCTGCGAATGTTGTAGAGCATGAACCCGCAGGATCGGGTCACCGCTTTGATGTTAGCGGAGAACAACAGGGTGTTGTCCAGGGTCTCACCAAGGTTCTTTGCACTCTGGGAGGAGGACACAATGGAGTTGTCAACCGTGATGCCGAGATCATGGAGCGGGCAGTCCTTCCCCGGGAGGAAGAGCAGCTCCGTCTTGCCGAGGTTCAGCTTGAGGTGGTGATCCGACATCAACACTGATATGTCTGCCAGAGATGCGATTCGCCACCTGGTTATCAGAAGGGGGAAAGGAGAAAATTAATTGTGTGAAGGACTGCATTTACTGTCTTTACTTTAATTGTTTTAAAACATAGTTTCATTTTATTTTTGTTTCACAGATGTAATGTGTTCATTTTGTATGAAATGCAGAGTAAAAACACCACAATGGTTATTTGTAACAATCTAATGAGTTTATATTGTATTATTAAGCAAAAATGCTACATTGATAACAGGTAGGAAACTCTGAGTTTTCTTCATTCACATGCTTTGAACTTTGAACTTGCAGGAGGGGGACAGGGGGAGCAGGTAGCTGACTAGTGGTGTATATTCAGCAACCTGATGGTCTGGGGGTGGAAACAGAGATTTGACAGAGGCCCGCTTAAGCGCCGCCCGTACCTGCCTCCAGGTGCGGCGATAGCGACTGATGTGGGCATGGACCGACGGGACCGCCGCCTCCTCCTCCTGCTCGGGGAATAGAGGGGGGGGGGGGGGGTTGGTACCCGTATTTGCACTGGAAGGGGACAGGCCGGTGGACGAGCAGAGAAGGGTGTTGTGGGCGTACTCCGCCCACGCCAGTCGCTGACTCCACGTAGCTGGGTTGCTGGAGACGTAGCACCTCAGCACCCCCTCCAGATCCTGGTTGACGTGCTCCGTCTGCCAGAACCTGGAGGCGAACTGAGGGCCCCGATCCGACACCACATCTTGGGGATGGCCATGGACCCGGAAAATGTGCTGCACCCCCAACTTAACCGTCTCCTGGGCCGATAGAAGTTTGGGAAAGGGAATGAATTGGGCAGCCTTCGAGAACCGGTCCTCAACGACCAGGATGACTGTGTATCCATCAGAGGGGGGGGTAGGGCGGAAATGATGTCCAGCGAGATGTGGGACCAGGGGCAGGGGTCGGAGCAGCCCTGCCGCGGGCTGACGTGAGCTCTTCGTGTGCGCGCAAACCGGGCAAGCAGCCACGAAGGCGCGCATATCCCCCTCAGCTGATGGCCACCAGAACCTCCTACGCAGGAACTCCAACGTCCTGGCGCAACCCGGATGGTGAGGTCGGACGCGTGACCAGTGAGGGCTGTCAGGGAGCTAAAATTGCGAATAAATCGCCTCCAGATTTACACTCCACATTGAAAAATTGGATATCCTCCCCCATAGGCCCCCCGCCACCCGGACACTCATGGGGACAGTGCGCCGGGTGATGAAGCCCGACCCCAACGGCCGGCAGTCCAGGCCCATGACCGGAACCGGCTCGGAGAGGGAGAGTAACGGAACGCTCCACTCTTGGACCAGCCCCGCGTCCATCAGGTTTCCCGCGGCCCCAGAATCCACCAGTGCATGCGCCCGATGCACAGCACGGAGCCACTGCACCCTGACGGGGAGAAATGTCCGGGAGTAGCTTTCCTGAATCGGCTGAGAGTTTGACGAGGCCGTCCAGTCGCTCAGGCAGCTCCTTGGAGGAGAGTTCGTCCTTCATCCCCTCCGATAGCCCCTGGGCGTAAAGGATGACCAGGGCGGCCTCCTCCCATCCTGCCTATCGAGCCCGGGTCCGGAACTCCATGGAGTAGTCCACAACCGAACGGTCACCCTGCCGACAGGCCGTGAGCCGCCTCCCGGCCTCGTGCCCCGACACCACCTGAGAGGTGTCAAACACCTTGCTTAGCTCCCGGGTGAATTGGTAGGAGTCAGAGCACGCCAGAGTTTGGCTCTCACACTCCGCGGTAGCCCAGGAAAGGGCCCCGACCCGTTAACAGAGTGATGATGTAGGCCACCCAGCCCTGCTCCATCGGGAAGGAGGAGGGTTGTAGGCTGAATACCAGGGAACACTGGGTGAGGAATTCCCTGCAGCCGTCTGGACGTCCGTCATACCTCTCCAGAGGTGGTAGGTGGGGTTCCCGCGATGTCGCAGGTGAGACTGGAGACGCCGCTGTTGTGGCTTCCGCTCCGCTGGCAGCCGGGACTGGTCGGGTGTCCACCCGGCTCTGCACGGCGATCGTCAGCTGGCGGAGATTCTCGGTGATCTACTGCAGGCTGCGGTCGTGTTGGTTCAGCATGGCTCCCTGTGTTGCCAATGCGCTCCGATACTGTGCTGCCTCCGCTGGGTCCATATTGGCTCAGTTTTCTGTAAGGGTTGGTGTGAGGTGTGACCCAGGTGCGGTGCAGGATAGACAGTAGGCAGTAGGCAGAGATGGTGAAACAAGGATCGTTACTGGTGGTGCCGAAGCTAAAATACAAAATAACGGACTTATCACGATAAAAGAAAGGCGGAGCAAATAAGTCTCCAAAAACCGTCCGACAGCCAAAATACGAAATACTACCTAAGACTGAAACAAATAATGAAACAGGGAGAACACTTCTCAAGTACCTGAACATAGGTCTCCGATCAGACACTGAGTAGTACTGCTGGACATAGAGAAACTAGCAGAGAAAACTGAGCAAGGTAACACAGGGAGGTGAGGGCATAAATACGCAGGTGAACAGATAGACACAGGTGACACCAATAGGATGATGATTAGTCCCGACTGTGAGTGAGGAGGTGCCTAAGGTTGTCGGAGGATGACACCTAGTGGGTGGCTCCGGAACTGCGACCCCCTCCTGTAACAGACATTTCATGGAATATATTTTTTAATGTTAACTAAAGAGTTGAATGTTCAAAAGGTACACATTTTAGACAATCAAGTAGACCTAAATTACAGGACTGTGATGAAAGCAGTTTTTCTGAGCACTATACAGCGTTGTCTCTTCATACAACTATTTGATACAACTCTCCATTAAATACTGTACGCAATCACTCCAGCAAAACACAAAGTAAAGCATAAAATCGAGATAAATACAATTTCTTCACAACATGTACATTTCAAATGTTTGAACAAACATCATACATCTATACATGTTTTACAATCTCAGACTCACTGGGGAATTTCCTGTTTTACTACGGAACAATTGTTTAGACAAAATGCAATCCGTATTCAAGTTATTCTATACTGAGAACAGGTAAATATACTTTTCTGAAAGATTTTGTTGTTGTTGGTAACAAGAGATCTTTGACGTACCGATCCCATGGCATAGTGTTCATGAACTGACACGCAAAACGACACCGGATTCAAAAATTAGAATCTTTCAATTTAAATTATTATATAAAATTCTTGCTACCAATAGAATGTTATTTATATGGGGGATACAATCTTCCCAGCTCTGCAGATTTTGCTGTGAAGAGACAGAATCATTAGATCATTTGTTTTGGTTCTGTCCATTTTTAGCTTGTTTTTGGACACAGGTCCAGGAATGGCTAAAGGATTGCAATATTTACCTGGAACTAACCTTGCAGATAGCATTACTGGGTGATCTGAAAAGTCATAGTCAATCAATCAATAATATAATAATACTTTTAGCAAAAATGTTTATTTTTAATTCACAATCTGTAGAAGCAATGAGAATAGAAAGGTTCAGAACTTTTGTAAAACATCACAGTACGGTTGAAATATATATGGCAAATAGAAATCCTATATGGATGGTGTTAAGAGATAGATGGGAGGTATTGAATAGAGTTGAAGGATGGGACTAATAACAAATAACAACAAATAATAACAAAGATAGCTAATAATGTATAGCATACTGTGTCCATAATAAGTATATAGGTTGTATGTTGGGAGCTTTTGGGAAAGAGCACAGTTAGAAAGATATGGCATTTAGAAGCAAACCGGATGGACATCATGAAAATGATCGGAGAGGTTGAGAGTAGAAGAAGTTCAGGAGCAAAAAAATAAATAAATATATACATATATATATATATAGAATTATTGTAAAATTAACTCTGTCCATAAGGTGTAGATAGTAAGTATAGACCGGAAGTAGAGGCCTGGGCGTTGTTGTTCACTAATTTACTCCAAGTAGGGAAAGGATGGTGGGGTTGAAAAGTAATAAAGGGGAATATATATATAAAAAATAAAAAAAACATGGGGGATTGGAAGTGATGCAGACAATTACATTGATAGAAGATACAATCTATCTGCAATATTAAGCTGATCCATCCCCCCCCCAAAAAATAAAATAAAATAAAAAATAAATAAAAATAAAAATAATAAAAAAAAACATTATTTGATTTGCATCTGAATTTAGGCCAATAAGTCAGTATTTAAGTAAGCCTTGTCCGAGCACCAACAGGGGATCCAGCTAGATGCTGAGCACCAATCAAATCTGTTTTATCAATAGATTATTAAGATGAACACCAATAGAAAATAGATACGCTAGACTGTCACCTCCATCCATCTCCTACATGCTGAGTACCAAGCAGAGATCCCGTTTTAGACTCTTTGGAGAGACTCTGTGGGATAGAAAGACCTACTTTTATTTCGCAGAGTAAAAATCTGTTTTATCAATAGATTATTAAGTTGTTTCATTGTTTAATAAAAGCCTCTGTATACCCCATAGAGTTTCTCCAGGATGACGCTCTCCTCCTTCAGTTCATGTAAAAAACCCTCTGTATACCCCATAAAAAGAATAGATGGTTCAAGACCCACAGACTCCAGGTCTCTGACCAGCGATGGTGTAAACCAGTGGAGGCTGCTGAGGGGAGGACGGCTCATAGTAATGGCTGGAATGGAGTCCATGGAATGGCATCAACCACATGGAAACCACGTGTTTGATGTGCTTGATACCCATTATTATGATCCGTCCTCCCATCAGCAGCCCCCACTGGTATGAACCGATCGGACCTTCACCAGTTAATCAAAGTGGTTGAAGAAGAAGTACTGACTCAAATAAACAAGGATGTTGGTGCTGGCTGGGGAGTTTTCCTTATATGCTCGCCGATCACCAAAAGTGTGGCTACAGAGGCCTTAATGGTAGCCACAAACCTAGTACTCAATCAAACACATCCTCATGTTGGGGATATGTTGGTGGTGCAGGAGAAGGTAGTAAGGAGGGCTGTGATCCTCTGCCAGCGATGGCTCTGTAAACAGAGAACATCCACTTCCTCAAACGTTTTCAATTCCATTTAATCCCAACCTAAAAAAAAAAAGGAATCTGCACACGTAACCTAAAATCCCACGTCATCCCAACCATCACGGAGGTTCCCGATGCGGATGTTCTCGTTGCTGATGTAGAACTCCACGCTACCACATGTCCGTTCTGTCTGTGTATATTCACCATGGAGAGTCTGGTGCACCTTCTCACTTGGCCTTGTCTCCGGTTTACTGTATACAAAAGTATGTGGACACCCCTTCAAAATTAGTGGATTCGGCTATTTCAGCCACACCCCCGTTGCTGACAGGTGTATAGAATCGAGCACACAGCCATGCAATCTCCATAGACAAACATCGGCAGTAGAACGGCCTTACTGAAGAGCTCAGTGACTTTTCAACGTGGCACCGTCATAGGATGCCACTGTAAGGGTTGGTGTGAGGTGTGACCCTGGTGCGGTGCAGGTTAGACAGCAGGCAGTAGACAGAGATGGTGAAACAAGGATCTTTACTGCTGGTCCCAAAACCAGGATGCAAAACAACGGACTATACATGAAAACAAATGAGGAGCAAAAAGGTCTCCAAATAACAGGCTGACAGCAAACAATACGAAATACTAACTCTGACTGGAAAAACACAATGACACAGGGAGAACACTTCTCGGGTACCTGTAACTCCGTCACGTGATCCGACACTGATATGTACTGCTTGACATCAAGGAACTAGCAGAGAAAACTGACCAAGGGAACACAGGGAAGGGAGGGCATAAATACACAGGTGAACAGGTAGACACAGGTGAACAGGGAGACACAGGTGAACAGGGAGACACAGGTGAACAGGTAGACACAGGTGAACAGGTAGACACAGGTGAACAGGTAGACACAGGTGAACAGGTAGACACAGGTGAACAGGTAGACACAGGTGAACAGGTAGACACAGGTGAACAGGCAGACACAGGTGAACAGGTAGACACAGGTGAACAGGTAGACACAGGTGAACAGGCAGACACAGGTGAACAGGTAGACACAGGTGAGATCAATAGGATGATGATTAGTCCCGACTGTGAGTGAGGAGGTGCCCGAATGCATAGTGCCAACTGTACAGTATGGTGGAGGAGGAGTAATGGTCTGGGGCTGTTTTTCATGGTTCAGGCTCGGCCCCTTGTTTGGTGGAGGAGGAGTAATGGTCTGGGGCTGTTTTTCATGGTTCAGGCTCGGCCCCTTGTTTGGTGGAGGAGGAGTAATGGTCTGGGGCTGTTTTTCATGGTTCAGGCTCGGCCCCTTAGGGAAATCTTAACGCGACAGCATATAATGACTGTGATGCGGGATTTGAAGGAGTCAGGTGCCGGAGGGTAAATCACAGAATACAGAGTTTATTCCGGAATACAGCGTAACCAGTCCAGTGCGCAAAACAGGCGCACTGGAACAAACATGCACACGGGGGAAATACCCCGGCAATACAAAATACTGAGCTCCACTGAGCTACTAATCCTCACAATAAACAATCCCCCACAAGGACAAGGGGGGCAAAGGAGAACACTTAAACACATACTAATGAGGGGAATATGAACCAGGTGTGTTTAATTAACAAGACAAGACAAATGGAATGATGAGATATGGAGCGGCAGTGGCTAGAAGGCCGGTGACGACGAACGCCGAAGCCTGCCCTAACCAGGAGGGGAGGCAGTTTCGGAGGAAGTCGTGACAATGACATTCTAGACGATTCTTTGCTTCCAACTTTGTGGCAACAGTTTGAGGAAGGCCCTTTCCTGTTTCAGCATGACAATGCCCCCGTGAACAAACTGAGGTCCATACAGAAATAGTTTGTCGAGATCTGTGTGGAAGAACTTGACTGGCCTGCACAGAGCCCTGACCTCAACCCCTGTTGTATATAAATGATCTGAAATCTGCTTGTACATGTGACCTTTTCCTCTGTGCAGATGATTCTGCACTGTTGGTTTCCCACAAAGACAACAATGTGGTTGAGAAAACCCTCAGTGCTGAATGTCAGTAAATGGCTATATGACAATAAGCTGTCACTTCACCTTGGAAAAACAGAGACCATCTTGTTCGGGTCCAAAGTGAAACAGAGGAAATCACCTGATTTTAAGGTGGTAGTTGGTGACATAGTAGTCGCAGCATAAGTTCTCTGTTAAGTATATTGGATGTGTGCTAGATAAACATCTGATAGGGGAGAGCATGGCACAAAACGTTATCTCCAAAGCGAACAATGAAATTAGGTTTCTGGCAAGGGGCGACAGGTAGCTTAGTGGTTAAGAGCGCTGTGCCAGTAACCGAAATGTCGCTGGTTCTAATCCCCGAGCCGACTAGGTGAAAAATCAGCCGATGTGCCCTTGAGCAAGGCACTTAACCCTAATTGCTCCTGTAAGTCGCTCTGGATAAGAGCATCTGCTAAATAAATAAAATCTGGATAAGAATGCAATGGGGGGAGGGGCTCTTGTTCAGTTGCATGCTCTTCCTGGTACAGTAGTGCCCCCAAGATAATAACTAATTAATTGCAGACATCTCAGAACAAATTAGTCAGGATTATTCTTGAACCTCCAGCACGTACTCATCTTGACCATTCCCTCTTTGAAAGCCCTTAGATGGCTCAAAGTGGAGGAGAGAGTCTCTCAGATTAAATGGTGTCTTGTTCATAAACATGTCCCCAGGTACGTATGTAACTAAGCATAACTATTCCACTAGGAGTGAAACTGACGTTGCTTCCTTTTAGATTTAATAGTGATGTGGGGAAATAAACAATCTTCCAAAATAATTGTAAACTTATAACCGCCATAGGTAGTTTCAAGTTCTCAATGAAAAAGTGGCTAAATAGTAGCATGTCTCAAAAGTGAGTGGTAAGATTCTAGTAGGAGGCTGAGAAGGAAACACCCGGGAGAGCATATGGTCTGCCTGTTGGTGCCTGCTGTTTGTTATATGGTGATTGTCCTGTATATTTTAGGGATTGATTGTTTTATATATTAAGGGTATGTGAGACAAGGGAGATGTACCTGTTGGTTAATAGGAAATGGAACTGTAATAATCAGCTCATTTTATGAAACAAACAACAATTTTGTCTGTCATTGTTTGTTACCTAACCTTGAGCCACATACTGCTGGTCATGTAGTGTATAGACCTTTGGTCCTCCCAGTCCTCATGTAGTGTATAGACCTTTGGTCCTCCCAGTCCTCATGTAGTGTATAGACCTGTTTGTTACCACTACTACATTAAGATGATGTCATTAAGATGATGTCATTAAGGTGATGTCATTAAGATGATGTCATTAAGAGGATGTCATTAAGGTGATGTCATTAAGAGGATGTCATTAAGATGATGTCATTAAGATGATGTCATTAAGGTGATGTCATTAAGATGATGTCATTAAGAGGATGTCATTAAGATGATGTCATTAAGATGATGTCATTAAGGTGATGTCATTAAGATGATGTCATTAAGGTGATGTCATTAAGATGATGTCATTAAGGTGATGTCATTAAGGTGATGTCATTAAGATGATGTCATTAAGATGATGTCATTAAGAGGATGTCATTGAGATGATGTCATTAAGATGATGTCATTAAGATGATGTCATTAAGGTGATGTCATTAAGGTGATGTCATTAAGATGATGACATTAAGATGATGTCATTAAGGTGATGTCATTAAGATGATGACATTAACAGGATGTCATTAAGGTGATGTCATTAAGGTGATGTCATTAAGGTGATGTCATTAAGAGGTCATCTAGAGATCCCCAAAAGGACACAGCAAAACACATCAATCACCTGCAGCCGTCTACTTCATTCTGTCTCACAGCTACTTTTTAAAGAAGCTAATGATCTTCTGTGGCTAATTAATGCTCTCTGGTGAAGTATTTTGAATTATTTTATTTAGACAGGAGTAATTATATCATTTTGCCAAAACATCAATTTACTTTAGGGGAAGCCAGCATCCTAACAGGGCACTGTGCATCCGCCAACTTTCCTTTCCAACTCACAAGAGGCTGAAACCAGAGATCTGTATATAATGACGAGATGCTTATGTCTCCGCCCTAACAATGGAAGTCTTTGTCCCAAAGGGAGGCAGGCGACAAGCTCAAGTCTGCCCATAGAAACACATTGGGGCTTATTCTGGACAGATTTTGGCGAGTGTGAGCCCTCTCGCTTCGCCACTTCCTCTCTGCTGAAACTATCTCACCACCTATCTCATCCGAGCGAGAGAAACGGCGCCCTTCCGTCTTACTATATGTAGCCCATGTATGTGATGCTGTCTAGACAGAGATAGTATGACATGCCTTACTCTGGTCCAGACAGCATCATATACATGATCTATACCTACTGAGACAGAGGTACCTGTTTCGCTCACTCGGATGCTTTATCTGAGATTGATGCGTCTTTCTATTGGCGCGCTTCTCTGTCAAATAAATGATCAATATTTTTATATTTTATTTGGACGGGCAAGTAGGTATGGTTGGACAGGCCAGGCGTCCTAAGGCCCGCCCATAATGCCCTGAGTTCAAGGTCAGAAGACGCATAGAGAGAAACGTGAATTACTTTACTTTACACAGGCTTAAATTGGCTCGGAATCTGCCCCATTGTCCTTTCCAGCATGGTTCCAGCAACTATGGTCGATGCGTAACCAGGCCAGACCAGTAAAGGTTGGCTTGGTTTGGTCCTATATGGACCCGTAACCAGGCCAGACGAGTACAGCTTGGCTGAATCAGGCAAGGGAGTCTTTAGGAGTGTTAATGCTGATCTGTGATTGAACCATCCCACCAGGTGTATTTCGATGGTCACACAACAACAACGGGTCCAGTTAGGAAGAATAGGAACAACACTAATATTAATATTATCCAGACAGATTGTCAAACTAAGGATGTTCTCACACTTGGTCCCTTTCAGACAATTTTTGTGAACTCAGTGCGGTTTGCTGAATTTGTTGTGCAGTGTGAACACACCCAAAGGAACTCTGACCCCTCAAAGAAGCTCCCAAAATGAAATGAACTGAGACCATCCCAAGAGGTGGTCTGAGTTTGATTCGCTTAAATTCCTCGGTCCGGTACCCTTTTAGGGCCATTTGAACACAAAACTCCCCAGGTTCACTTGTCATTACTCCCGCACCACACACTATACTACTGCCATAACCCCTCACACTAGACTACTGCCATAACCCCTCACACTAGACTACTGCCATAACCCCACACACTAGACTACTGCCATAACCCCTCACACTAGACTACTGCCATAACCCCTCACACTAGACTACTGCCATAACCCCTCACGCTAGACTACTGCCATAACCCCTCACGCTAGACTACTGCCATAACCCCACACACTAGACTACTGCCATAACCCCTCACACTAGACTACTGCCATAACCCCTCACACTAGACTACTGCCATAACCCCTCACGCTAGACTACTGCCATAACCCCTCACGCTAGACTACTGCCATAACCCCTCACACTAGACTACTGCCATAACCCCTCACACTAGACTACTGCCATAACCCCTCACACTAGACTACTGCCATAACCCCTCACACTAGACTACTGCCATAACCCCTCACACTAGACTACTGCCATAACCCCTCACCCTAGACTACTGCCATAACCCCTAACACTAGACTACTGCCATGACCCCTCACACTAGACTACTGCCATAACCCCTAACACTAGACTACTGCCATGACCCCTCACACTAGACTACTGCCATAACCCCTCACACTAGACTACTGCCATAACCCCTCACACTAGACTACTGCCATAACCCCTCACACTAGACTACTGCCATAACCCCTCACACTAGACTACTGCCATAACCCCTCACACTAGACTACTGCCATAACCCCACACACTAGACTACTGCCATAACCCCTCACACTATACTACTGCCATAACCCCTCACCCTAGACTACTGCCATAACCCCTCACACTAGACTACTGCCATAACCCCTCACACTAGACTATTGCCATAACCCCTCACACTAGACTACTGCCATAACCCCTCACACTAGACTACTGCCATAACCCCTCACACTAGACTACTGCCATAACCCCTCACACTAGACTACTGCCATAACCCCTCACACTAGACTACTGCCATAACCCCTCACACTAGACTACAGCCATAACCCCCTCACACTAGACTACTGCCCCCCCCTAACACTAGACTACTGCCATAACCCCTCACATTGGTGCCACAACAGAGAGAAGATGATGATGTGCAGGTTCACAGATTTTTTATTGATTAGTGATTGTCAAGGACGCACAGAAATTCAAAAATATGTGTAGAGTTTTTTGTTCAGATTATTTGTTTGCAATATGTTATCTATAGGGTAAGAGAGCTTCATAAGCTGTTTATTCGATTGTGGGGATTGAATAGTGTGAGAAGACAACAACATATTTGGTGAGAATCACAACATAGGGTACACAATCAATTATACTGTAGCTCTTAAAGGGGCAGTAGCCTACATTGGGTGTACAATTTTCAATTACAGCATTATTGAATCTTCAGTTATTCTTCTGCTATTGATTCTCTTACCAATAATATTTACATGTTAATAGTATCTTCTGATTACAATTATTATGTCTAATCTTTTAACTAATTGCAGTCTATTAGCTTCCAAAATGTAAGTAGCTATATCTAGCTGTCCGATAACACGTTCTGATGGAATGGCTTGTCCTGCACTTTGTAAAAACCCAGAGTGCTTTGAGTGAATGTTGGGAAAATATCTTGGTTCCTTTCTAAACATAGCAATGTGAATGCAAAGAGGATTCGGACCACAAAATAGGTGAAGTGAAGAGTTGAGTCCTCATTCAAAGGCAAGGGCAGTGTGAACACAAAGAGAACTGAGTTATTTTGCTTTTTTTTAACTCACTTTAAAGAGGACTGAGATCAGTTCTTTAAGGAGGACTATATGTGAAAACACCCGAAGAACACTAAACCCCTAAGACTGCTAAACCCCCTAAGACTGCTAAACCCCCGAAGACTGCTAAACCCCCGAAGACTGCTAAACCCCCGAAGACTGCTAAACCCCCGAAGACTGCTAAACCCCCGAAGACTGCTAAACCCCCGAAGACTGCTAAACCCCCTAAGACTGCTAAACCCCCTAAGACTGCTAAACCCCCGAAGACTGCTAAACCCCCAAAGACTGCTAAACCCCCAAAGACTGCTAAACCCCCGAAGACTGCTAAACCCCCGAAGACTGCTAAACCCCCGAAGACTGCTAAACCCCCGAAGACTGCTAAACCCCCAAAGACTGCTAAACAACCTAACTCACTGAGGAATGGAACACACTAAGTTGTTTGTGTGTGTGTGTGTGTGTGTGTGTGTGTGTGTGTGTGTGTGTGTGTGTGTGTGTGTGTGTGTGTGTGTGTGAGAGTGTGTGTGTGTGTGTGTGTGTGTGTGTGTGTGTGTGTGTGTGTTGTGTGTGTGTGTTGCATGGCTAAAGTCCCTGTTTTTTACATTACAGTGCTATAGTATGATGCTTTTATGACGGAAGCATCTCTGGACCCATCAGCTTCACAGCTAACGTCTCATATGTCATCTTCACGTGTGCGTGATTCCTATTGGCTGACCGCTTCTTCTCTCCAGGATGCTGTATTTTCAGATTGGTTGGCAAATGTGTAACAAGACTGACTGGTTGTTGAGGTCGCATCCAGACTCGCTGATTGGCTGTGTGACTGACAGGGCAGTGAGATGTTGCAGGAGGAAGAAGACGAGGAGGAGGAAGAGGTCAAACGATCTGCAGTACTTCAGACAGACCTGGTCTCATCTTGAGGGCCTGTAGGAGAGACAATAATATATATTTATATATAGTATAGAGTATTGTGATTGTAACTGGCATCCTTTGATACCACTGGAGTTGACTCATAAAAGTAGTGCATTTTAGGGAATAGGGGGCTTAAGTCAAGGGTTAAAGGTTAAAGGTTAATTTACCTGTAACTTGTTGACCATCTCATCGTACTGTCTCTTAGCTTCAGGACTGTCTGGCTCCTCCAAATGGTCAGCTATCCCAATCTGCACTATGATGGACCTGAGGTTACAACACACACCTAGAATATAGAGAGGGTGAGGGAGAGGTAAGTACTGAGAAGGAAAAGTTGGTCGTTTTGGGGTTTTAGTATCCTACATTTGTTAAGGTCAATCAGGTGTAAAAAATAAGTGGTCTGAAGTTAGGGGTCAGTAACTCACTGTTGAAGTGCAGTAGTGAGTTAAGTGTCAGAGGTTAGAGGTTAGAGGTTAGAGGTCAGAGGTCAGTAACTCACTGTTGAAGTGCAGTAGTGAGTTAAGTGTCAGAGGTTAGAGGTTAGAGGTTAGAGGTCAGAGGTCAGTAACTCACTGTTGAAGTGCAGTAGTGAGTTAAGTGTGACAGGATCAGAGGTTAGGGGTTAGAGGTGAGTAGTAGTAGAGGTCAGGGGTCAGTAACTCACTGTTAAAGTGCAGTAGTGCTTCAGCTGTAACCGGAGTAGAGGTGAGTAGTAGTAGAGGTCAGGGGTCAGTAACTCACTGTTAAAGTGCAGTAGTGCTTCAGCTGTAACCGGAGTAGAGGTGAGTAGTAGAGGTCAGGGGTTAGGGGTCAGGGGTCAGTAACTCACTGTTAAAGTGCAGTAGTGCTTCAGCTGTAACCGGAGTGGAGGTGAGTAGTAGAGGTCAGGGGTCAGTAACTCACTGTTAAAGTGCAGTAGTGCTTCAGCTGTAACCGGAGTGGAGGTGAGTAGTAGAGTCTCCAGGTTCTGCAGTCCTTCTCTACACAGCTCTGCTGCCCCATTCTGGCCCAACTCAGTAACACGCTCCAACTCCAACACCTGGAGATCCACACAGCTGCGAACTACAGGGAGAGATACTTAGACTTGAGAGAGACACAACACAACTCTGATAGAGAGAGACCCAACACAACTCTGATAGAGAGAGACCCAACACAACTCTGATAGAGAGAGACCCAACACAACTCTGATAGAGAGAGACCCAACACAACTCTGACAGAGACCCAACACAACTCTGATAGAGAGAGACCCAACACAACTCTGACAGAGACCCAACACAACTCTGACAGAGACCCAACACAACTCTGATAGAGAGAGACCCAACACAACTCTGACAGAGACCCAACACAACTCTGACAGAGACCCAACACAACTCTAATAGAGAGAGACCCAACAAACTCTGATAGAGACCCAACACAACTCTGATAGAGACCCAACACAACTCTGACAGAGACCCAACACAACTCTGATAGAGACCCAACACAACTCTGACAGAGACCCAACACAACTCTGATAGAGACCCAACACAACTCTGATAGAGACCCAACACAACTCTGACAGAGACCCAACACAACTCTGATTGAGACCCAACACAACTCTGATAGAGACCCAACACAACTCTGACAGAGACCCAACACAACTCTAATAGAGAGAGATCCAACACAACTCTGATAGAGACCCAACACAACTCTGATAGAGAGAGACCCAACACAACTCTGACAGAGACCCAACACAACTCTGATAGAGAGAGACTCAACACAACTCTGATAGAGAGAGACCCAACACAACTATGATAGAGACCCAACACAACACTGACAGAGACCCAACACAACTCTGACAGAGACCCAACACAACTCTGATAGAGACCCAACACAACTCTGACAGAGACCCAACAAAACTCTGATAGAGAGAGACCCAACACAACTCTGACAGAGACCCAACACAACTCTGACAGAGACCCAACACAACTCTGACAGAGACCCAACACAACTCTGATAGAGACCCAACACAACTATGATAGAGATCCAACACAACTCTGATTGAGAGAGACCCAACACAACTCTGATAGAGAGCGACTCAACACAACTCTGATAGACACCCAACACAACTCTGACAGAGACCCAACACAACTCTGACAGAGACCCAACACAACTCTGATAGAGAGAGACCCAACACAACTCTGATAGAGAGAGACCCAACACAACTCTGACAGAGACCCAACACAACTCTGACAGAGACCCAACACAACTCTGACAGAGACCCAACACAACTCTGATAGAGACCCAACACAACTCTGATAGAGACCCAACACAACTCTGATAGAGAGAGACCCAACACAACTCTGATAGAGAGAGACCCAACACAACTCTGACAGAGACCCAACACAACTTTGATAGAGAGAGACCCAACACAACTCTGACAGAGACCCAACACAACTCTGATAGAGACGCAACACAAATCTGACAGAGACCCAACACAAATCTGATAGAGACCCAACACAACTCTGACAGAGACCCAACACAACTCTGATAGAGAGAGACCCAACACAACTCTGATAGAGACCCAACACAACTCTGATAGAGACCCAACACAACTCTGATAGAAACCCAACACAACTCTGATAGAGACCCAACACAACTCTGACAGAGACCCAACACAACTCTGATAGAGAGCGACCCTAACACAACTCTGATAGAGAGAGACCCAACACAACTCTGATAGAGACCCAACACAACTCTGATAGAGACCCAACACAACTCTGATAGAGAGCGACCCAACACAACTCTGATAGAGACCCAACACAACCCTGATAGAGACCCAACACAAATCTGATAGAGAGAGACCCAACACAACTCTGATAGAGAGTGACCCAACACAACTCTGATAGAGACCCAACACAACTCTGACAGAGACCCAACACAACTCTGATAGAGAGAGACCCAACACAACTCTGATAGAGAGAGATCCAACACAACTCTTACAGAGACCCAACACAACTCTGATAGAGACCCAACACAACTCTGACAGAGACCCAACACAACTCTGATAGAGAGAGACCCAACACAACTCTGACAGAGACCCAACACAACTCTGATAGAGACCCAACACAACTCTGATAGAGACCCAACACAACTCTGATAGAGACCCAATACAACTCTGATAGAAAGAGACCCAACACAACTCTGATAGAGAGAGACCCAACACAACTCTGACAGAGACCCAACACAACTCTGACAGAGACCCAACACAACTCTGATAGAGAGAGACCCAACACAACTCTGACAGAGACCCAACACAACTCTGACAGAGACCCAACACAACTCTAATAGAGAGAGACCCAACACAACTCTGATAGAGACCCAACACAACTCTGATAGAGACCCAACACAACTCTGACAGAGACCCAACACAACTCTGATAGAGACCCAACACAACTCTGACAGAGACCCAACACAACTCTGATAGAGCCCCAACACAACTCTGATAGAGACCCAACACAACTCTGACAGAGACCCAACACAACTCTGATAGAGACCCAACACAACTCTGATAGAGACCCAACACAACTCTGACAGAGACCCAACACAACTCTAATAGAGAGAGATCCAACACAACTCTGATAGAGACCCAACACAACTCTGATAGAGAGAGACCCAACACAACTCTGACAGAGACCCAACACAACTCTGATAGAGAGAGACTCAACACAACTCTGATAGAGAGAGACCCAACACAACTATGATAGAGACCCAACACAACACTGACAGAGACCCAACACAACTCTGACAGAGACCCAACACAACTCTGATAGAGACCCAACACAACTCTGACAGAGACCCAACAAAACTCTGATAGAGAGTGACCCAACACAACTCTGACAGAGACCCAACACAACTCTGACAGAGACCCAACACAACTCTGACAGAGACCCAACACAACTCTGATAGAGACCCAGCACAACTCTGATAGAGATCCAACACAACTCTGATTGAGAGAGACCCAACACAACTCTGATAGAGAGCGACTCAACACAACTCTGATAGACACCCAACACAACTCTGACAGAGACCCAACACAACTCTGACAGAGACCCAACACAACTCTGATAGAGAGAGACCCAACACAACTCTGATAGAGAGAGACCCAACACAACTCTGACAGAGACCCAACACAACTCTGACAGAGACCCAACACAACTCTGACAGAGACCCAACACAACTCTGATAGAGACCCAACACAACTCTGATAGAGACCCAACACAACTCTGATAGAGAGAGACCCAACACAACTCTGACAGAGACCCAACACAACTCTGATAGAGACGCAACACAAATCTGACAGAGACCCAACACAAATCTGATAAAGACCCAACACAACTCTGACAGAGACCCAACACAACTCTGATAGAGAGAGACCCAACACAACTCTGATAGAGAGCCAACACAACTCTGATAGAGACCCAACACAACTCTGATAGAAACCCAACACAACTCTGATAGAGACCCAACACAACTCTGACAGAGACCCAACACAACTCTGATAGAGAGCGACCCAACACAACTCTGATAGAGACCCAACACAACTCTGATAGAGAGAGACCCAACACAACTCTGATAGAGACCCAACACAACTCTGATAGAGACCCAACACAACTCTGATAGAGAGCGACCCAACACAACTCTGATAGAGACCCAACACAACCCTGATAGAGACCCAACACAAATCTGATAGAGAGAGACCCAACACAACTCTGATAGAGAGCGACCCAACACAACTCTGATAGAGACCCAACACAACTCTGACAGAGAACCAACACAACTCTGATAGAGAGAGACCCAACACAACTCTGATAGAGAGAGATCCAACACAACTCTTACAGAGACCCAACACAACTCTGATAGAGACCCAACACAACTCTGACAGAGACCCAACACAACTCTGATAGAGACCCAACACAACTCTGACAGAGACCCAACACAACTCTGACAGAGAGAGACCCAACACAACTCTGACAGAGACCCAACACAACTCTGATAGAGACCCAACACAACTCTGATAGAGACCCAACACAACTCTGACAGAGACCCAACACAACTCTGATAGAGAGAGACCCAATACAACTCTGATAGAGAGAGACCCAACACAACTCTGATAGAGAGAGACCCAACACAACTATGATAGAGAGAGACCCAACACAACTCTGATAGAGAGCGACCCAACACAACTCTGACAGAGATAGACCAAACAGAGAGAGACCCAACACAACTCTGGGTGCCTATTTGAAGAATCTCAAATATAAAATATATTTTGATTTGTTTAACACTTTTTTGTTTACTAGATGATTCCATATGTGTTATTTCATACTTTTGATGTCTTCACTATTTTTCTACAAGGTAGAAAATAGTAAAAATAAAGAAAAACCATTGATTGAGTGGATGTGTC
>CM062480.1:72462286-72484786 GCA_031479575.1 Coregonus ussuriensis
AGAGTACCTCATGATAAGCTGTAGATCACACTATCTACCAAGAGAGTTTTCATCTATATTTTTCACAGCTGTCTATTTACCTCCACAAACCGATGCTGGCACTAAGACCGCAATCAACGAGCTGTAGAAGGCCGTAAGCAAGAAAATGCTCATCCAGAGGTAGGGCTCCTAGTGGTCTGGGAATTTAATGCAGGGAAACTTACATCTGTATTTAACTCATTTCTACCATGCATGTCACATGTGCAACTAGAGGGGAAAAAAAACTTGACTCCACTCCACACACAAAGCTCTCCCTCGCCCTCCATTTGGCAAATCTGACCACAATTCTGCTTACAAGCAAAAACCAAATCAGGAAGTACCAGTGACTCGCTCAATACGGAAGTGGTCAGATGACACAGATGCTACGCTACAGGACTGTTTTGCTAACACAGACTGGAATATGTTCCGGGATTCTTCCAATGGCATTGAGGAGTACACCACCTCAGTCACTGGCTTCATCAATAAGTGCATTGATGACATCGTCCCCACAGTGACCGTACGTACATACCCCAACCAGAAGCCATGGATTACAGGCAACATCCGCACTGAGCTAAAGGCTAGAGCTGCCGCTTTCAAGGAGCGGGACACTAATCCTGACGCTTATAAGAAATCCCGCTATGCCCTCAGATGAACCATCAAACAGGCAAAGCGTCAATACAGGACTAAGATTGAATCCTACTACACCGGCTCTGACACTCGTCGGATGTGGCAGGGCTTGTAAACTATTACAGACTACAAAGGGAAATCCAGCCGCGAGCTGCCCAGTGACGCGAGCCTACCAGATGGGCTAAATGCCTTTTATGCTCGCTTCGAGGCAAGCAACACTGAAGCATGCATGAGAGCGCCATCTGTTCAGGACGACTGTGTGATCACGCTCTCCGTAGCCGATGTGAGCAAGACCTTTAAACAGGTAAACATTCACAAGGCCGCGGGGCCAGACGGATTACCACTGACATTTTCAACCTCTCCCACACCGAGTCTGTAATACCTACGTGTTTCAGGCGGACCACCATAGTCCCTGTGCCCAAGAACGTGAAGGTAACCTGCCTATATGACTACCGCCCTGTAGAACTCACATTGGTAGCCATGAAGTGCTTTGAAAGGCTGGTCATGGCTCACATCAACACCATCATTCCGGAAACCTTAAACCCACTCCAAATCGTATACCGCCCCAACAGGTCCACAGATGACACAATCTCAATTGCACTCCACAATGCCCTTTCCCACCTGGACAAAAGGAACACCTATGTGAGAATGATGTTCATTGACTACAGCTCAGCGTTCAACACCATAGTGCCCACAAAGCTCATCACTAAACTAAGGACCCTGGGACTAAACACCTCCCTCTGCAACTGGATCCTGGACTTCCTAACGGGCCACCCCCAGGTGGTAAGGGTAGGTAACAACACATCTGCCACGCTGATCCTCAACACGGGGGCCCCTCAGGGGTGCGTGCTCAGTCCCCTCCTGTACTCCCTGTTCACTCATGACTGCATCGCCAAGCACGACTCCAACACCATCATCAAGTTTGCTGACGACACAACAGTGGTAGGCCTGATCACAGACAACGATGAGACAGCCTATAGGGAGGAGGTCAGAGACCTGGCCGTGTGGTGCCAGGACAACAACCTCTCCCTCAATGTGAGCAAGACAAAGGAGCTGATTGTGGACTACAGGAAATGGAGGGCCGAAAACGCCCCCATTCACACCGACGGGGCTGTAGTGGAGCGGGTCGAGAGCTTCAAGTTCCTTGGTGTCCACATCACCAACAAACTATCCCGGTCCAAACACACCAAGACAGCCGTGAAGAGGGCACGACAAAGCCTTTCCCCCTCAGGAGACTGAAAATATTTGGCATGGGTCCCCAGATCCTCAGAAAGTTCTACAGCTGCACCATCGAGAGCATCCTGACCGGTTGCATCACCGCCCGGTATGGCAACTGCTCGGCATCTGACCGTAAGGCGCTACAGAGGGTAGTGCGTACAGCCCAGTACATCACTGGGGCCAAGCTTCCTGCCATCCAGGACCTCTATACCAGGCGGTGTCAGATGAAGGCCCAAAAAACTGTCAAAGACTCCAGTCACCCAAGTCATAGATTGTTCTCTCTTCTACCGCACAGCAAGTGGTACCGGAGCGCCAAGTCTGGGACCAAAAGGCTCCTTAACAGCTTCTACCCCCAATCCATAAGACTGCTGAACAATCAAATGGCTACCTGGACTATTTGCATTGACTCTCCTTTGTTTTTACACTGCTGCTACTCACTGTTTATTATCTATGCATAGTCACTTTACCCCTACCTACATGTACAAATTACCTCAATTACCTGGACTAACCTGTACCCCCACACATTGACTCGGTACCGGTACCCCCTGTATATAGCCTCGCTACTGTTATTTTATTGTGTTACTTTTTTAAACTTTTGTTTATTTAGTAAATATTTTCTTAACTCAATTTTCTTAAAACTGCATTGTTGGTTAAGGGCTTGCAAGTAAGCATTTCACGGTAAGATCTGCACCTGTTGAATTTGGCGCATGTGACAAATACAATTTGATTTAATTTGATCTATTCTACTACTACTAATATTACTACTACTACTACTACTACTACGACTAATACTACTACTACTACTACTACTACTACTACTACTACTACTACTACTGCTACTACTACTACTACTACTACTACTACTACTACTACTACTACTACTACTACTACTATTACTATATTACTACTACTACTACTACTACTACTAATATTACTACTACTACTACTACTACTACTACTACTACTACTACTACTAATATTACTACTACTACTACTATATTACTACTACTACTACTACTAATATTACTACGACTACTGGAGCCTAATTCATTCCCTACGTACACAACGCAAGAATGCAGTTGCTACGCAAAATTGTTATTCTCCGTAATTGCGTTGCGTTACAAATTACGGGTCCGCACAACTTTATCTACGCATCTACGGCGGATCTTCATTTTGTGTAGCTGATTGTAGTTCTTGTGTGCATGTAAATTAGGGTATAAATTGAGTCGCTCTGGATAATAGCGTCTGTTAAATAACAAAACATGTCAAATGTAATTTACGACTACCACGGCACTGTTACTCACCAGGGGTGTAGTGGCGCCACCTGTAGGGACGTCATGTTTCTGCAGCCTGCTCCTAGAGCCCACACCACCTCATGACCAATGGGGTCTGACGAACTCCTGACACACAGACACACACACACACACAAACAGACAAACACAAACAGACATACACACACAGTTATTTCAGAATAGGCACGAAAATGTAGCCGAGGTGAGACTGACTCATGCTCTCATGATGAGGTAGCCCTGCCTGAGACTTCACACACACACCAACACGACCCTAAGGTGCTGTAGGTTACCTGTATGTGAGGTGCTGTAGGTTACCTGTATGTGAGGTGCTGTAGGTTACCTGTATGTGAGGTGCTGTAGGTTACCTGTATGTGAGGTGCTGTAGGTTACCTGTATGTGAGGTGCTGTAGGTTACCTGTATGTGAGGTGCTGTAGGTTACCTGTATGTGAGGTGCTGTAGGTTACCTGTATGTGAGGTGCTGTAGGTTACCTGTATGTGAGGTGCTGTAGGTTACCTGTATGTGAGGTGCTGTAGGTTACCTGTATGTGAGGTGCTGTAGGTTACCTGTATGTGAGGTGCTGTAGGTTACCTGTATGTGAGGTGCTGTAGGTTACCTGTATGTGAGGTGCTGTAGGTTACCTGTATGTGAGGTGCTGTAGGTTACCTGTATGTGAGGTGCTGTAGGTTACCTGTATGTGAGGTGCTGTAGGTTACCTGTATGTGAGGTGTTGTAGGTTACATGTATGTGAGGTGCTGTAGGTTACCTGTATGTGAGGTGCTGTAGGTTACCTGTATGTGAGGTGCTGTAGGTTACCTGTATGTGAGGTGCTGTAGGTTACCTGTATGTGAGGTGCTGTAGGTTACCTGTATGTGAGGTGCTGTAGGTTACCTGTATGTGAGGTGTTGTAGGTTACCTGTATGTGAGGTGCTGTAGGTTACCTGTATGTGAGGTGTTGTAGGTTACCTGTATGTGAGGTGCTGTAGGTTACCTGTATGTGAGGTGCTGTAGGTTACCTGTATGTGAGGTGCTGTAGGTTACCTGTATGTGAGGTGCTGTAGGTTACCTGTATGTGAGGTGCTGTAGGTTACCTGTATGTGAGGTGTGTAGGTTACCTGTATGTGAGGTGCTGTAGGTTACCTGTATGTGAGGTGCTGTAGGTTACCTGTATGTGAGGTGCTGTAGGTTACCTGTATGTGAGGTGCTGTAGGTTACCTGTATGTGAGGTGTTGTAGGTTACCTGTATGTGAGGTGTTGTAGATTACCTGTATGTGAGGTGTTGTAGGTTACCTGTATGTGAGGTGCTGTAGGTTACCTGTATGTGAGGTGTTGTAGGTTACCTGTATGTGAGGTGCTGTAGGTTACCTGTATGTGAGGTGTTGTAGGTTACCTGTATGTGAGGTGCTGTAGGTTACCTGTATGTGAGGTGCTGTAGGTTACCTGTATGTGAGGTGCTGTAGGTTACCTGTATGTGAGGTGCTGTAGGTTACCTGTATGTGAGGTGCTGTAGGTTACCTGTATGTGAGGTGCTGTAGGTTACCTGTATGTGAGGTGCTGTAGGTTACCTGTATGTGAGGTGCTGTAGGTTACCTGTATGTGAGGTGTTGTAGGTTACCTGTATGTGAGGTGCTGTAGGTTACCTGTATGTGAGGTGCTGTAGGTTACCTGTATGTGAGGTGCTGTAGGTTACCTGTATGTGAGGTGTTGTAGATTACCTGTATGTGAGGTGTTGTAGGTTACCTGTATGTGAGGTGTTGTAGGTTACCTGTATGTGAGGTGCTGTAGGTTACCTGTATGTGAGGTGCTGTAGGTTACCTGTATGTGAGGTGCTGTAGGTTACCTGTATGTGAGGTGTGTAGGTTACCTGTATGTGAGGTGCTGTAGGTTACCTGTATGTGAGGTGCTGTAGGTTACCTGTATGTGAGGTGCTGTAGGTTACCTGTATGTGAGGTGCTGTAGGTTACCTGTATGTGAGGTGTTGTAGGTTACATGTATGTGAGGTGCTGTAGGTTACCTGTATGTGAGGTGCTGTAGGTTACCTGTATGTGAGGTGCTGTAGGTTACCTGTATGTGAGGACATGTATGTGAGGTGCTGTAGGTTACCTGTATGTGAGGTGCTGTAGGTTACCTGTATGTGAGGTGCTGTAGGTTACCTGTATGTGAGGTGCTGTAGGTTACCTGTATGTGAGGTGTTGTAGGTTACATGTATGTGAGGTGCTGTAGGTTACCTGTATGTGAGGTGCTGTAGGTTACCTGTATGTGAGGTGCTGTAGGTTACCTGTATGTGAGGTGCTGTAGGTTTCTACTGTAGCAGCTTGCCAGCCACAGGGAGCGGTCAGTCAGGACGTGAGGACAGTGAGACACTCTGAGCACCAGTAGACTGCATCCTGCTGACCTCAGCAACGCCTCCACACCTCCCTCCAGACAGCCCCTGGAGAGACACACCACCCTGTTGCTGTAGGCTAGCCGGCTACTAATGCAATATGACCGTGTGGTCCAGTACTGTATGTTTTGTTGTCCTTGTTTAATATTAATGGAGGTTACCGTGTGGTCTTGTCGTAGTCCTCTCTGCGTTCATTTCGGCGTCGCGGTCGTGGTTTGAGGTTCTGGAGCACCAGGGAATGGGTCTGAGTACACCACTGAGACATGGTCACGAGGAACTGAAATATAACCATAACACAACCATGGAATAACAATAACACTGTTAGGCCTACTGCTGCTAGGTAGCTCTCTCTCTGCTCTTCCCCTCCCCTCTGTCTGTCCTTGATTGCAGGAGTGAAGTCTGGTGTGCGGGAGTCAGGGTTCCAGCTGCAGCTCATTCACCATAATCACCTCAGCCCTTTAAGACCCGGTCAAACTTGCCACTCATCGTCAGATCATAGTCAAGACAACCATGTTAGTCTCGCTGCCGACTCAACCTGTCTGTTTTCGCTCTTGTGTTTTTTGGACTGTTTATTTACTTTTTCTCCTGTGCCACAGATATTTGGAACCTGACTCCTGCCTCCGCTTCACTCCTGCCACCACCATCCTGCTCTCCACTATCGGACCTCTCCTTTGGACTCCCCACGGACACTAGGACATTACGGTACCACACCTGCCCTGACCTGGATCTGTACCCTCACTGTAACCTGGACTTGCTCTTCCCCATTTATTGGAAACCTGGACTATTGAACATTATAATAAACCTGTTAAAACTTCTCTGGCTTGGTGTACTTGTCTGCATTTGGGTTCTATCCAGTTAAATCATAACAGTATGATCTGACCAACATGAACCCAGCAGACAGTAGCTCGGATACCACCCCAGAGTGCACTCAAATTTGGACTGCCATAGCCAATCAGGGCATTTTACTTGGCCGACATGATACCCTGTTTAAGACGATTGCTGAGGACAGTCAGGTGCTGCTTAATCAGGTTCAATTACTCACCAATCAAGTGTCTGCCCTTACTACCCCTTCAGCCCAGATCAGAGAGCCTTTTGTTCCTGCTCCAGAGCGCTATGACGGGAACATGGGAACCTGTGGCGAGTTTTTGACTCAATGCTCGTTAGTGTTTGAACAACAGCCCCTCACCTACGCCTCAGAAAGAGCCCGTATTGCCTACCTTATCAACTCTACTAGCGGTTCCGCTCGTGCCTGGGGATCCGCGGTCTGGGAGAGTCAGTCGGACATTTGCAACGTTTACGTGGCCTTCACCACGGAGATGAGGAAGGTTTTTGACCTTCTTGCCCCGTACGAGGCAAGGAGGCTGCGAAACGGTTGTTTTCTCTTCGGCAGGGGGTTCGTAGTGTGGCGGAGATGGCAGTGGAGTTTCGGACTTTAGCAGCAGTGAGTGGTTGGAATGACGAGGCATTACAAGGAGTGTTCATCAATGCTTTGTCTGAGACTTTAAAGGATGAATTGGTGTCATATGATGAATCGCCTACGCTGGATAATCTTATTTCACTCACTATCAGGTTGGATAATCGGATTCGGGAGCGCCGCCGGGAGAGGAGTGTCTGTCATCAACAAACTCCTCCCTGCATCTTCCCTACGGAGAAAGCCGTGTCTTCCCGAGTCGATACGAGGAGCACTGAACCCGAAGCTATGGAGGTGGGTCGTGCACGGTTGTCCTCAGAGGAGCGTGCACGTCGTATTCAGGCTCGGGTCTGCCTGTATTGTGGAGAAGCTGGTCATTTCGTTCCTTCCTGCCCAGTTCGTCCGGGAAAAGGCCCGGCTCATCATTAATGGGAGAAGTTTTGGTGAGCCGAGCAGCGGATTCTTCCTCTTCTCCCCGCATTCTGCTCCAGGCATCCCTCCAGTGGCAGTCTCAGAATTTCTCGGTTAGTGCGCTGATTGACTCTGGTGCCGACGAAAGCTTTTTGGATAGAGAGTGGGCTCAACAGATGGATTTGGAGACTGTTCCTATGGACTGTCCGCTGCAGGCTAAGGGTCTAAATGGACAATTGTTGACCCGTATTACCCATCAGACTGTTCCTGTGTGTCTTAGAGTGTCGGGAAATCATCAGGAGAACATTCAATTCCATATTATCGACTGCCCACAGACCCCTCTGGTCCTTGGTATCCCCTGGCTCATAAGACACAATCCACACATTGATTGGGTGACAGGTAGCATTGTTTCATGGAGCACTTTTTGTCATGTGAATTGTTGTGTTCTGCTCAGACTCCTGCCCGTACTGTGCCTCAACCTCCACTGGAGTCCATGGATCTTTCTGCTGTTCCTGACGCGTATCATGACCTGGCATCCGTTTTCTGCAAACACAGAGCTACTTCTCTTCCTCCTCACCGGCCTTATGACTGCGCCATTGACCTCCAGCCAGGAGCCCCGCTCCCCAGCAGTCGCCTGTACAATCTCTCCCGGCCGGAGACGGAGGCTATGGAGAACTACATTCGGGACTCCTTGGCGGCAGGTATTATGCGCCCTTCCTCGTCACCTGTAGGAGCAGGATTCTTTTTTGTTGCTAAGAAGGATAAGACCCTCAGACCCTGTATTGATTACCGTGGACTTAACAATATCACCATTAAGAACAAGTATTCTCTGCCTTTGATTAATTCTGCTTTTCCCCTCCTTCATGGTGCTACCATCTTTACGAAACTTGATCTACGAAAATGCGTATCACCTGGTGCGCATTCGTAAAGGTGATGAATGGAAGACTGCCTTCAACACACCCTTGGGACATTTTGAGTATCTGGTCATGCCTTTTGGTTTGTCTAATGCCCCTGCTGTTTTTCAGGCACTCGTGAATGATGTCCTTCGGGACATGTTGAATCGTTTTGTTTTTGTCTATCTGGATGATATCCTGATTTTCTCAGAGTCCTCCCAGGAACATGAACTACATGTGCGCCAGGTGTTGCAAAGGTTGTTGGAGAACAAACTATTTGTGAAGATGGAGAAATGTGAATTTCATGTGTCTGAGACCTCTTTTTTGGGTTACATAATCGCTAAGGGGGAGTTGCGGATGGACCCAGCTAAGATCTCTGCAGTCACGGACTGGCCAGCCCCCTCCACCCGCAAACAACTTCAACGATTCCTGGGGTTTGCGAACTTCTACAGGAGGTTCATCAAGGACTACAGCCGCATTGCGGCACCACTCACCGCTCTCACCTCCATCTCACTACCGTTCGCTTGGAATGAAGGGGCCGAATCAGCGTTCGAAGAATTGAAACATCGCTTCGCCTCGGCTCCCATTCTGAGGCAGCCGGACCCAGACCGCCAGTTTGTCGTGGAGGTGGATGCATCCGACACTGGGGTAGGTGCGGTTTTGTCACAACGTTTTCCTGACGATAACAAACTGCATCCCTGTGCTTTTCTTTCACGGAAGCTTTCTCAGGCAGAGAGGAACTATGATGTTGGCAATCGTGAACTGCTCGCCGTTAAGCTGGCTCTCGAGGAGTGGCGGCATTGGTTGGAGGGGGCGGAACAACCCTTCATCGTTTGGACGGATCACAAGAATCTGGCATACATCCAGTCAGCTAAGCAGCTCAATCCCCGTCAAGCCAGGTGGGCACTATTTTTTGGGAGATTCAATTTTTCTCTGTCTTACCGTCCTGGGTCACGCAACGTCAAGCCTGACGCCCTGTCTCGTGTTCATTCTGCTGTTGATACTGGTAGTAACCCTGAACCCATCTTGCCTCCTACCTGCAGTATTGCGGCCATTACATGTGACATCGAAGGGATTGTTAGACAGGCTCAACATCATCAAGCTGACCCTGGGAGCGGTCCTCCTAACCGGTTGTTTGTCCCTGAGTCTGTTCGCTCCCAGGTACTTCAGTGGGCTCACTCGTCTCCCCTTACCTGTCACCCTGGAGTTACTCGGACCCTTGACTTTGTGCGACGGAAGTTCTGGTGGCCCAGGATGGAGGCGGACACTCGAGCCTTCATTGCTGCTTGTACGGTCTGTGCACGAAGTAAGAACTCCACCCAGGCCAGCGCTGGTCATCTACGACCTCTGCCAATACCCAGTCGGCCCTGGTCCCACATTGCTTTGGATTTTGTCACTGGACTTCCCCCCTCGTCTGGAAAGACTGTCATTCTTACTGTGATTGATCGTTTTTCTAAGTTTGCTCATTTTTTGGCCCTACCTAAACTGCCCACTGCCAGAGAGACGGCTGATATTTTGGTTGAACATGTGTTCCGCTCTCATGGTCTTCCCACTGATATTGTCTCCGACAGGGGTCCCCAGTTTGTCTCCCAGGTATGGAAAGCTTTCTGTAAAGCTTTGGGCATCACATCCAGCCTGTCCTCTGGATATCACCCCCAGACCAACGGGCAAGCCGAGAGAGCGAACCAGGAGATGGAGACCGCTCTTCGCTGTGTCACTGGTTCTAACCCTGGGTCATGGAGCTCCATGCTCCCCTGGGTGGAATATGCTCATAACACCTTGACTAACGCTTCCTCTGGTTTGTCTCCTTTTCTGTGTGCTCTGGGTTATCAACCTCCCCTGTTCCCTTCCCAAGAGAGGGAACTGGCGGTACCCTCGGTGCAGTCCCACATGCGCCGCTGCTTCAAGGTCTGGAGGAAGGCCAGGGTAGCTCTGTCCCGAGCTTCGGCGTACATGCAGAGGCAAGCCAACCGTCACCGGTCCCAGGCTCCCGGTTACTCTCCTGGTCAAGAGGTATGGCTTAAGTCACGTGATCTTCCATTGAAAGTAGAATCTAAGAAGATGGCGCCGCGTTTTATAGGACCGTTCAAGATACTGTCTATTGTTAACCCCTGCGCGGTTAAGCTACAGCTTCCTGCCTCCCTACGGGTTCATTCCACTTTTCATGTATCCCAGATCAAGCCTGTGTCTGTCAGCCCTCTGTGCCCGCCCTCTCGTCCCCCTCCTCCGCCCCGGATCGTGGGTGGGGGTCCTGTCTACACTGTCCGGCGACTTCTGGATGTTCGCCGCCGGGGTCGTGGTTTCCATTACCTGGTGGATTGGGAGGGTTATGGTCCTGAGGAACGTTCCTGGGTGCCCAGGAGCTTCATTGTGGATCCTGCTCTGGTCCGTGAATTTCATCGGTTACATCCCGATAAACCCTGTCGGCCGCCAGGTGGCGTCCGTAGAGGGGGGGGTACTGTTAGGCCTACTGCTGCTAGGTAGCTCTCTCTCTGCTCTTCCCCTCCCCTCTGTTTGTCCTTGATTGCAGGAGTGAAGTCTGGTGTGCGGGAGTCAGGGTTCCAGCTGCAGCTCATTCACCATAATCACCTCAGCCCTTTAAGACCCGGTCAAACTTGCCACTCATCGTCAGATCATAGTCAAGACAACCATGTTAGTCTCGCTGCCGACTCAACCTGTCTGTTTTCGCTCTTGTGTTTTTTGGACTGTTTATTTACTTTTTCTCCTGTGCCACAGATATTTGGAACCTGACTCCTGCCTCCGCTTCACTCCTGCCACCACCATCCTGCTCTCCACTATCGGACCTCTCCTTTGGACTCCCCACGGACACTAGGACATTACGGTACCACACCTGCCCTGACCTGGATCTGTACCCTCACTGTAACCTGGACTTGCTCTTCCCCATTTATTGGAAACCTGGACTATTGAACATTATAATAAACCTGTTAAAACTTCTCTGGCTTGGTGTACTTGTCTGCATTTGGGTTCTATCCAGTTAAATCATAACAAACACAACCTCAAAACAAACATAACACAACCATGGAATAACAATAACACAACCTCAAAACAAGCATAACACAACCACAAAACAAACATAACACAACCATGGAATAACAATAACACAACCTCAAAACAAACATAACACAACCATGGAATAACCATAACACAACCACAAAACAACCATAACACAACCACAAAACAAACATAACACAACCACAACAGTGAGTGGGTCTGAGTACACCACTGAAACATGGTCACTAGGAACTGAAACACAACCACAACACAACCATGGATTAACCATAACACAACTACAACCACAACACAACCATGGGTTAACCATGACACAATCACAACACAACAATAACACAACCATGGATTAACCATAACACAACTACAACCACAACACAGCCATGGATTAACCATAACACAACTACAACCATAACACAACCATGGATTAACCATAACACAACCACAACACAACCATAACACAACCATGACCATAACACAACTACCACCACAACACAACCATGGGTTAACCATAAAACAACCACAACACAACCATAACACAACCATGGATTAACCATAACACAACCACAACACAACCATAACACAACCATGACCATAACACAACTACCACCACAACACAACCATGGGTTAACCATAAAACAACCACAACACAACCATAACACAACCATGGATGAACCATAACACAACTACAACCACAACACAACCATGGATTAACCATAACACAACTACAACCATAACACAACCATGGATTAACCATAACACAACTACAACCACAACACAACCATGGATTAACCATAAAACAACCACAACACAACCATAACACAACCATGGATTAACCATAAAACAACCATAACACAACCATGGATGAACCATAACACAACTACAACCACAACACAACCATGGATTAACCATAAAACAACCACAACACAACCATAACACAACCATGGATTAACCATAACACAACTACAACCACAACACAACCATGGATTAACCATAACACAACTACACCAGGGAGTGTGTCTGAGTATACCACTGTGACAACGTCACCAGGAACTGAAACACAACCATAACACAACCTTAGCTTAACCATAACACAACCACAACACAACCACAACACAACCATGGATTAACCATAACACAACGTCACCAGGAACTGAAACACAACCATGGATCAAAAACACAACCATAAAATAACATAACATTACCATACATGAACCACAACCACACCGTGAGAACAGGAGTGAAACACAACCATGAACTAAAACAGAACTGAAATAGACCCAAACATGACCGTAACTTCACTGCAATGAACTAAAACAGAACTGAAATAGACCCAAACATGACCGTAACTTCACTGCAATGATATCAATGATGATTATTATGCCAAAGGTGCGTTTACCTTAGCGGAGACTCTGGCGTTCTCCAGTCGTACCCGTGTCCAGACGGCCGGGTGTCTTGCCACAAACCTCCAATCAGAGCACACCTCAGCGACGAGCAGCAACGTCCGCACATCCAAATAAGGAAACACACAGAATAACCCCGCCCTCAGTCTCAGAGTCCCCGCCCCCAACGCTATGTCACCACGGTGACACGGGCTGGACCGCACGGACGACACACCTGGAGGAAACATCAGGTAGAGATAGTAAGACACACGAAGACATAGACAAGGCTGGAGTTTATACACAGACAAGGCTGGAGTTTAGACACAGACAAGGCTGGAGTTTATACACAGACAAGGCTGGAGTTTATACACAGACAAGGCTGGAGTTTAGACACAGACAAGGCTGGAGTTTAGACACAGACAAGGCTGGAGTTTAGACACAGACAAGGCTGGAGTTTAGACACAGACAAGGCTGGAGTTGTGTAAACACAGTTATGCGCATCCCAAATGGTACCCTATTCCCTATATACACTGAGTGTACAAAACATTAAGAACACCTCCTCTTTCCATGACATAGACTGACCAGGTGAATCCAGGTGAAAGCTATGATCCCTTATGGATGTCACCTGTTAAATCCACTTCAGTCAGTGTTGATATTAGGAAGGGGTTTGTTCCTAATGGTTGGTGTAGTCAGTGTATATAGGGCACGTATTTTGACCAGAGCCGTATTGACCCTGTTCAATAGGGTGTCATTTAGAAAGTGGGTAAGCATTGAACAACGATTGCGATGGTGGATGCTAATGTTAACCTTTTCCCTGCTGCCTGGTAAGGTTAAAGGTTATTACCTGAGCCAGGTGAGGGTTCCAGCCTGGTAAGGTTAAAGGTTATTACCTGAGCCAGGTGAGGGTTCCAGCCTGGTAAGGTTAAAGGTCATTACCTGAGCCAGGTGAGGGTTCCAGTCTGGTAAGGTTAAAGGTTATTACCTGAGCCAGGTGAGGGTTCCAGCCTGGTAGGGTTAAAGGTTATTACCTGAGCCAGGTGAGGGTTCCAGCCTGGTAGGGTTAAAGGTTATTACCTGAGCCATGTGAGGGTTCCAGCCTGGTAGGGTTAAAGGTTATTACCTGAGCCAGGTGAGGGTTCCAGCCTGGTAAGGTTAAAGGTTATTACCTGAGCCAGGTGAGGGTTCCAGTCTGGTAAGGTTAAAGGTTATTACCTGAGCCAGGTGAGGGTTCCAGCCTGGTAAGGTTAAAGGTTATTACCTGAGCCAGGTGAGGGTTCCAGTCTGGTAAGGTTAAAGGTTATTACCTGAGCCAGGTGAGGGTTCCAGCCTGGTAGGGTTAAAGGTTATTACCTGAGCCAGGTGAGGGTTCCAGCCTGGTAGGGTTAAAGGTTATTACCTGAGCCAGGTGAGGGTTCCAGCCTGGTAAGGTTAAAGGTTATTACCTGAGCCAGGTGAGGGTTCCAGCCTGGTAAGGTTAAAGGTTATTACCTGAGCCAGGTGAGGGTTCCAGCCTGGTAAGGTTAAAGGTTGCCAGGTGAGGGTTCCAGCCTGGTAAGGTTAAAGGTTATTACCTGAGCCAGGTGAGGGTTCCAGCCTGGTAAGGTTAAAGGTTGCCAGGTGAGGGTTCCAGCCTGGTAAGGTTAAAGGTTATTACCTGAGCCAGGTGAGGGTTCCAGCCTGGTAAGGTTAAAGGTTATTACCTGAGCCAGGTGAGGGTTCCAGCCTGGTAAGGTTAAAGGTTATTCCCTGAGCCAGGTGAGGGTTCCAGCCTGGTAAGGTTAAAGGTTATTACCTGAGCCAGGTGAGGGTTCCAGCCTGGTAGGGTTAAAGGTTATTACCTGAGCCAGGTGAGGGTTCCAGCCTGGTAAGGTTAAAGGTTATTACCTGAGCCAGGTGAGGGTTCCAGCCTGGTAAGGTTAAAGGTTATTACCTGAGCCAGGTGAGGGTTCCAGCCTGGTAAGGTTAAAGGTTATTACCTGAGCCAGGTGAGGGTTCCAGCCTGACGTCTGCGTGTCTCTGAGTCTCAGGTGTGCTCCAGGCCTCTGACCATGTGTCCTCCTCCTCATCCTCCTCTTCCTCCTCTTCCTCTGTGCTGGGGGGCGCCCTCCACCTGGTCCGCCCCCACCCTCCCCTCCCCTCTGGGGTGCACCTGTACCCCCTCTCCCTCCTCTCTCCCCCCTCTCGAGTGGAGCAGGGAACGTGGTAGTAATGGGGTTCACTAGAGGCTTCCAGAGGGGTGGCCCACCCCCCCACAGAGTCACTCTCCCACCCCCCAGAACCCAGGGACAGGGTTCGCATACGACCAGTGGGGGCTCTAGAGAGAGAAAGGGAGACAGTTACAGTGGCTTGCGAAAGTATTCACCCCCTTGGCATTTTTCCAACTTTGTTGCCTTACAACCTGGAATTAAAATATGTTTTTTGTAGGGTTTGTATCATTTGATTTACACAACATGCCTACCACTTTGAAGATGCAACAAAAAAATAACATTGTGAAACAAACAAGAAATAAGACAAAAAAAACAGAAAACTTGAGCGTGCATAGCTATTCACCCCCTCAAAGTCAATACTTTGTAGAGCCACCTTTTGCAGCAATTACAGCTGCAAGTCTCTTGGGTTATGTCTCTATAAGCTTGGAACATCTAGCCACTGGGATTTTTGCCCATTCTTCAAGGCAAAACTGCTCCAGCTCCTTCAAGTTGGATGGGTTCCGCTGGTGTACAGCAATCTTTAAGTCATAACACAGATCCTCAATTAGAGTGAGGTCTGGGCTTTGACTTGGCCATTCCAAGACATTTAAATGTTTCCCCTTAAACCACTGGAGTGTTGCTTTAGCAGTATGCTTAGGGTCATTGTCCTGCTGGAAGGTGAACCTCCGTCTCAGTCTCAAATCTCTGGAAGACTGAAACAGGTTCCCCTCAAGAATTTCCCTGTATTCAGCGTCATCCATCATTCCTTCAATTCTGACCAGTTTCCCAGTCCTTGCAGATGAAAAACATTCCCACAGCATGATGCTGCCACCACCATGCTTCACTGTGGGGATGGTGTTCTCGGGGTGATGAGAGGTGTTGGGTTTGTGCCAGACATAGCGTTTTCCTTGATGGCCAAAAAGCTCAATTTAGTCTCATCTGACCAGAGTACCTTCTTCCATATGCTTGGGGAGTCTCCCACATGCCTTTTGGTGAACACCAAACATGTTTGCTTATTTTTGTCTTTAAGCAATGGCTTTTTTCTGACCACTCTTCCATAAAGCCCAGCTCTGTGGAGTGTACGGCTTAAAGTGTTCCTATGGACAGATACTCCAATCTCCGCTGTGGAGCTTTGCAGCTCCTTCAGGGTTATCTTTGGTCTCTTTGTTGCCTCTCTGATGAATGCCCTCCTTGCCTGGTCCGTGAGTTTTGGTGGGCGGCCCTCTCTTGGCATGTTTGTTGTGGTGCCATATTCTTTCCATTTTTTTATAATGCATTTAATGGTGCTCCGTGGGATGTTCAAAGTTTCTTATATTTTTTTATAACCCAACCCTGATCTGTACTTCTCCACAACTTTGTCACTTCACCAATTTGGACTATTTTGTGCAATTCCATTACATTAAATCCAAATAAAAATCTATTTAAATTGCAGGTTGTAATGCAACAAAATAGGAAAAACGCCAAGGGGGATGAATACTTTTGCAAGGCACTGTACATGTCCTGATTCCGCAGAGTGATATCCACCCTATATCAGCATTATCTTGTTGATCCTGGATCAACAATCAATCAACAAATTAGATTAAATTGTCTTGATTGACAATATAGGATCAACACAGCTAAATAATGATCCAGGATCAACACAGCTGAATAATGATCTGGTATCAACAGAGATAAATGATGATCTGGTATCAACAGAGATAAATGATGATCTAGGATCAACACAGATAAATAATGATCCAGGATCAACACAGATAAATGATGATCCAGGATCAACAGAGATAAATGATGATCTGGTATCAACAGAGATAAATGATGATCTGGTATCAACAGAGATAAATGATGATCCAGGATCAACACAGATAAATAATGATCTGGTATCAACAGAGATAAATGATGATCTGGTATCAACAGAGATAAATTATGATCCAGGATCAACACAGATAAATAATGATCCAGGATCAACACAGATAAATGATGATCCAGGATCAACACAGATAAATGATGATCCAGGATCAACACAGATAAATGATGATCCAGGATCAACAAAGATAAATGATGATAATGAGGTGTATCTACCCATAGTGGTGGTGATAGATCTGGTCTCCTAGTCTGTACGGCCCAGATACACTGTAGCTTCTCTATGAGAGAGAGAGAGAGAGAGAGAGAGAGAGAGAGAGAGAGAGAGAGAGAGAGAGAGAGAGAGAGAGAGAGAGAGAGAGAGAGAGAGAGAGAGAGAGAGAGAGACAGAGAGAGAGAGAAAGAGAGTGAGAGAGAGAGAGAGAGAGAGAGAGAGAGAGAGAGAGAGAGAGAGAGAGAGAGAGAGAGAGAGACAAAGAGAGACAAAGAGAGACAAAGAGAGACAAAGAGAGAGGGTGAGAGAGAGAGAGAGAGGGAACATTATTACAATATTTCCAGCCATCACCCCAAGACCTGGGTAGCTGGTTATATGGACTCCTCAGCCAATCAATGATCAGATAAATTGTTCCTTCTCACCCTGTAGCCAATTAACTTTGACCCTGTGATGATGTCGTCTTCACTGTGGGCGTGTCCATTGGTCCTGTGGCCGTTGGTCCCATTGTGGGAGTCACTATCGTTATTGTGGGTGTGGCTATTATCATTGTGGGTGTGTCTGTCATTATTGTGGGTGTGTCTGTCATTATTGTGGGTGTGTCTGTCATTATTGTGGGTGTGTCTGTCTGGAGCCACCAGTAGCTGCAGCTGGCTCTCTGCCCGGTCGGCTCGTTCCAACAGAGCCTCTATAAAGGACTGCAGCCGCAGCTTAGCCTCTGCCTCTCTCTCCGCTGTGGCTGTCAGGAACCGCTCAATATCACACACCTCCCTGTGATGCAAACATATATATACATATACACGTTAACATCCACCCACACAGATATACAGTGGCTTGCGAAAGTATTCACCCCCCTTTGGCATTTTTCCTATTTTGTTGCCTTAAAATCTGGAATTAAAATTGATTTTTTTTTTTTTGGGGGGGGGGGGGGGGGGTTTGTATCATTTGATTTACACAACATGCTTACCACTTTGAAGATGCAAAATATTTTTTCTTGTGAAACAAACAACAAATAAGGTAGGTACAATAACATGGAACACCCTGTATCTAGTAGGTACAATAACATGGAACACCCTGTATCTAGTAGGTACAATAACATGGAACACCCTGTATCTAGTAGGTACAATAACATGGAACACCCTGTATCTAGTAGGTACAATAACATGGAACACCCTGTATCTAGTAGGTACAATAACATGGAACACCCTGTATCTAGTAGGTACAATAACATGGAACACCCTGTATCTAGTAGGTACAATAACATGGAACACCCTGTATCTAGTAGGTACAATAACATGGAACACCCTGTATCTAGTAGGTACAATAACATGGAACACCCTGTATCTAGTAGGTACAATAACATGGAACACCCCATAACAGGGAGGCCTCCCCACATGACCATGTACCATATCAGGAAGGTCTCCATTGAAAGGCCTCCCCACATGACCATGTACCACGTTGTTATGTAGATGAGGTTAATGTCTCTAGAGTCTAGCCCTGTAGATGAGGTTAATGTCTCTAGAGTCTAGCCCTGGTAATGAGGTTAATGTCTCTAGAGTCTAGCCCTGTAGATGAGGTTAATGTCTCTAGAGTCTAGCCCTGGTGATGAGGTTAATGTCTCTAGAGTCTAGCCCTGTAGATGAGGTTAATGTCTCTAGAGTCTAGCCCTGTTGATGAGGTTAATGTCTCTAGAGTCTAGCCCTGGTAATGAGGTTAATGTCTCTAGAGTCTAGCCCTGTAGATGAGGCTAATGTCTCTAGAGTCTAGCCCTGTAGATGAGGTTAATGTCTCTAGAGTCTAGCCCTGGTAATGAGGTTAATGTCTCTAGAGTCTAGCCCTGTAGATGAGGCTAATGTCTCTAGAGTCTAGCCCTGGTGATGAGGTTAATGTCTCTAGAGTCTAGCCCTGTAGATGAGGTTAATGTCTCTAGAGTCTAGCCCTGGTAATGAGGTTAATGTCTCTAGAGTCTAGCCCTGTAGATGAGGTTAATGTCTCTAGAGTCTAGCCCTGGTAATGAGGTTAATGTCTCTAGAGTCTAGCCCTGTAGATGAGGCTAATGTCTCTAGAGTCTAGCCCTGTTGATGAGGTTAATGTCTCTAGAGTCTAGCCCTGGTGATGAGGTTAATGTCTCTAGAGTCTAGCCCTGTAGATGAGGCTAATGTCTCTAGAGTCTAGCCCTGGTGATGAGGTTAATGTCTCTAGAGTCTAGCCCTGTAGATGAGGTTAATGTCTCTAGAGTCTAGCCCTGTTGATGAGGTTAATGTCTCTAGAGTCTAGCCCTGGTAATGAGGTTAATGTCTCTAGAGTCTAGCCCTGTAGATGAGGCTAATGTCTCTAGAGTCTAGCCCTGGTGATGAGGTTAATGTCTCTAGAGTCTAGCCCTGTAGATGAGGTTAATGTCTCTAGAGTCTAGCCCTGTAGATGAGGTTAATGTCTCTAGAGTCTAGCCCTGTAGATGAGGTTAATGTCTCTAGAGTCTAGCCCTGTAGATGAGGTTAATGTCTCTAGAGTCTAGCCCTGTAGATGAGGTTAATGTCTCTAGAATCTAGCCCTGGTAATGAGGTTAATGTCTCTAGAGTCTAGCCCTGTAGATGAGGTTAATGTCTCTAGAATCTAGCCCTGGTAATGAGGTTAATGTCTCTAGAGTCTAGCCCTGTAGATGAGGTTAATGTCTCTAGAATCTAGCCCTGGTAATGAGGTTAATGTCTCTAGAATCTAGCCCTGGTAATCAGGTTAATGTCTCTAGAGTCTAGCCCTGGTAATCAGGTTAATGTCTCTAGAGTCTAGCCCTGTATATGAGGTTAATGTCTCTAGAGTCTAGCCCTGTAGATGAGGTTAATGTCTCTAGAATCTAGCCCTGGTAATCAGGTTAATGTCTCTAGAGTCTAGCCCTGGTAATGAGGTTAATGTCTCTAGAGTCTAGCCCTGTAGATGAGGTTAATGTCTCTAGAGTCTAGCCCTGTTGCCTGCAGCTGGACAGATATTCATTGAAAGGCCACTGCACAAAAGGTTAGGTAAATGTCTTGAAAAAATATATATGACAAACTAAAACAACACCAGGATGAAGTGACTGTCTTTATGTTAGTCTTTATTGTGGTTTGTAATGTGGGAATTAGAAAAACAGCTAAACCCAAACAGCCAAGTCCAAGTGTGTAGCTCCCAACATAAACAGTCATCACACAGAGGAAGAGAACATCATGTGTACTTGTTTTCCAGACAACTCCAACATTTGAATATTTACTGTAGGGTGCCATGTGTGATAGCAGCATACTGTAGGGTGCCATGTGCGATAGCAGCATACTGGAGAGGCACTTGGCCAGCTGGTGTGAGGAAGTAGTCCTTGAGGTTGTTGTGCACGTCTATAGTAACTCTGTTTGCCCTGTCTGCCAACATATTTCTTGGGTCCAGGAAGCTAATGTCTCCCCTTGTACCACCGGTCTCCATTCACCTGGACGCAGGTCCCCAGTGGGGTGGATGCACCGTGTTGATGACTCTGTGTTGTCAGTGTCTGTGTTGTCAGTATCTGTGCTGTCAGTGTCTGTGTTGTCAGTTTCTGTAGTGTGAAGGTAGTTGTGGAGAGCCACGCAGGTCTTCACTCATCTTTCTCTGGAGCCTCAACCTCAAGGGCTCGTTCCAGGATCCTCCACCTTGCAGCAAGGATCCCAAAGCAGTTCTTTGACATTCTTCTGGCTCTTGAGTGACGGTAGTAGTAGATCTTCTTGGCATCATCAAGGCCAGAATAACCTTTTAATAAAGAAGCATTTCCATTACTGTTGAACAGGAACATGAACGATATCAAATGTGTACTGTGACAACTGTGAAGCCTATGCTTTGGACATAGGCCCCCATCATTTTACTAGGATGCCAAACCACTTTTATGTGGCAAATCATTACGTCTATATTGGTATCATTTTCACATCATATGTATAGTCACATGTATTTAGCGTATCTTACCTGGATAAGGTCGCATCAGGTTTACCCTCAGAGGGAATGCCTCGTCTCCCACTGAGACTAATGGGCTCGGTGTTTGGGTCCAAACTCTCTGGCCTGGTAGCGGCAGCTAGCCTGCCCAACTTGCTCTGCATCGCAGACTGCCATCAGGACCATTGAGAAGAAGCCCTTGTAGAAAATACCTTTCACCGTCAATACTTCGTATAGGTTGGATAAGAGGTATATTCTCCATCTTGTAACTGTTCAGTGGCTCGTTTTCTTCCCTTCTCCTGAGTAGTAGGAGCACTTGCAATTCATAGAGAGAAATGTTTGCTTCTGCTTCTGTGGCTAAAGAAGTAGTGTTGTAAAGCATAGAACACCTGACTAGCCTGACATGTAGCTAGCTAGTATTTGTAATCAAAAAGGCATATAAATGTTCAATTTCAAATGCTAGCTCCAGTCAAAGAGAGCCTGGGCCCCTCTTGCTTGCTAAGCTACTCTGGCTCCCACTGCCCCCTAGTGGATATACACTGCACAAGGCAGACTTCATCTCATTGGTGGAACGCAACGAGGCTTTGGTAAATAGTGTCCGCTGCCCCCAAAAAACCGACTGCACCTTTATACACACGACGATCGACAGAGTGGAGCTCGTATGCACCTTAAGGCCCTGTCCCACCCTGTCAGATAGTGTTATCATCAGGCCCCAGCCTTGACACTGATCCACCCTGTAGACATGGGACTACATATACCATAATGCAACAGTAGACATGGGACTACACATACCATAATGCAACAGTAGACATAGGACTACACATACCATAATGCAACAGTAGACATGGGACTACACATACCATAATGCAACAGTAGACATGGGACTACACATACCATAATGCAACAGTAGACATGGGACTACACATACCATAATGCAACAGTAGGCATGGGACTACACATAACATAATGTAACAGTAGACATGGGACTACACATACCATAATGCAACAGTAGACATGGGACTACACATACCATAATGCAACAGTAGACATGGGACTATACATACCATAATGCAACAGTAGACATGGGACTACACATACCATAATGCAACAGTAGACATGGGACTACACATACCATAATGCAACAGTAGACATGGGACTATACATACCATAATGCAACAGTAGACATGGGACTACACATACCATAATGCAACAGTAGACATGGGACTACACATACCATAATGCAACAGTAGGCATGGGACTACACATAACATAATGTAACAGTAGACATGGGACTACACATACCATAATGCAACAGTATATATGGGACTACACATACCATAATGCAACAGTAGACTGCTGCTTGACTTCTGTAATATCACTCTAATGACTGCTGTATGTAGACATTATGAAGTGTTATAAATGTGCTATGAAGCGTTATAAGCATGTTATGAAGCATTATAATCACTCACTGCTGCTTGCGGCCCAGCTCCTGCTCCTTCCCCTGCAGGTCTCTCCTCAGAGTGGCCATCATCTCCACGGAAACCGCCACCTGCCGGGAGAGATGGGACGCCTGGTCCTCCAGCTCCTCCTTCTCCCTCCCCAGCCGCTCCGCGTCCCGCCTCTCATGCGCTAACTCCGCCTCCCGACGCTCTAGCTCCGCCCTC
>CM062480.1:72487286-72505271 GCA_031479575.1 Coregonus ussuriensis
TCTCTCTCTCTCTGTCTCTCTCTCTCTCTCTGTCTCTGTCTCTCTCTCTCCTGTCTCTGTCTCTCTGTCTGTGTCTCTCTCTCTCTCTCTCTCTGTCTCTCTGTCTCTCTGTCTCTCTCTCTCTCTCTCTCTCTGTCTCTCTCTCTCTCTCTGTCTCTCTCTCTCTCTCTCTCTCTTTCTCTCTGTCTGTCCTTATTGTCCTGTATCAACCATCTACCACTGTATCCTGTGTCTCTGTCTGTGTATCTAGATCCCCTCTATGAGCTATAGCCTATAGCCTTGACATTCCATCAGTCATAATCCACAGAACTCACCAACACAATACATAGGCTATCCACAAACTGGGCTCAAAAGGAATGGGATCTATGTAAAGCTAGACTGTTGGAGGGATTGATCAATGTAAAGGACTCATGATGATATTAATAATAATCAAAACTAGAACTAGGCTGTGATGATATGACTCAGAAGACACATAGTAGAAATATAAGCTTCATTATCACATAGAGAGAAAAGTCAACTCTTACCTCCAATCTCCGTTCTCCTCTGCTCTCTCTCTCTCTCTCTCTCTCTCTCTCTCTCTCTCTCTCTCTCTCTCTCTCTCTCTCTCTCTCTCTCTCTCTCTCTCTCTCTCTCTCTCTCGTTCTCGCTCGTTCTCGCTCGCTCTCATTCCCACCAAACCTGTGTCCCAGTATTTTAAAGCTTGTCTCCTGTAAAAACGGTTAAACTGGTCTTTACCGGCTCGGTCTAGTGCCGTGGATCTCTCGGTTGTCACTCGCGCATCCTCCCCTCTCTATTTGACCCTCTTTCTCCCGGAGACAAGCACGAGAGCCAAACCGCTGCTGCTGACGTCATGTGACGGATGCTGGAGCGCGCTGCCAGCTAAGAGGAGAGGAGAGGGGGAGTGTTAACCAGTCATCAACCGGGGGGCAATGTTAACCGGGAAGATAACCGGAAAGGTGGGACTTGTTTTCACCTACCATGCCCGGTGCCCCATCCTGATGCTGTCGTGGTAAAACAATAACATGATGATGTGGAGGTTAGTACTACAGCCTCTCTATCTATCTATCTATCTATCTATCTATCTATCTATCTATCTATCTATCTATCTATCTATCTATCTATCTATCTATCTATCTATCTATCTATCTATCTATCTATCTATCTGTCTGTCTATCTATCTATCTATCTATCTATCTATCTATCTATCTATCTATCTATCTATCTATCTATCTATCTATCTATCTATCTATCTATCTATCTATCTATCTATCTATCTATCTATCTATCTATCTATCTATCTATCTATCTATCTGTCTGTCTGTCTATCTATCTATCTATCTATCTATCTATCTATCTATCTATCTATCTATCTATCTATCTATCTATCTATCTATCTATCTATCTATCTATCTATCTATCTATCTATCTATCTATCTATCTATCTATCTATCTATCTGTCTGTCTGTCTATCTGCCTATCTGTCTATCTATCTATCTATCTATCTATCTATCTATCTATCTATCTATCTATCTATCTATCTATCTATCTATCTATCTATCTATCTATCTATCTATCTATCTATCTATCTATCTATCTATCTATCTATCTATCTGTCTGTCTGTCTATCTGCCTATCTATCTATCTATCTATCTATCTATCTATCTATCTATCTATCTATCTATCTATCTATCTATCTATCTGTCTGTCTGTCTATCTGCCTATCTATCTATCTATCTATCTATCTATCTATCTATCTATCTATCTATCTATCTATCTATCTATCTATCTATCTATCTATCTGTCTGTCTGTCTGTCTGTCTGTCTGTCTGTCTGTCTGTCTGTCTGTCTGTCTGTCTGTCTGTCTGTCTGTCTGTCTGTCTGTCTGTCTGTCTGTCTGTCTGTCTGTCTGTCTGTCTGTCTGTCTGTCTGTCTGTCGTGGTCATACAATAACATTATGATGTGGAGGTTAGTACTACAGCTTATCTATCTGTGTGATAGACCTTATTCTATCTATCTATCATTATGATGTGGAGGTTAGTACTACAGCCTGTCTATCTGTGTGATAGACCTTATTCTATCTATCTATCTGTGTGATAGACCTTATTCTATCTATCTATCATTATGATGTGGAGGTTAGTACTACAGCTTATCTATCTGTGTGATAGACCTTATTCTATCTATCTATCTGTGTGATATACCTTATTCTATCTATCTATCTATCTATCTGTGTGATAGACCTTATTCTATCTATCTATCTATCTGTGTGATAGACCTTATTCTATCTATCTATCTATATATCTGACCTTATTTGTGGCTGTTATTTATTGAGTCAAAATAGTTTAAAGAAGTTAGGATGATGGAGCTGTAGTACTTGTCAGACAGTAGGGGGCGACATAGGCATGCTGTTGGCAGCACCATTCCACTGTGTGCGTGTGTGTGTGTGTGTGTGTGTGTGTGTGTGTGTGTGTGTATGCGTGCGTGCGTGCTTATGTGCGTTCGTGTGCGTGCGCGTGCGTGCACTGAATAAAGTAGATAAGCGATATAAACTTCTCACTGTTTTTATTTCATAACCACCATGCAACAAAATAACACAAGGTCTTCCAATGAACAAGATAAACAAAGATAATAATTTGAAGTTAAACTGATTGTAAACGCACGGCACTGTGTTCTACATGGTTCATCAACTACAATGACGAATATTGTTTTCGTGGTGAGTCTTATATGAATGTAGAAGTACGTCAAACTCCAAGACCCATTAATTACCGTTACCACAGGTATCAGAGCAGCCACGAGCCACCCGACCCGTAACATCATCAGCTGTTACAATCTGTCAGTTAACACAGTGACATCATACATCTGTCAGTTAACACAATGACATCATACATCTGTCAGTTAACACAATGACATCATACATCTGTGACCGTTAAAGGTTCTTATGGCACAACTTAGTAGATGTTGATGATGGCACAACTTAGTAGATGTTGATGATGATGATGATGTCTTTTTATCACAGGAAAGAGGACATTGAAACAGACATGTTGTCACGATCGTTGAGAGACGGGTCAGACCAAGGTGCAGCGTGCAAAGCGTACATGTTTATTAAACTCAATAAACATAAACAAAACAAGAAACAACGTAACGTGAAGTCCTCAGGCTAAACACATACAAGCCAACACGGAACAAGATCCCACAACTAAGGTAGGCGAACAGGCTACTTAAGTATGATCCCCAATCAGAGACAACGAGCGACAGCTGCCTCTGATTGGGAACCACACCCGGCCAGACATAGAAATAGAACAACTAGAACTAAACTTAGAAAATACAACATAGATTTCCACACCCAGAGTTCCATAGGTCAGGGGTCAGGGCGTGACACATGTATACAGGTACAAAAATACAATTGAGAGAATATAATATAAATATTTTGTTTGTTTTGATTTCAAATATATATTTAGAATGATAAAATATATAAAGTAAACATCAAGGCTTTAGAAGTGTGATTCCACTTAAAGAAAAGTTACATTCCAACACCAACTCCGATTTCTATAATAAAATATTCATGAAATCTGGAACATGTCAATGTAAAACTTCATCATGCATAAAACATCTCAAAACATTTCTAGTTTACAATCAGAATTGGCGAGTGACAAAACAAGTCCAGCCCATTGACTCGGTACCGGTACCCCCTGTATATAGCCTGGTTATTACCTGGACTAACCTGTACCCCAGCCCATTGACTCGGTACCGGTACCCCCTGTATATAGCCTCATTATTACCTGGACTAACCTGTACCCCAGCCCATTGACTCGGTACCGGTACCCCCTGTATATAGCCTCATTATTACCTGGACTAACCTGTACCCCAGCCCATTGACTCGGTACCGGTACCCCCTGTATATAGCCTCATTATTACCTGGACTAACCTGTACCCCAGCCCATTGACTCGGTACCGGTACCCCCTGTATATAGCCTCATTATTACCTGGACTAACCTGTACCCCAGCCCATTGACTCGGTACAGGTACCCCTGTATATAGCCTCATTATTGTTATTTTATTGTGTTACTTTTTATTATTTTTTACTTTAGTTTTTTGGTAAATATTTTCTAAACTCTTTCTTGAACTGCATTGTTGGTTAAGGTCAGTCAGCATTTCACTGTAAGGTCTACACCTGTTGTATTCGGCGCATGTGACAAATACAGTTAGATTTGAACAGGGCTCCGGGCAGCCGAGCGGAAATGGAGGAAAACTAGACTGGAGCTGGCAAACCATTTATAACTGTTTGTAGTCTTAACATCTGGCCATTTATAATGGTTTGTAGTCTTAACATCAGGCCATTTATAATGGTTTGTAGTCTTAACATCTGGCCATTTATAATGGTTTGTAGTCTTAACATCTGGCCATTTATAATGGTTTGTAGTCTTAACATCTGGCCATTTATAATGGTTTGTAGTCTTAACATCTGGCCATTTATAATGGTTTGTAGTCTTAACATCAGGTCATTTATAACGGTTTGTAGTCTTAACATCTGGCCATTTATAATGGTTTGTAGTCTTAACATCAGGTCATTTATAATGGTTTGTAGTCTTAACATCAGGTCATTTATAATGGTTTGTAGTCTTAACATCTGGCCATTTATAATGGTTTGTAGTCTTAACATCAGGTCATTTATAATGGTTTGTAGTCTTAACATCTGGCCATTTATAACGGTTTGTAGTCTTAACATCTGGCCATTTATAATGGTTTGTAGTCTTAACATCTGGCCATTTATAATGGTTTGTAGTCTTAACATCTGGCCATTTATAATGGTTGTAGTCTTAACATCTGGCCATTTATAACGGTTTGTAGTCTTAACATCTGGCCGTTTACAACTGTTTGTAGTCTTAACATCTGGCCATTTATAATGGTTTGTAGTCTTAACATCTGGCTATTTATAACAACTACAGACCAGTATCCCTTCTTTCTTTTCTTTCCAAAACTATTGAGCGTGCCGTCTTTAGCCAACTCTCTTGCTATCTCTCTCAGAATGACCTTCTTGATCCAAACCAATCAGGTTTCAGGACTGGTCATTCAACTGAGACTGCTCTTCTCTGTGTCACGGAGACTCTCCGCACTGCTAAAGCTAACTCTCTCTCCTCTGCTCTTGTCCTTCTAGACCTGTCTGCTGCCTTTGATACTGTGAACCATCAGATCCTCCTCTCCACCCTCTCCGAGATGGGCATCTCCGGCGCGGCTCACTCCTGGATTGCGTCCTACCTGACCGGTCGCTCCTACCAAGTGGCGTGGCGGGAAGCTGTCTCCGCACCACGTGCTCTCACCACTGGTGTCCCCCAGGGATCGGTTCTGGGCCCTCTCCTTTTCTCCCTATACACCAAGTCACTTGGCTCTGTCATATCCTCACATGGTCTCTCCTATCATTGCTACGCTGACGATACACAACTAATCTTCTCCTTTCCCCCTTCTGATAACCAGGTGGCGAATCGCATCTCTGCATGTCTGGCAGACATATCAGTATGGATGACGGATCACCACCTCAAGCTGAACCCTGGCAAGACGGAGCTAGCTGCTCTTCCTCCCGGGGAAGGACTGCCCGTTCCATGATCTCGCCATCACGGTTGACAACTCCGCTGTGTCCTCCTCCCAGAGTGCGAAGAGCCTAGGCGTGACCCTGGACAACACCCTGTCGTTCTCCGCCAACATCAAGGCGGTGACCCGCTCCTGCAGGTTCATGCTCTACAACATTCGGAGAGTGCGACCCTGCCTTACACAGGAAGCGGCGCAGGTCCTGGTCCAGGCACTTGTCATCTCCCGTCTGGACTACTGCAACTCGCTGTTGGCTGGGCTCCCTGCCTGTGCCATTAAACCCCTACAACTCATCCAGAATGCCGCAGCCCGTCTGGTGTTCAACCTTCCCAAGTTCTCTCACGTCACCCCCCTCCTCCGCACACTCCACTGGCTTCCAGTTGAAGCTCGCATCCGCTACAAGACCATGGTGCTTGCCTATGGAGCAGTGAGGGGAACGGCACCTCTGTACCTTCAGGCTCTGATCAGTCCCTACACCCCAAACGAGGACATTGCGTTCATCCACCTCTGGCCTGCTGGCTCCCCTTCCTCTGCGGAAGCATAGCTCCCGCTCAGCCCAGTCAAAACTGTTCGCTGCTCTGGCACCCCAATGGTGGAACAAGCTCCCTCACGACGCCAGGACAGCGGAGTCACTCACCACCTTCCGGAGACATTTGAAACCCCACCTCTTTAAGGAATACCTGGGATAGGATAAAGTATTCCTTCTAACCCCCCCCCCCCCCCCAAATTGTAAAGTGGTTATCCCACTGGCTATAGGGTGAACGCACCAATTTGTGAGTCGCTCTGGCTAAGAGCGTCTGCTAAATGACGTTAATGTGCCCTTGAGCAAGGCACTTAACCCTAATTGCTCCTGTAAGTCGCTCTGGTTAAGAGCGTCTGCTAAATGACTAAAATGTAAATGTAAATGTAAATGTTTGTAGTCTTAACATCAGGTCATTTGTAACGGTTTGTAGTCTTAACATCAGGTCATTTTATAACGGTTTGTAGTCTTAACATCTGGTCATTTATAATGGTTTGTAGTCTTAACATCTGGCCATTTATAATGGTTGTAGTCTTAACATCTGGCCATTTATAACGGTTTGTAGTCTTAACATCTGGTCATTTATAATGGTTTGTAGTCTTAACATCTGGCCATTTATAATGGTTGTAGTCTTAACATCTGGCCATTTATAACGGTTTGTAGTCTTAACATCTGGCCATTTATAACGGTTTGTAGTCTTAACATCTGGCCGTTTACAACTGTTTGTAGTCTTAACATCTGGCCATTTATAATGGTTTGTAGTCTTAACATCTGGCCATTTATAATGGTTTGTAGTCTTAACATCTGGCCATTTATAACGGTTTGTAGTCTTAACATCTGGCCATTTATAATGGTTTGTAGTCTTAACATCTGGCCATTTATAATGGTTTGTAGTCTTAACATCTGGCCATTTATAATGGTTGTAGTCTTAACATCTGGCCATTTATAACGGTTTGTAGTCTTAACATCTGGCCGTTTACAACTGTTTGTAGTCTTAACATCTGGCCATTTATAACGGTTTGCAGTCTTAACATCTGGCCGTTTACAACTGTTTGTAGTCTTAACATCTGGCCATTAATAATGGTTTGTAGTCTTAACATCTGGCCATTTATAATGGTTTGTAGTCTTAACATCTGGCCATTTATAACGGTTTGTAGTCTTAACATCTGGCCATTTATAATGGTTTGTAGTCTTAACATCTGGCCATTTATAATGGTTGTAGTCTTAACATCTGGCCATTTATAACGGTTTGTAGTCTTAACATCTGGCCGTTTACAACTGTTTGTAGTCTTAACATCTGGCCATTTATAATGGTTTGTAGTCTTAACATCTGGCCATTTATAATGGTTTGTAGTCTTAACATCTGGCCATTTATAACGGTTTGTAGTCTTAACATCTGGCCATTTATAATGGTTTGTAGTCTTAACATCTGGCCATTTATAATGGTTGTAGTCTTAACATCTGGCCATTTATAACGGTTTGTAGTCTTAACATCTGGCCGTTTACAACTGTTTGTAGTCTTAACATCTGGCCATTTATAATGGTTTGTAGTCTTAACATCTGGCCATTTATAATGGTTTGTAGTCTTAACATCAGGTCATTTATAACGGTTTGTAGTCTTAACATCAGGTCATTTTATAACGGTTTGTAGTCTTAACATCTGGTCATTTATAATGGTTTGTAGTCTTAACATCTGGCCATTTATAATGGTTGTAGTCTTAACATCTGGCCATTTATAACGGTTTGTAGTCTTAACATCTGGCCGTTTACAACTGTTTGTAGTCTTAAAATCTGGCCATTTATAATGGTTTGTAGTCTTAACATCTGGCCATTTATAATGGTTTGTAGTCTTAACATCTGGCCATTTATAACGGTTTGTAGTCTTAACATCTGGCCGTTTATAACGGTTTGTAGTCTTAACATCTGGCCATTTATACATTTACATTTACATTTTAGTCATTTAGCAGACGCTCTTATCCAGAGCGACTTACAGGAGCAATTAGGGTTAAGTGCCTTGCTCAAGGGCACATTAACGTCATTTAGCAGACGCTCTTAGCCAGAGCGGCTCACAAATTGGTGCGTTCACCCTATAGCCAGTGGGATAACCACTTTACAATTGGGGGGGGGGGGGGGGGGGGGGTAGAAGGATTCCTTTATCCTATCCCAGGTATTCCTTAAAGAGGTGGGGTTTCAAATGTCTCCGGAAGGTGGTGAGTGACTCCGCTGTCCTGGCGTCGTGAGGGAGCTTGTTCCACCATTGGGGTGCCAGAGCAGCGAACAGTTTTGACTGGGCTGAGCGGGAACTATGCTTCCGCAGAGGAAGGGGAGCCAGCAGGCCAGAGGTGGATGAGCGCAATGCCCTCGTTTGGGTGTAGGGACTGATCAGAGCCTGAAGGTACAGAGGTGCCGTTCCCCTCACTGCTCCATAGGCAAGCACCGCACCATGGTCTTGTAGCGGATGCGAGCTTCAACTGGAAGCCAGTGGAGTGTGCGGAGGAGGGGGGGTGACGTGAGAGAACTTGGGAAGGTTGAACACCAGACGGGCTGCGGCATTCTGGATGAGTTGTAGGGGTTTAATGGCACAGGCAGGGAGGCCAGCCAACAGCGAGTTGCAGTAGTCCAGACGGGAGATGACAAGTGCCTGGATTAGGACCTGTGCCGCTTCCTGTGTAAGGCAGGGTCGTACTCTCCGAATGTTGTAGAGCATGAACCTGCAGGAGCGGGTCACCGCCTTGATGTTGGCGGAGAACGACAGGGTGTTGTCCAGGGTCACGCCTAGGCTCTTCGCACTCTGGGAGGAGGACACAGCGGAGTTGTCAACCGTGATGGCAAGATCATGGAACGGGCAGTCCTTCCCCGGGAGGAAGAGCAGCTCCGTCTTGCCAGGGTTCAGCTTGAGGTGGTGATCCGTCATCCATACTGATATGTCTGCCAGACCAGACATGCAGAGATGCGATTCGCCACCTGGTTATCAGAAGGGGGAAAGGAGAAGATTAGTTGTGTATCGTCAGCGTAGCAATGATAGGAGAGACCATGTGAGGATATGACAGAGCCAAGTGACTTGGTGTATAGGGAGAAAAGGAGAGGGCCTAGAACTGAGCCTTGGGGGACACCAGTGGTGAGAGCACGTGGTGCGGAGACAGCTTCTCGCCACACCACTTGGTAGGAGCGACCGGTCAGGTAGGACGCAATCCAGGAGTGAGCCGCACCGGAGATGCCCAGCTCGGAGAGGGTGGAGAGGAGGATCTGATGGTTCACAGTATCAAAGGCAGCAGACAGGTCTAGAAGGACAAGAGCAGAGGAGAGAGAGTTAGCTTTAGCAGTGCGGAGAGTCTCCGTGACACAGAGAAGAGCAGTCTCAGTTGAATGACCAGTCCTGAAACCTGATTGGTTTGGATCAAGAAGGTCATTCTGAGAGAGATAGCAAGAAGACAGTTGGCTAAAGACGGCACGCTCAATAGTTTTGGAAAGAAAAGAAAGAAGGGATACTGGTCTGTAGTTGTTGACATCAGTGGGGTCGAGTGTTGGTTTTTTGAGAAGGGGAGCAACTCTCGCTCTCTTGAAGACGGAAGGGACATGGCCAGCGGTCAAGGATGAGTTGATCAGCGAGGTGAGGTAGGGGAGAAGGTCACCGGAGATGGTCTGGAGAAGGGAGGAGGGGATGGGGTCAAGCGGGCAGGTTGTTGGGCGGCCTGCAGTCACAAGTCGCAGGATTTTATCTGGAGAGAGAGGGGAGAAAGAAGTCAAAGCATAGGGTAGGGCAATGTGAGCAGGACCAGCAGTGTCATTAGACTTAACAAACGAGGATCGGATGTCGTCAACCTTCTTTTCAAAGTGGTTGACGAAGTCATCCACAGAGAGAGAGGGGGGGGGGGGGGGGGGGGGAGGATTTCAGGAGGGAGGAAAATGTGGCAAAGAGCTTCCTAGGGTTAGAGGCAGATGCTTGGAATTTAGAGTGGTAGAAGGTGGCCTTAGCAGCAGAAACAGATGAATAAAATGTAGAGAGGAGGGAGTGAAAAGATGCCAGGTCGGCAGGGAGTTTAGTTTTCTTCCATTTCCGCTCCGCTGCCCGGAGCTCTGTTCTGTGAGCTCGCAGTGAGTCATCAAGCCACGGAGCTGGAGGGGAGGACCGAGCCGGCCGGGAGGATAGGGGACACAGAGAGTCAAAGGATGCAGAAAGGGAGGAGAGGAGGGTTGAGGAGGCAGAATCAGGAGATTGGAGGGAGAAGGATTGAGCAGAGGGAAGAGATGATAGGATGGAAGAGGAGAGAGTAGTGGGAGAGAGAGAGCGAAGGTTGCGGCGGCGCATTACCATCTGTGTAGGGGCAGAGTGAGTAGTGTGGGAGGAGAGCGAGAGAGAAAAGGAAACAAAGTAGTGGTCGGAAACAAAACATGGAGGGGAGTTGCAGTGAGATTAGTAGAGGAGCAGCATCTAGTGAAGATGAGGTCAAGCGTATTGCCTGCCTTGTGAGTAGGGGGGGACGGTGAGAGGGTGAGGTCAAAAGAGGAGAGGAGTGGAAAGAAGGAGGCAGAGAGAAATGAGTCAAATGTGGACATAGGGAGGTTGAAATCCCCCAAAACTGTGAGGGGTGAGCCATCCTCAGGAAAGGAACTTATCAAGGCGTCAAGCTCATTGATGAACTCTCCAAGGGAACCTGGGGGGCGATAGATGACAAGGATATTAAGCTTAAATGGGCTAGTGACTGTGACAGCATGGAATTCAAATGAGGAGATAGACAGATGGGTTAGGGGAAAAATTGAGAATGTCCACTTGGGAGAGATGAGGATTCCTGTACCACCACCCCTCTGACCAGATGCTCTCGGGGTATGCGAGAACACATGGTCAGACGAGGAGAGAGCAGTAGGAGTAGCAGTGTTTTCAGTGGAGTGGTGATCCATGTTTCCGTCAGCGCCAGGAAGTCGAGGGACTGGAGGTTGGCATAGGCTGGGATGAAGTCAGCTTTGTTGGCAGCAGAACGGCAGTTCCAGAGGCTGCCTGCGACCTGGAACTCCAGGTGAGGGGTGCGTGCAGGGACCACCAGGTTAGAGAGGCAGCAGCCGCGCGGTGTGGTGCGTTTGTGTAGCCTGTGCAGAGAGGAGTGAACAGGGATAGGCAGAGGCATAGTTGACAGGCTGTAGCAAATGGCTACAAAAATGCAGAGGAGATCGGAATGAAATGAGCTAAGCATCTGGGAGAGGAGAGAGCAGGGCCTCCCTCACCAAAAACTTCTACCTCAGAAACTAAAATTGTTTCACTGAACCACCCGAACAAAAACTCTCCCAACTTCCACCTTTAGAAATCAGAGTTGTTGTGAACCACAGCGGTTCAATGTTTAAAGGAATAGACTCAACCCACTTTATTCAGCTAGCTAACTATGACACCATAGCTAACTAGCATGCTAGCATCCAATAACACACAGTTTAACACACAGTTTAGCACCAACACTTGGTCACAACAAACCACCAATAGTGTGTTAACTAGCTAACTAGCAAGCTAGCATCCAGTAACACACAGTTTAGCACAAACACTTGGTCACAACAAACCACCAATAGTGTGATAACACACTAAACAGATCATTCGTGTCTGTGTCAAGTTCCTTTCATGACGCAGCAATGATTAAACGTTGGCTAGCTAGGACAAGTATATTGTATTTAGCTACTACAGTACAGTTAGCTGGACGTGTTGGGTAGCTAGCAATGGCCACTGTGTTGACTTTGTTTGAAGAACGGCTAGCTAGCTTTATAATGGTTTGTAGTCTTAACATCTGGCCATTTATAATGGTTTGTAGTCTTAACATCTGGCCATTTATAATGGTTGTAGTCTTAACATCTGGCCATTTATAACGGTTTGTAGTCTTAACATCTGGCCGTTTACAACTGTTTGTAGTCTTAACATCTGGCCATTTATAATGGTTTGTAGTCTTAACATCTGGCCATTTATAATGGTTTGTAGTCTTAACATCAGGTCATTTATAACGGTTTGTAGTCTTAACATCAGGTCATTTTATAACGGTTTGTAGTCTTAACATCTGGTCATTTATAATGGTTTGTAGTCTTAACATCTGGCCATTTATAATGGTTGTAGTCTTAACATCTGGTCATTTATAATGGTTTGTGGTCTTAACATCTGGCCATTTATAACGGTTTGTAGTCTTAACATCTGGCCGTTTACAACTGTTTGTAGTCTTAACATCTGGCCATTTATAATGGTTTGTAGTCTTAACATCTGGCCATTTATAATGGTTTGTGGTCTTAACATCTGGCCATTTATAACGGTTTGTAGTCTTAACATCTGGCCATTTATAACGGTTTGTAGTCTTAACATCTGGCCATTTATAATGGTTTGTAGTCTTAACATCTGGCCATTTATAATGGTTTGTAGTCTTAACATCTGGCCATTTATAACGGTTTGTAGTCTTAACATCTGGCCATTTATAATGGTTTGTAGTCTTAACATCTGGCCATTTATAATGGTTTGTAGTCTTAACATCTGGCCATTTATAATGGTTGTAGTCTTAACATCTGGCCATTTATAACGGTTTGTAGTCTTAACATCTGGCCGTTTACAACTGTTTGTAGTCTTAACATCTGGCCATTTATAATGGTTTGTAGTCTTAACATCAGGTCATTTATAACGGTTTGTAGTCTTAACATCAGGTCATTTTATAACGGTTTGTAGTCTTAACATCTGGCCATTTATAACGGTTTGTAGTCTTAACATCTGGCCGTTTACAACTGTTTGTAGTCTTAACATCTGGCCATTTATAATGGTTTGTAGTCTTAACATCTGGCCATTTATAATGGTTTGTAGTCTTAACATCAGGTCATTTATAACGGTTTGTAGTCTTAACATCTGGCCATTTATAATGGTTTGTAGTCTTAACATCTGGCCATTTATAACGGTTTGTAGTCTTAACATCTGGCCGTTTATAACGGTTTGTAGTCTTAACATCTGGCCGTTTATAACGTTTGTAGTCTTAACATCTGGAACATAATAACAACACATTTACCAGAAAATAGCCTAACATTCGTTTTTTTATGTTCATTCAAATGTTTCTTCCTCAGAGATTTTGAGATCCTCTGTCCAACTTCTATCACTCAAACTTTCCTGTCGGATTTATCTATAGTTGTGCACATGAGCAGAGGGGGTTCATTTACAGTTATAAACCTGGTTCGAGCCCTGAATTCTGATTGGCTGAAAGCTGTGGTATATCAGACCACATACCACGGGAATGACAAACAATTTATTTTTACTGTTCTAATTACGATGGTAACCAGTTTATAATAGCAATAAGGCACCTGGGGGGGGGGTTTGTGGTATATGGCCAATATATCACGGCTAAGGGGTGTATCCAGGCACTCTGCGTTGCGTCATTCTTAAGAACAGCCCCTAGCCGTGGTATATTGGCCATATACCATACCCCCTTGTGCCTTATTGCTTAATCATAGCAGTCAAACGAGTTAAATCAACATCCAATGATGGAAAATGATCTGGCGAGTTTAATAAGCGCAATTATATTTTTTCTTGCCACATATTCAGTGGAGGCTGCTGAGGGGAGGACGGCTCATAATACTGACTGGAATGAAGTCAAGGGAATGGCGTCAAACACATGGAAACCATGTTGGATGTATCTGATACCATTCCACCTATTACGCTCCAGCCATTACCATGAGCCCATCCTCCCCAATTAAGGTGCCCCCAACTTCCTGTGATTCAAATTCCTTTATTACGTCATGTCATAGCTCGCAAAAATTATTATTTTGAGGAAAACCTAATTTTGCTTCTAACGTCGTTTCAAGTTACTACAATATTCCTTCTTAATTGGCTCGATAACGTTATGGGAAAAGGGTTCATAGCATAAATATGGCAACTCCTCTCTTGCTGTGAAAAAAAAAATGGGGCTAGTTTTCAGGCCTTTTGGTCGGATTTTGAGTGGTCATTGGCTAGAAACTTTAACCAGACCTGGCAACCCTGATCATACTTTCAAAATCTTAGCCAGCAAGCTAGACAAGCAGTCATCATCATGAATCTCGTCGACAATCTACTGACAAATCCTTGTCATATGAAGATAAATTATAGATAAAACATATCGGTGCTCATCGGCCATTGGACATAAACATTACACAACAAGTTAGAAATTGCAAATTCAACAATGAGTGGTTTGGAAGGAATCAGTGGCTAACTGCAAGCGTTGCAAAGCAATCACTATTTTGCTTCCCCTGCCTGCTATTCTGTGGAGAGGGTGTGTGGTCCAAGTCTGGGTTTAAGGATTTAAAACATCTGTCTGAAAGAGTCTCCTTTCCAAGCTTAAAAGGATAAACATTCACACGCAACACCATGGGCCAGTAAAGGTTGAATACATTGGCCATGCTGTCAATCCAGCAGGACTTCTGCCACATTCAAAACAACTGGAAACTCGGGAACTGGGAAATCTGACTTCAGTGAGCTCAAGACAACTGGGAACTCTGAAAAAAACGAGCTCCGACTGGGAAAATACGTTTTCAGCGGTCATCCAACTCGGAATTCCAAGTCGGGAACTCTGGCCTCTTTCTAGAGCTCCGACCTGAAGATCACTGATTCAACTTAGTTTTTTTCAGAGTTCCCAGTTGTCTTGAAGGCACCATAAATCCAGAGAACGCCAGACTTTGATGACAAAGTACTGCCGCGCCACCTTCCTGTTCAAGTGAGCACAGCACAACAAGGTGAGTCCAAAAATGTATTGAATGCCGATGCATAAATGCTGTAATATGCCAGGGAGATATGTATACTGTAGCTAAGAAAGTAATACTAAGTGTATGTTGTGTAGTAAGCTGTTAGTAGCCCATGTACCTCACCCTAATAATTTGGTCCCTTTCCCCCTCATAACTTAGCCTACTGTTCTGACTTGGTGGTGCACATGTAGCCTATAGCCTGTTTTAGAGAAATGTCATCATCGAATATTGTAAGAGCTTTCATTGTCTGCTTATATGCACCCTTTATTTATCCTACGGTTCTGACTTGGTGTACAGGGAGAGAACACTGTAAGAACGGCCCATGTTCTGAATTCTGTCGCTGTACATTTCAAAAAGTGCTGATCAAATATATTATATTGACTATGTCCGTCCTAGCTCGCTCATTAAGGTCTTAATTGAAATTACGGATTGCCTCTTATCCGCTCGTCGTTCCCTTATGCCATAGTTTGTACATCTCAATTGTTATATTGCTGTATATAGGTCCATCTCATTAGCATGTTAATTTATATAGGTCCATCTCATTAGCATCTTAATTTATATAGGTCCATCTCATTAGTATATTATTCAACATTTTAGGTAATGTTGGAATGATGCGTTTCATTGTTTTGCTTACTTAGTGTATCATAATTAGCTCATGTGCTTTTCTCCACAAGGAGGGATACTATATAATGTTGTTGGGTCTGTAACCATGAGGAGGGGATACTATATAATGTTGTTGGGTCTGTAACCATGAGGAGGGGATACTATATAATGCTGTTGGGTCTGTAACCACAAGGAGGGGATATTAGATAATGTTGTTGGGTCTGTAACCATGAGGAGGGGATACTATATAATGCTGTTGGGTCTGTAACCATGAGGAGGGGATACTATATAATGCTGTTGGGTCTGTAACCATGAGGAGGGGATACTATATAATGCTGTTGGGTCTGTAACCATGAGGAGGGGATACTATATAATGCTGTTGGGTCTGTAACCATGAGGAGGGGATACTATATAATGCTGTTGGGTCTGTAACCATGAGGAGGGGATACTATATAATGCTGTTGGGTCTGTAACCATGAGGAGGGGATACTATATAATGCTGTTGGGTCTGTAAGCATGAGGACGGGATACTATATAATGTTGTTGGGTCTGTAACCATGAGGATGGGATACTATATAATGTTGTTGGGTCTGTAACCATGAGGAGGGGATACTATATAATGTTGTTGGGTCTGTAACCATGAGGAGGGGATACTATATAATGCTGTTGGGTCTGTAACCATGAGGAGGGGATACTATATAATGTTGTTGGGTCTGTAACCATGAGGAGGGGATACTATATAATGCTGTTGGGTCTGTAACCATGAGGAGGGGATACTATATAATGTTGTTGGGTCTGTAACCATGAGGAGGGGATACTATATAATGCTGTTGGGTCTGTAACCATGAGGAGGGGATACTATATAATGTTGTTGGGTCTGTAACCATGAGGAGGGGATATTAGATAATGTTGTTGGGTCTGTAACCATGAGGAGGGGATACTATATAATGTTGTTGGGTCTGTAACCATGAGGAGGGGATACTATATAATGCTGTTGGGTCTGTAACCATGAGGAGGGGATACTATATAATGCTGTTGGGTCTGTAACCATGAGGAGGGGATACTATATAATGCTGTTGGGTCTGTAACCATGAGGAGGGGATACTATATAATGTTGTTGGGTCTGTAACCATGAGGAGGGGATACTATATAATGCTGTTGGGTCTGTAACCATGAGGAGGGGATACTAGATAATGCTGTTGGGTCTGTAACCATGAGGAGGGGATACTATATAATGTTGTTGGGTCTGTAACCATGAGGAGGGGATACTATATAATGCTGTTGGGTCTGTAACCATGAGGAGGGGATACTAGATAATGTTGTTAGGTCTGGAACCATGAGGAGGGGATACTATATAATGTTGTTGGGTCTGTAACCATGAGGATGGGATACTATATAATGTTGTCGGGTCTGTAACCATGAGGAGGGGATACTATATAATGCTGTTGGGTCTGTAACCATGAGGATGGGATACTATATAATGTTGTTGGGTCTGTAGCTATGAGGAGGGGATACTATATAATGTTGTTGGGTCTGTAACCATGAGGAGGGGATACTATATAATGTTGTGTTGTTGGGTCTGTAACCATGAGGAGGGGATACTATATAATGCTGTTGGGTCTGTAACCATGAGGAGGGGATACTATATAATGCTGTTGGGTCTGTAACCATGAGGAGGGGATACTATATAATGCTGTTGGGTCTGTAACCATGAGGAGGGGATACTATATAATGTTGTTGGGTCTGTAACCATGAGGAGGGGATACTATATAATGTTGTTGGGTCTGTAACCATGAGGAGGGGATACTATATAATGCTGTTGGGTCTGTAACCATGAGGAGGGGATACTATATAATGTTGTTGGGTCTGTAACCATGAGGAGGGGATACTATATAATGCTGTTGGGTCTGTAACCATGAGGATGGGATACTATATAATGCTGTTGGGTCTGTAACCATGAGGAGGGGATACTATATAATGTTGTTGGGTCTGTAACCATGAGGAGGGGATACTATATAATGCTGTTGGGTCTGTAACCATGAGGATGGGATACTATATAATGTTGTTGGGTCTGTAACCATGAGGAGGGATACTATATAATGTTGTTGGGTCTGTAACCATATGGAGGGGATACTATATAATGTTGTTGGGTCTGTAACCATGAGGAGGGGATACTATATAATGCTGTTGGGTCTGTAACCATGAGGAGGGATACTATATAATGTTGTTGGGTCTGTAACCATATGGAGGGGATACTATATAATGTTGTTTGCTCTGTAACCATGAGGAGGGGATACTATATAATGCTGTTGGGTCTGTAACCATGAGGGGATACTATATAATGTTGTTGGGTCTGTAACCATGAGGAGGGGATACTATATAATGCTGTTGGGTCTGTAACCATGAGGAGGGGATACTATATAATGCTGTTGGGTCTGTAACCACGAGGAGGGGATACTATATAATGTTGTTGAAGCCAGTAGGGTAGGGGGGGTGGGGGACAACTGAAGCTGTTGGGTCAGTAGGACATACAATGCTGTTGGGTCTGAAGCCGAGGAGGGGAACTATAT
>CM062480.1:72510771-72523271 GCA_031479575.1 Coregonus ussuriensis
CAACCACTAACTACAACCAGGAAGCCCTGGGAGCATGGAGCGCTTTACACACACAGAGAGGCATTCTGGGTAATATAATGGGATGGAGTGATGCGATTAGAGGAGAGGAGAACAAACAGCAGCTAATTACATAGTTAAACACCTCCCTCTCTCTCTCTACCTTCATCCATCCCTCCCTCCCTCCCTCCCTCCCTCCCCTCCTCTGTTCATTCTCCTCCTGCCAGAAAACAGGATCAGTGATCTGGTAAACAGCTGGAGGGTTCTGTCTCCTGTCTCTCCATCCTCTCCTGTCTCTGTGGTTCCGGAGTATTAAGGAACAGACCAGAATGCCGTTGGGAAGGAATACATGGTTATCCTTCTGATTCCCAGTGTTCCAGCTTCCCCACGTGTCCATAACTGTGTGTGTCCACACACATCTCCCCCCATTCTCCCCTGTGATCTCTGGCATCTAAAGGTGTTACCTGGTATAGACAGCTGGCATGTCTCCTCAACAGAAGAAGGGATTGAGATGTTACCTGGTATAGACAGCTGGCATGTCTCCTCAACAGAAGAAGTGATTGAGATGTTCACTTGTCTATTAATAGATAAATAACTATTTGTTTCTGTGTGTGTGTGTATATGAAACTAGTACCCCCAGGTTTTTTATTAAATATTGATTTATCTGTCTCTTCCCCTCCCTCTGTCTCTGTTTTCTACCCTCTCCCTCTCCTCTCCTCTGCCTCTCTTCCTCAATCATGTATTCCTATCTCTCCCTCCTTGTCTCCTCTCTCCCCATTCTTTCCTTTCCCCTCTCCTCCTCTCTCTCTCTCTCCCTCTCTCCCTCTCTCTCTGTCTCTCTCTCTCTCTCTCTCTCTCTCTCTCTCTCTCTCTCTCTCTCTCCCTCTCTCTCTGTCTCTCTCTCTCTCTCTCCCTCTCTCTTCCTCCCTCCTTCTCCCCACCTATCATTCTCTTCCTATCTCTCACTCCTTTCCTCCTTCACACCCCTACTTCTCTTCCCCCCTCTTTCTTCTCCCTCCCGCCCCCTTCCTGTAGGCGTGGAGTGGTCCTGAGCGTCTATTGGCTCTGGATGAGTTGATTGACAGCTGTGAGTCCAATCAGGTGAAGCACATGATGCAGGTTATTGAGCCTCAGTTCCAACGAGACTTCATCTCCCTGCTGCCCAAAGAGGTGAGAGGACACTCACACAGGACGGACACACACACACACACACACACACACACAGAGGACACACACACCCGCCGCTTGAGCCCAGTTCAAGCACCACTGTTCTCTGACATATAGATGTGATTCTGAGTTGTTAAGTGGTGATCAGGTGACCGGTCAGTGATATTCATGTGTTCCTGTCCTGTAGTTGGCCTTGTATGTCCTGACGTTCCTGGAGCCCGGAGATCTGATGCATGCTGCCCAGACCTGCTCCTACTGGAGGATACTGGCCGAGGATAACCTGCTGTGGAGGGAGAAGTGTAGGGAGGAGGGTACGATACACACACACACACACACACACACACACACACACACACACACATACACACACACACACATACACACACACACACACACACACACAGAGAGGACACACACACACACACACACACACACACACACACACACATACACACACATACACATACACACACACACACACACACACACACACACACACACACACACACACATACACATACACATACACACACACACACACGAGTGTAGGTTTTTTGAGGAGGGGTGCAACTCTCGCTCTCTTGAAGACGGAAGGGACATAGCCAGCGGTCAAGGATGAGTTGATGAGCGAGGTGAGGTAAGGGAGAAGGTCTCCGGAGATGGTCTGTAGAAAGAGAGGAGGGGATAGGGTCAAGCGGGCAGGTTGTTGGGCGGCCGGCCGTCACAAGATTTCAGCTGGAGAGAGAGGGGAGAAAGAAGTCAAAGCATATGGCTGATCAGTGGAGTCTGTTTCATCATAGCACCATAATCTGTTTCCCTTCCATGTGGGACTGATATTAACCTACTGATCAACAACGTTTACATAGAAGCTTCACTCCAGCAGGTCACGCCTGTATGGAAGGACATCATATATGCACTGCTGTTAGTTTGACAATATAAAATAACATCTGTTCAATGCAGATGGATCCAACGCAACGTCAGGATTTGTGATCACGGTTGCTTATGAAATTATTTTTCTTTCATTTTCCATGATCAGAAAAAAGTATTTTGTTCAGCTGTCAGGACTCATCTCTAAACCACTCAGCTGTCAGGACTCATCTCTAAACCACTCAGCTGTCAGGACTCATCTCTAAACCACTCAGCTGTCAGGACTCATCTCTAAACCACTCAGCTGTCAGGACTCATCTCTAAACCACTCAGCTGTCAGGACTCATCTCTAAACCACTCAGCTGTCAGGACTCATCTCTAAACCACTCAGCTGTCAGGACTCATCTCTAAACCACTCAGCTGTCAGGACTCATCTCTAAACCACTCAGCTGTCAGGACTCATCTCTAAACCACTCAGCTGTCAGGACTCATCTCTAAACCACTCAGCTGTCAGGACGAAATTCAAAACAACTCAATTGTCTAGTTGAGCAATCTGTGAAGAAATGGGCGGGTTGTAACTTGATCCTACTGCTACGATTGGATAGAGCGAGGCTATAACTCCGCTCCCTTTCACATCTCCTCACATCTCTCTCCATCGCCCACATCACTTGATGTTAACTGCTACTATGACAACTAGCTCAATGGCGATGTCATTTGATACCAGTCATAAATGAAGTGAGAACACACACACACACACACACACACGCGTGCGCTGATCTACCGCTTTTTTGGTCCATAAACATGCAGGAAGATTCTTACGTAGCTAAACCTATTGCCAACCTTTTAGTCAGGCATTTTGAAACGCTTCCTTCTTTCTCTATTACAACAATCATCTAATCCTTCTATCAACTGTCAATGTGTCAAATCGGAGGGCCTGTTGTCTGGACCTCTGGCAGTCTCTGTGGGGGTGCCACAGGGTTCAATTCTTGGGCCGACACTTTTCTCTGTGTATATCAATGATGTCGCTCTTGCTGCTGGTGACTCTCAGATCCACCTCTACGCAGACGACACCATTTTGGATACATCTGGCCCTTCATTGGACACTGTGTTAACAAACCTCCAAACGAGCTTCAATGCCATACAACAATCCTTCAGTAGCCTCCAACTGCTCTTAAACACTAGTAAAACTAAATGCATGCTCTTCAATCGAACGCTGCTTGCACCCACCCGCCCGCCCGACTAGAATCACTACTCTCGGCGGGTCTGACCTAGAGTATGTGGACAACTACAAATACCTAGGTGTCTGGTTAGACTGTAAACTCTCCTTCCAGACTCACATTAAGCATCTCCAATCAAAAGTTACATCTAGAATTGGCTTCCTATTTTGCATTAAAGCCTCCTTCACTCATGCTGCCAAACATGCCCTCGTAAAACTGACTATCCTACCGATCCTTGACTTCGGCGATGTCATTTACAAAATAGCCTCCAACACTCTACTCAGCAAATTGGATGTAGTCTATCACAGTGCCATCCGTTTTGTCTCCAAAGCCCCATATACTACCCACCATTGTGACCTGTACACTCTCGTTGGCTGGCCATCACTACATATTCGTCGCCAAACCCACTGGCTCCAGGTCATCTATAAATCACTGCTAGGCAAATCCCTGACTTATCTTAGCTCACTGGTCATCCCCAAAGCCAACACCTCCTTTGGCCGCCATTCCTTTCAGTTCTCTGCTGCAAATGACTGGAACTAACTGCAAAAATCTCTGAAGCTGGAGACACTTATCTCCCTCACTAACTTTAAGCATCAGTTGTCAGAGCAGCTTACCGATCACTGCACCTGTACACAGCCCATCTGTAATTAGCCCACCCAACTACCTCATCCCCATATTGTTATTTATTTTGCTAATTTGCACCCCAGTATCTCTATTTGCACATCATCTCTTGCACATCTCTCATTCCAGTCTTAATACTAATTGTAATTATTTTGCTCTATGGCCTATTTATTACCTTACCTCCATAACTTACTACATTTGCACACACTGTATATATATTTTCTGTTGTATTTTTGACTTTATGTTTTGTTTTACCCCATATGTAACTCTGTGTTGTTGTTTTTATCGCACTGCTTTGCTTTATCTTGGCCAGGTCGCAGTTGTAAATGAGAACTTGTTCTCAACTGGCTTACCTGGTTAAATAGAAAATAGAGGTTTTATGTCAGTAATGTTATTTATATAATAATATATAAATAACAGACGCTTTTATCCAAAGCGACTTACAGTCATGTGTGCATACATTTTTACGTATGGGTTTTAAGTCAGTAAGGTTATTTAACCCTGTGTATAGAGGTTTTATGTCAGTAATAATGTTATTTAACCCTGTGTATAGAGGTTTTAAGTCAGTAAGGTTATTTAACCCTGTGTATAGAGGTTTTATGTCAGTAATAATGTTATTTAACCCTGTGTATAGAGGTTTTATGTCAGTAATAATGTTATTTAACCCTGTGTATAGAGGTTTTAAGTCAGTAAGGTTATTTAACCCTGTGTGTAGAGGCTTTATGTCAGTAATAATGTTATTTAACCCTGTGTATAGAGGTTTTATGTCAGTAATTATGTTATTTAACCCTGTGTAACCAGGTATAGAAGAACCCCTGGTTGTGAAGAGGAGGGAGACTCTAAAACCTGAGTTTCTCCACTCACCCTGGAAGAGGGCCTACGTACAGCAACACCACATAGAGAGCAACTGGAGGACTGGAGATATCACCTCACCTAAGGTACTGGATAACATATAGAGAGGACTGGAGATATCACCTCACCTAAGGTACTGGATAACATATAGAGAGGACTGGAGGACTGGAGATATCACCTCACCTAAGGTACTGGATAACACATAGAGAGGACTGGAGATATCACCTCACCTAAGGTACTGTATAACACATAGAGAGGACTGGAGATATCACCTCACCTAAGGTACTGGATAACACATAGAGAGGACTGGAGATATCACCTCACCTAAGGTACTGGATAACATATAGAGAGGACTGGAGGACTGGAGATATCGCCTCACCTAAGGTACTGTATAACACATAGAGAGGACTGGAGATATCACCTCACCTAAGGTACTGACTGTATAACACATAGAGAGGACTGGAGGACTGGAGATATCACCTCACCTAAGGTACTGTATAACACATAGAGAGGACTGGAGATATCACCTCACCTAAGGTACTGACTGTATAACACATAGAGAGGACTGGAGGACTGGAGATATCACCTCACCTAAGGTACTGTATAACACATAGAGAGGACTGGAGATATCACCTCACCTAAGGTACTGTATAACACATAGAGAGGACTGGAGATATCACCTCACCTAAGGTACTGTATAACACATAGAGAGGACTGGAGATATCACCTCACCTAAGGTACTACAGTGCATTCTGAAAAGTATTCAGACCCCTTCCCTTTTTCCACATTTTGTTACGTTACAGCCTTATTATAAAATTTATAAAATTCAATCTACACACAATACCCTATAATGACTAAGCAACGTTTTTGCAAATCTATTAAAAATAAAAACATAAATACCTTATTTACATAAGTATTCAGACCCTTTGCTATGGACATGAAATTGAGCTCAGGTGCATCCTGTTTCCATTGATCATCCTTGAGATGTTTCTACAACTTGATTGAAGTCCACCTGTGGTAAATTCAATTGATTGGACATGATTTGGAAAGGCACACACCTGTCTATATAATGTCCAACAGTTGACAGTGCATGTTAGAGCAAAAACCAAGCCATGAGGTTGAAGGAATTGTCAGAAGAGCTCCGAGACAGGATTAGGTCGAGGCACAGATCTGGGGAAGGGTACAAAACAATTTCTGCAGCATTGAAGGTCCCCAAGAACACAGTGGCCTCTATCATTCTTAAATGGAAGAAGTTTGGAACCACCAAGACTCTTCCTAGAGCTGGCCGCCCGGCTAAACTGAGCAATCGGGGGAGAAGGACCTTGGTCAGGGAGGTGACCAAGAACCCAATGGTCACTCTGACACCGCTCCAAAGTTCCTCTGTGGAGATGGGAGAAACCTTCCAGAAGGACAACCATCTCTGCAGCACTCCACCAATCAGGCCTTTATGGTAGAGTGGCCAGAGGGAAGCCACTCCTCAGTAAAAGGTACATGACAGCCCGCTTGGAGTTTGCCAAAAGGCACCTAAAGGACTCTCAGACCATGAGAAACAAGATTCTCTGGTCTGATGAAACCAAGATTGAACTCTTTGGCCTGAATGCCAAGCGTCACATCTGGAGGAAACCTGGCACCATCCCTACGGTGAAGCATGGTGGTGGCAGCATCATGCTGTGGGGATGTTTTTCAGCTGCAGGGACTGGGAGACTAGTCAGGATCAAGGGAAAGATGAACGGAGCAAAGTACAGAGAGATCCTTGATGAAAACCTACTCCAGAGCGCTCAGGATCTCAGACTGGGGTGAAGGTTCACCTTCCAACAGGACAACGACCCTAAGTACACAGTCAAGACAACGCATGAGTGGCTTCGGGACAAGTCTCTGAATGTCCTTGAGTGGCCCAGACTTGAACCCGATGGAACATCTCTGGAGAGACCTGAAAATAGCTGTGCAGCGATGCTCCCCATCCAACCTGACAGAGTTTGAGAGGATCTGTAGAGAAGAACGGGAGAAACTCCCCAAATACAGGTGTGCCAAGCTTTTGCGTTATACCCAAGAAGACTTGGCTGTAATCGCTGCCAAAGGTGCTTCATCAAAGTACTGAGTAAAGGGTCTGAATATTTACACTACCAGTCAAAGGTTTGGACACTTATTCTATGTTTTTTCTTTATTTTCACTATTTTCTACATTGTAGAAAATAGTGAAGACATCAAAACTATGAAATAACACAGATGGAATCATGTAGTAACCAAAAAAAGTATTAAACAAATCAAAATATATTTTAGATTCTTCAAATTAGCCACCCTTTGCCTTGATGAAAGCTTTGCACACTCTTGGCATTCTCTCAACCAGCTTCAACTGGAATGCTTTTCCAACAGTCTTGAAGGAGTTCCCACATATGCTGAGCACTTGTTGGCTGCTTTTCCTTGACTCTGCTGTCCAACTCATCCCAAACCATCTCAATTGGGTTGATGTCAGGTGATTGTGGAGGTCAGGTCATCTGATGCAGCACTCCATCACTCTCCTTCTTGGTAATATAGCCCTTACACAGCCTGGAGGTGTGTTGGGTCGTTGTCCTGTTGAAAAACAAATGATAGTCCCACTAAACCCAAACCACATGGGATGGCGTATCGCTGCAGAATGCTGTGGTAGCCATGCTGGTTAAGTGTGCCTTGAATTCTAAATACATCACAGACAGTGTCACCAGCAAAGCACCCCCACACCATAACATCTCCTCCTCCATGCTTTACGGTGGGAAATACACATGCGGAGATCATCCGTTCACCTACTCTGCGTCTCACAAAGACACAGCGGTTGGAACCAAAAATCTCAAATTTGGATTCATCAGTCCAAAGGACAGATTTCCATCGATCTAATGTCCATTGCTCGTGTTTCTTGGCCTAAGCAAGTCTCTTCTTCTTATTGGTGTCCTTTAGTAGTGGTTTCTTTGCAGCAATTCGACCATGAAGGCCTGATTCACACAGTCCCTTCTGAACAGTCGATGTTGAGATGTCTGTTACTTGAACTCCGTGAAACATTTATTTGGGCTGCAATATCTGAGGCTGGTAACTAATGAACTTATCCTCTTCAGCAGAGGTAACTCTGGGTCTTCCTTTCCTGTGGCGGTCCTCATGAGAGCCAGTTTCATCATAGCGTTTGATGGTTTTTGTGACTGCACTTGAAGAAACTTTCAAAGTTCTTGAAATGTTCTGTATTGACTGACATTCATGTCTTAAAGTAATTATGGACTGTCGTTTCTCTTTGTTTATTTGAGCTGTTCTTGCCATAATATGGACTTGGTCTTTTACCAAATAGGGCTATCTTCTGTATACCCCCCCTACCTTGTCACATCACAACTGATTTGCTCAAACGGATTAAGAAGGAAAGAATTTCCACAAATAAACTTATAACAATGCACACCTGTTAATTGAAATGCATTTCAGGTGACTACCTCATGAAGCTGGTTGAGAGAATGCCAAGAGTGTGCAAAGCTGTCATGAAGGCAAAGGGTGGCTACTTTAAAGAATCTCAAATATAACATATACAGTGAGGGAAAAAAGTATTTGATCCCCTGCTGATTTTGTACGTTTGCCCACTGACAAAGACATGATCAGTCTATCATTTTAATGGTAGGTTTATTTGAACAGTGAGAGGCAGAATAACAACAAAAAAATCCAGAAAAACGCATGTCAAAAAATGTTATAAATTGATTTGCATTTTAATTAGGGAAATAAGTATTTGACCCCCTCTCAATCAGAAAGATTTCTGGCTCCCAGGAGTCTTTTATACAGGTTACAGGCAATGAGCTGAGATTAGGAGCACACTCTTAAAGGGAGTGCTCCTAATCTCAGCGTGTTACCTGTATAAACGACACCTGTCCACAGAAGCAATCAATCAATCAGATTCCAAACTCTCCACCATGGCCAAGACCAAAGAGCTCTCCAAGGATGTCAGGGACAAGATTGTAGACCTACACAAGGCTGGAATGGGCTACAAGACCATCGCCAAGCAGCTTGGTGAGAAGGTGACAACAGTTGGTGCGATTATTTGCAAATGGAAGAAACACAAAAGAACTGTCAATCTCCCTCGGCCTGAGGCTCCATGCAAGATCTCACCTCGTGGAGTTGCAATGATCATGAGAACGGTGAGGAATCAGCCCAGAACTACACGGGAGGATCTTGTCAATGATCTCAAGGCAGCTGGGACCATAGTCACCAAGAAAACAATTGGTAACACACTACGCCTTGAAGGACTGAAATCCTGCAGCGCCCGCAAGGTCCCCCTGCTCAAGAAAGCATATTTACAGGCCCGTCTGAAGTTTGCCAATGAACATCTGAATGATTCAGAGGAGAACTGGGTGAAAGTGTTGTGGTCAGATGAGACCAAAATCGAGCTCTTTGGCATCAACTCAACTCGCCGTGTTTGGAGGAGAAGGAATGCTGCCTATGACCCCAAGAACACCATCCCCACCGTCAAACATGGAGGTGGAAACATTATGCTTTGGGGGTGTTTTTCTGCTAAGGGGACAGGACAACTTCACCGCATCAAAGGGACGATGGACGGGGCCATGTACCGTCAAATCTTGGGTGAGAACCTCCTTCCCTCAGCCAGGGCATTGAAAATGGGTCGTGGATGGGTATTCCAGCATGACAATGACCCAAAACACACGGCCAAGGCAACAAAGGAGTGGCTCAAGAAGAAGCACATTAAGGTCCTGGAGTGGCCTAGCCAGTCTCCAGACCTTAATCCCATAGAATATCTGTAGAGGGAGCTGAAGGTTTGAGTTGCCAAACGTCAGCTTCGAAACCTTAACGACTTGGAGAAGATCTGCAAAGAGGAGTGGGACAAAATCCCTCCTGAGATGTGTGCAAACCTGGTGGCCAACTACAAGAAACGTCTGACCTCTGTGATTGCCAACAAGGGTTTTGCCACCAAGTACTAAGTCATGTTTTGCAGAGGGGTCAAATACTTATTTCCCTCATTAAAATGCAAATCAATTTATAACATTTTTGACATGCGTTTCTCTGGATTTTTGTTGTTATTCTGTCTACCTTTTTCCCTCACTGTATTTTGATTTGTTGAACAATTTTTTGGTTACTACATGATTCCATGTGTGTTATTTCATAGTTTTGATGTCTTCACTATTATTCTACAATGTAGAAAATAGTAAAAAAATAAAGAAAAACCCTGGAATGAGTAGGTGTGTCCAAACTTTTCACTGGTACTGGAATATTTCAGTTTTGTATTTTTAATACATTTGCAAAAATTTCAACAAAAAAAAACTATTTTTGCTTTGTCATTATTACATTTACATTTACATTTTAGTCATTTAGCAGACGCTCTTATCCAGAGCGACTTACAGGAGCAATTAGGGTTAAGTGCCTTGCTCAAGGGCACATTAACGTCATTTAGCAGACGCTCTTAGCCAGAGCGACTCACAAATTGGTGCGTTCACCCTATAGCCAGTGGGATAACCACTTTACAATTTGGGGCGGGGGGGGGGGTTAGAAGGAATACTTTATCCTATCCCAGGTATTCCTTAAAGAGGTGGGGTTTCAAATGTCTCCGGAAGGTGGTGAGTGACTCCGCTGTCCTGGCGTCGTGAGGGAGCTTGTTCCACCATTGGGGTGCCAGAGCAGCGAACAGTTTTGACTGGGCTGAGCGGGAGCTATGCTTCCGCAGAGGAAGGGGAGCCAGCAGGCCAGAGGTGGATGAACGCAATGCCCTCGTTTGGGTGTAGGGACTGATCAGAGCCTGAAGGTACAGAGGTGCCGTTCCCCTCACTGCTCCATAGGCAAGCACCATGGTCTTGTAGCGGATGCGAGCTTCAACTGGAAGCCAGTGGAGTGTGCGGAGGAGGGGGGGTGACGTGAGAGAACTTGGGAAGGTTGAACACCAGACGGGCTGCGGCATTCTGGATGAGTTGTAGGGGTTTAATGGCACAGGCAGGGAGGCCAGCCAACAGCGAGTTGCAGTAGTCCAGACGGGAGATGACAAGTGCCTGGATTAGGACCTGTGCCGCTTCCTGTGTAAGGCAGGGTCGTACTCTCCGAATGTTGTAGAGCATGAACCTGCAGGAGCGGGTCACCGCCTTGATGTTGGCGGAGAACGACAGGGTGTTGTCCAGGGTCACGCCTAGGCTCTTCGCACTCTGGGAGGAGGACACAGCGGAGTTGTCAACCGTGATGGCGAGATCATGGAACGGGCAGTCCTTCCCCGGGAGGAAGAGCAGGGTATTGTGTGTAGGTTGATGAGGGGAAAATATCGATTTCATCCATTTTAGAATAAGGCTGTAACGTAACAAAATGGGGAAGAAGTCAAGGGGACTTTCCGAATGCATGTATACAGGTGTGTGTTGAGGGGTCAAGTGTCCAGTTAAATTGGATTAAAGGCTTGTTGTATAATCTCTCTGGATTTTCATTCTCTCTTTTCCTCTCTCTCAGCTGTTAAAAGGTCATGATGATCATGTGATCACGTGTCTGCAGTTCTGTGGTGACCTCATAGTCAGTGGTTCTGACGACAACACTCTCAAAGTCTGGTCTGCCCTCACTGGCAAGGTAAGGCGATGAACACACACACGTCTATGTTTTAATGTAGAGGGGGACATTTACATTTTACATTTTCGTCATTTAGCAGACGCTCTTATCCAGAGCGACTTACAAATTGGTGCATTCACCTTATGATAGCCAGTGGGACAACCACTTTACAATATATCAAATTTTTATTTTATTTTTTGGTGGGGTAGGGGGAGGGTAGAAGGATTACTTTTATCCTATCCCAGGTATTCCTTAAAGAGGTGGGGTTTCAAGTGACTCCGCTGTCCTGGCGTCGTGAGGGAGCTTGTTCCACCATTGGGGTGCCAGACCAGCGAACAGATTTGACTGGGCTGAGCGGGAACTGTGCTTCCGCAGAGGTAGGGGGGCCAGCAGGCAGAGGTGGAAGAACGCAATGCCCTCGTTTGGGTGTAGGGTCTGATCAGAGCCTGAAGGTACGGAGGTGCCGTTCCCCTCACAGCTCCGTAGGCAAGCACCATGGTCTTGTAGCAGATGCGGGCTTCAACTGGAAGCCAGTGGAGTGTGCGGAGGAGCGGGTGACGTGAGAGAACTTGGGAAGGTTGAACACCAGACGGGCTGCAGCGTTCTGGATGAGTTGTAGGGGTTTAATGGCACAGGCAGGGAGCCCAGCCAACAGCGAGTTGCAGAAATCCAGATGGGAGATGACAAGTGCCTGGACTAGGACCTGTGCCGCTTCCTGTGTAAGGTAGGGTCGTACTCTGCGAATGTTGTAGAGCATGAACCTGTAGGATCGGGTCACCGCTTTGATGTTAGCGGAGAACGACAGGGTGTTGTCCAGGGTCACGCCAAGGTTCTTTGCACTCTGTGAGGAGGACACGACAGAGTTGTCGACCGTGATGGCGAGATCATGGAGCGGGCAGTCCTTCCCCGGGAAGAAGAGCAGCTCCGTCTTGCCGAGGTTCAGCTTGAGGTGGTGATCCGTCATCCACACTGATATGTCTGCCAGACATGCAGAGATGCGATTCGCCACCTGGTTATCAGAAGGGGGAAAGGAGAAGATTAGTTGTGTATCGTCAGCGTAGCAATGATAGGAGAGGCCATGTGAGGATATGACAGAGCCAAGTGACTTGGTGTATAGAGAGAATAGGAGAGGGCCTAGAACTGAGCCCTGGGGGACACCAGTGGTGAGAGCACGTGGTGCGGAGACAGATTCTCGCCACGCCACCTGGTAGGAGCGACCTGTGAGGTAGGACGCAATCCAAGAGTGAGC
>CM062480.1:72528271-72565771 GCA_031479575.1 Coregonus ussuriensis
AAATATGAACAGTATCAACACCCAAAATGAGTACTCGAACCTATTTCAGTCCAAGTCAAGCACTAATAAGAAGTAATCAGGTAGGCCTATTTTATGACGTTTCCACTGGATCAGAGCATGATATTTTTCCCTTTCACGCTGAATGGTTATCCAAAGGGAGAGAGCTGGAAAGATTTTTCAAATACACTGAGGAACTATTGTCATTCTCAATGGATGTAAAAACAGACTTCGTTCCCTTGATGTTTGAGGTGAAGAAAACATTACTTTGAGAAGCTCCACAGCTCATTAGTGGTGGTGTGTTAAGCCAATCAGAAATACTATCAGATCCCCAAATGGGCACATTTATAAGCCTACATCTGCATGCAGGCCAGGTAGCCTATAGGCTTACTTCTATGTGTAATCAGGTGTGTGTCATTACTCAACATTGACAGGAACTCTCCAAACAAATAACAACAAAAATTACAAAACTCGCAAATCAAGACTTGTTTCTCACAAGTGTAGCATGGGTTGTGCGCTCTGCAAACAACGTGTCCACTCAGACAATGACAAGGGTAAAAGACTGGAATAATAATATATTGAATGCATTAAAATAAATGACCATAACCAAAGTAACAAACATTACAGATTTAGAAATGATTAACGGTAATGTACTACTGGTGATGTATATCAATTCCCCATTACATATATTTACATTTTAATCATTTAGCAGACGCTCTTATCCAGAGCGACTTACAGTTAGTGAGTGCATACATTTTTCATACTGGCCCCCCCCCGTGGGAAACGAACCCACAACCCTGGCGTTGCAAACGTCATGCTCTACCAACTGAGCTACAGGGGACTATACACTAACAATCAAATGCAAACAATGTAGTTGTGAAACAATGAATGTGCACAAATTTGCGGGAGAGACCGCATTCTGGAGAGAGAAGTGCATCATGGTCAATCCAACGTCTGCATTGTGACGGTGATACGGCTTCAGCAGAAGTCAGGGCATTCATACTTCTTGCGCTTCGTGGAGCAGAGCAGAGCTGTTGTCAAGGAAGTGAGTTTGTGTTTATACAGGATGTACCGCCCCCACATACCGTCAACCAATCATGTCAATGCGGAGCTATACAGAGCCCTCCACATTGTTACAACATTTTGGAGGCGCATGGGTACTGAGCTCGATTTTGGCCTCTGCATGCCTCTGGAGCCTCCGACCACATTTTCTGATCAAGCATAAATTGGCTTTTATTATTATTATTTTATTATTGCTGGATAAGTTTAGATTGGGGTCACTTAGAAATGTCCTTGTTTTCAAAAGAAAAGCAATTTTGTTTGTCCATTAAAATAACATCAAATTGATCAGAAATACAGTGTAGATATTGTTAATGTTGTAAATGGCTATTGTAGCTGGAAACGGCTGATTTTCTATGGAATATCTACATAGGCGTACAGAGGCCCATTATCAGCAACCATCAGTCCTGTGTTCCAATGGCACGTTGTGTTTGCTAATCCAAGTTTAGCATTTTAAAAGGCTAATTGATCATTAGAAAACCCTTTTGCAATTATGTTAGCACAGCTGAAAACTGTTGTGCTGATTAAAGAAGCAATAAAACTGGCCTTCTTGAGACTAGTTGAGTATCTGGAGCATCAGCAATTGTGGGTTCGATTACAGGCTCAAAATGGCCAGAAACAAATAACCTTCTTCTGAAACTCGTCAGTCTATTCTTGTTCTGAGAAATGAAGGCTATTCCATGTGAGAAATTACCAAGAAACTGAAGATCTCGTACAACGCTGTGTACTACTCCCTTCACAGAACAGCGCAAACTGGCTCTAACCAGAATAGAAAGAGCAGTGGGAGGCCCCGGTGCACAACTGAGCAAGAGGACAAATACATTAGAGTGTCTAGTTTGAGAAACAGACGCCTCACAGGTCCTCAACTGGCAGCTTCATTAAATAGTACCCGCAAAACACCAGTCTCAACGTCAACAGTGAAGAGACGACTCCGGGATGCTGACCTTCTAGGCAGAGTTGCAAAGAAAAAGCCATATCAAAAGAAAAGATTAAAGATGGGCAGTCTGAGATATGGCTTTTTTTTTTTTGCAACTCTGCCTAGAAGGTCAGCGTCCCGGAGTCGCCTCTTCACTGTCGACGTATATATATACAGTTGAAGTCGGAAGTTTACATACACCTTAGCCAAATACATTTAAACTCAGTTTTTCACAATTCCTGACATTTAATCCTAGTAAAAATTCCCTGTCTTAGGTTAGTTAGGATCATCACTTTATTTTAAGAATGTGAAATGTCAGAATAATAGTAGAGAGAGTGATTTATTTCAGCTTTTATTTCTTTCATCACATTCCCAGTGGGTCAGAAGTTTACATACACTCAATTAGTATTTGGTAGCATTGCCTTTAAATTGTATAACTTGGGTCAAACGTTTCGGGTAGCCTTCCACAAGCTTCCCACAATAAGTTGGGTGAATTTTGGTCCATTCCTCCTGACAGAGGTGGTGTAACTGAGTCAGGTTTGGAGGCCTCCTTGCTCGCACACGCTTTTTTCAGTTCTGCCCACAAATGTTCTATAGGATTGAGGTCAGGGCTTTGTGATGGCCACTCCAAAACCTTGACTTTGTTGTCTTTAAGCCATTTTGCCACAACTTTAGAAGTATGCTTGGGGTCATTGTCCATTTGGAAGACCCATTTGCGACCAAGCTTTAACTTCCTGACTGATGTCTTGAGATGTTGCTTCAATATATCCACATAATTTTCCTTCCTCATGATGCCATCTATTTTGTGAAGTGTACCAGTCCCTCCTGCAGCAAAGCCCCCCCACATCATGATGCTGCCACCCCCGTGCTTCACGGTTGGGATGGTGTTCTTCGGCTTGCAAGCACCCCCTTTTTCCTCCAAACATAACGATGGTCATTATAGCCAAACAGTTCTATTTTTGTTTCATCAGACCAGAGGACATTTCTCCAAAAAGTACGATCTTTGTCCCCATGTGCAGTTGCAAACCGTAGTCTGGCTTTTTTATGGCGGTTTTGGAGCAGTGGCTTCTTCCTTGCTGAGCGGCCTTTCAGGTTATGTCGATATAGGACTTGTTTTACTGTAGATACTTTTGTACCTGTTTCCTCCAGCATCTTCACAAGGTCCTTTGCTGTTGTTCTGGGATTGATTTGCACTTTTCGCACCAAAGTACGTTCATCTCTAGGAGACAGAACGCGTCTCCTTCCTGAGCGGTATGACGGCTGCGTGGTCCCATGATGTTTATACTTGCGTACTATTGTTTGTACAGATGAACGTGGTTCCTTCAGGCGTTTGAAAATTGCTCCCAAGGATGAACCAGACTTGTGGAGGTCTACCTTTTTTATTCTGAGGTCTTGGCTGATTTCTTTTGATTTTTCCATGATGCTAACTGTGCCACTAGAGATCCTGGTTCGAATCCAGGCTCTGTCGCAGCCGGCCGCGACCGGGAGACTCATGGGCGGTGCACAATTGGCCCAGCGTCGTCCGGGGTAGGGGAGGGAATGGCCGGCAAGGATGTAGCTCAGTTGATAGAACATGGCGTTTGCAACGCCAGGGTTGTGGGTTTGATTCCCACGGGGGGCCAGTATATAAAAAATAAAAAATAAAAAAAATTCACTAACTGTAAGTCGCTCTGGATAAGAGCGTCTGCTAAATGACTAAAATGTAATGTAATGCCAAGCAAAGAGGCACTGAGTTTGAAGGTAGGCCTTGAAATACATCCACAGGTACACCTCCAATTGACTCAAATTATGTCAATTAGCTTATCAGATGCTTCTAAAGCCATCATTTTCTGGAATTTTCCAAGCTGTTTAAAGGCACAGTCAACTTAGTGTATGTAAACTTCCGACCCACTGGAATTGTGATACAGTGAATTATAAGTGAAATAATCTGTCTGTAAACAATTGTTGGAAAAATTACTTGTGTCATGCACAAAATAGATGTCCTAACCGACTTGCCAAAACTATAGTTTGTTAACAAGAAATGTGTGGAGTGGTTGAAAAACGAGTTTTAATGACTCTAACCTAAGTGTATGTAAACTTCCGACTTCAACTGTATACATATACAGTACCAGTCAAAAGTTTGGACACACCTACTCATTCAAGGGTTTTTCTTTACTTTTACTATTTTCTACATTGTAGAATAATAGTGAAGACATCAAAACTATGAAATAACACAGATGGAATCATGTAGTAACCAAAAAAGAGTCAAACAAATCAAAATATATTTTATATTTGACATTCTTCAAAGTAGCCACCCTTTGCCTTGATGACAGCTTTGCACACTCTTGGCATTCTCTCAACCAGCTTCATGAGGTAGTCACTCTTGGCATTCTCTCAACCAGCTTCATGAGGTACTCACTCTTGGCATTATATCTACAGTGGGGGGAAAAAAAGTATTTAGTCAGCCACCAATTGTGCAAGCTCTCCCACTTAAAAAGATGAGAGGCCTGTAATTTTCATCATAGGTACACGTCAACTATGACAGACAATCACATTGTAGGAGTTTTAATGAATTTATTTGCAAATTAAGGTGGAAAATAAGTATTTGGTCAATAACAAACATTTCTCAATACTTTGTTATATACCCTTTGTTGGCAATGACACAGGTCAAATATTTTTTGTAAGTCTTCACAAGGTTTTCACACACTGTTGCTGGTATTTTGGCCCATTCCTCCATGCAGATCTCCTCTAGAGCAGTGATGTTTTGGGGCTGTCGCTGGGCAACACGGACTTTCAACTCCCTCCAAAGATGTTCTATGGGGTTGAGATCTGGAGACTGGCTAGGCCACTCCAGGACCTTGAAATGCTTCTTACGAAGCCACTCCTTCGTTGCCCGGGCGGTGTGTTTGGGATCATTGTCATGCTGAAAGACCCAGCCACGTTTCATCTTCAATGCCCTTGCTGATGGAAGGAGGTTTTCACTCAAAATCTCACGATACATGGCCCCATTCATTCTTTCCTTTACACGGATCAGTCGTCCTGGTCCCTTTGCAGAAAAACAGCCCCAAAGCATGATGTTTCCACCCCCATGCTTCACAGTAGGTATGGTGTTCTTTGGATGCAACTCAGCCTTCTTTGTCCTCCAAACACGACGAGTTGAGTTTTTACCAAAAAGTTATATTTTGGTTTCATCTGACCATATGACATTCTCCCAATCCTCTTCTGGATCATCCAAATGCACTCTAGCAAACTTCAGACGGGCCTGGACATGTACTGGCTTAAGCAGGGGGACACGTCTGGCACTGCAGGATTTGAGTCCCTGGCGGCGTAGTGTGTTACTGATGGTAGGCTTTGTTACTTTGGTCCCAGCTCTCTGCAGGTCATTCACTAGGTACCCCCGTGTGGTTCTGGGATTTTTGCTCACCGTTCTTGTGATCATTTTGACCCCACGGGGCTGAGATCTTGCGTGGAGCCCCAGATCGAGGGAGATTATCAGTGGTCTTGTATGTCTTCCATTTCCTAATAATTGCTCCCACAGTTGATTTCTTCAAACCAAGCTGCTTACCTATTGCAGATTCAGTCTTCCCAGCCTGGTGCAGGTCTACAATTTTGTTTCTGGTGTCCTTTGACAGCTCTTTGGTCTTGGCCATAGTGGAGTTTGGAGTGTGACTGTTTGAGGTTGTGGACAGGTGTATTTTATACTGATAACAAGTTCAAACAGGTGCCATTAATACAGGTAACGAGTGGAGGACAGAGGAGCCTCTTAAAGAAGAAGTTACAGGTCTGTGAGAGCCAGAAATCTTGCTTGTTTGTAGGTGACCAAATACTTATTTTCCACCATAATTTGCAAATAAATTCATTAAAAATCCTACAATGTGATTTTCTGGAATTTTTTTCTCAATTTGTCTGTCATAGTTGACGTGTACCTATGATGAAAATTACAGGCCTCTCTCATCTTTTTAAGTGGGAGAACTTGCACAATTGGTGGCTGACTAAATACTTTTTTCCCCCACTGTATGTTGTGTGGATTCTATTCTCTCTAACTCTCCCTCCCTCCCTCTATCTCCCCTATCTATCTCCCCCTCCCCCCCTCTCTCCCTCCCCCTCCTCCTCCCCCTCCTCTCCCCTCTCTCCCCCCAGGGTGGTGAGCGGTAGTCGTGATGCTACGTTGCGTCTGTGGGATGTAGATTCTGGCGAGTGTCTCCACGTCCTAACGGGTCATGTGGCGGCGGTGCGGTGTGTCCAGTACGACGGGCGCAGGGTGGTCAGCGGAGGATACGACTTCATGGTCAAAGTCTGGGACCCTGAGACAGAGACCTGTCTACACACACTACAGGGACACACTAACAGAGTCTATTCACTACAGGTAGGAATATACACACTAACAGAGTCTATTCACTACAGGTAGGAATATACACACTGACAGAGTCTATTCACTACAGGTAGGAATATACACACTAACAGAGTCTATTCACTACAGGTAGGAATATACACACTGACAGAGTCTATTCACTACAGGTAGGAATATACACACTAACAGAGTCTATTCACTACAGGTAGGAATATACACACTAACAGAGTCTATTCACTACAGGTAGGAATATACACACTGACAGAGTCTATTCACTACAGGTAGGAATATACACACTTATGAAACGGTTCATATAGTTGCTTTTCGTTAATTGTTTGTCTTGTGAAATCAACATTGTTTTTACATTTAGCTGATTAATTTCCTTCACCAATTAGCGTGGATAGAGCAGCTTGCTATGGAATGGGGTAAGCTAGTTGTTTACATGATGAGACTGAAGTGTCACGGCTGGGGAGATGGTGAGAGAGAGGGGTGGACATGGAAGGGGTGAACATCATGACGTGAACTATTACTAGCATCAAAACTTCACTAGATGGAATATTGTTGGAACAGAAAATAACAATATTAATGGATGAAAATAATGGTTCTGTTCCGGAATACTAAAGATAACTGTCTGTCCCGGTTCTGTTTCCGTTCCTCTGAAAATGTTGTTATGAACCGGTTCCAACCCCTGGTTAGAACACACCCACACACAACTGACTTCCTGGAATCTCCCGGTCTCTATCTCTTCTTCTCCTCTCTGGTCTGTAGTTAATAGTTTCACTTCTAATCTTCCTCCTCCTCTCCTCCAGTTTGACGGTGTCTACGTGGTCAGTGGATCTCTGGACACCTCCATCAGAGTATGGGACATAGAGACAGGGGGGTGTGTCCACACGCTGACCGGCCACCAATCACTGACCAGTGGTATGGAACTAAAGAACAACATCCTGGTCTCTGGCAACGCGGACTCTACAGTCAGGGTGTGGGATATACGGACAGGACAGTGTCTCCACACACTACAAGGTGAGATTATACACACTGTATATACAGCAGTATGTGGACTTCCCCATTAGTGGATTCGGCTATTTCAGCCACACCTGTTGCTGACAGGTGTATAAAATCGAGCACACATCCATGCAATCTCCATAGTAAATCATTGGCAGTAGAATGGCCTGTACTGAAGAGCTCAGTGACTTTCAACGTGTCACCGTCATAGGATGCCATCTTTCCATCAAGTCAGTCTGTCACATTTCTGCCCTGCTAGAGCTGCCCCGGTCAACTGTAAGTGCTGTTATTGGGAAGTGGAAACGTCTAGGAGCAACAACGGCTCAGCCGCGAAGTGGTAGGTCACACAAGCTCACGGAACGGGACCGCAGAGTGCTGAAGTGTGTAAAAATGGTCTGTCCTCGGTTGCAACACTCACTACCGAGTTCCAAACTGCCTCTGGAAGCAATGTCAGAACAATAACTGTTCGTCGGGAGCTTCATGAAATGGGTTTCCATGGCCGAGCAGCCGCACACAAGCCTAAGATCACCATGCGCAATGCCAAGCGTCGGCTGGAGTGGTGTAAATCTCACCGCCATTGGACTCTGGAGCATTGGAAACGCGTTCTCTGGAGTGATTAATCACACTTCACCATCTGGCAGTTCGACGGACAAATCTGTTTTTGGCGGATGCCAAGAAAACGCTACCTGCCCCAATGCATAGTGCCAACTGTAAAGTTTGGTGGAGGAGGAATAATGGTCTGGGACTGTTTTTCATTGTTCGCACTAGGCCCCTTAGTTCCAGTGAAGGGAAATCTTAACGCTACAGCATACAATTACATTCTAGATGATTCTGTCCTTCCAACTTTGTGGCAACAGTTTGGGAAAGTGGTTTGTCGTGATCGGTGTAGAAGAACTTGACTGGCCTGCACAGAGCCCTGACCTCAACCCCATCTAACACCTTTGGGATGAATTGAAACGCTGACTGCGAGCCAGGCATAATCGCCCAACATCAGTGCCCGACCTCACTAATGCTCTTGTGGCTGAATGGAAGCAAGTCCCTGCAGCAATGTTCCAACATCTAGTGGAAAGCCTTCCCAGAAGAGTGGAGGCTGTTATAGCAGCAAAGGGGGGCACCAACTCCATATTAATGACCATGATTTAGGAATAAGATGTTCGATGAGCAGGTGTCCACATACTTTTGATGATGTAGTGTACACACACTGAAGTATCTCTAAAGGATACAGTCGTGGTCAAATGTTTTGAGAATGACACAAATATGAATTTTCACAAAGTCTGCTGCCTCAGTTTTTATGATGGCAATTTGCATATACTCCAGAATGTTATGAAGAGTGATCAGATGAATTGCAATTAATTGCAAAGTCCCTCTTTGCCATGAAAATGAACTTAATCCCCAAAAAACATTTCCACTGCATTTCAGCCCTGCCACAAAAGGACCAGCTGCCATCATGTCAGTGATTCTCTCGTTAACACAGGTGAGAGTGTTGACGAGGACAAGGCTGGAGATCACTCTGTCATGCTGATTGAGTTAGAATAACAGACTGGAAGCTTTAAAAGGAGGGTGGTGCTTGAAATCATTGTTCTTCCTCTGTTAACCATGGTTACCTGCAAGGAAACACATGCCGTCATCATTGCTTTGCACAAAAAGGGCTTCACAGGCAAGGATATTGCTGCTAGTAAGATTGCACCTAAATCAACCATTTATCAAATCATCAAAAACTTCAAGGAGAGAGGTTCAATTGTTGTGAAGAAGGCTTCAGGGCGCCCAAGAAAGTCCAGCAAGTGCCAGGACCGTCTCCTAAAGTTGATTCAGCTGCGTGATCGGGGCACCACCAGTGCAGAGCTTACTCAGGAATGGCAGCAGGCAGGTGTGAGTGCATCTGCACGCACAGTGAGGCAAAGACTTTTGGAGGATGGCCTGGTGTCATGAAGGGCAGCGAGGAAGCCACTTCTCTCCAGGAAAAATCATCAGGGACAGACTGATATTCTGCAAAAGGTACAGGGATTGGACTGCTGAGGACTGGGGTAAATTCATTTTCTCTGATGAATCCCCTTTCCGATTGTTTGGGGCATCCAGAAAAAAGCTTGTCCAGAGAAGACAAGGTGAGCGCTACCATCAGTCCTGTGTCATGCCAACAGTAAAGCATCCTGAGACCATTCATATGTGGGGTTGCTTCTCAGCCAAGGGAGTGGGCTCACTCAATGTTGCCTAAGAACACAGCCATGAATAAAGAATGGTACCAACACTTCCTCCGAGAGCAACTTCTCCCAACCATCCACGAACAGTTTGGTGACGAACAATGCCTTTTCCAGCATGATGGAGCACCTTGCCATAAGGCAAAAGTGATAACTAAGTGGCTCGGGGAACAAAACATTGACATTTTGGGTCCATGGCCAGGAAACTCCCCAGACCTTAATCCCATTGAGAACTTGTGGTCAATCCTCAAGAGGCGGGTGGACAAACAAAAACCCACAAATTCTGACAAACTCCAAGCATTGATTATGCAAGAATGGGCTGCCATCAGTCAGGATGTGGCCCAGAAGTTAATTGACAGCATGCCAGGGCAGATTGCAGAGGTCTTGAAAAAGAAGGGTCAACACTGCAAATATTGACTCTTTGCATAAACTTAATGTAATTGTCAATAAAAGCCTTTGACACTTATGGAATGCTTGTAATTATACTTCAGTATACCATAGTAACATCTGACAAAAATATCTCAGAACACTGAAGCAGCAAACTTTGTGGAGACCAATAATTGTGTAATTCTCAAAACTTTTGACCACGACTCTGGACTCTACTGTCAGGCTCTGGGATATCAGGACGGAGTGTTAAAGAAAGGACATTAAGGAAATGAGGGGGGGTTGAGAGCTGAAGGTCTCGTTAGTAACAGTGTTATTAAAAGTATTATTGAAACATGTTCTCAGAACGTTATTTAATTACCTTCAAATAACCTATAATTTCCGTTAATTATTAATTAAACCTCCCAAGAAAAATTTCAGGGAACCATAGAAAAACTTTATCAGAACCTCCCTGCAACCAATAAATGTATGTTCCCAAAACAGGCTAAATGTTCAGTTCTGTTCTCAGAACGTTTCCGTCTTACCGGTCAGGAATCCTATGGGTTCGTTTCCAGAGCCAATGGGAAACCAAAAACGTACGTTCCCACAACTTCCAAGGAACCAAATGTGCTTGCTGGGTCTCTCTCTATCTCTCTATCTCTCTCTATATCTATCTATCTATCTATCTATCTATCTCTATCTCTCTCTATATCTATCTATCTCTATCTCTATCTCTATCTCTATCTCTATCTCTATCTCTATCTCTATCTCTATCTCTATCTCTATCTCTATCTCTATCTCTATCTCTATCTCTATCTCTATCTCTATCTCTATCTCTATCTCTATCTCTATCTCTATCTCTATCTCTATCTCTATCTCTCTCTCTCTCTCTCTCTCTCTCTCTCTCTCTCTCTCTCTCTCTCTCTCTCTCTCTCTCTCTCTCTCTCTCTCTCTCTCTCTCTCTCTCTCTCTCTCTCTCTCTCTCTCTCTCTCTCTCTCTCTCTCTCTCTCTCTCTCTCTCTCTCTCTCTCTCTCTCTCTCTCTCTCTCTCTCTCATATATATATATCTCTCATATATATATATCTCTATCGGACCCCCATAAGCACAAGTCGGCAGTAACCTGTCTCCAGTTCCCCTACTATAACTAACTCTTTCTCTTCTCCTCTCTCCTCTCCCCTCTCAATTTAAGGGCTTTATTGGCTTGGGAAACATATGTTAACATTGCCAAAGCAAGTGAAGTAGATAATAAACAAAAGTGAAATAAATATTAACAGTAAACATTACACTCAGAAGTTCCAAAATAATAAAGACATTTCATATTATCTCTCCTCTCCTCTCCTCTCTCTTTCTCCTCCTCTCCTCTCCTCTCCTCTCTCTTTCTCCTCCTCTCCCCTCTCCTCTCCTCTCCTCTCCTCTCTCTTTCTCCTCCTCTCCCCTCTCTTTCCTCTCCTCTCTCTCTCCCCCTCTCTCTCCAGGTCCCCATAAGCACCAGTCGGCAGTAACCTGTCTCCAGTTCTCTCGCTCCCTGGTGGTCTCTTCATCAGATGACGGTACAGTGAAGCTGTGGAGCCTGGCGACGGGGGAGTGGCTCAGAGACCTGGTGGCTCTGCAGAGTGGAGGATCTGGGGGAGTGGTCTGGAGGATCAGGTAAAGGACTAGGAAACACACACACACACACACCATACACACACACCATGTACACACACCATACACACACCATATACACACACCACACACACACACCATACACACACACCATGTACACACACCATATACACACACCATACACACACGGGAGTGGCTCAGAGACCTGGTGGCTCTGCAGAGTGGAGCCTCTCTCCAGGGTGTCTAACACCAGACTGGTAACACTAACCCTCTCTCTCTCCTCTCTCCAGGGTGTCTAACACCAGACTGGTAACACTAACCCTCTCTCTCCTCTCTCCAGGGTGTCTAACACCAGACTGGTAACACTAACCCCTCTCTCTCCTCTCTCCAGGGCGTCTAACACCAGACTGGTAACACTAACCCTCTCTCTCTCCTCTCTCCAGGGTGTCTAACACCAGACTGGTAACACTAACCCTCTCTCTCTCCTCTCTCCAGGGTGTCTAACACCAGACTGGTAACACTAACCCTCTCTCTCTCCTCTCTCCAGGGTGTCTAACACCAGACTGGTAAAAATAACAGTAACCCTCTCTCTCTCCTCTCTCCAGGGTGTCTAACACCAGACTGGTAACACTAACCCTCTCTCTCTCCTCTCTCCAGGGTGTCTAACACCAGACTGGTAACACTAACCCTCTCTCTCTCCTCTCTCCAGGGTGTCTAACACCAGACTGGTAACACTAACCCTCTCTCTCTCCTCTCTCCAGGGTGTCTAACACCAGACTGGTAACACTAACCCTCTCTCTCTCCTCTCTCCAGGGTGTCTAACACCAGACTGGTAACACTAACCCTCTCTCTCTCCTCTCTCCAGGGTGTCTAACACCAGACTGGTAACACTAACCCTCTCTCTCCTCTCTCCAGGGTGTCTAACACCAGACTGGTAACACTAACCCTCTCTCTCTCCTCTCTCCAGGGTGTCTAACACCAGACTGGTAACACTAACCCTCTCTCTCTCCTCTCTCCAGGGTGTCTAACACCAGACTGGTAACACTAACCCTCTCTCTCTCCTCTCTCCAGGGTGTCTAACACCAGACTGGTAACACTAACCCTCTCTCTCTCCTCTCTCCAGGGTGTCTAACACCAGACTGGTAACACTAACCCTCTCTCTCTCCTCTCTCCAGGGTGTCTAACACCAGACTGGTAACACTAACCCTCTCTCTCTCCTCTCTCCAGGGTGTCTAACACCAGACTGGTAACACTAACCCTCTCTCTCTCCTCTCTCCAGGGTGTCTAACACCAGACTGGTAACACTAACCCTCTCTCTCTCCTCTCTCCAGGGTGTCTAACACCAGACTGGTAACACTAACCCTCTCTCTCTCCTCTCTCCAGGGTGTCTAACACCAGACTGGTAACACTAACCCTCTCTCTCCTCTCTCCAGGGTGTCTAACACCAGACTGGTAACACTAACCCTTTCTCTCTCCTCTCCAGGGTGTCTAACACCAGACTGGTAACACTAACCCTCTCTCTCTCCTCTCTCCAGGGTGTCTAACACCAGACTGGTAACACTAACCCTCTCTCTCTCCTCTCTCCAGGGTGTCTAACACCAGACTGGTAACACTAACCCTCTCTCTCTCCTCTCTCCAGGGTGTCTAACACCAGACTGGTAACACTAACCCTCTCTCTCCTCTCTCCAGGGTGTCTAACACCAGACTGGTAACACTAACCCTCTCTCTCTCCTCTCTCCAGGGTGTCTAACACCAGACTGGTAACACTAACCCTCTCTCTCTCCTCTCTCCAGGGCGTCTAACACCAGACTGGTAACACTAACCCTCTCTCTCTCCTCTCTCCAGGGTGTCTAACACCAGACTGGTAACACTAACCCTCTCTCTCTCCTCTCTCCAGGGTGTCTAACACCAGACTGGTAACACTAACCCTCTCTCTCTCCTCTCTCCAGGGTGTCTAACACCAGACTGGTAACACTAACCCTCTCTCTCTCCTCTCTCCAGGGTGTCTAACACCAGACTGGTAACACTAACCCTCTCTCTCTCCTCTCTCCAGGGTGTCTAACACCAGACTGGTAACACTAACCCTCTCTCTCTCCTCTCTCCAGGGTGTCTAACACCAGACTGGTAACACTAACCCTCTCTCTCCTCTCTCCAGGGTGTCTAACACCAGACTGGTAACACTAACCCTCTCTCTCTCCTCTCTCCAGGGTGTCTAACACCAGACTGGTAACACTAACCCTCTCTCTCTCCTCTCTCCAGGGTGTCTAACACCAGACTGGTAACACTAACCCTCTCTCTCCTCTCTCCAGGGTGTCTAACACCAGACTGGTAACACTAACCCTCTCTCTCTCCTCTCTCCAGGGTGTCTAACACCAGACTGGTAACACTAACCCTCTCTCTCTCCTCTCTCCAGGGTGTCTAACACCAGACTGGTAACACTAACCCTCTCTCTCTCCTCTCTCCAGGGTGTCTAACACCAGACTGGTAACACTAACCCTCTCTCTCTCCTCTCTCCAGGGTGTCTAACACCAGACTGGTAACACTAACCCTCTCTCTCCTCTCTCCAGGGTGTCTAACACCAGACTGGTAACACTAACCCTCTCTCTCTCCTCTCTCCAGGGTGTCTAACACCAGACTGGTAACACTAACCCTCTCTCTCTCCTCTCTCCAGGGTGTCTAACACCAGACTGGTAACACTAACCCTCTCTCTCTCCTCTCTCCAGGGTGTCTAACACCAGACTGGTAACACTAACCCTCTCTCTCTCCTCTCTCCAGGGTGTCTAACACCAGACTGGTAACACTAACCCTCTCTCTCTCCTCTCTCCAGGGTGTCTAACACCAGACTGGTAACACTAACCCTCTCTCTCTCCTCTCTCCAGGGCGTCTAACACCAGACTGGTAACACTAACCCTCTCTCTCTCCTCTCTCCAGGGTGTCTAACACCAGACTGGTAACACTAACCCTCTCTCTCTCCTCTCTCCAGGGCGTCTAACACCAGACTGGTAACACTAACCCTCTCTCTCCTCTCTCCAGGGTGTCTAACACCAGACTGGTAACACTAACCCTCTCTCTCCTCTCTCCAGGGTGTCTAACACCAGACTGGTAACACTAACCCTCTCTCTCTCCTCTCTCCAGGGCGTCTAACACCAGACTGGTAACACTAACCCTCTCTCTCCTCTCTCCAGGGTGTCTAACACCAGACTGGTAACACTAACCCTCTCTCTCTCCTCTCTCCAGGGTGTCTAACACCAGACTGGTAGCAGCAGTTGGCAGCAGGAACGGGACAGAGGAGACTAAACTCATGGTGCTGGACTTTGATCTCACTGACAACAACAAGTGATGTCATCGAAGAGGGACAGGGTTTCATCAGGAGAGGATGTCATGTCATTGGATAAGGATGTGAAGTAATCAAAGAGGGACCCAATATCCTCATACGGGGACGGAAAACTTGTGATGATGAGGAAAGTGGTTAGGAGGAGGTAAGACAGAGGACAATGTAACAATCCCCCTATGGAAGGACTGAGTGTCATTGTATCTGGAGATGTCAATATACCACCAGGAGATGACTCCAAAATGTCCCCTCTTTCCTCACCACAACACTGGGTAACCAAACCCCCATCTTTTCTTTCTGACCTAAAACTCTGCTTGACACTGGTATACTGGTGAAGAGACGGTACTTTGAGTCTTCTGTGACTGGAGGAAACCAGGAGAGGACTCATTAAGGCTATACGACTGACTGACAGGCCTACCGACCTGACGGACTGACTGACAGGCCTACCGACCTGACGGACTGACTGACCGACCGCCCAAAGGCCAAACTGAGTGACCCAGACTACTACAGGATGTATAGACTGTAACTCCACCCAGACTACTACAGGATGTATAGACTGTAACTCCACCCATGACTAGGGCTGCAGGATTGTATAGACCTGTAACTCCACCCAGACTACTACAGGATGTATAGACTGTAACTCCACCCAGACTACTGCAGGATGTATAGACTGTAACTCCACCCAGACTACTGCAGGATGTATAGACTGTAACTCCACCCAGACTACTACAGGATGTATAGACTGTAACTCCACCCAGACTACTGCAGGATGTATAGACTGTAACTCCACCCAGACTACTGCAGGATGTATAGACTGTAACTCCACCCAGACTACTGCAGGATGTATAGACTGTAACTCCACCCAGACTACTGCAGGATGTATAGACTGTAACTCCACCCAGACTACTACAGGATGTATAGACTGTAACTCCACCCAGACTACTACAGGATGTATAGACTGTAACTCCACCCAGACTACTGCAGGATGTATAGACTGTAACTCCACCCAGACTACTACAGGATGTATAGACTGTAACTCCACCCAGACTACTGCAGGATGTATAGACTGTAACTCCACCCAGACTACTGCAGGATGTATAGACTGTAACTCCACCCAGACTACTACAGGATGTATAGACTGTAACTCCACCCAGACTACTGCAGGATGTATAGACTGTAACTCCACCCAGACTACTACAGGATATATAGACTGTAACTCCACCCAGACTACTGCAGGATGTATAGACTGTAACTCCACCCAGACTACTACAGGATGTATAGACTGTAACTCCACCCAGACTACTGCAGGATGTATAGACTGTAACTCCACCCAGACTACTGCAGGATGTATAGACTGTAACTCCACCCAGACTACTACAGGATGTATAGACTGTAACTCCACCCAGACTACTACAGGATGTATAGACTGTAACTCCACCCACCCAGACTACTACAGGATGTATAGACTGTAACTCCACCCAGACTACTGCAGGATGTATAGACTGTAACTCCGCCCAGACTACTGCAGGATGTATAGACTGTGTATGAAGCCAGACTACTACAGGATGTATAGACTGTAACTCCACCCAGACTACTACAGGATGTATAGACTGTAACTCCACCCAGACTACTGCAGGATGTATAGACTGTAACTCCACCCAGACTACTACAGGATGTATAGACTGTAACTCCACCCAGACTACTGCAGGATGTATAGACTGTAACTCCACCCAGACTACTGCAGGATGTATAGACTGTAACTCCACCCAGACTACTGCAGGATGTATAGACTGTAACTCCACCCAGACTACTGCAGGATGTATAGACTGTAACTCCACCCAGACTACTGCAGGATGTATAGACTGTAACTCCACCCAGACTACTGCAGGATGTATAGACTGTAACTCCACCCAGACTACTGCAGGATGTATAGACTGTAACTCCACCCAGACTACTGCAGGATGTATAGACTGTAACTCCACCCAGACTACTGCAGGATGTATAGACTGTAACTCCACCCAGACTACTACAGGATGTATAGACTGTAACTCCACCCAGACTACTGCAGGATGTATAGACTGTAACTCCACCCAGACTACTGCAGGATGTATAGACTGTAACTCCACCCAGACTACTGCAGGATGTATAGACTGTAACTCCACCCAGACTACTGCAGGATGTATAGACTGTAACTCCACCCAGACTACTGCAGGATGTATAGACTGTAACTCCACCCAGACTACTGCAGGATGTATAGACTGTAACTCCACCCAGACTACTGCAGGATGTATAGACTGTAACTCCACCCAGACTACTGCAGGATGTATAGACTGTAACTCCACCCAGACTACTGCAGGATGTATAGACTGTAACTCCACCCAGACTACTACAGGATGTATAGACTGTAACTCCACCCAGACTACTGCAGGATGTATAGACTGTAACTCCACCCAGACTACTACAGGATGTATAGACTGTAACTCCACCCAGACTACTGCAGGATGTATAGACTGTAACTCCACCCAGACTACTGCAGGATGTATAGACTGTAACTCCACCCAGACTACTACAGGATGTATAGACTGTAACTCCACCCAGACTACTGCAGGATGTATAGACTGTAACTCCACCCAGACTACTGCAGGATGTATAGACTGTAACTCCACCCAGACTACTGCAGGATGTATAGACTGTAACTCCACCCAGACTACTGCAGGATGTATAGACTGTAACTCCACCCAGACTACTGCAGGATGTATAGACTGTAACTCCACCCAGACTACTGCAGGATGTATAGACTGTAACTCCACCCAGACTACTACAGGATGTATAGACTGTAACTCCACCCAGACTACTGCAGGATGTATAGACTGTAACTCCACCCAGACTACTGCAGGATGTATAGACTGTAACTCCACCCAGACTACTACAGGATGTATAGACTGTAACTCCACCCAGACTACTGCAGGATGTATAGACTGTAACTCCACCCAGACTACTGCAGGATGTATAGACTGTAACTCCACCCAGACTACTGCAGGATGTATAGACTGTAACTCCACCCAGACTACTGCAGGATGTATAGACTGTAACTCCACCCAGACTACTGCAGGATGTATAGACTGTAACTCCACCCAGACTACTGCAGGATGTATAGACTGTAACTCCACCCAGACTACTGCAGGATGTATAGACTGTAACTCCACCCAGACTACTGCAGGATGTATAGACTGTAACTCCACCCAGACTACTGCAGGATGTATAGACTGTAACTCCACCCAGACTACTGCAGGATGTATAGACTGTAACTCCACCCAGACTACTGCAGGATGTATAGACTGTAACTCCACCCAGACTACTGCAGGATGTATAGACTGTAACTCCACCCAGACTACTGCAGGATGTATAGACTGTAACTCCACCCAGACTACTACAGGATGTATAGACTGTAACTCCACCCAGACTACTGCAGGATGTATAGACTGTAACTCCACCCAGACTACTACAGGATGTATAGACTGTAACTCCACCCAGACTACTACAGGATGTATAGACTGTAACTCCACCCAGACTACTGCAGGATGTATAGACTGTAACTCCACCCAGACTACTGCAGGATGTATAGACTGTAACTCCACCCAGACTACTGCAGGATGTATAGACTGTAACTCCACCCAGACTACTGCAGGATGTATAGACTGTAACTCCACCCAGACTACTACAGGATGTATAGACTGTAACTCCACCCAGACTACTACAGGATGTATAGACTGTAACTCCACCCAGACTACTGCAGGATGTATAGACTGTAACTCCACCCAGACTACTACAGGATGTATAGACTGTAACTCCACCCAGACTACTGCAGGATGTATAGACTGTAACTCCACCCAGACTACTACAGGATGTATAGACTGTAACTCCACCCAGACTACTGCAGGATGTATAGACTGTAACTCCACCCAGACTACTACAGGATGTATAGACTGTAACTCCACCCAGACTACTGCAGGATGTATAGACTGTAACTCCACCCAGACTACTGCAGGATGTATAGACTGTAACTCCACCCAGACTACTGCAGGATGTATAGACTGTAACTCCACCCAGACTACTGCAGGATGTATAGACTGTAACTCCACCCAGACTACTGCAGGATGTATAGACTGTAACTCCACCCAGACTACTACAGGATGTATAGACTGTAACTCCACCCAGACTACTACAGGATGTATAGACTGTAACTCCACCCAGACTACTACAGGATGTATAGACTGTAACTCCACCCAGACTACTGCAGGATGTATAGACTGTAACTCCACCCAGACTACTGCAGGATGTATAGACTGTAACTCCACCCAGACTACTACAGGATGTATAGACTGTAACTCCACCCAGACTACTGCAGGATGTATAGACTGTAACTCCACCCAGACTACTGCAGGATGTATAGACTGTGTATGAGGCCAGATGAGGCTGAGTACAGATTACTGGACTGGAGAGACATAAGCACTGTTCCCAGATCTGTTTGGTCTTCAGCCAACCCCTCTGACTAGCATTATGGTCTGAAGTAACTACAGGTCTGGGACCAGTCTATTGGACTGGAGACACACTGGACTCTGAGCATGTGTCCCAAATGCCACCCTATTCCCTATATAGTCCACTACTTTAGACCAGACCCCTACGGCCCATACCCTAACTAACCCTATGGGCCCATACCCTAACTAACCCTATGGGCCCATACCATAACTAACCCTAATGGGCTCCAATTGGGACACAGATATAGCGTTTGTGGTATAATGTAAAATATGAATGTACATATTAAAATATGTACATAATGTTGTTTTTATAAGAAAAGAGGAAATGATGTGCCGAGATATTGTTGGGGAGGGGAGAGATTGTTGAATAAAGAAAGTTGACTTTTCTAAAATATGGATGTGGTGGATTTTCATTGGTGTAGGGTGAAGTTGGCCATAGACAATGATCCTGGGTCAGTGTTGTGTTTCCCCCACTAATGGTTAAGGTTAGGGTTGGGGGAGGGGAAGCTGATCCTGGACCAGTAACTAGGGGAAACTACACCCCGGACCGTTTACACTTTGTCAAACTGGTTTTAACTGGTTTGTCCATGTGTTGCTTGTTTAACCTTCAGCAGCTTTTCACAAAACATCAGTACCTTTTAAATGTCTCTACCTCTTTCTTGACCTCTACCTCCCCTCTTTTCTTTAACTGTGTTCCCTTCTCTCATTCTCTCACACACACACGCTCTAACAAGACCTCTGAGCGAGATGTATTGCTGTAATTGGTCTCTCTCTCTCTCTCTCTCTCTCTCCCTCTCAATTCAATTTCAATGTAAGGGCTTTATTGACATGGGAAACGTGTGTTAACATTGCCAAAGCAAGTGAAAAAGATAATAAACAAAAGTGAAATAAACAATAAATATTAACAGTAAACATTACACTCAGAAGTTCCAAAAGAATAAAGACATTTCAAATTATACATATTATGTCTATATACAGTGTTGTAACGATGTGCAAATAGTTAAAGTACAAATGGGAAAATAAATCAACATAAATATAGGTTGTATTTACAATGGTGTTTGTTCTTCACTGGTTGCCCTTTTCTTGTGGCAACAGGTCACAAATCTTGCTGCTGTGATGGCACACTGTGGTATTTCACCCAGTAGATAAGGGAGTTTATCAAAATTGGATTTGTGTGCACATAGCCTGTCTCCTCTTGAGAGCCAGGTCTGCCTACGGCGGCCTTTCTCAATAGCAAGGCCATGCTTCTGCCACTGTGTACTCTCTGTTTAGGGCCAAATAGCATTCTAGTTTGCGCAGTTTTTTTGTTAATACTTTCCAATGTGTCAAGTAATTATCTTTTTGTTTTCTCATGAATTGGTTGGGTCTAATTGTGTTGTTGTCCTGGGGCTCTGTGGGGTCTGTTTGTGTTTGTGAACAGAGCCCCAGAACCAGCTTGCTTAGGGGACTCTTCTCCAGGTTCATATCAAATCAAATCAAATTTTATTGGTCACATGCGCCGAATACAACAGGTGCAGACATTACAGTGAAATGCTTACTTACAGCCCTTAACCAACAGTGCATTTATTTTTAAAAATAAAACAACAACAAAAAAAGTGTTGAGAAAAAAAAGAGCAGAAGTAAAATAAAGTAACAGTAGGGAGGCTATATATACAGGGGGGTACCGTTGCAGAATCAATGTGCGGGGGCACCGGCTAGTTGAGGTAGTTGAGGTAATATGTACATGTGGGTAGAGTTAAAGTGACTATGCATAAATAATTAACAGAGTAGCAGCAGCGTAAAAAGGATGGGGTGGGGGGGCAGTGCAAATAGTCCGGGTAGCCATGATTAGCTGTTCAGGAGTCTTAGGGCTTGGGGGTAGAAGCTGTTGAGAAGTCTTTTGGACCTAGACTTGGCACTCCGGTACCGCTTGCCGTGCGGTAGCAGAGAGAACAGTCTATGACTAGGGTGGCTGGAGTCTTTGACAATTTTGAGGGCCTTCCTCTGACACCGCCTGGTATAGAGGTCCTGGATGGCAGGAAGCTTGGCCCCAGTGATGTACTGGGCCGTACGCACTACCCTCTGTAGTGCCTTGCGGTCGGAGGCCAAGCAGTTGCCATACCAGGCGATGATGCAACCAGTCAGGATGCTCTCGATGGTGCAGCTGTAGGAATTTTTTGAGGATCTGAGGACCCATGCCAAATCTTTTCAGTCTCCTGAGGGGGAATAGGCTTTGTCGTGCCCTCTTCACGACTGTCTTGGTGTGTTTGGACCATGATAGTTCGTTGGTGATGTGGACACCAAGGAACTTTAAGTTCTCAACCTGTTCCACTACAGCCCCGTCGATGAGAATGGGGGCGTGCTCAGTCCTCTTTTTTTTCCTGTAGTCCACAATCATCTCCTTTGTCTTGGTCACGTTGAGGGAGAGGTTGTTGTCCTGGCATCTCACGGCCAGGTCTCTGACCTCCTCCCTATAGGCTGTCTCATCGTTGTCGGTGATCAGGCCTACCACTGTTGTGTCGTCGGCAAACTTAATAATGGTGTTGGAGTCGTGCCTGGCCATGCAGTCATGGGTGAACAGAGAGTACAGGAGGGGACTGAGCACGCACCCCTGAGGGGCCCCCGTGTTGAGGATCAGTGTGGCAGATGTGTTGTTACCGACCCTTACCACCTGGGGGCGGCCCGTCAGGAAGTCCAGGATCCAGTTGCAGAGGGAGGTGTTTAGTCCCAGGATCCTTAGCTTAGTGATGAGCTTAGAGGGCACTATGGTGTTGAATGCTGAGCTGTAGTCAATGAATAGCATTCTCACGTAGGTGTTCCTCTTGTCCAGGTGGGAAAGGGCAGTGTGGAGTGCAATAGAGATTGCATCATCTGTGGATCTGTTGGGGCGGTATGCAAATTGGAGTGGGTCTAGGGTTTCTGGGATAATGCTGTTGATGTGAGCCATGACCAGCCTTTCAAAGCACTTCATGGCTACAGACGTCAGTGCTACGGGTCGGTAGTCATTTAGGCAGGTTATCTTAGAGTCCTTGGGCACGGGGACTATGGTGGTCTGCTTGAAACATGTTGGTATTACAGACTCAGTCAGGGACATGTTGAAAATGTCAGTGAAGACACTTGCCAGTTGGTCAGCACGTACACGTCCTGGTAATCCGTCTGGCCCTGCGGCCTTGTGAATGTTGACCTGCTTAAAAGTCTTACTCACATCGGCTACGGAGAGCGTGATCACATAGTCATCCGGAACAGCTGGTGCTCTCATGCATGCTTCAGTGTTGCTTGCCTCGAAGCGAGCATAGAAGTGGTTTAGCTCGTCTGGTAGGCTTGTGTCACTGGGCAGCTCGCGGCTGTGCTTCCCTTTGTAGTCTGTAATAGTTTTCAAGCCCTGCCACATCCGACGAGCTTCAGAGCCTGTGTAGTACGATTCAGTCTTAGTCCTGTATTGACTCTTTGCCTGTGTGATGGTTCGTCGGAGGTCATAGCGGGATTTCTTATAAGCGTCCGGGTTAGAGTCCCGTTCCTTGAAAGCGGCAGCTCTACCCTTTAGCTCAGTGCGGATGTTTCCTGTAATCCTCTGTAGGTGATGGCTTTGTTATGGAAGGTTTGGGAATCGCTTCCTTTTAGGTGGTTGTAGAATTTAACGGCTCTTTTCTGGATTTTGATCATTAGCGAATATCAGCCTAATTCTGCTCTGCATGCATTATTTGGTGTTTTACGTTGTACACTGAGGATATTTTTGATTAATTCTGCATGCAAAGTCTCAATTTGGTGTTTGTCCCATTTTCTGAATTCTTGGTTGGTGAGCGGACCTCAGACCTCACAACCATAAAGGGCAATGGGTTCTATAACTGATTCAAGTATTTTTAGCCAGATCCTAATTGGTATGTCAGATTCTATGTTCCTTTTGAAGGCATAGAAGGCTCTTCTTGATCATTCACAGCTTTGTGGAAGTTACCTGTGGCGCTGATGTTTAGGCTGAGGTATGTATAGGTTTTTGTGTGCTCTAGGGCAACTGTGTCTAGATGGAATTTGTATTTGTGGTCCTGGCAACTGGACCTTTTTTGGAACACCATTATTTGTGTCTTACTGAGGTCTTTCTTTGTCTGTCTCTCTCTCTCTCTCTCTCTCTCTCTCTCTCTCTCTCTCTGTCTGTCTCTGTCTCTGTCTCTGTCTCTGTCTCTGTCTCTGTCTCTCTCTCTCTCTCTGTCTCTCTCTGTCTCTCTCTCTCTCTCTGTCTCTCTCTCTCCCTGTCTCTCTATCTGTCTCTCTCTCTCTCTGTCTGTCTCTGTCTCTCTCTCTCTCTGTCTCTCTGTCTGTCTCTGTCTCTCCCTGTCTCTCTGTCTGTCTCTCTCTCTCTCTGTCTCTCTCTCTGTCTGTCTCTGTCTCTCTCTCTCTCTCTGTCTCTCTGTCTGTCTCTGTCTCTCTCTGTCTCTGTCTCTCTCTCTCTCTCTCTCTCTCTCTCTCTCTCTCTCTCTCTCTCTCTCTCTCTCTCTCTCTCTCTCTCTCTCTCTCTGTCTCTCTGTCTCTCTCTCTCTCTGTCTCTCTGTCTCTCTGTCTCTCTCTCTCTCTCTCTCTCTCTCTCTCTCTCTCTCTGTGTCTGTCTCTCTGTCTGTCTCTGTCTCTGTTTCTCTGTCTCTCTCTGTCTCTCTGTCTGTCTCTGTCTCTCTCTCTCTTCCCCAGAAGAGTAGAAGAGAATAGAATAAAACTGTCCAGTTGGTTCATATGTTTGATACCTACGCCGGCTAATCTGCTCCCACCTGTCCAGTTGGTTCATATGTTTGATACCTACGCCGGCTAATCTGCTCCCACCTGTCCAGTTGGTTCATATGTTTGATACCTACGCCGGCTAATCTGCTCCCACCTGTCCAGTTGGTTCATATGTTTGATACCTACGCCGGCTAATCTGCTCCCACCTGTCCAGCTGGTTCATATGATCAGTGCAAGGGAAGGAGAGGAGACAAGGAGGATAAGAGGAAGCCATCTTTAGACTATGGAGATGCATCCAGCCTCTGACTGTCCTCCGTGCGAGTCTTGGCACGTAGTGAGGATAAGTACCCCTTCATAAAGAACATACCTGTCTGGTTAATTAGTGAGGATAAGTACCCCTTCATAAAGAACATACCTGTCTGGTTAATTAGTGAGGATAAGTACCCCTTCATAAAGAACATACCTGTCTGGTTAATTAGTGAGGATAAGTACCCCTTCATAAAGAACATACCTGTCTGGTTAATTAGTGAGGATAAGTACCCCTTCATAAAGAACATACCTGTCTGGTTAATTAGTGAGGATAAGTACCCCTTCATAAAGAACATACCTGTCGGGTTAATTAGTGAGGATAAGGACCCCTTCATAAAGAACATACCTGTCTGGTTAATTAGTGAGGATAAGTACCCCTTCATAAAGAACATACCTGTCTGGTTAATTAGTGAGGATAAGTACCCCTTCATAAAGAACATACCTGTCTGGTTAATTAGTGAGGATAAGTACCCCTTCATAAATAACATACCTGTCTGGTTAATTAGTGAGGATAAGTAACCCTTCATAAATAACATTCCTGTCTGGTTAATTAGTGAGGATAAGTACCCCTTCATAAAGAACATACCTGTTGTAACCATTGACCTGTAACCTGTTGTAAACAACCATATGTAGCTTGAGGGTGGAGAGAGGGGTAGACTGGTTATCTAAGATGGGCTCAGAATGGGTATACTACAAAGCAGGATCAAGGAGATAGCCAGCAAACTTGCCTAAATATTCTGAAATAACTTGTAATTTTTTTGAAAGATAAGCTTGAAATTGGCATCATCTAATTGACTCAAAATTATTTCTGGTTGTTTATCGAAGTTAGCTGGCTAACTCATTAAACCTGCTTTGTAGTACACCGCAGGGGTGTGTCCAGCAAGGGTGTGTCCAGTAAGGGTGTGTCCTGTAAGGGTGTGTCCTGTAAGGGTGTGTCCTGTAAGGGTGTGTCCTGTAAGGGTGTGTCCAGCAAGGGTGTGTCCTGTAAGGGTGTGTCCGGTGTGTCCTGTAAGGGTGTGTCCTGTAAGGGTGTGTCCTGTAAGGGTGTGTCCAGCAAGGGTGTGTCCAGTAAGGGTGTGTCCTGTAAGGGTGTGTCCTGTAAGGGTGTGTCCTGTAAGGGTGTGTCCTGTAAGGGTGTGTCCTGTAAGGGTGTGTCCGGTGTGTCCTGTAAGGGTGTGTCCAGTAAGGGTGTGTCCTGTAAGGGTGTGTCCTGTAAGGGTGTGTCCAGTAAGGGTGTGTCCTGTAAGGGTGTGTCCTGTAAGGGTGTGTCCAGTAAGGGTGTGTCCTGTAAGGGTGTGTCCTGTAAGGGTGTGTCCTGTAAGGGTGTGTCCTGTAAGGGTGTGTCCGGTGTGTCCTGTAAGGGTGTGTCCTGTAAGGGTGTGTCCTGTAAGGGTGTGTCCTGTAAGGGTGTGTCCAGTAAGGGTGTGTCCAGTAAGGGTGTGTCCAGTAAGGGTGTGTCCAGTAAGGGTGTGTCCAGTAAGGGTGTGTCCAGTAAGGGTGTGTCCAGTAAGGGTGTGTCCAGTAAGGGTGTGTCCTGTAAGGGTGTGTCCTGTAAGGGTGTGTCCTGTAAGGGTGTGTCCTGTAAGGGTGTGTCCGGTGTGTCCTGTAAGGGTGTGTCCTGTAAGGGTGTGTCCTGTAAGGGTGTGTCCTGTAAGGGTGTGTCCTGTAAGGGTGTGTCCAGTGTGACTAAAATAGGCCTGAAGGTCAACTAGAGTGCTGTCAACAAACCGCTAATACTCATGGGTAATAGTAGGGATGTTTTTAATACAACCCTTGGAGCTCACATCACAGACACATCTGAAATCAGGAATTTGTACAACGGGTGGTTCTAATCCTGAATGCTGATTGGGTAAAACCGCATTCCTGCCGGTGTCTATTCCACAAGATACCACCGGCTAAATCTATGACGTTAAAATGCCTATTTACTCTGTTCCATCTGACTGCCCAATCCACTGTCTCATCAGCCCAGCCAGGCAATTTATGAACTTGATCTCCACTATAAAAAGCATCTAGACATATCCAAAGAAATGTCAAATGTCCATAGATACAGAACAAAAAGACTGACCGACTGGGTCGCGTCTCTAGCAACCGAACCGATAGAACAAACGACCAGCCGGCTTGGGTAGCAACCCTAGATATGTGCCGGGACTATATCTTGTGGAAGGATTAAATAATATGAATACATTTTTAATATTTTTAATAAAAATATGTCAATCATTATTTGAATATGTTGGTAACCCGTTGTATAAAAGTGATAATGCCCTCGAAGCCGGTGTTTGGAGGATATATTGGCACGGTTTGCCTCGACTTCATCTCAGGCCTAACAACACCCGTGCCAATGTATCCTCCAAACACCGGCTTCTCAGGCATTATCACTTAAATAGATATCATCAGAGACACACACTTACTGGACACGCAGGACACACACACACACACTTACTGGACACGCAGGACACACACACACACACTTACTGGACACGCAGGTCACACACACACACACTTACTGGACACGCAGGACACACACACACTTACTGGACACGCAGGACACACACACACACACTTACTGGACACGCAGGACACACACACACACACTTACTGGACACGCAGGACACACACACACTTACTGGACACGCAGGACACACACACACACACACTTACTGGACACGCAGGACACACACACACACACACACTTACTGGACACGCAGGACACACACACACACTTACTGGACACGCAGGACACACACACACTTACTGGACACGCAGGACACACACAATCTACTTTGTCTCATTGTGTGTGTGACTGTGTGTGTGCGGCGAGGGTTTGATACTGATGGAAAAAGACAAGGACCAGAGAAGAGAGATAAAAAGAGAGAGCGAGAGATCATATCTGAGCACATGTCAGAACTGTTTACATCTCTGCTTGGACGAGAGGAACTCAAAACACACACACACAATCACACACACCGTTCCCCCTGAGGTAGCTACAGTAGTTCTTTCAAGTGAGATAAAGCAGTAATGTCATCAAGTAGCCACAGAACAAATAGCATGAAAGAATGTGTCCCAAATGGAACCGTATACCCTGTGTAGTGCACTACTTTAGACCAGGGCCCAGAGAGAGAGAGAGAGAGAGAGAGAGAGAGAGAGAGAGAGAGAGAGAGAGAGAGAGAGAGAGAGAGAGAGAGAGAGAGAGAGAGAGAGAGAGAGAGAGAGAGAGAGAGAGAGAGAGAGAGAGAGAGAGAGAGAGAGAGAGAGAGAGAGAGAGAGAGAGAGAGAGAGAGAGAGAGAGAGAGAGAGAGAGAGAGAGAGAGAGAGAGAGAGAGAGAGAGAGAGAGAGAGAGAGAGAGAGAGAGAGAGAGAGAGAGAGAGAGAGAGAGAGAGAGAGAGAGAGAGAGAGAGAGAGAGAGAGAGAGAGAGAGAGAGAGAGAGAGAGAGAGAGAGAGAGAGAGAGAGAGAGAGAGAGAGAGAGAGAGAGAGAGAGAGAGAGACTCCCTCACTTTTCAGCATGTTTTTACAAAAAAATTGATTTTAAGTTGGATAAACTTGGATTTTTCGGCAAGGACATACAGTGGGGAGAACAACTATTTGATACACTCCTGATTTTGCAGGTTTTCCGACTTACAATGCATGTAGAGGTCTGTACTTTTTATCATAGGTACACTTCAACTGTGAGAGACGGAATCTAAAACAATTGCATGATTTTTAAGTAATTAATTTGCATTTTATTGCATGACATAAGTATTTGATACATCAGAAAAACAGTACTTAATATTTGGTACAGAAACCTCTGTTTGCAATTACAGAGATCATACGTTTCCTGTAGGTCTTGACCAGGTTTGCACACACTGCAGCAGGGATTTTGGCCCACTCCTCCATACAGACCTTCTCCAGATCCTTCAGGTTTCGGGGCTGTCGCTGGGCAATACAGACTTTCAGCTCCCTCAAAAGATTTTCTATTGGGTTCAGGTCTGGAGACTGGCTAGGCCACTCCAGGACCTTGAGATGCTTCTTACGGAGCCACTCCTTAGTTGTCCTGGCTGTGTGTTTCGGGTCGTTGTCATGCTGGAAGACCCAGCCACGACCCATCTTCAATGCTCTTACTGAGGGAAGGAGGTTGTTGGCCAAGATCTGGCGATACATGGCTCCATCCATCCTCCCCTCAATACAGTGCAGTCGTCCTGTCCCCTTTGCAGAAAAGCATCCCCAAAAAATGATGTTTTCACCTCAATGCTTCACGGTTGGGATGGTGTTCTTGGGGTTGTACTCATCCTTCTTCTTCCTCCAAACACGGCGAGTGGAGTTTAGACCAAAAAGCTCTATTTTTGTCTCATCAGACCACATGACCTTCTCCCATTCCTCCTCTGGATCATCCAGATGGTCATTGGCAAACTTCAGACGGGCCTGGACATGCGCTGGCTTGAGCAGGGGGACCTTGCGTGCGCTGCAGGATTTTAATCCGTGACGGCGTAGTGTGTTACTAATGGTTTTCTTTGAGACTGTGGTCCCAGCTCTCTTCAGGTCATTGACCAGGTCCTGCCGTGTAGTTCTGGGCTGATCCCTCACCTTCCTCATGATCATTGATGCCCCACGAGTTGAGATCTTGCATGAAACCCCAGACCGACGGTGATTGAATGTCATCTTGAACTTCTTCCATTTTCTAATAATTGCGCCAACAGTTGTTGCCTTCTCACCAAGCTGCTTGCCGATTGTCCTGTAGCCCATCCCAGCCTTGTGCAGGTCTACAATTTTATCCCTGATGTCCTTACACAGCTCTCTGGTCTTGGCCATTGTGGAGAGGTTGGAGTCTGTTTGATTGAGTGTGTGGACAAGTAACGAGTTCAAACAGGTGCAGTTAATACAGGTAATGAGTGGAGAACAGGAGGGCTTCTTAAAGAAAAACTAACAGGTCTGTGAGAGCTGGAATTCTTACTGGTTGGTAGGTGATCAACTACTTATGTCATGCAATAAAATGCAAATTAATTACTTAAAAATCATACAATGTGATTTTCTGGATTTTTGTTTTAGATTCCGTCTCTCACAGTTGAAGTGTACCTATGATAAAAAATTACAGACCTCTACATGCTTTGTAAGTAGGAAAACCTGCAAAATCGGCAGTGTATCAAATACTTGTTCTCCCCACTGTATATAGGATACTACCCTCCACAACATAACCTTCACTCCAAATCAAAACTCCAAACCTACAACCTGATTTTGGACAGAATTACCTGGAAGGATTCCTACTACCAAATATTATTATTCCCAAACTATACAGCAAATGCTCTGCCAAACAAACAACAGAACCCTGAAAACACCATCCAACCTGGAACTGAGTGAGTAATGTTTAGTCTGAAGCTACTTTTCAAGCCAAGAAGAAAAATACATTACAATGATATATTTTACTTTATAAGGACTGAATGCTAAGTCAAGGCTACCAAGCTTGCTAGGACAGAACATATCTGACTGCAACTTCAATTAGCACTGATGTGTCAAAGCCCTTGAGCCCAACAATGGCAGGAGAGTTCCACAGCCTACCCCACCCAAATGGAAAGGTCTTTGAAGCCCAGGAGAGTTCCACAGCCTCCCCCACCCAAATGGAAAGGTCTTTGAAGCCCCCTCCCGCTGTTCGGATGTCATTACAATACAGTATCCTCTGGAGGTAAAAAATGACAAGGCACGGAAAGAGTGCAAAAAGAAGCTCCTTATGGAAAATCAAGATACACTTTTTGCTGACTATTTTAAAAAATGGGAACACAAGCAACTTAATATTCCACACAGACTATCCCCTGGCATGGCACAGTGCTATAATAACAGACCATCCCCTGGCATGGCACAGTGCTATATTAACACACTTACCCCTCTGTTAAGATGGGTGGAAACTCAGGATACTAGACAACGAGGACTCTGAGTCAGCCAAAGTCAACCTGTATAAGTCTGGAGCAGTAATGGTCCAGGGCAACCCCAAACAGTTTCAGATGGACGGCAGTATTGGTCCAGGGCAACCCCAAACAGTTTCAGATGGACGGCAGTAATGGTCCAGGGCAACCCCAAACAGTTTCAGATGGACGGCAGTAATGGTCCAGGGCAACCCCAAACAGTTTCAGATGGACGGCAGTAATGGTCCAGGGCAACCCCAAACAGTTTCAGATGGACGGCAGTAATGGTCCAGGGCAACCCCAAACAGTTTCAGATGGACAGCAGTAATGGTCCAGGGCAACCCCAAACAGTTTCAGAGGGACGGCAGTAATGGTACAGGGCAACCCAAACAGTTTCAGATGGACGGCAGTAATGGTCCAGGGCAACCCCAAACAGTTTCAGATGGACGGCAGTAATGGTCCAGGGCAACCCCAAACAGTTTCAGATGGACGGCAGTAATGGTCCAGGGCAACGCCAAACAGTTTCAGATGGACGGCAGTAATGGTCCAGGGCTACCCCAAACAGTTTCAGATGGACGGCAGTAATGGTCCAGGGCAACCCCAAACAGTTTCAGAGGGACTTTCACATAATCAAAGAGCGAGCGCTGCAGGAGAAGCTCTCCCTTGAGAAAGATACACCCACCCTGAGCATGTCAGACCAGACCTCTTCATTAAACAACCCCACAGACGAGCAACCCCAAGCAGAAAGTCAACCTCCCAGCACAGAGTACTACTCCCTCATTGAAATGAAGGATCAATTCACCCAGCTGGAGGTAAGGCAGGTGGAGCTGGAACAGCAGGTGAACACACTCCAGTCAGCACAGACCCAGACAACAGTCCAGCACAACAACACCCCCTTAACTAGACCTGGAGAGCTGCAGGTGGAGAGAGACATGTCTGCACTCTGGACTGTGGTGAGACAACATCAACAGGAGAAAGAGCAGGAGAAGAACAGAGCACTAAAGGAGAGGATCAGAGTGCTGGAGGAGAAGGTGAGAACGATGACGGGTGACAGAGAACAACCCATTAGAGAGCTGGCCATCCCCGCAGAGAAGCCAGCAGAACAGCCCACCTCAGATCCTGACCAAAGATCCTGACCAAATCCTGCTATGCCCTCCGACGAACCATCAAACAGGCAAAGAGTCAATACAGGACTAAGATTGAATCGTACTACACTGGCTCTGACGCTCGTCGGATGTGGCAGGGCTTGAAAACTATTACAGACTACAAAGGGAAGCACATCCGCGAGCTGCCCAGTGACACAAGCCTACCAGACGAGCTAAACCACTTCTATGCTCGCTTCGAGGCAAGCAACACTGAAGCATGCATGAGAGCACCAGCTGTTCCGGATGACTTGTGATCACGCTCTCCGTAGCCGATGTGAGTAAGACTTTTAAGCAGGTCAACATTCACAAGGCCGCAGGGCCAGACGGATTACCAGGACGTGTACTCCGAGCATGTGCTGACCAACTGGCAAGTGTCTTCACTGACATTTTCAACCTGTCCCTGACTGAGTCTGTAATACCAACATGTTTCAAGCAGACCACCATAGTCCCTGTGCCCAAGGACTCTAAGATAACCTGCCTAAATGACTACCGACCCGTAGCACTGACGTCTGTAGCCATGAAGTGCTTTGAAAGGCTGGTCATGGCTCACATCAACAGCATTATCCCAGAAACCCTAGACCCACTCCAATTTGCATACCGCCCCAACAGATCCACAGATGATGCAATCTCTATTGCACTCCACACTGCCCTTTCCCACCTGTACAAGAGGAACACCTACGTGAGAATGCTATTCATTGACTACAGCTCAGCATTCAACACCATAGTGCCCTCTAAGCTCATCACTAAGCTAAGGATCCTGGGACTAAACACCTCCCTCTGCAACTGGATCCTGGACTTCCTGACGGGCCGCCCCCAGGTGGTAAGGGTAGGTAACAACACATCTGCCACACTGATCCTCAACACGGGGGCCCCTCAGCGGGTGCGTGCTCAGTCCCCTCCTGTACTCTCTGTTCACCCATGACTGCATGGCCAGGCACGACTCCAACACCATCATTAAGTTTGCCGACGACACAACAGTGGTAGGCCTGATCACCGGACAACGATGAGACAGCCTATAGGGAGGAGGTCAGAGACCTGGCCGTGTGGTGCCAGGACAACAACTTCTCCCTCAACGTGACCAAGACAAAGGAGATGATTGTGGACTACAGGAAAAAAAAGAGGACTGAGCACGCCCCCATTCTCATCGACGGGGCTGTAGTGGAACAGGTTGAGAGCTTCAAGTTCCTTGGTGTCCACATCACCAACAAACTATCATGGTCCAAACACACCAAGACAGTCGTGAAGAGGGCACGACAAAGCCTATTCCCCCTCAGGAGACTGAAAAGATTTGGCATGGGTCCTCAGATCCTCAAAATATTCTACAGCTGCACCATCGAGAGCATCCTGACTGGTTGCATCACCGCCTGGTATGGCAACTGCTTGGCATTTCACTGTAATGTCTGCACCTGTTGTATTCGGCGCATGTGACCAATAAAATGTGATTTGATTTGACAAGTCTCTCTGACACTCAATTAGTTTATAGATGTGTGACTCCATCTAGTGGCAAAGTCCAAGAATGACCAAATACACTTTATCAAATAAAATCAAATGTTATACGTGTTTAGCAGATGTTATTGCGAGTGTAGCGAAATGCTTGTGCTTCTAGCTCTGACAGTGCAGTAATATCTAACAACTAATATCTAACAATTTCACAACATATACCCAATACACACAAATATAGTAAGGAATGGAATTTAAGAATATATACAGTCGTGGTCAAAAGTTTTGAGAATGACACAAGTATTGGTCTTCACAAAGTTTGCTGTTTCAGTGTTTTTAGATATTTTTGTCAGATGTTACTATGGTATACTGAAGTATAATTACAAGCATTCCATAAGTGTCAAAGGCTTTTATTGACAATTACATTAAGTTTATGTAAAGAGTCAATATTTGCAGTGTTGACCCTTCTTTTTCAAGACCTCTGCAATCCGCCCTGGCATGCTGTCAATTAACTTCTGGGCCACATCCTGACTGATGGCAGCCCATTCTTGCATAATCAATGCTTGGAGTTTGTCAGAATTTGTGGGTTTTTGTTTGTCCACCCGCCTCTTGAGGATTGACCACAAGTTCTCAATGGGATTAAGGTCTGAGGAGTTTCCTGGCCATGGACCCAAAATGTCAATGTTTTGTTCCCCGAGACACTTAGTTATCACTTTTGCCTGGAAAAGGCATTGTTCATCACCAAACTGTTCTTGGATGGTTAGGAGAAGTTGCTCTCGGAGGATGTGTTGGTACCATTCTTTATTCATGGCTGTGTTCTTAGGCAAAATTGTGAGTGAGCCCACTCCCTTGGCTGAGAAGCAACCCCACATATGAATGGTCTCAGGATGCTTTACTGTTGGCATGACACAGGACTGATGGTAGCGCTCACCTTGTCTTCTCTGGACAAGCTTTTTTCTAGATGCCCCAAACAATCGGAAAGGGGATTCATCAGAGAAAATGACTTTACCCCAGTCCTCAGCAGTCCAATCCCTGTAACTTTTGCAGAATATCAGTCTGTCCCTGATGATTTTTCCTGGAGAGAAGTGGCTTCCTCGCTGCCCTTCTTGACACCAGGCCATCCTCCAAAAGTCTTCACCTCACTGTGCGTGCAGATGCACTCACACCTGCCTGCTGCCATTCCTGAGTAAGCTCTGCACTGGTGGTGCCCCGATCACGCAGCTGAATCAACTTTAGGAGACGGTCCTGGCGCTTGCTGGACTTTCTTGGGCGCCCTGAAGCCTTCTTCACAACAATTGAACCTCTCTCCTTGAAGTTCTTAATGATCCGATAAATGGTTGATTTTGGTGCAATCTTACTAGCAGCAATATCCTTGCCTGTGAAGCCCTTTTTGTGCAAAGCAATGATGACGGCACGTGTTTCCTTGCAGGTTACCATGGTTAACAGAGGAAGAAAAATGATTTCAAGCACCACCCTCCTTTTAAAGCTTCCAGTCTGTTATTCTAACTCAATCAGCATGACAGAGTGATCTCCAGCCTTGTCCTCGTCAACACTCTCACCTGTGTTAACGAGAGAATCACTGACATGACGGCAGCTGGTCCTTTTGTGGAAGTGCTGAAATGCAGTGGAAATGTTTTTTGGGGATTAAGTTCATTTTCATGGCAAAGAGGGACTTTGCAATTAATTGCAATTCATCTGATCACTCTTCATAACATTCTGGAGAATATGCAAATTGCCATCATATAAAAACTGAGGCAGCAGACTTTGTGAAAATTAATATTTGTGTCATTCTCAAAACTTTTGACCACGACTGTACATATATGGACAAGCAATGACAGAGCAGCATGGACTAAGATACAGTAGAATATTATAGAATAGAATACAGTATATACATATGAGATGAGTAGTGCAAGATATGTGAACATTATTAAAGTGACTAGTGTTCCATTTCTTAAAGTGGCCATTGATTTCAATAGGCAGCAGCAGCCTCTAATGTGCTAGTGATGGCTATTTAACAGTCTGATGGCCTTGAGATAGAAGCTGTTTTTCGATCTCTCGGTCCCAGCTTTGATGCAGCTGTACTGACCTCGCCTTCTGGATGATAGCGGGGTGAACAGGCAGTGGCTCGGGTGGTTGATGTCCTTGATGATCTTTCTGGCCTTTCTGTGACATCGGGTGCTGTATGTGTCCTGGAGGGCAAATCTCTCCGCTATTCCTCTTCACATTAAAATCCCAGGAAAAGCTACAGGACATTTATTTTGATCATGTTTTATACCAGGTTGTAATAGCCTTTTCGTGGAGAGAAGCAGGTTTTCTCTGGCTAAAAACAGGCCTTGCCCAAAGTAGCCGTCTGGGAGAGACAGTGTGTTGGTGTGATCACTTTGGTCAGTGATGATGACATTGTTGCACTGATGCATTGCAATGGGGTGCTGAGGACAGACAGAGATGAGAGAGATGTGAAAAATAAGACCCAAAGGGAAGTAGAGGTGCTGAGGACAGACAGAGATGAGAGAGATGTGAAAAAGAAGACCCAAAGGGAAGTAGGGGTGCTGAGGGTAATGCAGCACTCCCTGAAAAATCACAATAAAAAAATAAACAATTGGAGAAAAAAAAATGTTTTCACAAAATGTGTGAACTGGGCCTTTACTAGTATTAGCGGATCAATATAGACGTCTGTAGCGAGGGAGAAACATCTTTCAACATCTCTGCTTTGGCAAAAAAAAGGTAGTTGTATAATTTAGAACAGTACCTTGCAGGATTCAATAGTTGGAATTGTAAGAGTTGTTGCCGTGTCCCTCTCCCTGTCCCTGTCCCTCTCCCTGTCCCTGTCCCGTTCCCTGTCCCGTTCCCTGTCCCTCTCCCTGTCCCTCTCCCTGTCCCTCTCCCTGTCCCTCTCCCTGTCCCGTTCCCTGTCCCTCTCCCTGTCCCTCTCCCTGTCCCTCTCCCTGTCCCTGTCCCTCTCCCTGTCCCTCTCCCTGTCCCTCTCCCTGTCCCTGTCCCTCTCCCTGTCCCTCTCCCTGTCCCTGTCCCTCTCCCTGTCCCGTTCCCTGTCCCTCTCCCTGTCCCGTTCCCTGTCCCTCTCCCTGTCCCTCTCCCTGTCCCTCTCCCTGTCCCGTTCCCTGTCCCTCTCCCTGTCCCTCTCCCTGTCCCTCTCCCTGTCCCTGTCCCTCTCCCTGTCCCGTTCCCTGTCCCTCTCCCTGTCCCGTTCCCTGTCCCGTTCCCTGTCCCTCTCCCTGTCCCTCTCCCTGTCCCTCTCCCTGTCCCGTTCCCTGTCCCTCTCCCTGTCCCGTTCCCTGTCCCTCTCCCTGTCCCTGTCCCTTTCCCTGTCCCTCTCTCTGTCCCTGTCCCTGTCCCTCTCCCTGTCCCTCTCCCTGTCCCTCTCCCTGTCCCTGTCCCTTTCCCTGTCCCTCTCCCTGTCCCTCTCCCTGTCCCGTTCCCTGTCCCTCTCCCTGTCCCTCTCCCTGTCCCTCTCCCTGTCCCGTTCCCTGTCCCTCTCCCTGTCCCTGTCCCTTTCCCTGTCCCTCTCTCTGTCCCTGTCCCTCTCCCTGTCCCTCTCCCTGTCCCTCTCCCTGTCCCTGTCCCTTTCCCTGTCCCTCTCCCTGTCCCTCTCCCTGTCCCGTTCCCTGTCCCTCTCCCTGTCCCGTTCCCTGTCCCTCTCCCTGTCCCTGTCCCTCTCCCTGTCCCTCTCCCTGTCCCTCTCCCTGTCCCCTCTCCCTGTCCCGTTCCCTGTCCCGTTCCCTGTCCCGTTCCCTGTCCCTCTCCCTGTCCCTCTCCCTGTCCCTCTCCCTGTCCCTCTCCCTGTCCCGTTCCCTGTCCCTCTCCCTGTCCCTGTCCCTTTCCCTGTCCCTCTCCCTGTCCCGTTCCCTGTCCCTCTCCCTGTCCCGTTCCCTGTCCCTCTCCCTGTCCCTGTCCCTCTCCCTGTCCCTCTCCCTGTCCCTCTCCCTGTCCCGTTCCCTGTCCCGTTCCCTGTCCCTGTCCCGTTCCCTGTCCCGTTCCCTGTCCCGTTCCCTGTCCCTCTCCCTGTCCCTCTCCCTGTCCCTCTCCCTGTCCCTCTCCCTGTCCCTGTCCCTTTCCCTGTCCCTCTCTCTGTCCCTCTCCCTGTCCCTCTCCCTGTCCCTGTCCCTGTCCCTTTCCCTGTCCCTCTCTCTGTCCCTCTCCCTGTCCCTCTCCCTGTCCCTCTCCCTGTCCCTGTCCCTTTCCCTGTCCCTCTCTCTGTCCCTCTCCCTGTCCCTCTCTCTGTCCCTCTCCCTGTCCCGTTCCCTGTCCCTCTCCCTGTCCCTCTCCCTGTCCCGTTCCCTGTCCCTCTCTCTGTCCCTCTCTCTGTCCCTCTCTCTGTCCCTCTCCCTGTCCCTGTCCCTGTCCCTTTCTCTGTCCCTTTCTCTGCCGTCATCATTCTAATGGAATCCAGAAAAAACAAAACTCTGTCCTCAAACATTTGTGTCAAAAGTTGCAAAGTTATGGGCAAAGACCCAAACATCCACATCAAATAAAAAATGTTTCTTGATCAAATAACATGGAAAACAGCCACTTTTTTTGCAGTATGAATTTATCATCCTTACAAATCACTTAATGTAAATGTACATTCCTGTATTGTACACAGTCTGGTCATCTAGGTTTGTCCCTGTGGACTTTCCATCAAGAAAAACAATGCAGTAATTGTTGGTAGAGCATGGCCCTTGCAATGCTACGGTTGTGGGTTCGATTCCCACGGGGGAC
>CM062480.1:72578271-72580771 GCA_031479575.1 Coregonus ussuriensis
TGTCTCTGTGTGTCTGTCTCTCTGTGTCTGTCTCTCTGTGTCTGTCTCCGTGTGTCTGTCTCTGTGTGTCTGTCTCTGTGTCTGTCTCTCTGTGTCTGTCTCTGTGTGTCTGTCTCTGTGTGTCTGTCTCTGTGTCTGTCTCTCTGTGTCTGTCTCTGTGTGTCTGTCTCTCTGTGTGTCTGTCTCCGTGTGTCTGTCTCTCTGTGTGTCTGTCTCTGTGTGTCTGTCTCTCTGTGTGTCTGTCTCTGTGTGTCTGTCTCTCTGTGTCTGTCTCCGTGTGTCTGTCTCTGTGTGTCTGTCTCTGTGTCTGTCTCTCTGTGTCTGTCTCTCTGTGTGTCTGTCTCTGTGTGTCTGTCTCTCTGTGTGTCTGTCTCCGTGTGTCTGTCTCTCTGTGTGTCTGTCTCTGTGTGTCTGTCTCTGTGTGTCTGTCTCTGTGTGTCTGTCTCTGTGTGTCTGTCTCTGTGTGTCTGTCTCTGTGTGTCTGTCTCTCCGTGTGTCTGTCTCTGTGTGTCTGTCTCTGTGTGTCTGTCTCTGTGTGTCTGTCTCTCTGTGTCTGTCTCCGTGTGTCTGTCTCTGTGTGTCTGTCTCTGTGTGTCTGTCTCTGTGTGTCTGTCTCTCTGTGTCTGTCTCTGTGTGTCTGTCTCTGTGTGTGTTACCTGGAAGGGTGTGTTAATTCTAGATACCAGTGTGTCTAGAATGTGGATGTTGTCGTGTGTGTGTGTTACCTGGAAGGGTGTGTTAATTCTAGATACCAGTGTGTCTAGAATGTGGACGTTGTCGTGTGTGTGTGTTACCTGGAAGGGTGTGTTAATTCTAGATACCAGTGTGTCTAGAATGTGGACGTTGTCGTGTGTGTGTGTTACCTGGAAGGGTGTGTTAATTCTAGATACCAGTGTGTCTAGAATGTGGACGTTGTCGTGTGTGTGTGTTACCTGGAAGGGTGTGTTAATTCTAGATACCAGTGTGTCTAGAATGTGGACGTTGTCGTGTGTGTGTAGCAGTATGAAGGAGAGGAACGTCTGGAGGAGGGCAGGCTCTGACGCTGAGCGGAGGAACAGGTCCAGATACGCCGTAGTGGTCATCACCTCTTCTAGTGTACACTACAGACAGACACACACAGCAGCCAATCAGAGAACAGAGATATAGACAGACACACACAGCAGCCAATCAGAGAACAGAGATATAGACAGACACACACAGCAGCCAATCAGAGAACAGAGATATAGACAGACACACACAGCAGCCAGTTAGAACTCAGCAAACCAGGACGAGGAAAGTAATTTATTTCAGGAGAAATTAGGAAGTTGATTGACCAATCAGAAATTATTAACACAGGACTTGAGGAAGACAAATGAAATACTGTAACCAATTAGCATTAAGTAAACAGAACTACAGGAAGTTTGGAGACCAATGAGCATTATTGAAACAGGACTACAGGAAGTTGGGTGACCAATGAGCATTGTTGAAACAGAACTACAGGAAGTAAGTTGACCAATGAGCATTGTTGAAATAAAATTATAGGAAGTGGGGTGACCAATCAGCATCAAGTAGACAAACTACAGGAATCAGCAGTAGTGTTTATGACCTTGTGCAGAGCGGGAGCCAGTACAGGAACCAGGAAACCATTGTAGATATACCCCAACAACTGACCTCTGATAGAGGGATGGGCCACCTGGAGGTTTGGGAGGGAGGGAGGGAGGTAGGGGGGAGAAAGAGAGGGGATGGGGAGGGGGGGAGGGGGAGATGCTTAGCTAGCCAGGTAAAGTTGTTTTACAGTTAGTTAACAACTGTTTCTTAACTCTTTTGGTAACTACCGTAGCGCTGTAGTTACGTCTGCTAAATGACGTAAATGTGCCCTTGAGCAAGGCACTTAACCCTAATTGCTCCTGTAAGTCGCTCTGGATAAGAGCGTCTGCTAAATGACTAAAATGTAAATGTAAAATGTAAAAACCTCTAAAAATGCTGAGTTATTTTTACATTTAATAATTGTGACACATATTCATGCATATCCACTTTCTATTCTAAGAGAAAGAGCTGGGGAGGAAGTGTGTGTGTGTGTGTGTGTGTGTGTGTGTGTGTGTGTGTGTGTGTGTGTGTGTGTGTGTGTGTGTGTGTGTGTGTGTCTGTGTGTGTCTGTGTGTGTGTGTGTGTGTGTGTGTGTGTGTGTGTGTGTGTGTGTGTGTGTGTGTGATGTAACATGCATAGGCCTATGTGTGTGTGTCTCACCTTGATGACAGAGCAGCAGAACTGCAGAGAGTTTAGGAACTGGACCAAAGCCGGAACCTGTATCCAGTCAAGAAATCAAGTCAATGTCAAATAGCCAGCCAGGTAGGTAGGTAGCCAGGTAGGTAGGTAGCCAGGTAGCTTGTAAACACATCTTTATTCTGTCCATCTCTGATATTTTGTTAGAGCTATGCTAGATGACATTGTAAATAAATCCCTGTCTGCCCAAGGGTTTAAATGATGATGTTTTTCATCTATGAGATAAAATGATAGGAAA
>CM062480.1:72583271-72590771 GCA_031479575.1 Coregonus ussuriensis
GAGAGAGAGAGAGAGAGAGAGAGAGAGAGAGGTGGGGAGGACAGAGAGAGAGAGGTGGGGAGGACAGAGAGAGAGAGGTGGGGAGGACAGAGAGAGGTGGGGGGGGGGGGGGGAGAGAGACAGAGAGAGAGAGAGAGAGAGAGAGAGAGAGATAAAGATGAGTGACTGACACCCAGCAGTAGAGCTACTGTAACTACGGTAACTGACTCACAGGACAGAAGTATGTGTTGTCTGTGATGTGCATAGCGACTCTGGGGTTGTAGGCTGACAGCTCCACGATGAGCAGCAGGGCGTCCCGGGCCTGCTGTCCTATGGTGCCTACCCTATGGGTGAAGGGGATCAGCAGAGAGAAGAGCAGGAAGTTGGCTGCCCCCTGGTCCTCACTGGTGTGGAAGAATAACTCTGAGAGAAGAAGAAGAAGAAGAAGAAGAAGAAGAAGAAGAAGAAGAAGGAGAAGAAGAATACTTTATTGTCCATTATCTTGCAGAAAACAGAACCAGAACCTACCTAACACCGAGGGGTCCTTAGCCAGCCCACCACACAGCTGGTTTAGCAGGAGCACCAACTCTGCTTCCACCGATCCTACCCCTCCACCTCCTCCTCCTCCTCCTCCTCCTCCAGCACAGGATGATAACAGCATCATTAAGGGTCGTAGAACAGGTTTGTGGTGCAGTAGAGGCTGTCTGGCCTGAGATAGTAACATCTGGTACATCCTTAGCTGGGGGGGAGAGACAGAGGGGGGCAGAGAGAGAGAGCGAGAGAGGTGAGGGCAGAGAGAGAGAGCGAGAGAGGTGAGGGCAGAGAGAGAGAGAGAGGTGAGGGCAGAGAGAGAAGAGATGGGGGCAGAGAGAGAGAGAGATGGGGGGCAGAGAGAGAGAGAGATGGGGGCAGAGAGAGAGAGAGATGGGGGCAGAGAGAGAGAGAGATGGGGCAGAGAGAGAGAGAGATGGGGGCAGAGAGAGAGAGAGATGGGGGGCAGAGAGAGAGAGAGATGGGGGCAGAGAGAGAGAGATGGGGGCAGAGAGAGGGAGAGATGGGGGCAGAGAGAGAGAGAGATGGGGCAGAGAGAGAGAGAGATGGGGGGCAGAGAGAGAGAGATATGGGGCAGAGAGAGAGAGAGATGGGGGCAGAGAGAGAGAGATGGGGGGCAGAGAGAGAGAGAGATGGGGGCAGAGAGAGAGAGATGGGGGCAGAGAGAGAGAGAGATGGGGGGCAGAGAGAGATGGGGCAGAGAGAGAGAGAGATGGGGGCAGAGAGAGAGAGATGGGGGCAGAGAGAGGGAGAGATGGGGGCAGAGAGAGAGAGAGATGGGGGGCAGAGAGAGAGAGAGATGGGGCAGAGAGAGAGAGAGATGGGGGCAGAGAGAGAGAGATGGGGGGCAGAGAGAGGGAGAGATGGGGGCAGAGAGAGAGAGAGAGATGGGGCAGAGAGAGAGAGAGAGATGGGGGGCAGAGAGAGAGAGAGATGGGGCAGAGAGAGAGAGAGATGGGGGCAGAGAGAGAGAGATGGGGGCAGAGAGAGAGAGATGGGGGGCAGAGAGAGAGAGAGATGGGGGGCAGAGAGAGATGGGGCAGAGAGAGAGAGAGATGGGGGCAGAGAGAGAGAGATGGGGGCAGAGAGAGGGAGAGATGGGGGCAGAGAGAGAGAGAGAGATGGGGCAGAGAGAGAGAGAGATGGGGGGCAGAGAGAGGGAGAGATGGGGCAGAGAGAGAGAGAGATGGGGGCAGAGAGAGAGAGAGATGGGGGCAGAGAGAGAGAGAGATGGGGCAGAGAGAGAGAGAGATGGGGGCAGAGAGAGAGAGAGATGGGGGGGCAGAGAGAGAGAGAGATGGGGCAGAGAGAGAGAGAGATGGGGGCAGAGAGAGGGAGAGATGGGGGCAGAGAGAGAGAGAGATGGGGGCAGAGAGAGAGAGATATGGGGGGCAGAGAGAGGGAGAGATGGGGGCAGAGAGAGAGAGAGATGGGGGGCAGAGAGAGGGAGAGATGGGGGCAGAGAGAGAGATGGGGGCAGAGAGAGGGAGAGATGGGGGCAGAGAGAGAGAGATGGGGCAGAGAGAGAGAGAAACAGACAAACAGAGACAGAGAATGAGGGGGAGAAAGAAATAGGGGGGATAAGTATTATCAAGAACTAACCCTGTCATTAAAACAGTCAATAATATATCTTCCTTCTAGGGAGTTTTTCCTAGCCTGTTCATTGCTTGCTCTTTGGGTTTTAGGCTGAGCATCTGTAAAGTACTTGGTGACAACTGCTGATGTAAAAAAGGGCTTTATAAAATAAATGTAATTGATTGATTGATTGATAACTGGTCAAAAAAATCACTTGTTCCAGTTTCATATCGTCAGTGAACTGTCGTCTCAGGCTCCAGAGGAACAGTCTCTCCATCACGCCTTCTAGAACCACAAACTCTAGGATGGGTCCCATCGCTCCGCCCTGTCCCGGCTCCTAAGGAAATCAAATCAAATAAAACCATGTGAATACCTTAAATACTTTTGTCATTTAATTAACACTACTCTGTGATTCAATGTACATGTTTTATGTTGTTCATTTGTATTTTAACTTGAATGTTTTATTGTCTATTTATCAATGTATATCAGTATCTATGACTGCCATGTGGGTGTCATGGAGGGGGAGCACATAAATATCTCGGGTAGAATGGATCTACCACTTATCACATTTGCTTTCAATGAGAATGACAGATCTATAACTCGCATTTCTATCTGAAAAAGTGAACTTTCCTCCTCCATCAGCAGGAACAGCATGTGTTCTACGTAGTTCTGGACCGCGCTGGCCTCGTCACCAGGGATAGGACCGGGCCGGAGGCAGCCTCCGCCACCGCCCCCGGGTCCAAATCCCAGACCACCGCTATGGACAGGGGCATGTTTCTCTAAGATCTTCACCACCTGAGGGAGAGAGAGAGAGAGAGAGAGAGAGAGACAGAGAGAGAGACAGAGAGAGAGACAGAGAGAGAGACAGAGAGAGAGAGAGAGAGAGAGAGAGAGAGAGAGAGAGAGAGAGAGAGAGAGAGAGAGAGAGAGAGAGAGAGAGAGAGAGAGAGAGAGAGAGAGAGAGAGAGAGAGAGAGAGAGAGAGAGAGAGAGAGAGAGAGAGAGAGAGAGAGAGAGAGATACTCAACAGGTTGTTCTGGAAGTATTCTTAGGGTGATTATTAGGTTGCGCCACCATGATTAGTGCTTTCCCCCCACAATTCTGGCCTTTTCTAAACATAAATAAGGAGGATAGGTTTCTGCTGCTGGTCAGACAGGCAGGCTGCCTCTGGCTGGGGAGAGAAACAGGCTTGTTTCAGCCTACTGCCTGAGGTTCAGAGAAACAAGCCTTCTCTAATTCTACTAGAAACCAGATGTTTTAAGATATATAATATAACCGTTACCAACTATCACTCATTTTGAGAAATACTGCTCATCTCCTCACTTCGCAACAGAAACTTCCTCCATTAGAAAAATATCCTTTCTATATAATTCTTATTCGTTATGAATTGACCATGTTAAATGTGACTACTTCTTTATATGTTACCAGTTAGCTCACAGAGTTAAGGGTTTGTTAAGAAGAGAGAGAAAGAGAGGAGCTATTGCTCCGTTCTCCTTACAAGCCTTTTTCCCTACTCAAACCACGTCCTCTGAGGACCGGGCCAAACCAAGGCCTCTGGGGACCGGGCCAAACCAAGGCCTCTGGGGACCGGGCCAAACCAAGGCCTCTGGGGACCGGGCCAAACCAAGGCCTCTGGGGACCGGGCCAAACCAAGGCCTCTGGGGACCAAACCACGGCCTCTGGGGACCGGGCCAAACCAAGGCCTCTGGGGACCGGGCCAAACCAAGGCCTCTGGGGACCGGGCCAAACCACGGCCTCTGAGGACCGGGCCAAACCAAGGCCTCTGGGGACCGGGCCAAACCAAGGCCTCTGGGGACCGGGCCAAACCAAGGCCTCTGGGGACCGGGCCAAACCAAGGCCTCTGGGGACCAAACCACGGCCTCTGGGGACCGGGCCAAACCAAGGCCTCTGGGGACCGGGCCAAACCAAGGCCTCTGGGGACTGGGCCAAACCACGGCCTCTGAGGACCGGGCCAAACCAAGGCCTCTGGGGACCGGGCCAAACCAAGGCCTCTGGGGACCAAACCACGGCCTCTGGGGACCGGGCCAAACCAAGGCCTCTGGGGACCGGGCCAAACCAAGGCCTCTGGGGACCGGGCCAAACCACGGCCTCTGAGGACCGGGCCAAACCAAGGCCTCTGGGGACCGGGCCAAACCAAGGCCTCTGGGGACCGGGCCAAACCAAGGCCTCTGAGGACCGGGCCAAACCAAGGCCTCTGGGGACCGGGCCAAACCACGGCCTCTGAGGACCGGGCCAAACCAAGGCCTCTGAGAACCGGGCCAAACCAAGGCCTCTGAGGACCGGGCCAAACCAAGGTATCTGAGGACCGGGCCAAACCAAGGCCTCTGAGGACCGGGCCAAACCAAGAGCATAATTGGCGGCGGGGGGGATCCAATCATAAAATGAGGAATTGTGTAGTACTGTGTAGTGGAAAGCCACAGAAAGCCAGTAGCTACGGTGGGAAAATAATTTCAAAACCATCATATTCATTATGGTATATTATTGAGGGGGTCCTCCCGCTAGTCATGTGCCTGGAAGGGTACAGGTCCTGCTTTTACTTCCTGGCAGGGGTACACTCAAAATGGCTGCCAGTCCACCCATTATGCCGTCATGACTTGAATGGAGATGCCCTTTCTATTCATTCTATTTCTATGAGACAGGAAGGTAGACAGACTGCCAGGTGTCTACAGAAAGACAGGTAGACAGTAAGACAGACAGGTGTGTACAGAAAGACAGGTAGACAGTAAGACAGACAGGTGTGTACAGAAAGACAGGTAGACAGTAAGACAGACAGGTGTGTACAGAAAGACAGGTAGACAGTAAGACAGACAGGTGTGTACAGAAAGACAGGTAGACAGTAAGACAGACAGGTGTGTACAGAAAGACAGGTAGACAGTAAGACAGACAGGTGTGTACAGAAAGACAGGTGTCTACAGACAGACAGGTGTGTACAGACAGACAGGTAGACAGTAAGACAGACAGGTGTGTACAGACAGACAGGTAGACAGTAAGACAGACAGGTAGACAGTAAGACAGACAGGTAGACAGTAAGACAGACAGGTGTCTACAGACAGACAGGTAGACAGTAAGACAGACAGGTAGACAGTAAGACAGACAGGTAGACAGTAAGACAGACAGGTAGACAGTAAGACAGACAGGTAGACAGTAAGACAGACAGGTAGACAGTAAGACAGACAGGTAGACAGTAAGACAGACAGGTAGACAGTAAGACAGACAGGTAGACAGTAAGACAGACAGGTGTGTATCTACCTGTGCCCAGTGGTTTCTGAAGACGATCATGCAGGTTTCTGGGTCCACCCCTTTCAGGAACAGTGACTTCTTCCTGTTTCCATTGGCAACCACGGAGGCCATCATCATGACTGCTGGACAGGTTGGGCTAAACCATGTCTCGGGGTGGAGTAGGGTGGCAGGGTGGAAGTGGACATGGCAGGGGAGGTACTCCTCACCCCAGAATCAGCCACTTGTCTTGTACAAGTTGGCACATGTGGGGCCTGGGGATAGGAGAGAGGGAATCAGCAGATTAAACATGTGGGGCCTGGGGATAGGAGAGAGGGAATCAGCAGATTAAACATGTGGGGCCTGGGGATAGGAGAGAGGGAATCAGCAGATTAAACATGTGGGGCCTGGGGATAGGAGAGAGGGAATCAGCAGATTAAACATGTGGGACCTGGGGATAGGAGAGAGGGAATCAGCAGATTAAACATGTGGGGCCTGGGGATAGGAGAGAGGGAATCAGCAGATTAAACATGTGGGGCCTGGGGATAGGAGAGAGGGAATCAGCAGATTAAACATGTGGGACCTGGGGATAGGAGAGAGGGAATCAGCAGATTAAACATGTGGGGCCTGGGGATAGGAGAGAGGGAATCAGCAGATTAAACATGTGGGGCCTGGGGATAGGAGAGAGGGAATCAGCAGATTAAACATGTGGGACCTGGGGATAGGAGAGAGGGAATCAGCAGATTAAACATGTGGGACCTGGGGATAGGAGAGAGGGAATCAGCAGATTAAACATGTGGGACCTGGGGATAGGAGAGAGGGAATCAGCAGATTAAACATGTGGGACCTGGGGATAGGAGAGAGGGAATCAGCAGATTAAACATGTGGGACCTGGGGATAGGAGAGAGGGAATCAGCAGATTAAACATGTGGGACCTGGGGATAGGAGAGAGGGAATCAGCAGATTAAACATGTGTAACGCCATATTGACATGTCACTGTTTATCAGGGGTCCTGGGATCCAAAAGATTTGAAATCCTATATATTGGCTGAGTTTGGAGACTTGAAATCCTATATATTGGCTGAGCTTGGAGACTTGAAATCCTATATATTGGCTGAGCTTGGAGATTTGAAATCCTATATACTGGCTGAGCTTGGAGACTTGAGAGAGAGAGAGCATATTTAGTAAACACTGATTGATCTATATTCAGTCTGTCAGATGCCCTGGTTGCCAGGTTGGGTATTCATGCATAGTGTTGCCAGGTTGGGTATTCCTGCATGGCGTTGCCAGGTTGGGTATTCCTGCATGGCATTGCCAGGTTAAGTATTCCTGCATGGCGTTGCCAGGTTGGGTATTCCTGCGTGGCATTGCCAGGTTGGGTATTCCTGCGTGGCGTTGCCAGGTTGGGTATTCCTGCGTGGCGTTGCCAGGTTGGGTATTCCTGCGTGGCGTTGCCAGGTTGGGTATTCCTGCATGGCGTTGCCAGGTTAAGTATTCCTGCGTGGCATTGCCAGGTTGGGTATTCCTGCATGGTGTTGCCAGGTTGGGTATTCCTGGGTGGCGTTGCCAGGTTGGGTATTCCTGCATGGCGCTGCCAGGTTAAGTATTCCTGCGTGGCGTTGCCAGGTCGGGTATTCCTGCATGGCGTTGCCAGGTTAAGTATTCCTGCATGGCGTTACCAGGTTGGGTATTCCTGCATGGTGTTGCCAGGTTGGGTATTCCTGGGTGGCGTTGCCAGGTTGGGTATTCCTGCATGGCGCTGCCAGGTTAAGTATTCCTGCGTGGCGTTGCCAGGTTGGGTATTCCTGGGTGGCGTTGCCAGGTTGGGTATTCCTGGGTGGCGTTGCCAGGTTGGGTATTCCTGCGTGGCGTTGCCATGTTGGGTATTCCTGCGTGGCGTTGCCAGGTTGGGTATTCCTGCGTGGCGTTGCCAGGTTGGGTATTCCTGCGTGGCATTGCCATGTTGGGTATTCCTGCGTGGCGTTGCCAGGTTGGGTATTCCTGCGTGGCGTTGCCAGGTTGGGTATTCCTGCGTGGCGTTGCCAGGTTAAGTATTCCTGCATGGCGTTGCCAGGTTGGGTATTCCTGCGTGGCGTTGCCAGGTTGGGTATTCCTGCGTGGCGTTGCCAGGTTGGGTATTCCTGCGTGGCGTTGCCAGG
>CM062480.1:72595771-72643271 GCA_031479575.1 Coregonus ussuriensis
CCAAGAAAAACTTCCAAAAGGACTAATTCGAGGTAAAAAAAAAAAAAAAAAGGAGTTGCGCCACTCAACAAAAAAAAAAGGCAGAGATTGATTGATTTCTTATTGCTCACTTTAATCCATTGTACAGGATGCGGGCAGGTGACTGACGTTTCGACATCAAGCTGACTTCTTCCTCAGAGTGACCTGACCATTGCACTTAGTTCATATTTACAGCCAAGTGGCCCATTGAGACACAACAATATAAAACAGTTGTTTCTATAATGTTGTTGCCTTGATTTTTTTTGGGTCTCTGTGTCTCCGGATTCACAGACACCCAAATATCACCTATGTATATTTTGACATGGCCTGTTGATTAACCAGAGACACTATTTATCTTGTTATTTTGTGCTATAATTGACCATTTACCTTGAAACATTAAAAATCAAGGCAACAACATTATAGAAACGAGGACAGTGAAAAGTCATCGTTTAGTACTTTTGGATCCACAGTGTCTAAGGAGTACTGCCAGAATGCCTTCTTTGTTTTAGTTTAAGAACGATGTCACCCCCTCTTGGTGAAATCTGGACGTGGTCTACGGCTACAAAGCGCAGGGAGGAAGGTGAGCCCGCAGGGAGGAAGGTGAGCCCGCAGGGAGGAAGGTGAGCCCGCGGGGAGGAAGGTGAGCCCGCAGGGAGGAAGGTGAGCCCGCAGGGAGGAAGGTGAGCCCGCAGGGAGGAAGGTGAGCCATGGTTGGCTTTGATGCAGTGGCGCGCAATAGCATAGTCCGTGTTTTTATTTTGAATAGCAGCCTTGTTCTGCAATGCGAAGTTTCAATGCTCGTTTAGTTTGACCAACTGTCTCCTTGCACTGTTTCCACCATAATGACTTATATAAACTGAGTGTATATTAGGAACACCTTGGTTTTGACCTTGGTCTATGGAAAGAGTAATGGGAGTGCATTGACAAAAATCGATATCCCCACATCAAATAATTCAACCTATCAACAATGGCATGATGTGCACCAATTCAAAACATTTCTGTCTTTCTACATCCCTTGAATTGGTGCTGGCTGCATCCATATGAAATGGAAATACATGTAATTTGTAAGTACCGAAATGATATAGGTAGTTATGGGAAACTTGCTTCTCATGAGGGGCTGCATATATGAAACGGGACAGGAGATGTCCTCCCGAGTGGCGCAGTGGTCTAAGGCACTGCATCGCAGTGCTAGCTGTGCCACTAGAGATCCTGGTTCGAATTCAGGCTCTGTCATAGCCGGCCGCGACCGGGAGACCCATGGGGCGGTGCACAATTGGCCCAGCGTCGTCCAGGGTAGGGGATGGAATGGCCGGCAGGGATGTAGCTCAGTTGGTAGAGCATGGTGTTTGCAACGCCAGGGTTGTGGGTTCGATTCCAGTATAAAAAATAAAAATGTATGCACTCACTAACTGTAAGTCGCTCTGGATAAGAGCGTCTGCAATGTAAAATGTGAGAGATGCTTGTTCCAAGTTTGGAATTTCAGTTGATTACTATAGCACCCTCCTTGGGCCAATCGGTGTAATTTTGTCAATATCGGATCTCTATGTCAAGACGCATCATTCACCTGTTTCGTTAAAATCGGCCAAGTGCTGTCGAAAATATCGTGTGTGACCAATTTACAAACGTACTACGGTGACAGATACACAGTCCCCTCCCCGACTTCATCATGGGGGACAACATACCGCTATTGACCTTCTAACTAACGGTTTATAAGAGGTATTAACCCTCCCTGCACGCTGGCGGTGAGTGGTGGCACGAGGAACCGGCGGGACTCTCGCTCCCGATTCCCTGGACTTTTTCCCGTTAATCACAGAATTTTTCTTGAAATGTAAAAATGTCACCCAGACGCGGTCTGCTGTAACCTAGAAACCTCGCGTGAGACTGGGAATGAAAATATGTCACTGTGTTTTCGTGATGAGAGATTCAATCCGGGAACATGATCAGCCTCACAAATAACAGGGGTTGTTTTAAACCAGTGCAGGATATTGAAAAATAATGACATTTAATCTATGATAACTCAGTGATGGACCTATAGAACCAAATCAGACTAATGGTCCAGGTCCAAGGCAATCTACCCCTCTGGGACTAAGGGACTCTAAGGGCATGCTTGTTATGCTGTTTTTCATGGATGTCTGTGGCCACATGTAGGCATGTAGGCATGTAGGCATTCATAGCCTGCCCATTGTTTCCCACAGGAGATGCCCGCGGAACATAGGGATGGCACACTGAGGTAATATGTTCTATTCCCGATTACCCCTGCAATGAGCAGTCCAACCGAAATGCGCTCAGATATTATTTATCCCACTCTGTTTATTTTTTGTATTTATTTTTTACCTTTATTTAACCAGGTAAGCCAGTTGAGAACAAGTTCTGTGACCTGGTCGAGATAAAGCAAAGCAGTGCGATAAAAACAACAACAACAACAACATCAACAACAGAGTTACATGTGCCCTGGTGCAGCACTGTAGTGACATCTAGTGTTGAAATGCTATAACTACAACAGAGGTGATGGGATGGAAGATATCCACAGGGGAATCTCTCGGTGGACAGATCTACATAAACATAACAGCTGATCTGAGCTGACACATTTTGCCAGACGTTAGTTGTGAGTTAACTGAGATGATCCATATTGATACAGTACAGGACGATCCTATGAAGTGTCTATGAACTGTAACACACCTGCTGGTTGGATAACCTCTTTCCTGATATAACATAGTGGTTATAGCCTACTTACTTATGCAAATTGAGGCCTTATTCAGAAATTGTAGGTGCAGCGAAATGCTTATGTTTCTAGCTCCAACAGTGAAGTAATACCTGGCAAAAAAACGAAAAAAAAACAACCAATACACACATAATCCAGAAAAATTAAGAAATGTCAGAGACCGGAATATATTATAAACATATGAAGTCTGTAAAACAGTTGTAAACATTATTAAAGTGACCAGTGATTCCATGTCTGAAGCTGTTTTTCAGTCTCTTGGTCCCAGCTTTGATGCACCTGTACTGACTCCTTCTGCTCGGGTGGCTGAGGTCCTTGGTGATCTTCTTGGTCTTTCAAATCAAATCAAATCAAATCAAATCAAATCAAATTTTATTGGTCACATGCGCCGAATACAACAGGTGCAGACATTACAGTGAAATGCTTACTTACAGCCCTTAACCAACAGTGCATTTATTTTAAACAAAAAAAGTAAGAATAAAACAACAACAAAAAAAGTGTTGAGAAAAAAAGAGCAGAAGTAAAAATAAAGTGACAGTAGGGAGGCTATATATACACAATAGAATAAAGTGACAGTAGGGAGGCTATATATACAGGGGGGTACCGTTGCATAGTCAATGTGCGGGGGCACCGGCTAGTTGAGGTAGTTGAGGTAATATGTACATGTGGGTAGAGTTAAAGTGACTATGCATAAATACTTAACAGAGTAGCAGCAGCGTAAAAAGTATGGGGTGGGGGGGCAGTGCAAATAGTCCGGGTAGCCATGATTAGCTGTTCAGGAGTCTTATGGCTTGGGGGTAGAAGCTGTTGAGAAGTCTTTTGGACCTAGACTTGGCACTCCGGTACCGCTTGCCGTGCGGTAGCAGAGAGAACAGTCTATGACTAGGGTGACTGGAGTCTTTGACAATTTTGAGGGCCTTCCTTTCTGTGGCACAAAGGGTTCTTCGGCTGTCCCCATAGGAGAACTCTTTTTGGTTGCAGGTAGAACCCTTTTGGATGTAGAACCCTTTTGGTTTCCATGTAGAACCCTTTTGGTTTCCATGTAGAACCCTTTTGGTTTCCACGTAGAACCCTTTTGGTTTCCACGTAGAGCCCTTTTGGTTTCCACGTAGAACCCTTTTGGTTTCCATGTAGAACCCTTTTTGGTTTCCACGTAGAACCCTTTTGGTTTCCACGTAGAACCCTTTTGGTTTCCATGTAGAACCCTTTTGGTTTCCAAGCAGAACCCTTTTGGTTTCCACGTAGAACCCTTTTGGTTTCCATGTAGAACCCTTTTGGTTTCCACGTAGAACCCTTTTGGTTTCCACGTAGAACCCTTTTGGTTTCCACGTAGAGCCCTTTTGGTTTCCATGTAGAACCCTTTTGGTTTCCAAGCAGAACCATTTTGGTTTCCACGTAGAACCCTTTTGGTTTCCATGTAGAACCCTTTTGGTTTCCATGTAGAACCCTTTTGGTTTCCATGCAGAACCCTTTTGGTTTCCATGCAGAACCCTTTTGGTTTCCATGCATAACCCGTTTGGTTTCCACGTAGAACCCTTTTGGTTTCCACGTAGAACCCTTTTGGTTTCCACGTAGAACCCTTTTGGTTTCCACGTAGAACCCTTTTGGTTTCCATGCAGAACCCTTTTGGTTTCCACGTAGAACCCTTTTGGTTTCCACGTAGAACCCTTTTGGTTTCCATGCAGAACCCTTTTGTTTTCCATGCAGAACCCGTTTGGTTTCCACGTAGAACCCTTTTGGTTTCCACGTAGAACCCTTTTGGTTTCCACGTAGAACCCTTTTGGTTTCCACGTAGAACCCTTTTGGTTTCCATGCAGAACCCTTTTGGTTTCCATGTAGAACCCTTTTGGTTTCCACGTAGAACCCTTTTCGTTTCCACGTAGAACCCTTTTGGTTTCCACGTAGAACCCTTTTGGTTTCCATGTAGAACCCTTTTGGTTTCCATGTAGAACCCTTTTGGTTTCCATGCAGAACCCTTTTGGTTTCCATGCAGAACCCTTTTGGTTTCCGCGTAGAACCCTTTTGGTTTCCACGTAGAACCCTTTTGGTTTCCATGCAGAACCCTTTTGGTTTCCACGTAGAACCCTTTTGGTTTCCACGTAGAACCCTTTTGGTTTCCATGCAGAACCCTTTTGGTTTCCATGCAGAACCCTTTTGGTTTCCACGTAGAACCCTTTTGGTTTCCACGTAGAACCCTTTTGGTTTCCACGTAGAGCCCTTTTGGTTTCCACGTAGAACCCTTTTGGTTTCCAAGCAGAACCCTTTTGGTTTCCACGTAGAACCCTTTTGGTTTCCACGTAGAACCCTTTTGGTTTCCATGTAAAACCCTTTTGGTTTCCATGTAGAACCCTTTTGGTTTCCATGCAGAACCCTTTTGGTTTCCATGCAGAACCCTTTTGGTTTCCATGCAGAACCCGTTTGGTTTCCACGTAGAACCCTTTTGGTTTCCATGTAGAACCCTTTTGGTTTCCACGTAGAACCCTTTTGGTTTCCACGTAGAACCCTTTTGGTTTCCATGCAGAACCCTTTTGGTTTCCACGTAGAACCCTTTTGGTTTCCACGTAGAACCCTTTTGGTTTCCATGCAGAACCCTTTTGGTTTCCACGTAGAACCCTTTTGGTTTCCATGTAGAACCCTTTTGGTTTCCATGCAGAACCCTTTTGGTTTCCATGCAGAACCCTTTTGGTTTCCGCGTAGAACCCTTTTGGTTTCCACGTAGAACCCTTTTGGTTTCCACGTAGAACCCTTTTGGTTTCCACGTAGAACCCTTTTGGTTTCCACGTAGAACCCTTTTGGTTTCCATGTAGAACCCTTTTGGTTTCCAGGTAGAACCCTTTTGGTTTCCACGCAGAACCCTTTTGGTTTCCACGTAGAACCCTTTTGGTTTCCACGTAGAACCCTTTTGGTTTCCACGTAGAACCCTTTTGGTTTCCACGTAGAACCCTTTTGGTTTCCACGTAGAACCCTTTTGGTTTCCAGGTAGAACCCTTTTGGTTTCCACGTAGAGCCCTTTTGGTTTCCATGTAGAACCCTTTTGGTTTCCAAGCAGAACCCTTTTGGTTTCCACGTAGAACCCTTTTGGTTTCCACGTAGAACCCTTTTGGTTTCCATGTAAAACCCTTTTGGTTTCCATGTAGAACCCTTTTGGTTTCCATGCAGAACCCTTTTGGTTTCCATGCAGAACCCTTTTGGTTTCCATGCAGAACCCGTTTGGTTTCCACGTAGAACCCTTTTGGTTTCCATGTAGAACCCTTTTGGTTTCCACGTAGAACCCTTTTGGTTTCCACGTAGAACCCTTTTGGTTTCCATGCAGAACCCTTTTGGTTTCCACGTAGAACCCTTTTGGTTTCCACGTAGAACCCTTTTGGTTTCCATGTAGAACCCTTTTGGTTTCCATGTAGAACCCTTTTGGTTTCCACGTAGAACCCTTTTGGTTTCCATGTAGAACCCTTTTGGTTTCCAGGTAGAACCCTTTTGGTTTCCATGTAGAACCCTTTTGGTTTCCATGTAGAACCCTTTTGGTTTCCATGTAGAACTAGAACCCTTTTGGTTTCCACGTAGAACCCTTTTGGTTTCCATGTAGAACCCTTTTGGTTTCCATGTAGAACCCTTTTGGTTTCCATGTAGAACCCTTTTGGTTTCCATGTAGAACCCTTTTGGTTTCCAGGTAGAACCCTTTTGGTTTCCAGGTAGAACCCTTTTGGTTTCCAGGTAGAACCCTTTTGGTTTCCATGTAGAACCCTTTTGGTTTCCACGTAGAACCCTTTTGGTTTCCATGTAGAACCCTTTTGGTTTCCAGGTAGAACCCTTTTGGTTTCCATGCAGAACCCTTTTGGTTTCCACGTAGAACCCTTTTGGTTTCCACGTAGAACCCTTTTGGTTTCCATGTAGAACCCTTTTGGTTTCCACGTAGAACCCTTTTGGTTTCCACGTAGAACCCTTTTGGTTTCCAGGTAGAACCCTTTTGGTTTCCATGTAGAACCCTTTTGGTTTCCACGTAGAACCCTTTTGGTTTCCAGGTAGAACCCTTTTGGTTTCCACGTAGAGCCCTTTTGGTTTCCATGTAGAACCCTTTTGGTTTCCAAGCAGAACCCTTTTGGTTTCCACGTAGAACCCTTTTGGTTTCCACGTAGAACCCTTTTGGTTTCCATGTAGAACCCTTTTGGTTTCCATGTAGAACCCTTTTGGTTTCCATGCAGAACCCTTTTGGTTTCCATGCAGAACCCTTTTGGTTTCCATGCAGAACCCGTTTGGTTTCCACGTAGAACCCTTTTGGTTTCCATGTAGAACCCTTTTGGTTTCCACGTAGAACCCTTTTGGTTTCCACGTAGAACCCTTTTGGTTTCCATGCAGAACCCTTTTGGTTTCCACGTAGAACCCTTTTGGTTTCCACGTAGAACCCTTTTGGTTTCCATGCAGAACCCTTTTGGTTTCCACGTAGAACCCTTTTGGTTTCCACGTAGAACCCTTTTGGTTTCCATGTAGAACCCTTTTGGTTTCCAGGTAGAACCCTTTTGGTTTCCATGCAGAACCCTTTTGGTTTCCATGTAGAACCCTTTTGGTTTCCACGTAGAACCCTTTTCGTTTCCACGTAGAACCCTTTTGGTTTCCACGTAGAACCCTTTTGGTTTCCATGTAGAACCCTTTTGGTTTCCATGTAGAACCCTTTTGGTTTCCATGCAGAACCCTTTTGGTTTCCATGCAGAACCCTTTTGGTTTCCGCGTAGAACCCTTTTGGTTTCCACGTAGAACCCTTTTGGTTTCCACGTAGAACCCTTTTGGTTTCCACGTAGAACCCTTTTGGTTTCCACGTAGAACCCTTTTGGTTTCCATGTAGAACCCTTTTGGTTTCCATGTAGAACCCTTTTGGTTTCCAGGTAGAACCCTTTTGGTTTCCATGCAGAATCCTTTTGGTTTCCACGTAGAACCCTTTTGGTTTCCACGTAGAACCCTTTTGGTTTCCACGTAGAACCCTTTTGGTTTCCACGTAGAACCCTTTTGGTTTCCACGTAGAACCCTTTTGGTTTCCAGGTAGAACCCTTTTGGTTTCCATGCAGAACCCTTTTGGTTTCCACGTAGAACCCTTTTGGTTTCCACGTAGAACCCTTTTGGTTTCCATGTAGAGCCCTTTTGGTTTCCATGTAGAACCCTTTTGGTTTCCAAGCAGAACCCTTTTGGTTTCCACGTAGAACCCTTTTGGTTTCCACGTAGAACCCTTTTGGTTTCCATGTAGAACCCTTTTGGTTTCCATGTAGAACCCTTTTGGTTTCCATGCAGAACCCTTTTGGTTTCCATGCAGAACCCTTTTGGTTTCCATGCAGAACCCGTTTGGTTTCCACGTAGAACCCTTTTGGTTTCCACGTAGAACCCTTTTGGTTTCCACGTAGAACCCTTTTGGTTTCCATGCAGAACCCTTTTGGTTTCCACGTAGAACCCTTTTGGTTTCCACGTAGAACCCTTTTGGTTTCCATGCAGAACCCTTTTGGTTTCCATGCAGAACCCGTTTGGTTTCCACGTAGAACCCTTTTGGTTTCCACGTAGAACCCTTTTGGTTTCCACGTAGAACCCTTTTGGTTTCCACATAGAACCCTTTTGGTTTCCATGCAGAACCCTTTTGGTTTCCATGTAGAACCCTTTTGGTTTCCACGTAGAACCCTTTTCGTTTCCACGTAGAACCCTTTTGGTTTCCACGTAGAACCCTTTTGGTTTCCACGTAGAACCCTTTTGGTTTCCATGCAGAACCCTTTTGGTTTCCGCGTAGAACCCTTTTGGTTTCCATGTAGAACCCCAGCTAGCACATAACGTTCTGAGAACCATGTGTTTGTTAGAGCTTGGAGAGAGCGTGGTCGTCCTGTGGTTATTCTGCATACAGCCTTCCCACAGCATTCTGGGAATGGTGCAGGTTACCCAGCTGGCGCATAACGTTCTGAGAACCATGTGTTTGTTAGAGCTTGGAGAGAGCGTGGTCGTCCTGTGGTTATTCTGCATACAGCCTTCCCACAGCATTCTGGGAATGGTGCAGGTTACCCAGCTGGCGCATAACGTTCTGAGAACCATCTGTTTCTTAAGTGGAAATTTCATTTGAATTTTTTATATTTATTTCACCTTTATTTAACCTGGTAAGCCAGTTGAGAACAAGTTCTCATTTACAACTGCGACCTGGCCAAGATAAAGCAAAGCAGTGCGATAAAAACAACAACAACACAGAGTTACACATGGGGTAAAACAAAACATAAAGTCAAAAATACAACATAAAATATATATACAGTGTGTGCAAATGTAGCAAGTTATGGAGGTAAGGTAATAAATAGGCCATAGTGCAAAATAATTACAATTATAATTTAGTATTAACACTGGAGTGATAGATGTGCAGAAGATGATGTGCAAATAGAGATACTGGGGTTCAAATTAGCAAAATAAATAACAATGTAAATAACAATATGGGGATGAGGTAGTTGGGCGGGCTAATTACAGATGGGCTGTGTACAGGTGCAGTGATCGGTAAGCTGCTCTGACAACTGATGCTTAAAGTTAGTGAGGGAGATAAGAGTCTCCAGCTTCAGAGATTTTTGCAGTTCGTTCCAGTCATTGGCAGCAGAGAACTGAAAGGAATGGCGGCCAAAGGATGTGTTGGCTTTGGGAATGACCAGTGAGATATACCTGCTGGAGCGCAGACTACGGGTGGTTGTTGCTATGGTGGCCAATGAGCTAAGATAAGGCGGGGATTTGCCTAGCAGTGATTTATAGATGGCCTGGAGCCAGTGGGTTTGGCGACGAATATGTAGTGAGGGCCAGCCAACGAGAGCGTACAGGTCACAATGGTGGGTAGTATATGGGGCTTTGGTGACAAAATGGATGGCACTGTGATAGACTACATCAAATTTGCTGAGTAGAGTGTTGGAGGCTATTTTGTAAATGACATTGCCGAAGTCAAGGATCGGTAGGATAGTCAGTTTTACGAGGGCATGTTTGGCAGCATGAGTGAAGGAGGCTTTGTTGCGAAATAGGAAGCAGATTCTAGATTTAACTTTGGATTGGAGATGCTTAATGTGAGTCTGGAAGGAGAGTTTACGGTCTAACCAGACACCTAGGTATTTGTAGTTGTCCACATATTCTATGTCAGACCCGCCGAGAGTAGTGATTCTAGTCGGGCGGGCGGGTGCAAGCAGCGTTCGGTTGAAGAGCATGCATTTAGTTTTACTAGTGTTTAAGAGCAGTTGGAGGCTACGGAAAGAGTGTTGTATGGCATTGAAGCTCGTTTGGAGGTTTGTTAACACAGTGTCCAATAAAGGGCCAGATGTATACAAAATGGTGTCGTCTGCGTAGAGGTGGATCTGAGAGTCACCAGCAGCAAGAGCGACATCATTGTTATACACAGAGAATAGAGTCGGCACGAGAATTGAACCTTGTGGCACCCCCATAGAGACTGCCAGAGGTCCAGACAACAGGCCCTCCGATTTGACACATTGAACTCTATCTGAGAAGTAGTTGGTGAACCAGGCGAGGCAGTCATTAGAGAAACCAAGGCTATTTAGTCTGCCGATAAGAATACGGTGGTTGACAGAGTTGAAAACCTTGGCCAGGTCGATGAAGACGGCTGCACAGTACTGTCTTTTATCGATCGCGGTTATAATATCGTTTAGGACCTTGAGCGTGGCTGAGGTGCACCCATGACCAGCTCGGAAACCAGATTGCATAGCGGAGAAGGGATTCGAAATGGTCGGTGATCTGTTTGTTAACTTGGCTTTCAAAAACTTTCGAAAGGCATGGCAGGATGGATATAGGTCTGTAACAGTTTGGCTCTAGAGTGTCACCCCCTTTGAAGAGGGGGATGACCGCGGCAGCTTTCCAATCTCTGGGGATCTCAGACGATACGAAAGATCTTTACTTTACTTAAGCATAACGTTTTCTGCAGGTTTCCTCATGGTTCTATTTAAATTCTAGTTTTTAAGAAAACTTTCCATAAAAACCACAAGAAAACATTAGGAATGTTCTAAGAACGTTATTTAAAAACATATACTTTTGAGATGGGGTCTGTTTGAATAGACTAAAATGAACAGCCTTGTATTAGTTTAAAAAAGCATGGCATGCTAGCGCCACCTGGTGGAGCAGTGGATTAATTCCTAGAAAACAGAAGATAATAGGGAAAGGGAAAGGGGGATATCTAGTCAGTTGTACAACTGAATGCATTCAACCCAAATGTGTCTTCTGCATTTAACCCAACCCCTCTGAATCAGAGAGGTGCGGGGGACTATTGATGTCATCGGCACCCGGGGAGTAGTTGTCGTTGGGGGTTAACTGCCTTGCTCAAGGGCAGATTGGCAGAATGTATTCCACCTTGCCAGCTCAGGGATTCGACCTTTCGGTTACTGGCACAACGCTCTTAACCTCTAGGCTTCCTAGGTTGAAATCTCACTGATGCCTTGCCACAATAATTAAAATAAATGTATTTGCATGATTAATGTGTCCTATCTGTGCTTGGGAGTTCAAAACAGTTAAACCAAACTAAGCTAGCAGTGTTATTAAAAGTCTTATTGAAACATGTTCTCAGAATGTTCTTTTAATTACCTTCAAATAACCTATAATTCCCGTTCTCAGAACGTTAATAAAAACGTCCAGGAAAACTTTCAGGGAACCCATAGTAAAACGTTCTCAGAATCTCTTTGGAACCTAAAAATGTACTTTCCCACAACTTCCAAGGAACTAAATGTGCTAGCTGGGACCCCTTTCCGTGGAGGGTTCTACCTGGAACCAAAAAAGGGTTCTCTTATGTGGACAGCCGAAGAACCCTTTTGGAACCTGGACCCATAGGCCTATGTGCCGACAGACAGTATCCTACAGATTAGCATAATAACACATATCTTCCACACCAGTCTAAATATGTCAGTGACCAAGCCAGACATGATCATTTAACACTGGGGCGGCAGGTAGCTTAGTGGTTAAGAGCGTTGTGGCAGTAACCTGAAAGGTCACTGGTTCTAATCCCTGAGCCGACTAGGTGAAAAATCTGTCGATGTGCCCTTGAGCAAGGCACTTAACCCTAATTGCTCCTGTAAGTCGCTCTGGATAAGAGCGTCTGCTAAATGACAAAAAAAATGTAAACAGAGTTATTGTTCTTTACTAGAACTATCCTAGTCACACGAGGTGGATACATATCTTTCAAGTGTTTAGGCCCATGCTACTTCAGTGCAATATAGGAAACTATGAAAACCAACTGTCAAGCACACTTCTCATGAAACTGTTGAGCAATTTCTTAGAAAACCAACCAAGTAATTGTTTACATATTTCAGCGTTGCAGTCACGCTCTAGCGTCAAGACAACTGGGGGGGGGGGGGACATGCTCAGACTGGCCAAGATCGCTTTGAACGGTCATCCAACTCGGAGTTTCGAGTCGAAAACTCGGGCATCTTTCTAGAGCTCCGACTTTCCGACCTGATGATCACTGACGTTTTCATTTGCCGTGAAAGCACTATCTCTATCTCTCAGTTTCCACTAGTTACCACAGTCGCAAAGTCAAAATATATGACTATATCGTAAAATTAATTAATGTGCTTTTTGATGTTAATTTAAAGTTAGGCATAGGGTTAACAGTATGGTTAAGGTTAGGTTTAAATCACATTTTAAGAATAGGCATTTTAGAAATAGGCGAAGTTTATGGCTTTGTGGCTGTGGTAACTAGTTCCGACCCACTAGTGAAGACCCCTTCGACCTCTTGATGCTCTGACGTAGGGACGTGGGAACGTGCTTGGAGTGTCCTGTGTATCCTGAACAATATTAGTTTCAGTAACAATTGTGGAATCGGCGGTTCGCCTTCAAAATAAAAGCCCCCATTGAAAAATGGTGCCACAATTGGACTAGATCATGCTAAACAAAGTTGGAATGTTGTTATATAAATTCAACAATAGACAATAATGAGTTAATTTAACAAAAAAAGTACAAATCAGTTGAAATCGCACTGTGGATGGATTAGACTTTCATTGGGGGCATACTTTTATTGCACTGTACAGCCTCACCGATGGATCTGGGGTCCATGATATCAGCCTACTCTGTGACACCCACAGAACACAACTGGAAAGAGCTTTCATACATATTAGCGTCATAGCTCTTATTTCGGGACTTTAACTGTGGGGGAATCACCTTCCCAGTCATCCTATTGTGGAAATCACCTTCCCAGTCCTCCTATTGTGGAAATCACCTTCCCAGTCCTCCTATTGTGGAAATCACCTTCCCAGTCATCCTATTGTGGAAATCACCTTCCCAGTCATCCTGTTGTGTGAAATGGACATTCATATTGCAGCCTAACATATGGAACTTGGGTCCATGAAATCAGCGAGGCTGCCCTAGTCCAGGCTCCACCTTCCAACACGCCAAAATTAAAAATATTTTGATTGAGATTAATAAATATAATAATTCTAGAATAAAACATTAATACAACTTTGAAAATAGGGCAACACAATGATCCACTAGATTTAATTTAGAAATCCATAGATTGTCTGAATGAATTATACCTGAAAACGGATGTAACTCATTTTAAAACACATACTGTAGATTCCTGTGAAATATGTAAATCCAGTGTTTTACAGAATGGCAAGCTAATGTCCATTTGTTTAGTCCCTCTATCAACAGAATACCTTGCTTTCTATGACCTTATCACTAGGGGGGCAAGCCCCTAGTCAATGGAAAACATGTAATATAGTGTTAGACAAAAAGTGAGGACTGTCAGTCCAGATATTCATATACTTCAGTCCCAGGTAGTAAATCCCCAAAATAAAGGAATTAAGAAAGATTTAGAAATATTAGAATGAGCAGTGTCCGTGTCCGTGTCCGTGTCCGAGTCCGTGTCCGTGTCCGTGTCAGTGTCCGTGTCCGTGTCCGTGTCCGTGTCCGTGTCCGTGTCCGTGTCCGTGTCCGTGTCCGTGTCCGTGTCCGTGTCCGTGTCCGTGTCCGTGTCCGTGTCCGTGTCCGTGTCAGTGTCCGTGTCCGTGTCCGTGTCCGTGTCCGTGTCAGTGTCCGTGTCCGTGTCCGAGTCCGTGTCCGTGTCAGTGTCAGTGTCCGTGTAAAATTGAGCACACAGCCACGCAATCTCCATAGATAAATATTGGCAGTAGAATAGCCTGTACTGAAGAGCTCAGTGACTTTCAACATGGCACCGTCATAGGATGCCTCCTTTCCATCAAGTCAGTCTGTCAAATGTCTTCCCTGCTAGAGCTGCCCCCGGTCAACAGTAAGGGCTGTTATTGTGAAATGGAAACATCTAGGAGCAACAATGGCTCAGCTGCGAAGTGGTAGGCCACACAAGCTCACAGAACGGGACAGCAGAGTGCTGAAGCGCGGTGGCACCACTCACTACCGAGTTCCAAACTGCCTCTGGAAGCAACGTCAGCCCAAGAACTGTTCGTCGGGAGCTTCATGAAATGGGTTTCCATGGCCGAGCAGCCGCACACAAGCCTAAGATCACCATCCGCAATGCCAAGCGTCGGCTGGAGTGGTGTAGGTGAATAGAAAAGGTGTGTACAGCAGTAGTTATATAGGCTTTGACTACAATACAGTATAAACATATGAAGTGGGTAAAACGGTATGTAAACCTTATTAAAGTGACCAGTGATTTCATGTCTATGTACACGGGGCAGCAGTCTCTAAGGGGCAGGGTAGAGTATCAGGTGATAGCCAGCTAGTGACAGTTCAGGGCCGGGTACTGGGTGGAGTCCGGACCATTTCAGGTTGTCAGTGATGTGTACGCAGAGGAACTTGAAGCTTTCCACCTTCTCCACTGCGGTCCCGTCGACGTGGATAGTGGCGCGCTCCCTCTACTGTTTCCTGAAGTCCACGATCAGCTCCTTCGTTTTGTTGATGTTGAGGGAGAGGTTATTTTCCTGGCACCACTCCGCCAGGGCCCTCACCTCCTCCCTGTAGGCTGTCTCGTCATTGTTGGTAATCAAGCCTACTGCTGTTGTGTCGTCTGCAAATTTGATGATTGAGTTGGAGGCGTGCTTGGCCACGCAGTCGGGTGAACAGGGAGTACAGGAAGGGGCTGAGCGCGCACCCTTGTGGGGCCCCAGTGTTGAGGATCAGCGTAGTGGAGGTGTTGTTTCCTACCTTCACCACCTGGGGGCGCCCCGTCAGGAAGTCCAGGACCCAGTTGCACAGAGCGGGGTTCAGACCCTGGGCCCTGAGCTTAATGATGAGCTTGGAGGGTACTATGGTGTTGAATGCTGAGCTATAGTCAATGAACAGCATTCTTACATAGGTATTCCTCTTGTCCAGATGGGATAGGGCAGTGTGCAGTGTGATGACAATTGCATCGTCTGTGGATCTATTGGGGCGGTAAGCAAATTGGAGTGGGTCTTGGGTGTCAGGTAAGGTAGAGGTGATATGATCCTTAACTAGCCTCTCAAAGCACTTCATGATGACATAATTGTGTGCTATTGGACAAAATAAATAACAATGTAAATAACAATATGGGGATGAGGTAGTTGGGTGGGCTAATTACAGATGGGCTGTGTACAGGTGCAGTGATCGGTAAGCTGCTCTGACAACTGATGTTTAAAGTTAGTGAGGGAGATAAGAGTCTCCAGCTTCAGAGATTTTTGCAGTTCGTTCCAGTCATTTGCAGCAGAGAACTGGAAGGAATGGCGGCCAAAGGAGGTGTTGGCTTTGGGGATGACCAGTGAGATATACCTGCTGGAGCGCAGACTATGTGTGGGTGTTGCTATGGTGACCAATGAGCTAAGATAAGGCAGGGATTTGCCTAGAAGGGATTTATAGATGACCTGGAGCCAGTGGGTTTGGCGACGAATATCCAGGCTCTGCTGTAGCCGGCCGCAACCGGGAGACCAATGGGGCGGCGCACAATTGGCCCAGCGTCGTCCAGGGTAGGGGAGATAATGGCCGGCAGGGAGGTAGCTCAGTTGGTAGAGCATGGCGTTTGCAACGCCAGGGTTGTGGGTTCGATTCCCACGGGGGGGCAGTATGAAAAAAATAAAAATAAAAATAATGTATGCACTAACTGTAAGTCGCTAAATGATGTAAATGAATGTAAATGAATGTGTAGTGAGGGCCAGCCAACGACAGTGTACAGGTCACAATGGTGGGTAGTATATGGGGCTTTGGTGACAAAACGGATGGCACTGTGATAGACTACATCCAATTTGCTGAGTAGAGTGTTGGAGGCTATTTTGTTGAAGTGCGGCGACTGCTCTGAATTGCATCTCTGTACTGACGTTTTGCCTGTTTGATTGCCTTACGGAGGGCATAACTGGACTGTTTGTACTCTACCATGTTCCCAGTCACCTTGACGTGGTTAAATGCGGTGGTTTGATCTTTCAGTTTTGCGCGAATGCTGCCATCTATCCACGGTTTCTGGTTTGGGTAGGTTTTAATAGTCACAGTGGGAACAACATCCCCTATAGGAAGTCAGTCACGAGTCAGTGTATATTTCAATGTTATTCTGAGAGGCAACTCTGAACATCTCCCAGTCCGCAGGATCAAAACAATCTTGAAGAATGGATTCACATTGAGCTCAGTAATAACGTCACTCTGGCAAAACAGCGACTAAGGGACTCTACTGGTCAGTTTATTTTTGACGATTTTTAGTTAAAGGTAGATGACCAACATATTTCCAAGAACAATGAGAACACATCCGGAGTGATGAAGTCTATGAACTTTGGAATGGGGGACCTGACCAAGAAGAGGCCTGTTATCCAGATATTGCTTTTCATTCAGACCCCTGAGAACTCCAAACATGCTAAGGATTGTTCTTTACCCATTCTTGCATTTCTTTGTCGGAGCTTTAAAATAATGTCATTCTAGATTACAAAGTGCAATCCGGGAGCATGGTTGTCTAGTTTTCACTCAAGCCGTTGAACAGGTTCAGTCAGTACAGGCTTCGGAGTTGATGATTCATCAATAAAGTGAAATACAATGACGTGAGAAAGATTATTGAGGACTCTGCAAAATAAATGCTTCCAGCAAGTTTCTTAGCAAACGATCTGCTCTATATTCATGGTCTAGATTTTCTAATTTGCAGTCGGTGTGAATACAAGGCAAGAATAGGAAAGAGATCATCGTTGAACTAAGAGACATTTCAGATGATGGGATCAAAGGCTATCTTGCATATATGAATCGTCACGTGTAATCACATTTTCGGATAAATGTCAATTTTTTTTAAATGTACACGCCAGGAACAACATTGGTACATTAAACATGGGTACATGAACTATACCAGTATAGTTCTCTAGCTATATTTACAGGAAACTACATCTACAGGAAACTACATCTACAGGAAACTACATCTACGGGAAACTACATCTACGGGAAACTACATCTACAGGAAACTACATCTACAGGAAACTACATCTACGGGAAACTACATCTACAGGAAACTACATCTACGGGAAACTACATCTACAGGAAACTACATCTACAGGAACTACATCTACAGGAAACTACATCTACAGGAAACTACATCTACGGGAAACTACATCTACGGGAAACTACATCTACGGGAAACTACATCTACGGGAAACTACATCTACAGGAAACTACATCTACGGGAAACTACATCTACGGGAAACTACATCTACGGGAAACTACATCTACGGGAAACTACATCTACGGGAAACTACATCTACAGGAAACTACATCTACAGGAAACTACATCTACGGGAAACTACATCTACGGGAAACTACATCTACAGGAAACTACATCTACGGGAAACTACATCTACAGGAAACTACATCTACGGGAAACTACATCTACGGGAAACTACATCTACAGCCTGTACGTTTGAAGAAGTAGAAATAGTATTTCTGAAGCTACGTTTGTTGTGGTAGCACATAGTAAAACACAAAGATCCTGGATATTAGTGGAAACTCTTCACAGTTATGTTCTGTGGGTGTCACTGAGTAGGCTGATATCATGGACCCCAGATCCATAGGTGAGGCTGTACAGTGCAATGTAAGTATGCCCCCAATGAAATTCTGAAGTCCATACAACCACAGTGCAATTTCAACAGATTTTCTTTTTACTTTTTTGTGTCAAATTAACTAATTATTGTATTTTGTTGAATTTATATAACAACATTCCAACCTTGTTTAGCATTATCTAGTCAATTTTGGCATGATTCCACTATTTTCATCCGTTTGCGTCAGTATCAATGGGGGACTTTTAATTTGAAGGCGAACCACCTGATTCCACTATTGTTGCTCACGACACACAGGTCTTGGAGGAGCGAGAGATACCAGACGGGTCAGACCAACTACTATTCGAATGTCTCTGCGGCTATTATTATTATCAACAAATAACTATTGTTTTTTCATTTCTTTATGAGTTATAGTTTTACAAAATACCAACGGTGGCGAATGACTTGTTTGTGAAAAGTTATGCGAGCTGTGTTGTTTTGGTAAAAGTCCGGGAGACTTCGCGCACGTCTCCGGCAGCTAGTCGGTTTCTAGCGCAATAGGGACATGTTGCTGGTATCCATTGGATTGGAGTTGTAGCACTAACTAGTCGCCTTCGTTCCCACACTAGGATATTGTCTCTCTTGCGATGGCCGAGGCAAGGAGAGTGGAGGACGAGGAGCAGGAGAGTTTGAGAGGAGAGCCGAGGGAACCTGCCGTAAGACGCCAGCTCAGACCGACTGGAGGTAACATATCTCACCAGACACCATCCCTTCAGATTAGTTTATACACCAACACATACCTGTTGCTTATGCTATCTTTGAGATTTCACGCATTTTTTATTGCATTCTGTATCGAACTTGAGAATGTGATACAATGTTGCAGATGTGTTGTTTTAGGAACTGGAACAAGTTACCTGTTGTTACGTTTAGAGTTTCAAAGTACTTTGTCAGTGTGGTTAATGTATTGCATGATGAGAAAATGAAACAATATTGCAATTGTTTCTGGGAATATGGTTGTTGTCATTGTAACAGAGTAATTTGTTGACACATTGTAACGGTTTATCAGTTCACCTTGAGAAAGAAACATTATGTTCCCGTCAAATGTTGCTGAAATTAAACAATCCAGTTCTCTACAATCACAAACAAAGGCACTAAATAGTTTTCTATACTCCGTATAAAAAATACGAACCCTGCTTCCTATGAAATAATAAAAACATCACATCCAATAACTTTAATACATCTTCTAATTCTTCTCCCTAAGGGCGGTTCCTCTAAACTCTCTGGTTATATTAATTAGTGCACACTGTAGCAAAACGTTTTGCAACGGAACACAAAAACTAGGGTTTCTTCTTTTTTTTATATACCTGGTCAGGTCAGGGTTGGCTGGTCTCTGTTGGATAGGAGGAGGAGGACTAGGGTTTCGTCCCAAATGGCACCCTATTCCCTATATAGTGCACTACTTTAGACCAGAGAATGGCACCCTATTCCCTATATAGCGCACTACTTTTGATCAGAGCCCAGGGTGCTGTTTCAGATACTCCGGGAGGACACAACAGCCTGACAGTCAAGGAGTCATGGGGGAAGACGTCAAGTAGAATGGCTCCGAGTGGCCAGAGTGAAAACTATGCATAGATACAGTCTACAGTATATTGTCTGGTATTGTTTTAGTCTCTCTCTCTCTCTCTCTCTCTCTCTCTCTCTCTCTCTCTCTCTCTCTCTCTCTCTCTCTCTCTCTCTCTCTCTCTCTCTAACTCTCTCTAACTCTAATAAATCCTGATTTAAATTTGTGTCCAAAGACAAAGCTGTGTGATGGAGTATGTGTGTGTCCTGGCAGGGCCTACCCACTGCATTCCTGGGGTGATTTAAATCAGTTTTCCCTGGTACCTCCTCTCAGAACACACACACAGTTAGCAAATGTCGTGAAGCCAGACATGCATTCCTGTTTTTCTGCGGTATATTGCTGCTATTTCTGATCAGAAGTGGATATTCACAAGGTCCAAAATAAATCCTTCATATCAGCATTATAATGCATTATAGCTCATGCATAATTAAACTTAAAGCATTAACACTTAGCCTGTGTCTCAAATGGCACCCTAATACAGTACATTCGGAAAGTATTCAGACCCCTTGACTTTTCCCACATCTTGTTACGTTACAGCCTTATTCTAAAAATGATTTATTTTTTAAATTTTTGAATCATCAATCTACACACAATACCCCATAATGACGAAGCAAAAACAGGGTTTTAGAAGTTTAAAACTGAAATATCACATTTATGTAAGTATTCAGACCCTTCACTCAGTACTTTGTTGAAGCACCTTTGGCAGCGATTACAGCCTTGAAACTTCTTTGGTTTGACGCTACAAGCTTGGCACACCTGTATTTGGGGAGTTTCTCCCATTCTTCTCTGCAGATCCTCTCAAGCTCTGTCAGGTTGGATGGGGAGCGTTGCTGCACAGCTATTTTCAGGTCTGTCCAGAGATGTTCGATCGGGTTCAAGTCCGGGCTCAGCCTGAGCCACTCAAGGACATTCAGATACTCCCGAAGCCACTCCTGCATTGTCTTGGCTGTGTTCTTAGGGTCGTTGTCCTGTTGGAAGGTGAACCTTCACCCCAGTCTGAGGGCCTGAGCGCTCTGGAGCAGGTTTTCATCAAGGATCTCTCTGTACTTTGCTCCGTTCATCTTTCCCTCAATCCTGACTAGTCTCCCAGTCCCTGCCGCTGAAAAACATCCCACAGCATGATGCTGCCACCACCATGCTTCACCGTAGGGATGGTATTGGCCAGGTGATGAGCGGTGCCTGGTTTCCTCCAGACGTGACGCTGGGCATTCAGGTCAAATAATTCAATCTAGGTTTCATCAGACCAGAGAATGTTGTTTCTCATGGTCTGAGAGTCCTTTAGGTGCCTTTGGCAAACTCCAAGCGGGCTGTCATGTGCCTTTTACTGAGGAGTGGCTTCCGTCTGGCCACTCTACCATAAAGGCCTGATTGGTAGAGAGCTGCAGAGATGGTTGTTCTTCTGGAAGGTTCTCCCATCTCCACAGAGGAACTCTGGAGCTCTGTCAGAGTGACCACCTGGTTCTTGGTCACCTCCCTGACCAAGGCCCTTCTCCCCCGATTGCTCAGTTTGGCCGGGCGGCCAGCTCTAGGAAGAGTCTAGGTGGTTCCAAACTTCTTCCATTTAAGAGTGACGGAGGCCACTGTGTTCTTGGGGACCTTCAATGCTGCAGAAATGTTTTTGTACCCCTTCCCCAGATCTGTGCCTCGACACAATCCTGTCTCGGAGCTCTACATCCATTTTAGAATAAGGCTGTAACGTAACAAAATGTGGATCAAGTGAGGGTCTGAATACTTTCCTAATGCGCTGTAGTAGGACCACTGTTAACAGACAGCGGTAATGAGTAGTTCAGCCTTATAATGCATTATAACCTGTACATAGAGAAACTCCACCTCTACAAGCAGAAAAGGGTAAGAGTAGAAGTTGCGCTCTATTTTATTTATTATTATCTTATATGCATATTGAAACTCTCTGCACTCTGAGCTGTAGGAAACAGGCTACAGTAACTAAGTTATTGTGCTGCCCCATCCTGTTAGAAGTTAACAGATTATGTTGTTATAGTGGTTAAGGTTGACTTTCATTGTGTGTCCATGGTGTTTATCGCCCCCTAGTGGAGCGTTCTGGTACTTAGATAGACTGCACAAAAAACCGGAAGTGGAGTCATTCTGCACACAGACAAGCAGCTAAAAACAAGACACAGACCAGCAGCTAAAAACAAGACACAGACCAGCAGCTAAAAACAAGACACAGACAAGCAGCTAAAAACAAGACACAGACCAGCAGCTAAAAACAAGACACAGACAAGCAGCTAAAAACAAGACACAGACAAGCAGCTAAAAACAAGACACAGACAAGCAGCTAAAAACAAGACACAGACAAGCAGCTAAAAACAAGACACAGACCAGCAGCTAAAAACAAGACACAGACAAGCAGCTAAAAACAAGACACAGACCAGCAGCTAAAAACAAGACACAGACAAGCAGCTAAAAACAAGACACAGACCAGCAGCTAAAAACAAGACACAGACAAGAAGCTAAAAACAAGACACAGACAAGCAGCTAAAAACAACGCTAAGGTACAGTTCTTTCTGTGCAGCTATTTCTTGTCACGCTTCAGTCTCTGAAAATATTTGTAAGTTCATTTCAAGCATATTGTTATCAATATTATTATTATTATTATTATTATTATTATATATATTTTTTTTAGGGGGTAGATCAGCTTTAATATGCAGATAGATTTTAACTTCCATCAATGTAATTGTCTGCATCACTTCCAATCCCCCATATGTTTTTTTTTCTTCTCGCAAATATATATACAGTCGTGGTCAAAAGTTTTGAGAATGACACAAATATTACTTTTCACAAAGTCTGCTGCCTCAGTTTTTATGATGGCAATTTACATATACTCCAGAATGTTATGAAGAGTGATCAGATGAATTGCAATTAATTGCAAAGTCCCTCTTTGCCATGAAAATGAACTTAATCCCCAAAAAACATTTCCACTGTATTTCAGCCCTGCCACAAAAGGACCAGCTGACATCATGTCAGTGATTCTCTCGTTAACACAGGTGAGAGTGTTGACAAGGACAAGGCTGGAGATCACTCTGTCATGCTGATTGAGTTAGAATAACAGACTGGAAGCTTTAAAAGGAGGGTGGTGCTTGAAATCATTGTTCTTCCTCTGTTAACCATGGTTACCTGCAAGGAAACACGTGCCGTCTTCATTGCTTTGCACAAAAAGGGCTTCACAGGCAAGGATATTGCTGCTAGTAAGATTGCACCTAAATCAACCATTTATCAGATCATCAAGAACTTCAAGGAGAGAGGTTCAATTGTTGTGAAGAAGGCTTCAGGGCGCCCAAGAAAGTCCAGCAAGTGCCAGGACCGTCTCCTAAAGTTGATTCAGCTGCGGGATCGGGGCACCACCAGTGCAGAGCTTACTCAGGAATGGCAGCAGGCAGGTGTGAGTGCATCTGCACGCACAGTGAGGTGAAGACTTTTGGAGGATGGCCTGGTGTCAAGAAGGGCAGCGAGGAAGCCACTTCTCTCGAGGAAAAACATCAGGGACAGACTGATATTCTGCAAAAGGTACAGGGATTGGACTACTGAGGACTGGGGTAAAGTCATTTTCTCTGATGAATCCCCTTTCCGATTGTTTGGGGCATCTAGAAAAAAGCTTGTCCGGAGAAGACAAGGTGAGCGCTACCATCAGTCCTGTGTCATGCCAACAGTAAAGCATCCTGAGACCATTCATGTGTGGGGTTGCTTCTCAGCCAAGGGAGTGGGCTCACTCACAATTTTGCCTAAGAACACAGCCATGAATAAAGAATGGTACCAACACTTCCTCCGAGAGCAACTTCTCCCAACCATCCACGAACAGTTTGGTGACGAACAATGCCTTTTCCAGCATGATGGAGCACCTTGCCATAAGGCAAAAGTGATAACTAAGTGGCTCGGGGAACAAAACATCGAAATGTTGGGTCCATGGCCAGGAAACTCCCCAGACCTTAATCCCATTGAGAACTTGTGGTCAATCCTCAAGAGGCGGGTGGACAAACAAAAACCCACAAATTCTGACAAACTCCAAGCATTGATTATGCAAGAATGGGCTGCCAATTTCAATTTAAATAATTTAAATAATTATATAAAATTCTTGCTACCAATAGAATGTTATTTATATGGGGGATTCAATCTTCCCAACCCTGCAGATAGCACTACTGGGTGATCTGAAAAGTCATAGTCAATCCATCAATAACATAATAATACTATTAGCAAAAACAATTATTTTCAATTTACAATCTGTAGAAACAATGAGATTTTTATTTTATTTTATTTATTTCCCCTTTATTTAACCAGGTAAGAAGCCAGTTGAGAACAAGTTCTCATTTACAACTGCGACCTGGCCAAGATAAAGCAAAGCAGTGCGATAAAAACAACAACACAGAGTTGCATATGGGGTAAAAAAACAAAGTCAAAAATACAACAGAAAATATATATACAGTGTGTGCAAATGTAGTAAGTTATGGAGGTAGGGCAATAAATAGGCCATAGTGCAAAATAATTACAATTAGTATTAACACTGGAGTGATAGATGTGCCAAAGATGATGTGCAAATAGAGATACTGGGGTTCAAATGAGCAAAAATAAATAACAATATGGGGATGAGGTAGTTTGGGTGGGCTAATTACAGATGGGCTGTGTACAGGTGCAGTGATCGGTAAGCTGCTCTGACAACTGATGCTTAAAGTTAGTGAGGGAGATAAGAGTCTCCAGCTTCAGAGATTTTTGCAGTTTGTTCCAGTCATTGGCAGCAGAGAACTGGAAGGAATTGCGGCCAAAGGAGGTGTTGGCTTTGGGGATGACCAGTGAGATATACCTGCTGGAGCGCATACTATGGGTGGGTGTTGCTATGGTGGCCAGTGAGCTAAGATAAGGCGGGGATTTGCCTAGCAGTGATTTATAGATGGCCTGGAGCCAGTGGGTTTGGCGACGAATATGTAGTGAGGACCAGCCAACAAGAGCGTACAGGTCACAATGATGGGTAGTATATGGGGCTTTGGAGACTAAACGGATGGCATTGTGATAGACTACATCCAATTTGCTGAGTAGAGTGTTGGAGGCTATTTTGTAAATGACATCGCCAAAGTCAAGGATCGGTAGGATAGTCAGTTTTACGAGGATAGAAAGGTTCAGAACTTTTGTAAGACATCACAGTTGAAATATATATGGCAAATAGAAATCCAATATGGATGGTGTTAATAGATAGATGGGAGGGGTTGAATGGAGCTGAAGGATGGGACTAATAACAACTAACAACAAACAATAACAAGATAACTAATAATGTAGACACGCTGTGTCCATAATAAGTGTATGGGTTGTAGGTTGGGAGCTTTTGTGAAGGAGCACAGTTAGAAAGATATGGCATATAGAAGCAAACCGGATGGACATCATGAAAATGATCGGAGAGGTTGAGAGTAGAAGAAGTTCAGGAGAAAGAACAAACAAAATATAATTATTGTAAAATTGACTGTGTCCATAAAATGTAGATAGTGGGTATGGGCTGGAAGTAGAGGCCTAGGGCGTTGTTGTTCACTAGTTTACTCCAAGAAGGGAAAGGATGGCTGGGTTGGAAAGTAAGGGGAGTATAAATATTTTTTTAAATATTTTTTTAAAGGATGTATGTATGTATATGTGTGTGTATGTGTATATGTATACAGTGAGGGAAAAAAGTATTTGATCCCCTGCTGATTTTGTACGTTTGCCCACTGACAAAGAAATGATCAGTCTATCATTTTAATGGTAGGTTTATTTGAACAGTGAGAGACAGAATAACAACAACAAAATCCAGAAAAACGCATGTCAAAAATGTTATCAATTGATTTTCATTTCAATGAGGGAAATAAGTATTTGACCCCCTCTCAATCAGAAAGATTTCTGTCTCCCAGGTGTCTTTTATACAGGTAACGAGCTGAGATTAGGAGCACACTCTTAAAGGGAGTGCTCCTAATCTCAGTTTGTTACCTGTATAAAAGACACCTGTCCACAGAAGCAATCAATCAATCAGATTCCAAACTCTCCACCATGGCCAAGACCAAAGAGCTCTCCAAGGATGTCAGGGACAAGATTGTAGACCTATACAAGGCTGGAATGGGCTACAAGACCATCGCCAAGCAGCTTGATGAGAAGGTGACAACAGTTGCTGCGATTATTTGCAAATGGAAGAAACACAAAAGAACTGTCAATCTCCCTCGGCCTGAGGCTCCATGCAAGATCTCACCTCGTGGAGTTGCAATGATCATGAGAACGGTGAGGAATCAGCCCAGAACTACATGGGAGGATCTTGTCAATGATCTCAAGGCAGCTGGGACCATAGTCACCATGAAAACAATTGGTAACACACTACGCCGTGAAGGACTGAAATCCTGCACCGCCCGCAAGGTCCCCCTACTCAAGAAAGCACATATACAGGCCCATCTGAAGTTTGCTAAGGGGACAGGACAACTTCACCGCATCAAAGGGACGATGGACGGGGCCATGTACCGTCAAATCTTGGGTGAGAACCTCCTTCCCTCAGCCAGGGCATTGAAAATGGGTCGTGGATGGGTATTCCAGCATGACAATAACCCAAAACCCACGGCCAAGGCAACAAAGGAGTGGCTCAAGAAGAAGCACATTAAGGTCCTGGAGTGGCCTAGCCAGTCTCCAGACCTTAATCCCATAGAAAATCTGTGGAGGGAGCTGAAGGTTCGAGTTTCCAAACGTCAGGCTCGAAACCTTAATGACTTGGAGAAGATCTGCAAAGAGGAGTGGGACAAAATCCCTCCTGAGATGTGTGCAAACCTGGTGGCCAACTACAAGAAACGTCTGACCTCTGTGATGGCCAACAAGGGTTTTGCCACCAAGTACTAAGTAATGTTTTGCAGAGGGGTCAAATACTTATTTCCCTCATTAAAATGCAAATCAATTTATAACAATTTTGACATATATATATGTATATGTATGTATGTGTATATATGTATGTGTGTGTGTGTGTGTGTGTGTGTGTGTGTGTGTGTATATACAGTGGGGGAAAAAAGTATTTAGTCAGCCACCAATTGTGCAAGTTCTCCCACTTAAAAAGATGAGAGAGGCCTGTAATTGTCATCATAGGTACACGTCAACTATGACAGACAAATTGAGATTTTTTTTCTCCAGAAAATCACATTGTAGGATTTTTAATGAATTTATTTGCAAATTATGGTGGAAAATAAGTATTTGGTCACCTTCTTTAAGAGGCTCCTCTGTCCTCCACTCGTTACCTGTATTAATGGCACCTGTTTGAACTTGTTATCAGTATAAAAGACACCTGTCCACAACCTCAAACAGTCACACTCCAAACTCCACTATGGCCAAGACCAAAGAGCTGTCAAAGGACACCAGAAACAAAATTGTAGACCTGCACCAGGCTGGGAAGACTGAATCTGCAATAGGTAAGCAGCTTGGTTTGAAGAAATCAACTGTGGGAGCAATTATTAGGAAATGGAAGACATACAAGACCACTGATAATCTCCCTCGATCTGGGGCTCCACGCAAGATCTCACCCCGTGGGGTCAAAATGATCACAAGAACGGTGAGCAAAAATCCCAGAACTACACGGGGGGACCTAGTGAATGACCTGCAGAGAGCTGGGACCAAAGTAACAAAGCCTTCCATCAGTAACACACTACGCCGCCAGGGACTCAAATCCTGCAGTGCCAGACGTGTCCCCCTGCTTAAGCCAGTACATGTCCAGGCCCGTCTGAAGTTTGCTAGAGTGCATTTGGATGATCCAGAAGAGGATTGGGAGAATGTCATATGGTCAGATGAAACCAAAATATAACTTTTTGGTATAAACTCAACTCGTCGTGTTTGGAGGACAAAGAATGCTGAGTTGCATCCAAAGAACACCATACCTACTGTGAAGCATTGGGGTGGAAACATCATGCTTTGGGGCAGTTTTTCTGCAAAGGGACCAGGACGACTGATCCGTGTAAAGGAAAGAATGAATGGGGCCATGTATCGTGAGATTTTGAGTGAAAACCTCCTTCCATCAGCAAGGGCATTGAAGATGAAACGTGGCTGGGTCTTTCAGCATGACAATGATCCCAAACACACCGCCCGGGCAACGAAGGAGTGGCTTTGTAAGAAGCATTTCAAGGTCCTGGAGTGGCCTAGCCAGTCTCCAGATCTCAACCCCATAGAAAATCTTTGGAGGGAGTTGAAAGTCCGTGTTGCCCAGCGACAGCCCCAAAACATCACTGCTCTAGAGGAGATCTGCATGGAGGAATGGGCCAAAATACCAGCAACAGTGTGTGAAAACCTTGTGAAGACTTACAGAAAACGTTTGACCTGTGTCATTGCCAACAAAGGGTATATAACAAAGTATTGAGAAACTTTTGTTATTGACCAAATACTTATTTTCCACCATAATTTGCAAATAAATTCATAAAAAATCCTACAATGTGATTTTCTGGAAACAAACATCTCATTTTGTCTGTCATAGTTGACGTGTACCTATGATGAAAATTACAGGCCTCTCTCATCTTTTTAAGTGGGAGAACTTGCACAATTGGTGGCTGACTAAATACTTTTTTCCCCCACTGTATGTATATTATTTTCTGTATTTTGCAGTTTCACAACATTTTCAATACATTCATTCAAGAAAAGTCACGCCTTGGAAGTGTTATTGAAGACTCCGTTGTTAGCTATCTGTCTAGTTTAGCATGGGAATGCAATTTCAGGGCAGAAAAGTTATAGTGCAACTGGAAACATTGATGACTGACTGACTGACTGACTGACTGACAGCCAGCCAGCCAAGCGAGCCAGCCAGTCAAGCCAGCCAGTCAAGCCAGCCAGTCAAGCCAGCCAGTCAAGCCAGCCAGCCAAGCCAGCCAGCCAAGCCCGCCCTCACTAGCCCATCACAGCTAGAGTCTATTTTAACCAGCCAATCAGATCCAGGGAATGACAGAGGGTTCCAATCATAATTTCCACATTCTGGAGAGAGAGTTCCGTCGGTTGACTTTCTTTCTGCTTTACTCTGCTACGTTCTGGAAGAGGTTAGATACACCAGAACTGCTGGAGTTCTGCTATAATAGTTCTGTAGATGTTTGTTTTATCCAAAGCTGAGACAGAGGAACTTTAGATGCTGGGGAGTTAGCTATCTTTATTCTATTGCACCAGGTAAGTTGACTTGAGAATGAATTCTCCTTTACAGAAATAAGTAGGGGGGGAGTTACAGGGGGAATAAGCCTGTTGGAAGCTGATTATGTACAGGGTAGTGACCAGGTGGGCTGGAGCTACTCTTCTCTCAGTAACCCTGCTTCTCTCTCTCTCTCTCTCTCTCTCTCTCTCTCTCTCTCTCTCTGTCTCTGTCTCTGTCTCTGTCTCTGTCTCTCTCTGTCTCTCTCTCTCTCTCTCTCTCTCTGTTTCTGTCTCTGTCTCTGTCTTTGTCTCTGTCTCTGTCTCTGTCTCTCTCTCTCTCTCTCTCTCTCTCTGTCTCTGTCTCTGTCTCTGTCTCTGTCTGTCTCTGTCTCTGTCTCTGTCTCTCTCTCTCTCTCTCTCTCTCAGAGAGGCACAAGGAACACAGACTGAGGTGAGTTCTGCCAAGTTCTGACGGATAACTGTCACATCATTAATTATTACCTTGCTTGACAAACACACACACACACACACACACACACACACACACACACACACCTGGCTATCAGGCTAGGAGGTATAAGCAGGGCTAGTGGTTGGGTAGTGGCTGGGTTGGGAATTTCCCTCCTGAACAAGTGTGGTAGACTATCTAACTTCCTCTAATAAACAGCTAAAACAATTTTAATTGACCCCAGGAAGAATAGCTGCTGCCTTGGCAGGAACTAATGTATTTGTATTTATTATGGATCCCCATTAGTTCCTGCCAAGGCAGCAGCTACTCTTCCTGGGGTTTATTATGGATCCCCATTAGTTCCTGCCAAGGCAGCAGCTACTCTTCCTGGGGTTTATTATGGATCCCCATTAGTTCCTGCCAAGGCAGCAGCTACTCTTCCTGGGGTTTACTATGGATCCCCATTAGTTCCTGCCAAGGCAGCAGCTACTCTTCCTGGGGTTTATTATGGATCCCCATTAGTTACTGCCAAGGCAGCAGCTACTCTTCCTGGGGTTTACTATGGATCCCCATTAGTTCCTGCCAAGGCAACAACTATGCTTCTTGGGGTCCAAAGACATGAAGGCAGTTTTACCATTTTAAAAACATTATAATACATTCACAACAGATTTCACAACATATTAAGTGTGTGCCCTCAGGCCCCTACTCTACTACCACATATCTACAACACAAAATCCATGTTATCGTGTGTGTATGCATGTGCCTGTGCATGTGCATGTGTTCCTGATGTGGGATAGAGTTCCATGTAGTCATGGCTCATATGTAGTACTGTGGACTTGGGGACTGTGAAGAGACCTCTGGTGGATTGTGGGGTATGTATGGGTGTCTGAGCTGTGCGCCAGTAGTTCAAACAGACAGCTCAGTACATTCAACATGTCGATACCTCTCACAAATACAAGTAGTGATGAAGTCAATGTCTGCTCCACTTTGAGCCAGGAGAGATTGACTTGCATATCATTAATGTTAGCTCTCTGTGTACATCCAAGGGCCAGCCTTGCTGCCCTGTTCTGCAATTGTAATTTTCCTAAGTCCCTCTTTGTGGCACCTAACCACACGACTGAACAGTAGTCCAGGTACGACAAAACTAGAGCCTGTAGGACCTGCCTTGTTGATAGTGCTGTTAAGAATGCAGAGCAGCGCTTAATTATGGACAAACTTCTCCCCATCTTAGCTACTGTTGTATCAATATGTTTTGACCATGACAGTTTACAATCCAGGGTTACTCCAAGCAGTTCAGTCACCTCAACGTGCTCAATTTCCACATTATTCATTACAAGATTTAGTTGAGGTTTAGGGTTTAATGAATGATTTGTCCTTTTAGTTTTTGAAATATTTAGGACTAACTTATTCCTTGCCACCCATTCTGAAACTAACTGCAGCTCTTTGTTAAGTGTTGCAGTCATTTCAGTCGCTGTAATAGCTGACATGTATAGTGTTGAGTCATCCGCATACATAGACACACTGGCTTTACTCAAAGCCAGTGGCATGTCATTAGTAAAGATTGAAAGAAAGTAAGGGGCCTAGACAGCTGCCCTGGGGAATTCCTGATTCTATCTGGATTTTGTTGGAGAGGCTTCCATTAAAGAACATCCTCTGTGTTCTGTCAGACAGGTAACTCTTTATCCACAAAATAGCAGCGGGTGTAAAGCCATAACACATACGTTTTTCCAGCAGCAGACAATGATCGATAATGTCAAAAACTGCACTGAAGTCTAACAAAACAGCCCCCACAATCTTTTTATCATCAGTTTCTCTCAGCCAATCATCAGTCATTTGTTGAATGTCCTTCCCTATAAGCGTGCTGAAAGTCTGTTGTCAATTTGTGTACTGTAAAATAGCATTGTATCTGGTCAAACACAATTTTTTCCAGAAGTTTACTAAGGGTTGGTAACAGGCTGATTGGTCGGCTATTTGAGCCAGTAAAGGGGGCATTACTATTAGGTAGTTGAATGACTTTTGCTTCCCTCCAGGCCTGAGGGCACACACTTTCTAGTAGGCTTAAATTGAAGATGTGGCAAATAGGAGTGGCAATATCGTCCGCTATTATCCTCAGTAATTTTCCATCCAAGTTGTCAGATCCCGGTGGCTTGTAATTGTTGATAGACAACAATCATTTTTTCACATCTTCCACACTCACTTTAGGGAATTCAAAATTACAATAATTGTCTTTCATAATTTGGTCAGATATACTTGGATATGTAGCGTCAGTGTTTGTTGCTGGCATGTCATGCCTAAATTTGCTAATCTTGCAAATTAAAAAATCATTAAAGTAGTTGGCAATATCAGTGTGTTTTGTGATGAATGAGCCATCTGATTCAATGAATGATGGAGCTGAGTTTGCCTTTTTGCCCAACATTTCATTTAAGGCGCTCCAAAGCTTTTTACTATCATTCTTTACGTCATTTATCTTTGTTTCATAGTGTAGTTTCTTCTTCTTTTTATTCAGTTTAGTCACATGATTTCTCAATTTGCCATTCCTTTTGCATCATCCCTCTCAACCATAACATTTTTCAGTTCCTCATCAATCCACTGGGATTTAACAGTTTTTACAGTCATTTTCTTAATGGGTTCATGCTTATTAGTAACTGGGATAAGCAATTTCATAAATGCATCAAGTGCAGCGTCTGGTTGCTCCTCATTACACACCACGGACCAAAATATATTCTTTACATCAAAAACATAGGAATCAATATAGAACTTATTGTATGACCTCTTATACACTATATTAGGCCCAGCCTTTGGAACTTTGGTTTTCCTAGATATGGCTACTATATTGTGATCACTACATCCAATGGATTTGGATACTGCTTTCAAACAAATCTCTGCAGCATTAGTAAAGATATGATCAATACATGTTTATGATTTCATTCCTGTGCTGTTTGTAACTACTCTGGTAGGTTGACTGATAACCTGAACCAGGTTTCAGGCACTGGATACTGTTTGAAGCTTTCTCTTGAGTGGGCAGCTTGATGAAAGCCAGTCAATATTTAAATCACCCAGAAAATATAACTCTGTTGACATCACAGACATTATCAAGCATTTAACACATGTTATCCAGATACTGACTGTTAGCACTTGGTGGTCTATAGCAGCTTCCCACCAGAATGGGCTTTAGGTGAGGCAGATGAACCTGTAGCCATATTACTTCAACAGTATTTAACATGAGATCATCTCTAAGCTTTACAGGAATGTGGTTCTGAATATAAACAGCAACACCTCCACCACTGGCATTTCTGTTTTTCTGTAAATGTTATAACCAATGGGGATCCATAATAAATACAAATACACACACACACCTTAGCTGTGTTTCTGGAAGGAAACCTGCACTGTAATGGAGAAAGATAACAGGTGAATGAAGGAATGACATCACTTCCCCTTCCCTTTATTGTGTTCTTCTTTCCTTTCTTCCAGCCAAGGACCTCTCTCCTCCATCAGGGCCGCCATTAAGAGGAGTGAGTGTGGAGCCCTCTCTTTTTACCACTCCTTTATTACTCTACAGAATAAAGTGATGACTTGGCAGTCCTGTCATTTTTGTGTCTGTGCTACAAATGGCCACCACTGTGATGTTTCGGTTGCTGTTGCCTGTATATAGGAACTGCTAGGTACAGGTCCAGGATCAGCTTCCCCTCACCCAAGCATAACCTTAACCATTAGTGGGGGAAATGCTTATCTGACCTAAGATCATTGTGTAGGCTAGGGGAACTGTTGCTAGTGCTGTAAAGTAATCTTCCCTGGTGTTAGTAGCACTCTTGCCGCTTTCAAGACAACTGGGAACTCTGAAAAAACACGAGGTCAAATCATGACGTCAGTGCTCTTCAGGTCGGAAAGTCAGAGCTCTAGAAAGAGGCCTGAGTTCCCGAGTTGGAATTCCGAGTTGGATGACTCTTCAAAACGATTTTTGCCAGTTGGATCTGTTTTTTTCCCTGAGTTCCCAGTTGTCTTGAACGCGCTGAATTCGGAAGTCTGAGATTTCCCAGTTCCCAGTTGTTTTGAACACGGCATTATGACTAGGCCATTTAATGTTATGAGCTTGATAATGAGTGTGATGGTTAAATTAGATATTGTTATGAGCTTGATAATGAGTGTGATGGTTAAATTGGATCTTGTTATGAGCTTGATAATGAGTGTGATGGTTAAATTAGATATTGTTATGAGCTTTATAATGAGTGTGATGGTTAAATTTCCCCTCTTGACCAGGTGTCCCTTGTGAAAGAGGTTTTCAGACCTCAATAGTACTTCCTGGTTAAATCAGAATAAATAAAAACTGTGTTTTTCTGTCTCAGCGTCACCTAGATCCACTTCCCTGAGCGAGAGCAACCCCAGAGACAGGAGGTAAGATTCACAGCTGAGTTTAGTGATGCATTTCACAGACACAGATCAGTTACATCCAAATTTTAGCTTTCTGGCGTTTACATCATGATAAATTGAGCTTTGATTACATGCCTCTGGCCTGTGGCATACTGATGTCCTGTGGCATACTGATGTCCTGTGGCATACCTCTGGCCTGTGGCATACTGATGTCCTGTGGCATACCTCTGGCCTGTGGCATACTGATGTCCTGTGGCATACCTCTGGCCTGTGGCATACTGATGTCCTGTGGCATACCTCTGGCCTGTGGCATACTGATGTCCTGTGGCATACCTCTGGCCTGTGGCATACCTCTGGCCTGTGGCATACTGATGTCCTGTGGCATACCTCTGGCCTGTGGCATACTGATGTCCTGTGGCATACTGATGTCCTGTGGCATACCTCTGGCCTGTGGCATACCTCTGGCCTGTGGCATACTGATGTCCTGTGGCATACTGATGTCCTCTCTATGTTATTATAGGCGTCCAGAGATCACCATCCTATCAGCTGAGCCGCTGGCGTCCAACACCTGGTTCCCCGGGGCTTCTGGGGGATTCCCTCCGCCCCCTCCTCCTGCTGCTATGATCTGGGGCAGCAGTATACCTCCTACTATACAGGTAACTAACCCTCCTCTTCCTCCTCCTCCTCCTCCTCCTCCCACCATTATGATCTGGGGCAGCAGTATACCTCCTACTATAGAGTAATATACCCGACAGAAAGAATGGCGTGGACGACAATTGAATCTTCTTTAATATGATGATGGACACCCATATCTTCTTTAATATGATGATGGACACCCACATCTTCTTTAATATGATGATGGACACCAACATCTTCTTTAATATGATGATGGACACCCACATCTTCTTTAATATGATGATGGACACCCACATCTTCTTTAATATGATGATGGACACCCACATCTTCTTTAATATGATGATGGACACCCACATCTTCTTTAATATGATGATGGACACCCACGTCATCATGACTGTTGTAAGTAACAGCAAACTTTCCAGGACATAGACATGTCTTATATGGGCAGAAAGCTTAAATTATTGTTAATCTAACTGCACTGTCCAATTTACAGTAGCTATTACAGTGAAAAAATACCATGCTATTGTTTGAGGAGAGTGCACAACAACAAAAAACATATCACGGCAACTGGTTTGATACATTCACCTCTGAAGATAAATAAATCAAATCAAATCAAATCAAATCAAATTTTATTGGTCACATGCGCCGAATACAACAGGTGCAGACATTACAGTGAAATGCTTACTTACAGCCCTTAACCAACAGTGCATTTATTTTAAACAAAAAAAGTAAGAATAAAACAACAACAAAAAAAAGTGTTGAGAAAAAAAGAGCAGAAGTAAAAATAAAGTGACAGTAGGGCTATATATACACAATAGAATAAAGTGACAGTAGGGAGGCTATATATACAGGGGGGTACCGTTGCATAGTCAATGTGCGGGGGCACCGGCTAGTTGAGGTAGTTGAGGTAATATGTACATGTGGGTAGAGTTAAAGTGACTATGCATAAATACTTAACAGAGTAGCAGCAGCGTAAAAAGTATGGGGTGGGGGGGCAGTGCAAATAGTCCGGGTAGCCATGATTAGCTGTTCAGGAGTCTTATGGCTTGGGGGTAGAAGCTGTTGAGAAGTCTTTTGGACCTAGACTTGGCACTCCGGTACCGCTTGCCGTGCGGTAGCAGAGAGAACAGTCTATGACTAGGGTGACTGGAGTCTTTGACAATTTTGAGGGCCTTCCTCTGACACCGCCTGGTATAGAGGTCCTGGATGGCAGGGAGCTTTGCCCCTGTGATGTACTGGGCCGTACGCACTACCCTCTGTAGTGCCTTGCGGTCAGAGGCCAAGCAGTTGCCATACCAGGGTGATGCAACCAGTCAGGATGCTCTCGATGGTGCAGCTGTAGAATTTTTTGAGGATCTGAGGACCCATGCAAATCTTTTTAGTCTCCTGAGGGGGAATAGGCTTTGTCGTGCCCTCTTCACGACTGTCTTGGTGTGTTTGGACCATGATAGTTCGTTGGTGATGTGGACACCAAGGAACTTGAAGCTCTCAACCTGTTCCACTACAGCCCCGTCGATGAGAATGGGGGCGTGCTCAGTCCTCTTTTTTTTCCTGTAGTCCACAATCATCTCCTTTGTCTTGGTCACGTTGAGGGAGAGGTTGTTGTCCTGGCACCACACGGCCAGATCTCTGACCTCCTCCCTATAGGCTGTCTCATCGTTGTCGGTGATCAGGCCTACCACTGTTGTGTCGTCGGCAAACTTAATGATGGTGTTGGAGTCGTGCCTGGCCATGCAGTCATGGGTGAACAGAGAGTACAGGAGGGGACTGAGCACGCACCCCTGAGGGGCCCCCGTGTTGGTTGAGGATCAGTGTGGCAGATGTGTTGTTACCTACCCTTACCACCTGGGGGCGGCCCGTCAGGAAGTCCAGGATCCAGTTGCAGAGGGAGGTGTTTAGTCCCAGGATCCTTAGCTTAGTGATGAGCTTTGAGGGCACTATGGTGTTGAATGCTGAGCTGTAGTCAATGAATAGCATTCTCACGTAGGTGTTCCTCTTGTCCAGGTGGGAAAGGGCAGTGTGGAGTGCGATAGAGATTGCATCATCTGTGGATCTGTTGGGGCGGTATGCAAATTGGAGTGGGTCTAGGGTTTCTGGGATTATGCTGTTGATGTGAGCCATGACCAGTCTTTCAAAGCACTTCATGGCTACAGACGTCAATGCCACGGGTCGGTAGTCATTTAGGCAGGTTATCTTAGAGTTCTTGGGCACGGGGACTATGGTGGTCTGCTTGAAACATGTTGGTATTACAGACTCAGTCAGGGACATGTTGAAAATGTCAGTGAAGACACTTGCCAGTTGGTCAGCACATGCTCGGAGTACACGTCCTGGTAATCCGTCTGGCCCTGCGGCCTTGTGAATGTTGACCTGCTTAAAAGTCTTACTCACATCGGCTACGGAGAGCGTGATCACATAGTCGTCCGGAACAGCTGGTGCTCTCATGCATGCTTCAGTGTTGCTTGCCTCGAAGCGAGCATAGAAGTGGTTTAGCTCGTCTGGTAGGCTTGTGTCACTGGGCAGCTCGCGGCTGTGCTTCCCTTTGTAGTCTGTAATAGTTTTCAAGCCCTGCCACATCCGACGAGCGTCAGAGCCAGTGTAGTATGATTCAATCTTAGACCTGTATTGACTCTTTGCCTGTTTGATGGTTCGTCGGAGGTCATAGCGGGATTTCTTATAAGCGTCCGGGTTAGAGTCCCGTTCCTTGAAAGCGGCAGCTCTACCCTTTAGCTCAGTGCGGATGTTTCCTGTAATCCATGGCTTCTGGTTGGGGTATGTACGTACGGTCACTGTGGGGACGACATCATCGATGCACTTATTGATGAAGCCAGTGACTGATGTGGTGTACTCCTCAATGCTGTCTGAAGAATCCCGGAACATGTTCCAGTCTGTGCTAGCAAAACAGTCCTGTAGCTTAGCATCTGCGTCATCTGACCACTTTTTTATTAGCCGAATCACTGGTGCTTCCTGCTTCAGTTTTTGCTTATAAGCAGGAATCAGGAGGATAGAGTTATGGTCAGATTTGCCAAATGGAGGGCGAGGGAGAGCTTTGTATGCGTCTCTGTGTGTGGAGTAAAGGTGGTCTAGAGTTTTTTCCCCTCTGGTTGCACATTTAACATGCTGGTAGAAATTAGGTAGAACGGATTTAAGTTTCCCTGCATTAAAGTCCCCTGCTACTAGGAGCGCTGCATCTGGATGAGCGTTTTCCTGTTGATTAATGGCCTTGTACAACTCATTCAGTGCAATCTTAATGTACTTACATTCATGTACTTACATTCAGTAATCTTGCTCTGATTTGTCATCCTAAGGGTCCCAGAGATAAAATGTAGCATAGTTTTGTTTGATAAAATCCATTTTTATATTCAAATGTAGGAACTGGGTTCTACAGTTTGAACCCCTGCTGTCTCTGGCTCCACACCCACCCCGCCCGGCCATCTAGATGTGTGAAAGTTGGTGTATAAGCTAATGTTCCATCATGTATGACATTCCTGGGAGTGTGTAAACTTACATTTTGTATTACCATATCATTTTTGTATGTTCTCTATAGTTATGTACTTGAAAATGTATCAATTGACCAATTCGGCACATTTGGGCAGACTTGATACAAAATAGTCCAGTATTGCAGTGCTTCACTGGATCAATCTGAAACTTTGCACACACACTGCTGCCATCTAGTGACCAAAATCCAAATTGCACCTAAACTGCAATATTATATTGTGGCCTTTCTCTTGCATTTCAAATATATAGAAATGCATGTTTTTTTGTTTGTATTATCTTTTACCAGATCTAATGTGTTATATTCTCCTACATTAATTTTACATTTCCACAAACTTCAAAGTGTTTCCTTTCAAATGGTATCAAGAATATGCGTATCCTTGCTTCAGGTCCTGTTAGATTTGGGTATGTAATTTTAGGCGAAAATTGGAAAAAAGGGTCCGTGTAATGAATACTCGGACAGAGTGGTAAGATCCAATCGCAGAATTCCGATGCTTTATTAGAGTACAGACAAGGGAATAGCTTAATCGTAGTCGGGCGGGCTGTGGTCAAAACCGGGCCAGGCAGAAACAGGCAGAGGTACCAAGGGAGCGGGCGTAGTCGTAGTCGAGGCCACAGGCACAGGATCAGAGGACGGTAATCACTGAGGTAGACAAGCAGAGGATTAAGCAATTCGGGGAGTCAAACAACAAGGCACAGGTCGGATACACGGGTAATCAAAAACAACAAACTCTCTCTCTCTCTCGGAACAAAACGCTTAGCAAGTCACAATGGAACAATACCTCGCGCCGACTGAGCTTCTGAGCACACCTTAAATCCTACACTAATTACGGACAGGTGTGCTCAGAACTCAGGTGAACCAGATGGAGTCTGATGACTCCCCCTCTCTGTAGATCGGGGAAGTGTCAGACTCTGTCTAGACCCAGCCAAACCCCGATCCCTTACAGTCCGATCCCTAAGAGGTTTTAATATGATGATGGACACCCACGTCATCTTCTTTAATATGATGATGGACACCCACGTCATCTTCTTTGATATGATGATGGACACCCACGTCATCTTCTTTAATATGATGATGGACACCCACGTCATCTTCTTTAATATGATGATGGACACCCACGTCATCTTCTTTAATATGATGATGGACACCCACGTCATCTTCTTTAATATGATGATGGACACCCACGTCATCTTCTTTGATATGATGATGGACACCCACGTCATCTTCTTTAATATGATGATGGACACCCACGTCATCTTCTTTAATATGATGATGGACACCCACGTCATCTTCTTTAATATGATGAATGGACACCCACGTCATCTTCTTTAATATGATGATGGACACCCACGTCATCTTCTTTAATATGATGATGGACACCCACGTCATCTTCTTTAATATGATGATGGACACCCACGTCATCTTCTTTGATATGATGATGGACACCCACGTCATCTTCTTTAATATGATGATGGACACCCACGTCATCTTCTTTGATATGATGATGGACACCCACGTCATCTTCTTTAATATGATGATGGACACCCACGTCATTTTCTTTAATATGATAATGGACACCCACGTCATCTTCTTTGATATGATGATGGACACCCACGTCATCTTCTTTAATATGATGATGGACAACCACGTCATCTTCTTTAATATGATGATGGACACCCACGTCATCTTCTTTAATATGATGATGGACACCCACGTCATCTTCTTTGATATGATGATGGACACCCACGTCATCTTCTTTAATATGATGATGGACACCCACGTCATCTTCTTTGATATGATGATGGACACCCACGTCATCTTCTTTAATATGATAATGGACACCCACGTCATTTTCTTTAATATGATAATGGACACCCACGTCATCTTCTTTGATATGATGATGGACACCCACGTCATCTTCTTTAATATGATAATGGACACCCACGTCATCTTCTTTAATATGATGATGGACACCCACGTCATCTTCTTTGATATGATGATGGACACCCACGTCATCTTCTTTAATATGATGATGGACACCCACGTCATCATCTTTAATATGATGATGGACACCCACGTCATCTTCTTTAATATGATGATGGACACCCACGTCATCTTCTTTAATATGATGATGGACACCCACGTCATCTTCTTTAATATGATGATGGACACCCACGTCATCTTCTTTAATATGATGATGGACACCCACGTCATCTTCTTTAATATGATAATGGACACCCACGTCATCTTCTTTAATATGATGATGGACACCCACGTCATCTTCTTTGATATGATGATGGACACCCACGTCATCTTCTTTAATATGATGATGGACACCCACGTCATCATCTTTAATATGATGATGGACACCCACGTCATCTTCTTTAATATGATGATGGACACCCACGTCATCTTCTTTGATATGATGATGGACACCCACGTCATCTTCTTTAATATGATGATGGACACCCACGTCATCTTCTTTAATATGATGATGGACACCCACGTCATCTTCTTTAATATGATGATGGAAACCCACGTCATCTTCTTTGATATGATGATGGACACCCACGTCATCTTCTTTAATATGATGATGGACACCCACGTCATCTTCTTTGATATGATGATGGACACCCACGTCATCATCTTTAATATGATGATGGACACCCACGTCATTTTCTTTAATATGATAATGGACACCCACGTCATCTTCTTTGATATGATGATGGACACCCACGTCATCTTCTTTAATATGATAATGGACACCCACGTCATCTTCTTTAATATGATGATGGACACCCACGTCATCTTCTTTGATATGATGATGGACACCCACGTCATCTTCTTTAATATGATGATGGACACCCACGTCATCATCTTTAATATGATGATGGACACCCACGTCATCTTCTTTAATATGATGATGGACACCCACGTCATCTTCTTTAATATGATGATGGACACCCACGTCATCTTCTTTAATATGATGATGGACACCCACGTCATCTTCTTTAATATGATGATGGACACCCACGTCATCTTCTTTAATATGATAATGGACACCCACGTCATCTTCTTTAATATGATGATGGACACCCACGTCATCTTCTTTGATATGATGATGGACACCCACGTCATCTTCTTTAATATGATGATGGACACCCACGTCATCATCTTTAATATGATGATGGACACCCACGTCATCTTCTTTAATATGATGATGGACACCCACGTCATCTTCTTTGATATGATGATGGACACCCACGTCATCTTCTTTTAATATGATGATGGACACCCACGTCATCTTCTTTAATATGATGATGGACACCCACGTCATCTTCTTTAATATGACGATGGACACCCACGTCATCTTCTTTGATATGATGATGGACACCCACGTCATCTTCTTTTAATATGATGATGGACACCCACGTCATCTTCTTTAATATGATGATGGACACCCACGTCATCTTCTTTAATATGATGATGGACACCCACGTCATCTTCTTTAATATGATGATGGACACCCACGTCATCTTCTTTGATATGATGATGGACACCCACGTCATCTTCTTTAATATGATGATGGACACCCACGTCATCTTCTTTAATATGATGATGGACACCCACGTCATCATCTTTAATATGAAGATGGACACCCACGTCATCTTCTTTAATATGATGATGGACACCCACGTCATCTTCTTTGATATGATGATGGACACCCACGTCATCTTCTTTAATATGATGATGGACACCCACGTCATCTTCTTTAAAATGATGATGGACACCCACGTCATCTTCTTTGATATGATGATGGACACCCACGTCATCTTCTTTAATATGATGATGGACACCCACGTCATCTTCTTTAATATGATGATGGACACCCACGTAATCTTCTTTAATATGATGATGGACACCCACGTCATCTTCTTTAATATGTTGATGGACACTCACGTCATCTTCTTTAATATGATGATGGACACCCACGTCATCTTCTTTAAAATGATGGACACCCACGTCCTCTTCTTTAATATGATGATGGACACCCACGTCATCTTCTTTAATATGATGGACACCCACGTCATCTTCTTTAATATGATGATGGACACCCACGTCATCTTCTTTAACATGATGATGGACACCCACGTCATCTTCTTTAATATGATGATGGACACCCACGTCATCTTCTTTAATATGATGATGGACACCCACGTCATCTTCTTTAATATGATGATGGACACCCACGTCATCTTCTTTAATATGATGATGGACACCCACGTCATCTTCTTTAATATGATGATGGACACCCACGTCATCTTCTTTGATATGATGATGGACACCCACGTCATCTTCTTTAATATGATGATGGACACCCACGTCATCTTCTTTGATATGATGATGGACACCCACGTCATCTTCTTTAATATGATGATGGACACCCACGTCATCTTCTTTAATATGATGATGGACACCCATGTCATCTTCTTTAATATGATGATGGACACCCACGTCATCTTCTTTGATATGATGATGGACACCCACGTCATCTTCTTTAATATGATGATGGACACCCACGTCATCTTCTTTGATATGATGATGGACACCCACGTCATCTTCTTTAATATGATGATGGACACCCACGTCATCTTCTTTAATATGATGGACACCCACGTCATCTTCTTTAATATGATGATGGACACCCACGTCATCTTCTTTAATATGATGATGGACACCCACGTCATCTTCTTTAATATGTTGATGGACACTCACGTCATCTTCTTTAATATGATGATGGACACCCACGTCATCTTCTTTAAAATGATGGACACCCACGTCATCTTCTTTAATATGATGATGGACACCCACGTCATCTTCTTTAATATGATGGACACCCACGTCATCTTCTTTAATATGATGATGGACACCCACGTCATCTTCTTTAACATGATGATGGACACCCACGTCATCTTCTTTAATATGATGATGGACACCCACGTCATCTTCTTTAATATGATGATGGACACCCACGTCATCTTCTTTAATATGATGATGGACACCCACGTCATCTTCTTTAATATGATGATGGACACCCACGTCATCTTCTTTAATATGATGATGGACACCCACGTCATCTTCTTTGATATGATGATGGACACCCACGTCATCTTCTTTAATATGATGATGGACACCCACGTCATCTTCTTTGATATGATGATGGACACCCACGTCATCTTCTTTAATATGATAATGGACACCCACGTCATTTTCTTTAATATGATAATGGACACCCACGTCATCTTCTTTGATATGATGATGGACACCCACGTCATCTTCTTTAATATGATAATGGACACCCACGTCATCTTCTTTAATATGATGATGGACACCCACGTCATCTTCTTTGATATGATGATGGACACCCACGTCATCTTCTTTAATATGATGATGGACACCCACGTCATCATCTTTAATATGATGATGGACACCCACGTCATCTTCTTTAATATGATGATGGACACCCACGTCATCTTCTTTAATATGATGTTGGACACCCACGTCATCTTCTTTAATATGATGATGGACACCCAAGTCATCTTCTTTAATATGATGATGGACACCCACGTCATCTTCTTTAATATGATGATGGACACCCACGTCATCTTCTTTGATATGATGATGGACACCCACGTCATCTTCTTTAATATGATGATGGACACCCACGTCATCTTCTTTAATATGATGATGGACACCCACGTCATCTTCTTTAATATGATGATGGACACCCACGTCATTCTTCTTTAATATGATGATGGACACCCACGTCATCTTCTTTAATATGATGATGGACACCCACGTCATCTTCTTTAATATGATGATGGACACCCACGTCATCTTCTTTGATATGATGATGGACACCCACGTCATCTTCTTTAATATGATGATGGACACCCACGTCATCTTCTTTGATATGATGATGGACACCCACGTCATCTTCTTTAATATGATAATGGACACCCACGTCATCTTCTTTAATATGATGATGGACACCCACGTCATCTTCTTTGATATGATGATGGACACCCACGTCATCTTCTTTAATATGATGATGGACACCCACGTCATCATCTTTAATATGATGATGGACACCCACGTCATCTTCTTTAATATGATGATGGACACCCACGTCATCTTCTTTAATATGATGATGGACACCCACGTCATCTTCTTTAATATGATGATGGACACCCACGTCATCTTTTTAATATGATGATGGACACCCACGTCATCTTCTTTAATATGATAATGGACACCCACGTCATCTTCTTTAATATGATGATGGACACCCACGTCATCTTCTTTGATATGATGATGGACACCCACGTCATCTTCTTTAATATGATGATGGACACCCACGTCATCATCTTTAATATGATGATGGACACCCACGTCATCTTCTTTAATATGATGATGGACACCCACGTCATCTTCTTTGATATGATGATGGACACCCACGTCATCTTCTTTAATATGATGATGGACACCCACGTCATCTTCTTTAATATGATGATGGACACCCACGTCATCTTCTTTAATATGATGATGGACACCCACGTCATCTTCTTTAATATGATGGACACCCACGTCATCTTCTTTAATATGATGATGGACACCCACGTCATCTTCTTTAATATGATGATGGACACCCACGTCATCTTTAATATGATGATGGACACCCACGTCATCTTCTTTAATATGATGATGGACACCCACGTCATCTTCTTTAATATGATGATGGACACCCACGTCATCTTCTTTAATATGATGATGGACACCCACGTCATCTTCTTTAATATGATGATGGACACCCACGTCATCTTCTTTAATATGATGATGGACACCCACGTCATCTTCTTTGATATGATGATGGACACCCACGTCATCTTCTTTAATATGATGATGGACACCCACGTCATCTTCTTTAATATGATGATGGACACCCACGTCATCATCTTTAATATGATGATGGACACCCACGTCATCTTCTTTAATATGATGATGGACACCCACGTCATTTTCTTTAATATGATGATGGACACCCACGTCATCATCTTTAATATGATGATGGACACCCACGTCATTTTCTTTAACATGACGATGGACACCCACGTCATCTTCTTTAATATGACGATGGACACCCACGTCATCTTCTTTAATGACGACGATGGACACCCACGTCATTTTCTTTAATATGATGATGGACACCCACGTCATCATCTTTAATATGATGATGAACACCCACGTCATTTTCTTTAATATGATGATGGACACCCACGTCATCTTCTTTAATATGATGATGGACACCCACGTCATTTTCTTTAATATGATGATGGACACCCACGTCATCTTCTTTAATATGATGATGGACACCCACGTCATCATCTTTAATATGATGATGGACACCCACGTCATTTTCTTTAATATGATGATGGACACCCACGTCATTTTCTTTAATATGATGATGGACACCCACGTCATCATCTTTAATATGATGATGGACACCCACGTCATCATCTTTAATATGACGATGGACACCCACGTCATTTCTTTAATATGACGATGGACACCCACGTCATCTTCTTTAATATGATGATGGACACCCACGTCATCTTCTTTAATATGATGATGGACACCCACGTCATCTTCTTTAATATGATGATGGACACCCACGTCATCTTCTTTAATATGATGATGGACACCCACGTCATCTTCTTTAATATGATGATGTGATGGACACCCACGTCATCTTCTTTAATATGATGATGGACACCCACGTCATCTTCTTTAATATGATGATGGACACCCACGTCATCTTCTTTAATATGATGATGGACACCCACGTCATCTTCTTTTAATATGATGATGGACACCCACGTCATCATCTTTAACATGATGATGGACACCCACGTCATCTTCTTTAATATGATGATGGACACCCACGTCATCTTCTTTAATATGATGATGGACACCCACGTCATCATCTTTAATATGATGATGGACACCCACGTCATCATCTTTAATATGACGATGGACACCCACGTCATTTTCTTTAATATGACGATGGACACCCACGTCATCTTCTTTAATATGATGATGGACACCCACGTCATCTTCTTTAATATGATGATGGACACCCACGTCATCTTCTTTAATATGATGATGGACACCCACGTCATCTTCTTTAATATGATGATGGACACCCACGTCATCTTCTTTAATATGATATGATGATGGACACCCACGTCATCTTCTTTAATATGATGATGGACACCCACGTCATCTTCTTTAATATGATGATGGACACCCACGTCATCTTCTTTAATATGATGATGGACACCCACGTCATCTTCTTTTAATATGATGATGGACACCCACGTCATCTTCTTTAACATGATGATGGACACCCACGTCATCTTCTTTAATATGATGATGGACACCCACGTCATCTTCTTTAATATGATGATGGACACCCACGTCATTTTCTTTAATATGATGATGGACACCCACGTCATCTTCTTTAATATGATGATGGACACCCACGTCATCTTCTTTAATATGACGATGGACACCCACGTCATTTTCTTTAATATGATGATGGACACCCACGTCATCATCTTTAATATGATGATGGACACCCACGTCATTACATTTACATTTACATTTTAGTCATTTAGCAGACGCTCTTATCCAGAGCGACTTACAGGAGCAATTAGGGTTAAGTGCCTTGCTCAAGGGCACATTAACGTCATTTAGCAGACGCTCTTAGCCAGAGCGACTCACAAATTGGTGCGTTCACCCTATAGCCAGTGGGATAACCACTTTACAATTTGGGGGGGGGGGGTTAGAAGGATTACTTTATCCTATCCCAGGTATTCTTTAATATGATGATGGACACCCACGTCATCTTCTTTAATATGATGATGGACACCCACGTCATCTTCTTTAATATGATGATGGACACCCACGTCATCTTCTTTAATATGATGATGGACACCCACGTCATCATCTTTAATATGATGATGGACACCCACGTCATCTTCTTTAATATGATGATGGACACCCACGTCATCTTCTTTAATATGATGATGGACACCCACGTCATCTTCTTTAATATGATGATGGACACCCACGTCATCTTCTTTAATATGATGATGGACACCCACGTCATCTTCTTTAATATGATGATGGACACCCACGTCATCTTCTTTAATATGATGATGGACACCCACGTTATCCAATTAATATAGGTCATAGTCATTAGTTATCCAATTAATATAGGTCATAGGTCATTAGTTATCCAATTAATATAGGTCATAGTCATTAGTTATCCAATTAATATAGGTCATAGTCATTAGTTATCCAATTAATATAGGTCATAGTCATTAGTTATCCAATTAATATAGGTCATAGTCATTAGTTATCCAATTAATATAGGTCATAGTCATTAGTTATCCAATTAATATAGGTCATAGTCATTAGTTATCCAATTAATATAGGTCATAGTCATTAGTTATCCAATTAATATAGGTCATAGTCATTAGTTATCCAATTAATATAGGTCATAGTCATTAGTTATCCAATTAATATAGGTCATAGGTCATTAGTTATCAAATTAATATAGGTCATAGTCATTAGTTATCCAATTAATATAGGTCATAGGTCTTTAGTTATCCAATTAATATAGGTCATAGGTCTTTAGTTATCCAATTAATATAGGTCATAGGTCATTAGTTATCCAATTAATATAGGTCATAGTCATTAGTTATCCAATTAATATAGGTCATAGTCATTAGTTATCCAATTAATATAGGTCATAGTCATTAGTTATCCAATTAATATAGGTCATAGTCATTAGTTATCCAATTAATATAGGTCATAGTCATTAGTTATCCAATTAATATAGGTCATAGTCATTAGTTATCCAATTAATATAGGTCATAGTCATTAGTTATCCAATTAATATAGGTCATAGTCATTAGTTATCCAATTAATATAGGTCATAGTCATTAGTTATCCAATTAATATAGGTCATAGTCATTAGTTATCCAATTAATATAGGTCATAGTCATTAGTTATCCAATTAATATAGGTCATAGTCATTAGTTATCCAATTAATATAGGTCATAGTCATTAGTTA
>CM062480.1:72648271-72670771 GCA_031479575.1 Coregonus ussuriensis
TCCGACGATTGGGGCTTCCCTGATCACCATAGCAACGACAAAGTAGAGAGCGACTTGAGAGGAGAAGAAGAGGAGGAGGAGGAGGAGGAGGAGGAAGATATGAGAGCCAGGATACAAGAGGACCATGGTAACCATGCAGACAGTGACCAAGGAGATGGAGCTTTTCTAGGGGGTGGGAGACCTGAACCCCGCCCCCGAATCCAAGCACCCCCCAAACCGGCCCCGCCCGTCACCCCGAAACCCTCCCTCGCTGCCAAGACCTCCCGCAAAGGATTATGGGAAGATGGAGGCTCGATGGCGATAGACGTGAACTTGACTGTTGATACGGTTACCACCTCCCAATCCACACCCCCTCTCCCCTCTCCCAAACCTACCGAGGCCCCCTCAAGTACCCCTGCCCTTAGTCCTGTCCCTGTTACAAGTCCTAGTACCCTTGTCCCCGCACCCCGACCCCTGCTCCCTGGAAAGCCCCCCTCTGAACCCCAAAGACCAAACCCCCAGGTGGGGCAGACAGAGGGGGCCCCCCCAAGACCTCCAGTAGCACCCAGGACCAACGGGGCCGTAGTACCCCAGGAGGGAAGCACTGTGGTCGGCCAGCCAACACCAGCGTTACCCCCTAAAGCCTCCATAGACCTCCACAGCACCAACACTAGACCAAGTGTTCGTCAGAAGTCCACTGCCGTGTCATCATCCCGTAGAGCGAGTGGTAAGTGTGTGTAGTGTGTAGTGTGTAGTGTGTAGTGTGCAGTGTGCAGTGTGCAGTGTGCAGTGTATTAAGCACTAAGCTTAATGGCTCATGGCTGCAGTACAATGAAGGCAGTTAAGGCAGCCATAGGCCGTGTTCACGTGCGAGTCGCAACTCTGAAATTTCCGACTTGCTAACTTTTTTATTTTTTTTATTTCACCTTTATTTAACCAGGTAAGCCAGTTGAGAACAAGTTCTCATTTACAACTGCGACCTGGCCAAGATAAAGCAAAGTAGTGCAATAAAAACAACACAGAGTTACATATGGGGTAAAAAAAAACATAAAGTCAGAAATACAACAGAAAATATATATACAGTGTGTGCAAATGTAGCAAGTTATGGAGGTAAGGCAATAAATAGGCTATAGTGCAGAATAATTACAATAGTATTAACACTGGAATGCTAGATGTGCAAGAGATTATGTGCAAATAGAGATACTGGGGTGCAAAAGAGCAAATTAAATAACAATATAGGGATGAGGTAGTTGGGTGGGCTAATTTCAGATGGGCTGTGTACAGGTGCAGTGATCGGTAAGGTGCTCTGACAACTGATGCTTAAAGTTATTGAGGGAGATAAAAGTCTCCAGCTTCAGAGATTTTTGCAATTCGTTCCAGTCATTGGCAGCAGAGAACTGGAAGGAATGGCAGCCAAAGGAGGTGTTGGCTTTGGGAATGACCAGTGAGATATACCTGCTGGAGCGCAGACTACAGGGTGGGTGCTGCTATGGTGACCAATGAGCTAAGATAAGGCGGGGGGGGATTTGCCTAGCAGTGATTTATAGATGGCCTGGAGCCAGTGGGTTTGACGACGAACATGTAGTGAGGACCAGCCAACAAGAGCGTACAGGTCACAGTGGTGGGTAGTATACGGGGCTTTGGTGACAAAACGGATGGCACTGTGATAGACTACATCCAATTCGCTGAGTAGAGTGTTGGAGGCTATTTTGTAAATGACATCGCCGAAGTCAAGGATCGGTAGGATAGTCAGTTTTACGAGGGCATGTTTGGCAGCATGAGTGAAGGAGGCTTTGTTGCGAAATAGGAAGCCGATTCTAGATTTAACTTTGGATTGGAGATTCTTTATGTGAGTCTGGAAGTTGAGTTTACAGTCTAACCAGACACCTAGATATTTGTAGTTGTCCACATACTCTAGGTCAGACCCGTCGAGAGTGGTGATTCTAGTCGGGTGGGCGGGTGCTAGCAGCGTTCGATTGAAAAGCATGCATTTAGTTTTACTAGTGTTTAAGAGCAGTTGTTGAAGGCTACTGAAGGATTGTTGTATGGCATTGAAGCTCGTTTGGAGGTTTGTTAACACAGTGTCCAATGAAGGGCCAGATGTATACAAAATGGTGTCGTCTGCGTAGAGGTGGATCTGAGAGTCACCAGCAGCAAGAGCGACATCATTGATATACACAGAGAAAAGTGTCGGCCCAAGAATTGAACCCTGTGGCACCCCCATAGAGACTGCCATAGGTCCAGACAACAGGCCCTCCGATTTGACACACTGAACTCTATCTGAGAAGTAGTTGGTGAACCAGGCGAGGCAGTCATTTGAGAAACCAAGGCTATTTAGTCTGCCAATAAGAAGGCGGTGGTTGACAGAGTCGAAAGCCTTGGCCAGGTCGATGAAGACGGCTGCACAGTACTGTCTATTATCAATCGCGGTTATAATATCGTTTAGGACCTTGAGCGTGGCTGAAGTGCACCCGTGACCAGCTCGGAAACCGGATTGCATAGCGGAGAAGGTACGGTGGTTGGTATTCGAAATGGTCGATGATCTGTTTGTTAACTTGGCTTTCGAATACTTTCGAAAGGCAGGGCAGGATGGATATAGGTCTGTAGCAGTTTGGATCTAGAGTGTCACCCCCTTTGAAGAGGGGGATGACCGCGGCAGCTTTCCAATCTCTGGGGATCTCAGACGTTATGAAAGAGAGGTTGAACAGACTAGTAATAGGGGTTGCGACAATTTCGGCGGCTAGTTTTAGGAAGAAAGGGTCCAGATTGTCTAGCCCAGCTGATTTGTAGGGGTCCAGATTTTGCAGCGCTTTCAAAACATCAGCTGTCTGAATTTGTGTGAAGGAGAAGCGGGGGGGGCATGGGCAAGTTGCAGCAGAGGGTGCAGAGTTGGTGGCCGGGTGTAGTTATACAGTGCCGTGTTCATCCAGTTAGCTAGGGAGGAATTTTCGGAGTTTCCTAGTTCCGACTAGCACGTGAACGCGGTTTTAGAATAGGCCTTAGTCGGGAGTTAGTCACATGATAATCCCGGGTTCTCATGCCTTATTGCTTTTAGAAAAGGTTTGCCAACATATTAAAAAAAGATGAATGACATGTTTTCATTAATTCGATTTTAATGAGTAAATGTATTTTATTTTACCCTTCCACCAGACAATATAGTCCGGGGAAAAGACAGTTGTTAGTTCTGAGATTCAGAAGTTGCTAACCAAACAGGTTAGTCGTTCATTCTATTTGCAACGGTTGCTATGCTAAACAAATCATTGGCATGTTGCTATGCAGGCTAGCTCCTTCTCCTCTGCTAGCTAGCCAACTAAAGCTAACACACAATCACATCAAGCAGCTGAAAGGACAGCAAACTATGTGCATTTTCATTTGTTTTACCTTTGTTTCTGTAGCCATTTCTTTGGATATATCCGTTTTATAATGATCCTGATAAATGAATTCAACCTGGCTCAGAGAAGCTGTCAGTCTCCTCACGTTGATATGCGTGGCACAAAAAAAAGAAACTGCAACATTGTGCCACAGGTCGGCGAGGCAGACGGCTTTGGTTTATACAAACCTCATCTGTTCAAACCAAATGCCAGGGGAAATAATATGTAGAGAAATTTTTTGCAGGGGAGAATAAGTGGCTGCTGTGCTGTGGGACAGTGGATAAGCATTGATCCATCTAATGGAACTGTTAACAGGCATTACATGGAGAATGCGGGGATTATTTATTATTACTGTTCCTGATAATACAGTCTACCACACATACAGTTGAAGTCTGAAGTTTACATACACCTTAGCCAAATACATTTAAACTCAGTTTTTCCACAATTCCTGACATTTAATCCTAGTAAAAATTCCCTATCTTAGGTCAGTTAGGATCACCACTTTATTTTAAGAATGTGAAATGTCAGAATAATAGTAGAGAGAATGATTTATTTCAGCTTTTATTTCTTTCATCACATTCCCAGACATTTTCTATAGTATTGAGGTCAGGGTTTTGTGATGGCCACTCCAAAACCTTGACTTTGTTGTCCTTAAGCCATTTTGCCACAACTTTGGAAGTATGCTTGGGGTCATTGTCCATTTGGAAGACCCATTTGCGACCAAGCTTTAACTTCCTGACTGATGTCTTGAGATGTTGCTTCAATATATCCACATAATTTTCCTTCCTCATGATGCCATCTATTTTGTGAAGTGCACCAGTCCCTCCTGCAGCAAAGCACCCCCACAGAATGATGCTGCCACCCCCGTGCTTCACGGTTGGGATGGTGTTCTTCGGCTTGCAGGCAACCCACTTTTTCCTCCAAACATAACGATGGTCATTATGGCCAAACAGTTCTATTTTTGTTTCATCAGACCAGAGGACATTTCTCCAAAAAGTACGATCTTTGTCCCCATGTGCAGTTGCAAACCGTAGTCTGGCTTTTTTATGGCGGTTTTGGAGCAGTGGCTTCTTCCTTGCTGAGCGGCCTTTCAGGTTATGTTGATATAGGACTCGTTTTACTGGGGATATGGATACTTTTGTACCGGTTTCCTCCAGCATCTTCACAAGGTCCTTTGCTGTTGTTCTGGGATTGATTTGCACTTTTCGCACCAAAGTACGTTCATCTCTAGGAGACAGAACGCGTCTCATTCCTGAGCGGTATGACGGCTTCGTGGTCCCATGGTGTTTATACTTGCGTACTATTGTTTGTACAGATGAACGTGGTACCTTTAGGCGTTTGTAAATTGCTCCCAAGGATGAACCAGACTTGTGGAGGTCTACCATTTTTTTTCTGAGGTCTTGGCTGATTTCTTTTGATTTTCCCATGATGTCAAGCAAAGAGGCACTGAGTTTGAAGGTAGGCCTTGAAATACATCCACAGGTACACCTCCAATTGACTCAAATGATGTAAATTAGCCTATCAGAAGCTTCTAAAGCCATGACATCATTTTCTGGAATTTTCCAAACTGTTTAAAGGCACACTTAGTGTATGTAAACTTCTGACCCACTGGAATTGTGATACAGTGAATTATAAATTAAATAATCTGTCTGTAAACAATTGTTGGAAAAATTACTTGTGTCATGCACAAAGTAGAGGTCCTAACCGACTTGCCAAAACTATAGTTTGTTATCTAGAAATTTGTGGAGTGGTTGAAAAACTAGTTTTAATGACTCCAACCTAAGTGTATGTAAACTTCTGACTTCAACTGTATTATATATGGGCGGCAGGTAGCTTAGTGGTTAAGAGCGTTGTGCCAGTAACCGAAAGGTCGCTGGTTCTAATCCCCGAGCCGACTAGGTGAAAAATCTGTCGATGTGCCCTTAAGCAAGGCACTTAACCCTAATTGCTCCTGTAAGTCGCTCTGGATAAGAGCGTCTGCTAAATGACTAAACATAAACATATATACTACACATACAGTGGGGGAAAAGTATTTAGTCAGCCACCAATTGTGCAAGTTCTCCCACTTAAAAAGATGAGAGAGGCCTGTAATTTTCATCATAGGTACACGTCAACTATGACAGACAAATAGAGATTTCTTTTCTCCAGAAAATCACATTGTAGGATTTTTAATGAATTTATTTGCAAATTATGGTGGAAAATAAGTATTTGGTCACCTACAAACAAGCAAGATTTCTGGCTCTCACAGACCTGTAACTTCTTCTTTAAGAGGCTCCTCTGTCCTCCACTCGTTACCTGTATTAATGGCACCTGTTTGAACTTGTTATCAGTATAAAAGACACCTGTCCACAACCTCTAACAGTCACACTCCAAACTCCACTATGGCCAAGACCAAAGAGCTGTCAAAGGACACCAGAAACAAAATTGTAGACCCGCACCAGGCTGGGAAGACTGAATCTGCAATAGGTATGCAGCTTGGTTTGAAGAAATCAACTGTGGGAGCAATTATTAGGAAATGGAAGACATACAAGACCACTGATAATCAATCTCCCTCGATCTGGGGCTCCACGCAAGATCTCACCCCGTGGGGTCAAAATGATCACAAGAACGGTGAGCAAAAATCCCAGAACCACACGGGGGGACCTAGTGAATGACCTGCAGAGAGCTGGGACCAAAGTAACAAAGCCTACCATCAGTAACACACTACGCCGCCAGGGACTCAAATCCTGCAGTGCCAGACGTGTCCCCCTGCTTAAGCCAGTACATGTCCAGGCCCGTCTGAAGATTGCTAGAGTGTATTTGGATGATCCAGAAGAGGATTGGGAGAATGTCATATGGTCAGATGAAACCAAAATATAACTTTTTGGTAAAAACTCAACTGATCCGTGTTAAGGAAAGAATGAATGGGGCCATGTATCGTGAGATTTTGAATGAAAACCTCCTTCCATCAGCAAGGGCATTGAAGATGCATTGAAGATGAAACGTGGCTGGGTCTTTCAGCATGACAATGATCCCAAACACACCGCCCGGGCAACGAAGGAGTGGCTTCGTAAGGAGCATTTCAAGGTCCTGGAGTGGCCTAGCCAGTCTCCAGATCTCAACCCCATAGAAAATCTTTGGAGGGAGTTGAAAGTCCATGTTGCCCAGCGACAGCCCCAAAACATCACTGCTCTAGAGGAGATCTGCATGGAGGAATGGGCCAAAATACCAGCAACAGTGTGTGAAAACCTTGTGAAGACTTACAGAAAACGTTTGACCTGTGTCATTGCCAACAAAGGGTATATAACAAAGTATTGAGAAACTTTTGTTATTGACCAAATACTTATTTTCCACCATAATTTGCAAATAAATTCATAAAAAATCCTGCAATGTGATTTTCTGGATTTTTCTTTTCTCATTTTGTCTGTCATAGTTGACGTGTACCTATGATGAAAATTACAGGCCTCTCTCATCTTTTTAAGTGGGAGAACTTGCACAATTGGTGGCTGACTAAATACTTTTCCCCCCACTGTAGTTTGTTCTTCTTTGTAGCAGAACACATATCCTTGAGCGGTTTAACAAAGAGGCTGTGTGTGTGTGAATCACAAGTCTGTCTCAGCCTACCCCCTAACGGTTCCTCACATTATTCACAGCTTGTTATGTTAAACAATCTATATCAGTACAGCACAAACCTATTATGTTTAATCATTAATGTATTCTTTCTAAGCTAAGCATCACATCTAGTTATAAGAAAATAGAACCCCACACTTGTGTTGTAGTAGTGTGATAATGTTAGCTAGCTTGTGTTGTAGTTGTGTGATGTCGTAGTAAATATATTATGTTATAGCTTGGTCTGACTAAAATCTTGTGCATAACCCATCTTGTGTTGGGCCTTTGGATTTAATACAATGCACAAAGACTTCTATCTTGTCGGCCTTATCAGCAGGTGGCTATGGACAACACCCACGCCATAGGTCTCTCAGTTCTCCCAAACTCACGAGTTATTGCTCTGACTCTGAGGACATACACACACATACACACACATCATCATTGTTAAACATACACACACATACACACACACGCACACACACACACACATCATCATTGTTAAACATACACACATACACACACACACATACACACATACACACACACACACATACACACACATACACACACACACACATACACACACACATACACACACACACACATACACACACATACACACACATACACACACATCATCATTGTTAAGCACACACACACAAAAACCCCCTTCTCTTAGGCTGAACATCTGAAGACAGAGAACCCGACTCAGAGCCAATGCAATGGAGGTGACCTCGACCAACTCATCAGGACCAATCAGAAGATCAGAACTCCTAGAATCAACCTACTTTATTTTATTGTATAAAATGTCAGCACACAATGTTTAGGCTCGCTCTCAGATACCTCCCTACGAGGTTGACGAACGGGTCCGTGCACGCTATTTACAGATATCTTTACCTCTGAATAAACTGCCTTATATTATACAATTATCCACCTTGTCCGAAAGTCTCTACTTGGTCTCCGTTCTCCAGTAAACTTGTGATCATCAACAGTGACAACGTTAGCTAGCTTGTGTTGTAGTTGTGTGACAACGTTAGCTAGCTTGTGTCGTAGTAGTGTGACAACGTTATCTAGCTTGTGCTGTAGTAGTGTGACAACGTTATCTAGCTTGTGCTGTAGTAGTGTGACAACGTTGGCTAGCTTGTGTTGTAGTAGTGTGATAATGTTAGCTAGCTTGTGTTGTAGTTGTGTGACAACGTTAGCTAGCTTGTGTTGTAGTTGTGTGACAACGTTAGCTAGCTTGTGTTGTAGTTGTGTGACAACGTTAGCTAGCTTGTGTTGTAGTTGTGTGACAACGTTAGCTAGCTTGTGTTGTAGTTGTGTGACAACGTTAGCTAGCTTGTGTCGTAGTAGTGTGACAACGTTAGCTAGCTTGTGCTGTAGTAATGTGACAACGTTAGCTAGCTTGTGTCGTAGTAGTGTGACAACGTTAGCTGGCTTGTGTTGTAGTAGTGTGACAACGTTAGCTAGCTTGTGTTGTAGTTGTGTGACAACGTTAGCTAGCTTGTGTTGTAGTTGTGTGACAACGTTAGCTAGCTTGTGTTGTAGTTGTGTGACAACGTTAGCTAGCTTGTGTTGTAGTTGTGTGACAACGTTAGCTAGCTTGTGTTGTAGTTGTGTGACAACGTTAGCTAGCTTGTGTTGTAGTTGTGTGACAACGTTATCTAGCTTGTGTTGTAGTAGTGTGACAAGTGCGACAGCGGCTGCAGCAGCTGTTATAAACGTCAAGGTGGATGTTGTTGCTAATTTGATAGCATCACCCTTTTCAAGATGAACTTTCAGACTTTGTTTACAAATTATCATCATCTGATGAGTGGCAATGTTTTTTGTTTGCAGCTCGCTTGCTGTTAGCTATCTCTTCGAAATAATGACTATGAAACACTGTTGCATTTAAACTGTAGATCACCGGTTAGTGTGATGAACGTGATAAAATATATTTACAATGGGAAGTAATAGCTGGTTTGTTAATTTCATTTTGGAAATTAAATGGTTGTGCATTTGTGTTGTTCTGATTTCATGGGGCCTAATGGAGTGAATGGGATGCTTATTCTGTAACATTATTATTGATGCTGTGTGCTGTCTGTCAGCTGTGTTTGACCACAACTGGCTGTCCTTCAGCGCTCTCCTTGATGTATTGGAAGGTTGTTGGTCCTGCTGAAGGTCATAGGTCACGCTACTGTCATGGAGTTGTTTTCATCCTCAAACATGGGTTTTCTCTATATATAGGATTGTCAGAGAAAGTGCGAGCGTGCTAATTTGTTACGCAACCCACCATGTAAAGCAAAAAATGCCATCATTGTGCGTAAACATAACTACTAGTGTGTGTGTGTGTGTGTGTGTGTGTGTGTGTGTGTGTGTGTGTGTGTGTGTGTGTGTGTGTGTGTGTGTGTCATTCAGTTTCCTGTGGGAACCTCAAGTTATCTACATAACTGTTACCTGTGACTGTAATGGCATGTACTAAAAGCAGACATTTTCTCTCACTAACAGTGAGTGTTTATTAACCCTCTCCTCTTCTCTCCAGTGCCCCTGCCTGCGTCCGGACTAGCTGTACCTGAGAACAGGAGACCCTCTCTGGTCTCTAAACCCTCCGTCCAAACCCCCATACCCCCATACCCAGTACCCCTGACCCCAGCCGTAGCTCCATCCCCAGTACCCCTGACCCCAGCCGTCCCTAGTACCCCTGACCCCAGCCGTCCCTAGTACCCCTGACCCCAGCCGTCCCCAGTACCCCTGACCCCAGCCGTCCCCAGTACCCCTGACCCCAGCCGTCCCCAGTACCCCTGACCCCAGCCGTAGCTAGCTCCATCCCCAGTACCCCTGACCCCAGCCGTAGCTCCATCCCCAGTACCCCTGACCCCAGCCGTAGCTCCATCCCCAGTACCCCTGACCCCAGCCGTAGCTCCATCCCCAGTACCCCTGACCCCAGCCGTAGCTCCATCCCCAGTACCCCTGACCCCAGCCGTAGCTCCATCCCTAGTACCCCTGACCCCAGCCGTAGCTCCATCCCCAGTACCCCTGACCCCAGCCGTAGCTCCATCCCTAGTACCCCTGACCCCAGCCGTAGCTCCATCCCCAGTACCCCTGACCCCAGCCGTAGCTCCATCCCCAGTACCCCTGACCCCAGCCGTAGCTCCATCCCCAGTACCCCTGACCCCAGCCGTAGCTCCATCCCCAGTACCCCTGACCCCAGCCGTAGCTCCATCCCCAGTACCCCTGACCCCAGCCGTAGCTCCATCCCCAGTACCCCTGACCCCAGCCGTAGCTCCATCCCCAGTACCCCTGACCTGACCCCAGCCGTAGCTCCATCCCCAGTACCCCTGACCCCAGCCGTAGCTCCATCCCTAGTACCCCTGACCCCAGCCGTAGCTCCATCCCCAGTACCCCTGACCCCAGCCGTAGCTCCATCCCCAGTACCCCTGACCCCAGCCGTAGCTCCATCCCCAGTACCCCTGACCCCAGCCGTAGCTCCATCCCCAGTACCCCTGACCCCAGCCGTAGCTCCATCCCCAGTACCCCTGACCCCAGCCGTAGCTCCATCCCCAGTACCCCTGACCCCAGCCGTAGCTCCATCCCCAGTACCCCTGACCCCAGCCGTAGCTCCATCCCCAGTACCCCTGACCCCAGCCGTAGCTCCATCCCTAGTACCCCTGACCCCAGCCGTAGCTCCATCCCCAGTACCCCTGACCCCAGCCGTAGCTCCATCCCCAGTACCCCTGACCCCAGCCGTCCCTAGTACCCCTGACCCCAGCCGTCCCTAGTACCCCTGACCCCAGCCGAGCCGTAGCTCCATCCCCAGTACCCCTGACCCCAGCCGTAGCTCCATCCCCAGTACCCCTGACCCCAGCCGTAGCTCCATCCCCAGTGGGTCCTGACCCCAGCCGTAGCTCCATCCCCAGTACCCCTGACCCCAGCCGTAGCTCCATCCCCAGTACCCCTGACCCCAGCCGTAGCTCCATCCCCAGTACCCCTGACCCCAGCCGTAGCTCCATCCCCAGTACCCCTGACCCCAGCCGTAGCTCCATCCCCAGTACCCCTGACCCCAGCCGTAGCTCCATCCCTAGTACCCCTGACCCCAGCCGTAGCTCCATCCCCAGTACCCCTGACCCCAGCCGTAGCTCCATCCCCAGTACCCCTGACCCCAGCCGTCCCTAGTACCCCTGACCCCAGCCGTCCCTAGTACCCCTGACCCCAGCCGTAGCTCCATCCCCAGTACCCCTGACCCCAGCCGTAGCTCCATCCCCAGTACCCCTGACCCCAGCCGTAGCTCAGCTCCATCCCCAGTGGGTCCTGACCCCAGCCGTAGCTCCATCCCCAGTACCCCTGACCCCAGCCGTAGCTCCATCCCCAGTACCCCTGACCCCAGCCGTAGCTCCATCCCCAGTACCCCTGACCCCAGCCGTAGCTCCATCCCCAGTACCCCTGACCCCAGCCGTAGCTCCATCCCCAGTACCCCTGACCCCAGCCGTAGCTCCATCCCCAGTACCCCTGACCCCAGCCGTAGCTCCATCCCCAGTACCCCTGACCCCAGCCGTAGCTCCATCCCCAGTACCCCTGACCCCAGCCGTAGCTCCATCCCCAGTACCCCTGACCCCAGCCGTAGCTCCATCCCCAGTACCCCTGACCCCAGCCGTAGCTCCATCCCCAGTACCCCTGACCCCAGCCGTAGCTCCATCCCCAGTACCCCTGACCCCAGCCGTAGCTCCATCCCCAGTACCCCTGACCCCAGCCGTAGCTCCATCCCCAGTCCAGTACCCCTGACCCCAGCCGTAGCTCCATCCCCAGTACCCCTGACCCCAGCCGTAGCTCCATCCCCAGTACCCCTGACCCCAGCCGTAGCTCCATCCCCAGTACCCCTGACCCCAGCCGTAGCTCCATCCCTAGTACCCCTGACCCCAGCCGTAGCTCCATCCCCAGTGGGTCCTGACCCCAGCCGTAGCTCCATCCCCAGTACCCCTGACCCCAGCCGTAGCTCCATCCCTAGTACCCCTGACCCCAGCCGTAGCTCCATCCCCAGTGGGTCCTAGACCCCCAGTCTTACCCTCAGCTCCAGCCCAAAAGAAAACCCCACTGGTCTCCTCAGAGTGTGAGCCTCCTCTTCCTCCTCGGTAAGTGTGTATGTGTGTGTGTGTGTGTGTGTGTGTGTGTGTGTGTGTGTGTGTGTGTGTGTCCTGGACTCCTGATAGACTTAGCTTGTAACTGCTCTCCGGAAGAAACATACAATACTAATAAAATAGTTTATACCACAGCATTGTTGAATACTCCTTTCTGATTGGCTAGAAGGGCATTCTAGAATGGACATTAAAACCAAATATTGGGACAGTTGGAAAAGATATCGGGACACCTTGCAATCATGACGCAATATAGATGTTTTATTGTTACATACACCGGATAGGTGCAGTGAAATGTGTTGTTTTACAGGGTCGGCCATAGTAGTACGGAGCAAATTAGGGTTAAGTGCCTTGCTCAAGGGCACATCGACAGATGTTCCACCTTGTCGGCTTGGGTATTTCAACCAGCGACCTTAGGCTACCTGCCACCCTATAATATGCGCCTACACATGCAGACCCTACTTGCTACAAAGTTACAGAAAGCTAAACCAACAACCACACAAACCGAAATTTGACACATTGTAAACCCAGGTCCAACGAAGGAAAACGTAGCTAGCTAGCATTGATTTGTTTTTGCAGAGACATATTTTTTTGGAGTATCTGATGACCTAATGTGGTGAGTTAAGAACAGGAATTTCTCCGGTCCCTAAGTGGCGCCATGCTGTCAAATCCTCCCACATGAAATGTCTAGTTTGACCAGCTGGTTTCAGCAACTGATGTTTTTGAATTCGGTTGTCATATTGGCAGGTTTGCTAGCAACAAACTATTTAGCTAGCTTCTAGCCTAGCGTTTGATATTTACATTTACATTTACATTTTAGTCATTTAGCAGACGCTCTTATCCAAAGTGACTTACAGTTAGTGCATACATTATTATTATTATTTAATTTTTATTTTATTTTATACTGGCCCCCCGTGGGAATCGAACCCACAACCCTGGCGTTGCAAACGCCATGCTCTACCAACTGAGCTACAACTGAGCGGTGTCCTCGTAAAGAACGGTGTTGAGCGTCCTGACGAGCAGGCACTATGCCAGGCTAAATCGGGCATCATCAGCTCATTGTTATGGATGTAGCCGAATGAATGTCAATAGAAAACAGCTTAAACAAATGCAAATGCGGCTACTTTGCTGTTATTCTGGCTGCAGAGGTCGTGACTGTGTTAGCCGTAGCTAGTTGGCTAGCAAGGGATAAGAAATCAAATCAAATCAAATTTTATTGGTCACATGCGCCGAATACAACAGGTGCAGACATTACAGTGAAATGCTTACTTACAGCCCTTAACCAACAGTGCATTTATTTTAAACAAAAAAAGTAAGAATAAAACAACAACAAAAAAAGTGTTGAGAAAAAAAGAGCAGAAGTAAAATAAAGTGACAGTAGGGAGGCTATATATACAGGGGGGTACCGTTGCAGAGTCAATGTGCGGGGGCACCGGCTAGTTGAGGTAGTTCAGGTAATATGTACATGTGGGTAGAGTTAAAGTGACTATGCATAAATACTTAACAGAGTAGCAGCAGCGTAAAAAGGATGGGGTGGCAGTGCAAATAGTCCGGGTAGCCATGAACACATAGAACAACTGGGTGGTGTCCTTAAATATAGAACTAATAGAATGAACAACTGGGTGGTGTCCTTAAATATAGAACTAATAGAATGAACAACTGGGTGGTGTCCTTAAATATAGAACTAAAAGAATGAACAACTGGGTGGTGTCCTTAAATATAGAATTAATAGAATGAACAACTGGGTGGTGTCCTTAAATATAGAACTAAAAAAATGAACAACGGGGTGGTGTCCTTAAATATAGAACTAATAGAATGAACAACTGGGTGGTGTCCTTAAATATAGAACTAAAAGAATGAACAACTGGGTGGTGTCCTTAAATATAGAACTAAAAGAATGAACAACTGGGTGGTGTCCTTAAATATATAACTAAAAGAATGAACAACTGGGTGGTGTCCTTAAATATAGAACTAATAGAATGAACAACTGGGTGGTGTCCTTAAATATAGAACTAATAGAATGAACAACTGGGTGGTGTCCTTAAATATAGAACTAATAGAATGAACAACTGGGTGGTGTCCTTAAATATAGAACTAATAGAATGAACAACTGGGTGGTGTCCTTAAATATAGAACTAAAAGAATGAACAACTGGGTGGTGTCCTTAAATATAGAACTAATAGAATGAACAACTGGGTGGTGTCCTTAAATATAGAACTAATAGAATGAACAACTGGGTGGTGTCCTTAAATATAGAACTAATAGAATTAACAACTGGGTGGTGTCCTTAAATATAGAACTAATAGAATGAACAACTGGGTGGTGTCCTTAAATATAGAACTAATAGAATGAACAACTGGGTGGTGTCCTTAAATATAGAACTAATAGAATGAACAACTGGGTGGTGTCCTTAAATATATAACTAATAGAATGAACAACTGGGTCCTTAAAAATAGAACTAATTGAATGAACGATTAGCATCCAAAAGATGAGAAAGTATGAATTCTCTTCTAAAATGAAAAAATATCAACGGCACATTTTTATTTCTACCGGTAAATGTGTGTTTTAGTATTGTTTTATTTGGTAACTGTGGTATCAGGATAAACGCCTCCGTTCTGTACATGAACTCCTCTGTAGTCCGCTGCATCGTCCATTATTTCCAAGGTAATGTACAGAACGGCGGCGTTTATCCCTAACATAATAGCTATGAACATCTCTATTTATATATTCCAGACCCCACACACACTCTTACCCTCTCTCGCTCTCCCTCCTCTCCTCTCCTGCACACTCTCTCTGTGTGTGTCAGACCCCAGGGAGTGTTTAAGATGCTCCCTCTCCGACCCCCTCCCATAAAGACTGTTAATGGTCGACACCCACCTCTCCAGGCTGTCTCCACCTCCTCTACCACATCATCCAATCAGCCACCCCCTCCCCAGGCTGTAGCCACCCCCTCTACCACATCAGCCAATCAACAGGCTGTCCCTGGCCCCTCCACCACTCCATCAGCCAATCAGCCGCAGGGTCAGAGGGCACCAAAGAAAGGCCCCCCTCTACCCCTCCGACCCAAGCCTGGACACCCCCTGTACAAGAGCTACATGGTAAACACAAACATCTACTTTGGCTATACACTGGCTTTACTATATACAGTGCATTTGGAAAGTATTCAGACCCCTTGACTTTTTCCACATTTTGTTACGTTACAGCCTTATTCTAACATGGATGAAATGTTTTTTTTTCCCTCGTCAGTCTACACACAATACCCCAAAAATGACAAAGCAAAAACAGGGTTTTAGAAATTCTAGCAAATGTTTTACAAATAAAAAACGTAAATATCACATTTACATAAGTATTCAGACCCTTTACTCAGTACTTTGTTAAAGCATCTTTATCAGCGATTAGAGCCTCGAGTCTTCTTGGGTATGACGCTACAAGCTTGGCACACCTGTATTTGGGGAGTTTCTCCCATTCTTCTCTGCAGATCCTTTCAAGCTCTGACAGATTGGATGGGGAGCGTTGCTGCACAACTATTTTCAGGTCTCTCCAGAGATGCTAGATCGGGTTCAAGTCCGGGCTCTGGCTGGGCCACTCAAGGACATTCAGAGACTTGTCCCGCAGCCACTCCTACGTTGTCTTGGCTGTGTGCTTAGGGTCGTTGTCCTGTTGGAAGGTGAACCTTCTCCCCGGTCTGAGGTCCTGAGTGCTCTGGAGCAGGTTTTCATCAAGGATCTCTCTAAACTTTGCTCCGTTCATCTTTCCCTCGAGCCTGACTAGTCTCCCAGTCCCTGCCGCTGAAAAACATCCCCACAGTGTGATGCTGCCACCACCGTGCTTCACCGTAGGGATGGTGTCAGGTTTCCTCCAGACGTGACGCTTGGCAATCAGGCCAAAGAGTTCAATCTTGGTTTCATCAGACCAGAGAATCTTGTTTCTCATGGTCTGAGACTCCTTTAGGTGCCTTTTGGCAAACTCCAAGCGGGCTGTCATGTGCATTTTACTGAGGAGTGGCTTCCGTCTGGCCACTCTACCATAAAGGCCTGATTGGTGGAGTGCTGCAGAGATGGTTGTCCTTCTGGAAAGTTCTCCCATCTCCACAGAGGAACTCTGGAGCTCTGTCAGAGTGACCATCAGGTTCTTGGTCACCTCCCTGACCAAGGCCCTTCTCTCCCGATTGCTCAGTTTGGCCGGGCGGCCAGCTCTAGGAAGAGTCTTGGTGGTTCCAAACTTCTTCCATTTAAGAATGATGGAGGCCACTGTGTTCTTGGGGACCTTCAATGCTGCAGACATTTTTTTGTACCCTTCCCCAGATCTGTGCCTCGACACAATACTGTCTCGGAGCTCAACGGACAATTCCTTCGACCTTATGGCTTGGTTTTTATGTCAACTGTGGGACCTTATAAAGAAAGGTGTGTGCCTTTCCAAATAATGTCAAATCAATGGTATTTACCACAGGTGGACTCCAAGTTGTAGAAACATCTCAAGGATGATCAATGGAAACAGGGTGCACCTGGGCTCAATTTGAGTCTCATAGCAAAGGGTCTGAATACTTATCTAAATAAGGTGTTTCTGTTTTTTATTTTTAAAACATTAGCAAAAATGTCTAAAAACCTGTTTCGCTTTGTCATTATGGGGTATTGATAAGGATTTTTATTTATCTAATCCATTTTCAAAGTAGAAAGTGCAGATAGATCCTTGATGAAAACCTGCTCCAGAGCACTCAGGACCTCAGATTGGGGTGAAGGTTCACCTTCCAACAGGACAACGACCCTAAGAACACAGCCAAGAAAACGCAGGAGTGGCTTCGGGACAAGTCTCTGAATGTCCTTGAGTGGCCCAGCCAGATCCCGGACTTGACCCAGATCGAACATCTCTGAAGAGACCTGAAAATAGCTGTGCAGCGACGCTCCCCATCCAACCTGACAGAGCTTGAGAGGATCTGCAGAGAAGAATGGGAGAAACTCCCCAAATACAGGTGTGCCAAGCTTGTAGCGTCATACCCAAGAACACTCAAGGCTGTAATCGCTGCCAAAGGTGCTTCAACAAAGTACTGAGTAAAGGGTCTGAATACTTATGTAAATGTGATATTTCAGTTTTTATTTGTAATACATTTGAGAAGTAAAATCGAAAAACCTGTTTTTGTTTTGTCATTATGGGGTATTGTATGTAGATTGATGAGGGGGAAAAAACAACTTAATCCATTTTAGAATAAGGCTGTAACGTAACAAAATGTGGAAAAAGTCAAGGGGTCTGAATACTAAAGTACTAATATACTACTACTATTCCCAATGCACTGCATGTATATGTCTGAACTGTTGAGCATTTGGAGGATGGATTTGGGAGGGGGGAGGATGGTAGGTAATGGGGCTTTAACATTAGTGTTGAGAGGAGAGAGGATGGTAGGTAATGGGGCTTTAACATTAGTGTTGAGAGGAGAGAGGATGGTAGGTAATGGGGCTTTAACATTAGTGTTGAGAGGAGAGAGGATGGTAGGTAATGGGGTTTTAACATTAGTGTTGAGAGGAGAGAGGATGGTAGGTAATGGGGCTTTAACATTAGTGTTGAGAGGAGAGAGGATGGTAGGTAATGGGGCTTTAACATTAGTGTTGAGAGGAGAGAGGATGGTAGGTAATGGGGCTTTAACATTAGTGTTGAGAGGAGAGAGGATGGTAGGTAATGGGGCTTTAACATTAGTGTTGAGAGGATGGTAGGTAATGGGGCTTTAACATTAGTGTTGAGAGGAGAGAGGATGGTAGGTAATGGGGCATTAACATTAGTGTTGAGAGGAGAGAGGATGGTAGGTAATGGGGCTTTAACATTAGTGTTGAGAGGAGAGAGGATGGTAGGTAATGGGGCTTTAACATTAGTGTTGAGAGGAGAGAGGATGGTAGGTAATGGGGCTTTAACATTAGTGTTGAGAGGAGAGAGGATGGTAGGTAATGGGGCTTTAACATTAGTGTTGAGAGGAGAGAGGATGGTAGGTAATGGGGCTTTAACATTAGTGTTGAGAGGGGAGGGGATGGTAGGTAATGGGGCTTTAACATTCGTTTTGAGAGGGGGGACGATGGTAGGTAATGGGGTTTTAACATTAGGGTTGAGAGGAGAGAGGATGGTAGGTAATGGGGCTTTAACATTAGTGTTGAGAGGAGAGAGGATGATAGGTAATGGGGCTTTAACATTAGTGTTGAGAGGAGAGAGGATGGTAGGTAATGGGGCTTTAACGTTAGTGTTGAGAGGATGGTAGGTAATGGGGCTTTAACATTAGTATTGAGAGGATGGTAGGTAATGGGGTTTTAACATTAGTGTTGAGAGGAGAGAGGATGGTAGGTAATGGGGCTTTAACATTAGTATTGAGAGGATGGTAGGTAATGGGGTTTTAACATTAGTGTTGAGAGGAGAGAGGATGGTAGGTAATGGGGCTTTAACATTAGTGTTGAGAGGAGAGAGGATGGTAGGTAATGGGGCTTTAACATTAGTGTTGAGAGGAGAGAGGATGGTAGGTAATGGGGCTTTAACATTAGTGTTGAGAGGATGGTAGGTAATGGGGCTTTAACATTAGTATTGAGAGGATGGTAGGTAATGGGGTTTTAACATTAGTGTTGAGAGGAGAGAGGATGGTAGGTAATGGGGCTTTAACATTAGTGTTGAGAGGAGAGAGGATGGTAGGTAATGGGGCTTTAACATTAGTGTTGAGAGGATGGTAGGTAATGGGGCTTTAACATTAGTATTGAGAGGATGGTAGGTAATGGGGTTTTAACATTAGTGTTGAGATGAGAGAGGATGGTAGGTAATGGGGCTTTAACATTAGTGTTGAGAGGAGAGAGGATGTAGGTAATGGGGCTTTAACATTAGTGTTGAGAGGATGGTAGGTAATGGGGCTTTAACATTAGTATTGAGAGGATGGTAGGTAATGGGGTTTTAACATTAGTGTTGAGAGGAGAGAGGATGGTAGGTAATGGGGCTTTAACATTAGTGTTGAGAGGAGAGAGGATGGTAGGTAATGGGGCTTTAACATTAGTGTTGAGAGGATGGTAGGTAATGGGGCTTTAACATTAGTGTTGAGAGGATGGTAGGTAATGGGGCTTTAACATTAGTGTTGAGAGGAGAGAGGATGGTAGGTAATGGGGCTTTAACATTAGTGTTGAGAGGAGAGAGGATGGTAGGTAATGGGGCTTTAACATTAGTGTTGAGAGGAGAGAGGATGGTAGGTAATGGGGCTTTAACATTAGTGTTGAGAGGAGAGAGGATGGTAGGTAATGGGGCTTTAACATTAGTGTTGAGAGGATGGTAGGTAATGGGGCTTTAACATTAGTGTTGAGAGGAGAGAGGATGGTAGGTAATGGGGCTTTAACATTAGTGTTGAGAGGAGAGAGGATGGTAGGTAATGGGGCTTTAACATTAGTGTTGAGAGGAGAGAGGATGGTAGGTAATGGGGCTTTAACATTAGTGTTGAGAGGGGAGGGGATGGTAGGTAATGGGGCTTTAACATTCGTTTTGAGAGGGGGGACGATGGTAGGTAATGGGGTTTTAACATTAGGGTTGAGAGGAGGGACGATGGTAGGTAATGGGGTTTTAACATTAGTGTTGAGAGGAGAGAGGATGGTAGGTAATGGGGCTTTAACATTAGTGTTGAGAGGAGAGAGGATGGTAGGTAATGGGGCTTTAACATTAGTGTTGAGAGGAGAGAGGATGGTAGGTAATGGGGCTTTAACATTAGTTTTGAGAGGAGAGAGGATGGTAGGTAATGGGGCTTTAACATTAGTTTTGAGAGGAGAGAGGATGGTAGGTAATGGGGCTTTAACATTAGTGTTGAGAGGATGGTAGGTAATGGGGCTTTAACATTAGTGTTGAGAGGAGAGAGGATGGTAGGTAATGGGGTTTTAACATTAGTGTTGAGAGGAGAGAGGATGGTAGGTAATGGGGCTTTAACATTAGTGTTGAGAGGAGAGAGGATGGTAGGTAATGGGGTTTTAACATTAGTGTTGAGAGGAGAGAGGATGGTAGGTAATGGGGCTTTAACATTAGTTTTGAGAGGAGAGAGGATGGTAGGTAATGGGGCTTTAACATTAGTGTTGAGAGGATGGTAGGTAATGGGGCTTTAACATTAGTGTTGAGAGGATGGTAGGTAATGGGGCTTTAACATTAGTGTTGAGAGGATGGTAGGTAATGGGGCTTTAACATTAGTGTTGAGAGGATGGTAGGTAATGGTCTAAGGCACTGCATCGCAGTGCTAACTGTGCCACTAGAGATCCTGGTTCGAATCCAGGCTCTGTCGCATCCGGCCGCGACCGGGAGACTCATGGGCGCCGCACAATTGGCCCAGCGTCGTCCAGGGTAGGGGAGGGAATGGCCGGCAGGGATGTAGCTCAGTTGATAGAGCATGGCGTTTGCAACGCCAGGGTTGTGGGTTCGATTCCCATGGGGGGCCAGTATAAAAAAATATATATATGTAATCACTAACTGTAAGTCGCTCTGGATAAGAGCGTCTGCTAAATGACTAAAATGTAAAAATGTAAATGTTAATATTAGTGTTGAGAGGAGAGAGGATGGTAGGTAATGGGGCTTTAATATTAGTGTTGAGAGGATGGTAGCAAAGGTATCTATAATAGATTTTCAGCTGTGTGCGTGTGTGCAGGTATAATCAGTGTTAGCATGTTAGCATGTCTGAAGGGTCTGGGTAGGTATAATCAGTGTTAGCATGTTAGCATGTCTGAAGGGTCTGGGTAGGTATAAGCAGTGTTAGCATGTTAGCATGTCTGAAGGGTCTGGGTAGGTATAATCAGTGTTAGCATGTTAGCATGTCTGAAGGGTCTGGGTAGGTATAAGCAGTGTTAGCATGTTAGCATGTCTGAAGGGTCTGGGTAGGTATAAGCAGTGTTAGCATGTTAGCATGTCTGAAGGGTCTGGGTAGGTATAAGCAGTGTTAGCATGTTAGCATGTCTGAAGGGTCTGGGTAGGTATAATCAGTGTTAGCCTGTCTGAAGGGTCGGGGATCCCGCCTCTGAGGACAACAGCCAATCGAAGCCTCCCTCTGATAACAACAGCCAATCAGAATCCATATCTGATGACAAGATCCAATCATAACCTCCGTTAATGCCTCACAGCCTTGTGTAGTCTTTAGCAGCACACTGGTTGTTTTTTCCTATGTTTCATCTTTCTGTTGTTTTTTTCCATCTGTCCTCCTTCAGCCCGTCCTTCCATCTCAGCCCAGTGGGGAGAAGGTCCAGCTGGTCACAGCACCTGTCAGGTAGGACACACACTCACACACTCACACACACACTCACACACTCACACACTCACACACACACACACACACTCACACACTCACACACTCACTCACTCACTCACACTCACACACACAGTAATGTATTGTTAACCCCCCTCTCTGTGTGTGTGTGTGTGTTAGTGGTTTGAGGTGTGTGGCGCAGTTCGACTACGAGGGGCAGGAGGAAGACGGGCTGACTTTCTCTGAGGGTGATGTCATCTCTCTGACGGAGGTGATTGGTCAGGAGTGGGGGCGGGGCCAGATCCACGGGCGAATAGGAATCTTCCCCCTGGCTTTCATGGAGGTCCTTGAGGAACCGCCTCCGTCGGCAGGGAAACGGCCCGTTGTCAAGAAGACCACGAAGATGGAATCCTCAGGTGAGCGAGACACAAGGTCCTTCAATTACTCAACTATAAGACCTTGATTAGACCCAAGGTCGTTCAATTACTGAACTATAAGACCTTGATTAGACCCAAGGTCCTTCAATTACTGAACTATAAGACCTTGATTAGACCCAAGGTCGTTCAATTACTGAACTATAAGACCTTGATTAGACCCAAGGTCCTTCAATTACTGAACTATAAGACCTTGATTAGACCCAAGGTCCTTCAATTACTGAACTATAAGACCTTGATTAGACCCAAGGTCCTTCAATTACTGAACTATAAGACCTTGATTAGACTTTGCCTATCAAGTTCTGGACATTTAATCAACAATCGTTTCTTTCTTGACCAAAGCTAAATATAGACAATCACATATCACAGGTAGTTCATTAATCTTCAGATAGCTAGGTGGGACCACCACATATCACAGTTCATTCATCTTCAGATAGCTAGGTGGGATCACCACATATCACAGTTAGTTCATTCATCTTCAGATAGCTAGATGGGACCACCACATATCACAGTTAGTTCATTCATCTTCAGATAGCTATGTGGGACCACCACATATCACAGTTAGTTCATTCATCTTCAGATAGCTAGGTGGGACCACCACATATCACAGTTAGTTCATTCATCTTCAGATAGCTAGATGGGACCACCACATATCACAGTTAGTTCATTCATCTTCAGATAGCTACAGTGGGGAAAAAAAGTATTTAGTCAGCCACCAATTGTGCAAGTTCTCCCTCTTAAAAAGATGAGAGAGGCCTGTAATTTTCATCATAGGTACACGTCAACTATGACAGACAAAA
>CM062480.1:72675771-72758271 GCA_031479575.1 Coregonus ussuriensis
TTAAAAAGATGAGAGAGGCCTGTAATTTTCATCATAGGTACACGTCAACTATGACAGACAAAATGAGGAAGAAAAATCCAGAAAATCACATTGTAGGATTTTTAATGAATTTATTTGCAAATTATGGTGGAAAATAAGTATTTGGTCACCTACAAACAAGCAAGATTTCTGGCTCTCACAGACCTGTAACTTCTTCTTTAAGAGGCTCCTCTGTCCTCCACTCATTACCTGTATTAATGGCACCTGTTTGAACTTGTTATCAGTATAAAAGACACCTGTCCACAACCTCAAACAGTCACACTCCAAACTCCACTATGGCCAAGACCAAAGAGCTGTCAAAGAACACCAGAAACAAAATTGTAGACCTGCACCAGGCTGGGAAGACTGAATCTGCAATAGGTAAGCAGCTTGGTTTGAAGAAATCCAACTGTGGGAGCAATTATTAGGAAATGGAAGACATACAAGACCACTGATAATCTCCCTCGATCTGGGGCTCCACGCAAGATCTCACCCCGTGGGGTCAAAATGATCACAAGAACGGTGAGCAAAAATCCCAGAACCACACAGGGGGACCTAGTGAATGACCTGCAGAGAGCTGGGACCAAAGTAACAAAGCCTACCATCAGTAACACACTACGCCGCCAGGGACTCAAATCCTGCAGTGCCAGACGTGTCCCCCTGCTTAAGCCAGTACATGTCCAGGCCCGTCTGGAGTTTGCTAGAGTGCATTTGGATGATCCAGAAGAGGATTGGGAGAATGTCATATGGTCAGATGAAACCAAAATAGAACTTTTTGGTAAAAACTCAACTCGTCGTGTTTGGAGGACAAAGAATGCTGAGTTGCATCCAAAGAACACCATACCTACTGTGAAGCATGGGGGTGGAAACATCATGCTTTGGGGCTGTTTTTCTGCAAAGGGACCAGGACGACTGATCCGTGTAAAGGAAAGAATGAATGGGACCATGTATCGTGAGATTTTGAGTGAAAACCTCCTTCCATCAGCAAGGGCATTGAAGATGAAACGTGGCTGGGTCTTTCAGCATGACAATGATCCCAAACACACCGCCCGGGCAACGAAGGAGTGGCTTCGTAAGAAGCATTTCAAGGTCCTGGAGTGGCCTAGCCAGTCTCCAGATCTCAACCCCATAGAAAATCTTTGGAGGGAGTTGAAAGCCCGTGTTGCCCAGCGACAGCCCCAAAACATCACTGCTCTAGAGGAGATCTGCATGGAGTAATGGGCCAAAATACCAGCAACAGTGTGTGAAAACCTTGTGAAGACTTACAGAAAACGTTTGACCTGTGTCATTGCCAACAAAGGGTATATAACAAAGTATTGAGAAACTTTTGTTATTGACCAAATACTTATTTTCCACCATAATTTGCAAATAAATTCATTAAAAATCCTACAATGTGATTTTCTGGATTTTTTTCCTCATTTTGTCTGTCATAGTTGACGTGTACCTATGATGAAAATTACAGGCCTCACTCATCTTTTTAAGTGGGAGAACTTGCACAATTGGTGGCTGACTAAATACTTTTTTTTCCCCACTGTACAGTGTTGTAATGATGTGCAAATAGTTAAAGTACAAAAGGGAAAATAAACTCTTCCCCTCTCTTTCCCCCTCTCTCTCCCCTCTTTCCTCCTATTTCTCTCCCCCTCTCCCTCTCCCAGGCGGTGGATGTAGTAACAGGGGTGGAGGCAGTAGAGGAGGAGTATCTGGGGGATGCAGGAGGGTGGCGAGGCCTGGTCCCCAAAAACTACCAGACACTTCTGCCTCTCACCTACAAATAGGACTATGGATGTTCACTGTGTGTGTGTGTGTGTGTGTGTGTGTGTGTGAGAGAGAGAGAGAGGACGTGGTTACCTTGAGAAGCGAAGCTGTCTGTTTACATCTGAGTATGATAAGGAGTTAATAGATAGAGCAAACTATCCAACATCGCAGAACTGAAGTTCAAAATCTCAAACGTAGTTTGCCCAATCCTGTTGAATCTATATGACTCCACTATCGGAATATCACCAGCAAGGAATTAAGCCAATGATCACCAGCCAGCCTTACTTATCAGAGAAGTGCTTTTTAACCTGGTACCTAGCTACCTGTGCTATCTAACTGGTCATAATGTAATCTAATGGTCACTCTAAGTTCTTTGGGGAGAATTCTAACTTCTTAAGCCAAATGTTAACATTGACTATCAGTGCATGACTATCAGTGAAATGTTGATTAATAAATGGAAGTGAAGTTGTGTTTAACTGATATGTGTCATATTACTGTATAACTGGACATTCCATACAGGCTTTTTAATCCCAATAAAATCATGATTAAATGTTGTAATAAACTGGTTTCAATAATGTAACTGGTTTCACGTCATTGTTTTTCTTGTAGTCAGATGAGAGACGCCATTATCCATAGTGTACTCCATTATCCATAGTGTACTCCATTATCCATAGTGTACTCCATTATCCATAGTGTACTCCATTCTCCATAGTGTACTCCATTATCCATAGTATAATCCATTATCCATAGTGTACTCCATTATCCATAGTGTACTCCATTATCCATAGTGTACTCCATTATCCATAGTGTACTCCATTATCCATAGTGTACTCCATTATCCATAGTGTACTCCATTCTCTATAGTGTACTCCATTCTCCACAGCAGCGGTTCCTGAACGTTTTATAGTCCCGTACCCCTTCAAACATTCAGCCTCCAGCTGCGTACCCCCTCTAGCACCAGGGGCAGCGAACTCTCAAATGTTGTTTTTTGCCATCATCGTAAGCCTGCCACACACACACACACTATACAATACATTTATTAAACAGAATAATGAGTTTTTGTCCCAACCCGGCTCGTGGGAAGTTACATAGAGCTCTTACAGGACCAGGGCACAAATAATAATAATTTTACATTTTAGTCATTTAGCAGACGCTCTTATCCAGAGCGACTTACAGTTAGTGAATACATATTTTTTTATACTGGCCCCCCGTGGGAATCGAACCCACAACCCTGGCGTTGCAAACGCCATGCTCTATCAACTGAGCTACATCCCTGCCGGCCATTCCCTCCCCTACCCTGGGCCAATTGTGCGCCGCCCATGAGTCTCCCGGTCGCGGCCGGCTGCGACAGAGCCTGGATTCGAACCAGGATCTAGTGGCACAGTTAGCACTGCGATGCAGTGCCTTAGACCACTGCGCCACTCAGGAGTAATAATCAATACATATGCTCTTTATTTAGCCATTTTTACATATAAAACCTTATTTGTTCATCAAAAATGGTGAATAACCCACCACAGGTTAATGAGAAGGGTGTGCTTGAAAGAGATGCACATAACTCTGCAATGTTGGGTTGTATTGGAGAATCATTTCCCACACAGAGTCTGTGCCTGTATTTAGTTTTCATGCTATTGAGGGCCGAGAATCCACTCTCACATACAGTGAGGGGAAAAAAGTATTTGATCCCCTGCTGATTTTGTACGTTTGCCCACTGACAAATAAATAATCAGTCTATAATTTTAATGGTAGGTTTATTTGAACAGTGAGAGACAGAATAACAAAACAAAAATCCAGAAAAATGCATGTCATAAATGTTATAAATTGATTAGCATTTTAATGAGGGAAATAAGTATTTCACCCCTCTGCAAAACATGACTTAGTACTTGGTTGCAAAACCCTTGTTGGCAATCACAGAGGTCAGACGTTTCTTGTAGTTGGCCACCAGGTTTGCACACATCTAAGGAGGGATTTTGTTCCACTCCTCTTTGCAGATCTTCTCCAAGTCATTAAGGTTTCAAGGCTGACGTTTGGCAACTCTAACCTTCAGCTCCCTCCACAGATTTTCTATGGGATTAAGGTCTGGAGACTGGCTAGGCCACTCCAGGACCTTAATGTGCTTCTTCTTGAGCCACTCCTTTGTTGCCTTGGCCGTGTGTTTTGGGTCATTGTCATGCTGGAATACCCATCCACGACCCATTTTCAATGCCCTGGCTGAGGGAAGGAGGTTCTCACCCAAGATTTGACGGTACATGGCCCCGTCCATCGTCCCTTTGATGCGGTGAAGTTGTCCTGTCCCCTTAGCAGAAAAACACCCCCAAAGCACCACAACACTTTCACCCAGTTCTCCTCTGAATCATTCAGATGTTCATTGGCAAACTTCAGACGGGCATGTATATGTGCTTTCTTGAGCAGGGGGACCTTGCGGGCGCTGCAGGATTTCAGTCCTTCACGGCGTAGTGTGTTAATACAATTGTTTTCTTGGTGACTATGGTCCCAGCTGCCTTGAGATCATTGACAAGATCCTCCCGTGTAGTTCTGGGCTGATTCCTCACCGTTCTCATGATCATTGCAACTCCACGAGGTGAGATCTTGCATGGAGCCCCAGGCCGAGGGAGATTGACAGTTCTTTTGTGTTTCTTCCATTTGCGAATAATCGCACCAACTGTTGTCACCTTCTCACCAAGCTGCTTGGCGATGGTCTTGTAGCCCATTCCAGCCTTGTGTAGGTCTACAATCTTGTCCCTGACATCCTTGGAGAGCTCTTTGGGTCTTGGCAATGGTGGAGAGTTTGGAATCTGATTGATTGATTGCTTCTGTGGACAGGTGTCTTTTATACAGGTAACAAGCTGAGATTAGGAGCACTCCCTTTAAGAGTGTGCTCCTAATCTCAGCTCGTTACCTGTATAAAAGACACCTGGGAGCCAGAAATCTTTCTGATTGAGAGGGGGTCAAATACTTATTTCCCCTCATTAAAATGCAAATAAATTTATAAAATTTTTGATATGCGTTTTTCTGGATTTTTTGTTTTTATGATTAAAATTATAGACTGATCATTTCTTTGTCAGTGGGCAAACGTACAAAATCAGCAGGGGATCAAATACTTTTTTCCCTCACTGTAGATCCCAGAGCCCAATAAGTATTTGACCCCCTCTCAGTCAGAAAGATTTCTGGTTCCCAGGTGTCTTTTATACAGGTAACGAGCTGAGATTAGGAGCACACTCTTAAAGGGAGTGCTCCTAATCTCAGTTTGTTACCTGTATAAAAGACACCTGTCCACAGAAGCAATCAATCAATCAGATTCCAAACTCTTCACAATGGCCAAGACCAAAGAGCTCTCCAAGGATGTCAGGGACAAGATTGTAGACCTACACAAGGCTGGAATGGGCTACAAGACCATCGCCAAACAGCTTGGTGAGAAGATGACAGCAGTTGGTGCGATTATTCGCAAATGGAAGAAACACAAAATAACTGTCAATCTCCCTCGGCCTGGGGCTCCATGCAAGATCTCACCTCGTCGAGTTGCAATGATCATGAGAACGGTGAGGAATCAGCCCAGAACTACATGGGAGGATCTTGTCAATGATCTCAAGGCAGCTGGGACCATAGTCACCATGAAAACAATTGGTAACACAGTACGCCGTGAAGGACTGAAATCCTGCAGCGCCCTGCAAGGTCCCCCTGCTCAAGAAAGCACATATACAGGCCCGTCTGATGTTTGCCAATGAACATCTGAATGATTCAGAGGAGAACTGGGTGAAAGTGTTGTGGTCAGATGAGACCAAAATCGAGCTCTTTGGCATCAACTCAACTCGCCGTGTTTGGAGGAGGAGGAATGCTGCCTATGATCCAAAGAACACCATCCCCACCATCAAACATGGAGGTGGAAACATTATGCTTTGGGGGTGTTTTTCTGCTAAGGGGACAGGACAACTTCACCGCATCAAAGGGACGATGGACGGGGCCATGTACCGTCAAATCTTGGGTGAGAACCTCCTTCCCTCAGCCAGGGCATTGAAAATGGGTTGTGGATGGTATTCCAGCATGACAATTACCCAAAACACACGGCCAAGGCAACAAAGGAGTGGCTCAAGAAGAAGCACATTAAGGTCCTGGAGTGGCCTAGCCAGTCTCCAGACCTTAATCCCATAGAAAATCTGTGGAGGGAGCTGAAGATTCGAGTTGCCAAACGTCAGCCTCGAAACCTTAATGACTTGGAGAAGATCTGCAAAGAGGAGTGGGACAAAATCCCTCCTGAGATGTGTGCAAACCTGGTGGCCAACTACAAGAAACGTCTGACCTCTGTGATTGCCAACAAGGGTTTTGCCACCAAGTACTAAGTCATGTTTTGCAGAGGAGCCAAATACTTATTTCCCTCATTAAAATGCAAATCAATTTATAACATTCTTGACATGCGTTTTTCTGGATTTTTTTGTTGTTATTCTGTCTCTCACTGTTCAAATAAACATACCATTAAAATTATAGACTGATCATGTCTTTGTCAGTGGGCAAACGTACAAAATCAGCAGGGGATCAAATACTTTTTTCCCTCACTGTAGGTACGTGGTTGCAAAGGGCATCAGTGTCTTAACAGCGCGATTTGCCAAGGCAGGATACTCTGAGCGCAGCCCTATCCAGAAATCTGGCAGTGGCTTCTGATTAAATACAATTTTCACAGAATCGTTTGTTGCAATTTCGATGAGGCTCTCTTGTTCAGATATCGGTAAGTAGACTGGAGGCAGGGCATGAAAGGGATAACAAATCCAAAAATCATACAGTGATGGAAGGACCTGTGTGTTGTCCTTGTTAATGCAGACAGAGAAGAGCTCCAACGTCTTAATCATAGCCACAATTTTGTCCCGCACGTTGAATATAGTTGCGGAGAGTCCCTGTAATCCTAGATTCAGATCATTCAGGCGAGAAAACACATCACCCAGAGACGAGAAACTCGTCATCATGCAAGCGGTCAGACGAGTGAAAATGATGGTCAGTAAAGAAAACTTTAAGCTTGTCTCTCAATTCAAAAGAACGTGTCAATTATTTGCCCCTTGATAACAAGCGCACTTCTGTATGTTGTAAAAGCGTTACGTGGTCGCTGCCCATATCATTGCATAATGCAGAAAATACATGAGAGATCAGGGGCCTTGCTTTAACAAAGTTAACCGTTTTCACTGTAGTGTCCAAAACGTCTTTTAAGCGGTCAGGCATTCCCTTGGCAGCAAGAGCCTCTCGGTGGATGCTGCAGTGTCCCCAAGTGGCGTCTGGAGCGACTGCTTGCTCTCGCGTTACCACTCCACTATGTCTCCCTGTCATGGCTTTTGCGCCATCAGTACAGATACCAACCCATCTTGACCACCAAAGTTCATTTGATGTCACAAAGCTCTCCAGTACTTTAAAAACATCCTCTCCTGTTGTCCTGGTTTCCAGTGGTATGCAGAAGAGGATGTCTTCCTTAATTGACCCCCCATAAACGTAACGGACATATACCAGGAGCTGTGCCAGACCTGCCACGTCTGTTGACTCATCCATTTATTGGGGGGGGAATGGATCAGCTTAATATTGCAGATAGATTGTATCTTCTATCAATGTAATTGTCTGCATCACTTCCAATCCCCCATGTTTTTATATATATATTCCCCTTTATTACTTTTCAACCCCGCCATCCTTTCCTTACTTGGGGTAAATTAGTGAACAACAATGCCCAGGCCTCTACTTCCAGCTTATACTTACTATCTACATTTTATGGACACAGTCAATTTTACAGTAATTATATTTTATTTGTTTTTGCTCCTGAACTTCTTCTACTCTCAACCTCTCCGATCATTTTCATGATGTCCATCCGGTTTGCTTCTATATGCATATCTTTCTAACTGTGCTCCTTCACAAAAGCTCCCAACCTACAACCCATACACTTATTATGGACACAGTATGCTTACATTATTAGTTATCTTGTTATTGTTTGTTGTTAGTTGTTATTAGTCCCATCCTTCAACTCCATTCAACACCTCCCATCTATCTCTTAACACCATCCATATAGGATTTCTATTTGCCATATATATTTCAACCGTACTGTGATGTTTTACAAAAGTTCTGAACCTTTCTATTCTCATTGCTTCTACATATTGTGAATAAAAATTTTTTTTTTTTTGCTAAAAGTATTATAATATATTATTGATCGATTGACTATGACTTTTCAGATCACCCAGTAGTGCTATCTGCAAGGTTAGCTCCAGGTAAATATTGCAATCCTTCAGCCATTCCTGGACCTGTGTCCAAAAACAAGCTACAAATGGACAGAACCAAAACAAATGATCTAATGATTCTGTCTCTTCGCAGCAAAATCTGCAGAGCTGGGAAGATTGTATCCCCCATATAAATAACATTCTATTGGTAGCAATAATTTTATATAATAATTTAAATTGAAAGATTCTAAGTTTTGAATCCGGTGTCGTTTTGCGTATCAGTTCATAAACACTATGCGATGGAATCGGTACGTCAAAAATCTCTTCCCAACTATTTTGCAATCTATATGGGACGGCTGTCAATCCTTTGGTCCTTAAATGAAACTGATATACTTTTTTATTTATCACAGTTTTCTTTAACCAATTATGTTCTTTAATGCAAGGCCGACAGACAAGTTTTCTCCCCCTTCCACTTTCCTCTTCCATTTTTGCGGTAAGGCTGCAATTATTTGGTTGTAATTTTGGGTAGAGCAGACATTTCCATATGTTTTTGTTAGCTGCATGTGCGACATAACTCCACCAGTCCTGCCGATGATATCATTTACGAAGATTATACCTTTTTTAAACATTTTGTCAAAAAATAAAGGTTTTTTGTCAATTAGTATATTTGAATTTAACCACAATATTTGTTGCATTATTTGTTCTGTCGTTTCTGGAGGATTAAATTGAAATTGCAACCAACTTTCTATGGCTTGTTTTAGAAATAGTGATATTTGGGAGATGATTTCCTTTTCAAATAACTGAAAGTGAGAGGTTGTAATCTGAATAAAGGGAAAAAGGCCATTCTTGAACATTGGGTGAGACAATCTTACTAATTTGCTAGAGAACCAGTTCGGATTTAAGTATAACTTTTGTATGACTGAAGCTTTTAGTGATAGGTCTAATGCTTTAATATTGAATAATTTCTGTCCTCCGAATTCATATTCATTATATAAATAGGCCCGTTTAATTTTGTCTGGCTTGCCGTTCCAAATAAAATGGAATATTTTTTTCTCATATAATTTAAAAAACTGTTCGCTAGGCGTAGGCAAGACCATAAGCAAATAGGTAAACTGGGATAATACTAAAGAGTTAATCAGGGTGATTTTTCCACAAATTGACAGGTATTTACCTTTCAATGGTAGCAAGATCTTATCTATTTTTGCAAACTTTTGTCACGCCCTGACTCAGGGGACTCGTATATGTTGAGTCAGGGTGTGTATATTCTGTGTTGTGGATATTCTATGGTTGTCATTCTAGTATGTCTAGTTCTATGTTGGCCGATGTGGTTCCCAATCAGAGGCAGCTGTAGCTCGTTGGGGATCATACTTAGGCAGCCTATTGGCACTAGTGGGTTGTGGGATCTTGTTCCTTGTAAGGTATGTTGTGTGTTCTACCTTGGACTTCACGTTTTGTTTCGGTTATTGTTTTGTCGTTGTGTTTATAAGTTAATAAACATGTACGCATATCACGCTGCGCCTTGGTCTGACCCGTCATTAAACGAACGTGACAACTTTCTATAAAAATGTATTGAAGTGAGATCATTTATTTCCTTTGGGATATGTATTCCGAGTATATCCACATCACCATCAGACCATTTTATTGGTAAACTACATGGTAATGTAACATTTTTATATTTTAGTGATCCAATACGTAATATAGTACATTTGTCATAATTTGGTTGTAATCCAGAGGTTAGAAAATGTATCTAGATCCTCTATGAGGCTGTGGAGGAATTCTAGTTGTGGATTTAAAATAAAACATGAATCATCAGCATACAATGACACCTTTGTTTTTAAGCCCTGGATTTCTAATTCCTTGATATTATTGTTGGATCTGATTTTAATAGCTAACATCTCGATGGCCACAATAAATAGATATGCCGATAGTGGACAAACTTGTTTCACTCCTCTTGACAGTTTAAAACTTTCTGAGAAATAGCCATTATTTACTATTTTACACCTAGGGTTACTATACATGATTTTGACCCATTTTATAAGAGATTCTCTAAAATTGAAATGGTCCAGGCATTCATATATAAACCCCAGTCGTACTTTATCAAATGCCTTTTCGAAGTCTGCTATGAATAGCAGGCCTGGTTTCCCAGATTTTCCATAGTGTTCTATTGTTTCCAATACTTGCCTTATATTATCTCCAATGTATCTTCCATGTAAAAAACCTGTCTGATTAGAATGAATAATATCCGACAATACCTTTTTAATTCTATGCGCTATAAATGTTGCTATAATTTTTGCATCACAACACTGAAGTGTAAGGAGCCTCCAATTTTTTTAATGGACTGGATCTTTATATTTTCCACTTGTATCCTGTTTCAGTAATAATGAGATCAGACCTTCTTGAGTGTCAGATAATCTACCATTTACATAGGAGTGGTTAAAACATGCTAATAACGGTCCTCTTAGTATATCAAAAAAGGTTTGGTATACCTCGACTGGTATGCCATCCAACCCTGGAGTTTTCCCGGACTTAAAGTCTTTAATTGCATCCAGAAGTTCCTCCTCTGTAATTTCACCTTCACATGAGTCTTTCTGTTTAGCTGTTAATTTTACATTATCAATAGAAAAAAAATCTCTACAATTAGCTTCAGTTAGAGGAGATGGAGGCGACTGAAAAGAAAACATATGCTTAAAGTACTTTGTTTCCTCCTTCAAAATATAATTTGGTGAATCATGGGTGACTCCGTCAATTGTAACCAGTTTCATTAAATTATTTTTGGTAGCATTCCTATGTTGAAGATAAACAAATCATTTTGTGCATTTTTCCCCATATTCCATCCAGTTTGCTTTATTTTTATAATATATTACACTTGATCTTTCTTGAATAAGTTCCTCCATTTCTTTTTGTTTTTCCTCTAATTTATTCTGAGCCTCTATGTTACAGTTTTTATTGCCATCTATCTGTTCTGTTAGACTTTCTATTTCCTTTGTTAGTATAAACTCTTTTAACCTAAATTGCTTTTGTTTTAGAGATGAGTATTGAATTGCATGGCCTCTAAAGGCACATTTAAAGGTGTCCCATACAATAAGGGGATTTGCTGTACCTATGTTATGTCGGAAAAAGTCAGTTATAAATTCCTCTGTCCTAATTAAAAATAAATTATCATCCAATAGGCTTTGATTAAATTTCCAATATCCTCGCCCACGTGGAAATTCAGTAAGAGTAATGTATATGCCAATTATATGATGGTCCGACCGCATTCTGTCCCCTGTCAACACTTTTTAAACTTTTGGTGTCAACGAGAATGAGATAAGAAAGAAGTTAAGACGAATAGCTTGATTGAGTCTCCGCCATGTATATCTCACTAGATCAGGATATTTAAGCCTCCATATATCTACTAGTTCTAATGTATCCATGACATTCACAATTTCCTTAAGAGCATGTGGGTGATTGTTTGTGGTGTGATTTCCTTTACGGTCCATTGAGCTATTTAAAACAGTATTATAATCCCCCACCATAATAATATTGTCTTAAATTGCTTGCAGGGTTGATCATTTATTATATATATTGTCAAAGAAGTGTGGATCATCATTATTTGGTCCGTAAAGGTTAATGAGCCATATCTGTATATGGTCCAATAACATATTTAAAATCATCCATCTACCTTGCGTATCTATTTGGACAATTTGCACATTCGGATCGAAATTACTATTAATTAATATCATCACCCCTTTTGAATTTCTTAGCCCATGGGAGAAGTATATTTCGCCCCCCCATTCCTTTTTCCACGCAACTTCATCTAGAATTGTTGAATGAGTTTCCTGTATACAATAGATATTATATTCCTTCTCTTTGAGCCATGTAAATATTTTTCTTCTTTTGTTATTATCTGCTAAGCCATTACAATTATAACTGGCTATACATATTTCACCATACACCAAAATGAGATACAAGTTTCAAGTCTATTTATCATTATATATGTTTGTAAATTTACCAATAAAAAATACCGTAATGATTGAGTGTCCATATAGCTGTACCGTGATATTTGCATTGCTACGGAGTAACCCTTCAATTGTTCTCCACTAATTCCCCCGCTAAAGCCCCTCCCCATCCTAAATTGGGCCGTCATCCCAGTGATCAGCATCCCACCCACGTCCCCCCAGATCCCTAAGGCCCCGAGAGGCCAGGACCCATCCATCGAAAACAGCACACAGTGCCACCCACAAAACAGAAGCAGGTTAACCGCCAAAAGCATTTCCAATGCTGTGACCTCTCTCTCTCTCTCTCTCTCTATATATATATATATATATATACATAACTATTTTTTAAAATAATGCATATCCTATTTTCATAGTTGTACATTTTCATATGCGTAATAATGCCGGCAGTTCATCCGTAGGATTTTAACATATAACCCGGATTGCCATTGTATTACATTTAATTTATTGACAAGCAATTATTATCCTAGCAAACAATTATCGCGGCCCATCCCATACTCCCCCCAACATCCCCCCCCACCCCCCCACCCACAACAGATGTGGGACAAACACACACGCACATACTCCAACACACTCAACCCCCCTCCCCCACAATCAACCATAAAATCAGATGCTCAACGGTTGTTACATCCCAGAGCCCAACTCAAGAAAGGACCTGATTTACAAGTGCACATACAGTTACAGCTAATTGAGAAAGCATGCAAGATTGAGCAGGAATTGACAACAATGTGAGATTTGATTAATCTAGTTAATCTATGTCAAGTCCTAGGTGATGGAGATCAGATCCACCCTCTTCACCTGAGACACAAACACTCTGGTCCCCCGTTGTATTTTTCCCAAGCATCTCCGTTTAGTCAGACCTTTGATTATTTTGTGCCACCTGGGCCACAATGATAAATTGGATACTTTTTTTTATTTTTTTACCTGAAACTGCCTTCATCTGCAATCTAGAGCCATAATCATTATGCTGAAATTCTATGTAAAAAAAAATATACAGTGCTGTGAAAAAGTATTTGCCCCCTTTCTGATTTTCTCTACTTTTGCACATTTTTGATACTGAATGTTATTAGATCTTCAACAAAAACATAATATTAGATAAAGGGAACCTGAATGAACAAATAACAACAATTATACTTATTTCATTTTCATAAACAAAGTTATGCAACACCCAATGCCCCTGTGTGAAAAAGTAATTGCCCCCTTACACTCAATAACTGGTTTTGCCACCTTTAATTGCAATGACTCCAACCAAACGCTTCCTGTAGTTGTTGATCAGTCTCTCACGTCGAGAAAATCAGAAATGTATGTCTATTTTTCTGCATATCTAATTCTCTTGAGCTGTCTGTATCCAGCCTCCTGACTGGTGGGTCTTTTTGAAAATAAAATAAATTTGCTTCTCTGCATCTCTGCTAAAATCTGTGTAAAAGATTGAAAGGAATGTGAGTCGTATTCAGTACATTTAGTTATTTCTTGTTTTTCTAAAGTCTACCAACCTTGCCAGCAGACTGTGGGGATCTATTTTCTTATAACTAGATGTGATGCCTAGCTTAGAAAGAATACATTAATGATTAAACATAATAGGTTTGTACTGTACTGATATAAATTGCTTAATATAACAAGCTGTGATTAATGTGGGGAACTATTAGGGGGTAGGCTGAGATAAGGCTTGTGTCTCACAGACACAAACACTGCCTCTTTGTTAGAACGCTCAAGGACATGTGTTCTGCTACAAAGATGTCTGAGGTTGCTGACTCTCTGGACAAGTTGTAAAACAACTAAACACCTGGCAACAGTGAAGCGCCAAGGGGATGGGACCAGCCTGTGCGCCAACGATAGGCTGAGTAAGTCTAAACCACGCCCAGCCTCTACTCTGATAGGCCAGCAGGGAGCGGGAACTATCTCTGTCAGAGTATTTAAAGAAGAACTTATAACAATGGACCAGTTCTCTGTCTGCCCTGCGTGGTATTTCAGTGGACCCGTATATACGAACATCATATTTACCATTGAAGTGTTTTGCATTAATAAAATACTAGTCTATTTTAGAAGACGTGTATTGACCTCTTTTGTTCCCAATACCAGATTTGAATTGACGCAACTTAACAAGACATACCAGCTGAGATAGTTAGACAAGCTAGCTACTACAACTTGATTGATGCCTGAAATGGCTTCTTGGTGTCTAGTTATGAGGATGGGAGATTAGGAACCTATCAGGGCTAAAACTAACTTCATAAAACTGCTAGGTGTCTAGTTATGAGGATGGGAGATTAGGAACCTATCAGGGCTAAAGACAACTTCATAAAACTGCTAGGCGTCTAGTTATGAGGATGGGAGATTAGGAACCTATCAGGGCTAAAACTAACTTCATAAAACTGCTAGGTGTCTAGTTATGAGGATGGGAGATTAGGAACCTATCAGGGCTAAAACTAACTTCATAAAACTGCTAGGTGTCTAGTTATGAGGATGGGAGATTAGGAACCTATCAGGGCTAAAACTAACTTCATAAAACTGCTAGGTGTCAAGTAGTATTACAGAGAAACAACAAACAGACACATTTATTTATATATATATATATATCCAGTACCAGTCAAAAGTTTGGACACAGCTCCTCATTCAAGGGTTTTTCTTAATATTTACTATTGTTTGTTTATCTACTCTCCTTCTTATTGGTGTCCTTTAGTAGTATTTTATGTTATGTTTTATTATTCTACAATGTAGAAAATAGTAAACACTAAGAAAAACCCTTGAATGAGTAGGTATGTCCAAACTTTTGACTAGTACTATATACACACATTTATTTTTACTATTTTCTACATTGTAGAATAATAGTGAAGACATCAAAACCCAATTGAGATGGTTTGGATTGAGTCGGACCGCAAAGTTAAGGAAAATCAGACAACAAGTGCTCAGCATATGTGGGAACTCCTTCAAGACTGTTGGAAAAGCATTCCAGGTGAAGCTGGTTGAGAGAATGCCAAGAGTGTGCAAAGCTGTCATGAAGGCAAAGGGTGGCTACTTTGAAGAATCTCAAATATAACATATATTTTGATTTGTTTAACACTTTTTTGGTTACTACATGATTCCATACGTGTTATTTCATAGTTTTGATGTCTTCACTATTATTCTACAATGTAGAAAATAGTAAAAATAAAGAAAAACCCTTGAATGTCCAAACTTTTGACTGGTACTGGATATATATATATAAAAACAGGACAAATCTGTGCCCCCTATGGGCCTGACCCCTCTGTGTAGGGTCTAGGAGTCCATTTAAGACGCACCCATCTCCTCAGCTAGGTAGTGGAAGAACCTAGGGTCTGAAATGGGATGTGTCCTCGGCAGAGTGGAGAGGTAACAGGTTTAGTGTTGGTATTTGTTGTGTTGTGTTGGGCGGGGCTACTCTGTGCTCCCGGGGTCATAGTGTCAAAGGTCGCTGCCTGGGTTGTAGGGGTCACTGGAAGGTCAGGGGTCACTGTAGCTGACGATGATGTCTCTGTGTTCACATTGCTGTTCTCTTGGTTCGCCTCGCCCTGCAGAACACACACACACACACACAGACACACAGACACAGACACACACACAGACACACACACACACACACACACACACACACACACACACACACACACACACACACACACACACACACACACACACACACACACACACACACTTTTATTCAGATTAGGATAGAGGATGTTGCAGGGTTTGTGTGTGTGTGTGTGTGTACCTACCGTAACCCAGGGGTGTGAGAGGACCTCCTCTGCAGTATATCCACGTTCACTTGCAGCATCTGACCAATCAGCATCTAGGAAAGAGGTCATGTGACAGTCTTAAGTATTTCAGTAATTTTCAACTAAGATAAATGGAAGGTAGATGTGATGATGTGATAAAGGGCTGAATGTATCTGTATTCCACTACGCTAGGTGGTGCAGTGTACTGTCTAATGTTATACCATCTACACACACACACCTTTCTCTCTAACCCCCAGGTTCCTACCTTGGCCGGCAGGCTGACTGTGTCCCAGTCTGGGGGAAGGGAACTCCAGCTTCCCCCTGAGTATCTGGTCCAACAACTCCTCCTGGTCGTTATTCTCACTGTAGGAGAGGAGTGAGACTGAGTGTACCCAGTCATAATGTTTAGACCAGTGAACATTTAGATTTACATTTTAGTCATTTAGCAGACGCTCTTATCCAGAGTGCATACATTATTATTTTTATTTTTCATACTGACCCCCCGTGGGAATCGAACCCACAACCCTGGCGTTGCAAACGCCATGCTCTACCAACTGAGCTACATCCCTGCCGGCCATTCCCTCCCCTACCCTGGACGACGCTGGGGCCAATTGTGCGCCGCCCCATGGGTCTCCCGGTCGCGGCCGGCTACGACAGAGCCTGGATTCGAACCAGGATCTCTAGTGGCACAGCTGGCACTGCGATGCAGTGGAACTCACCTGCGGAACAGAGGGAACCCACACAGTAGGACGTAGGTGATGACTCCTGCAGCCCAGATATCCACCTTCAGACCATATCTAGCAACACACACGGGTAAGTTGGTAACATGTTTTACATTTGACATTATGGTCATTTAGGAAATGGTCTTATCCAGAGTGACTTACAGTTAGTGCATTCAACTAAGGAGGTGAGTGTTAGTGCCAAAAGACAAGACAAGTAGAAGAGCTATTGAAGATTGAAATGCCGAAAAAAAAGCAGTGGATTTTTGTCCATCCTCCCCTGATTCAGAATATGTCCTGGTCATAGTCATGGCATGCTCGGTTCAATAGCTATTGACAAGAGAAGAGAAGTGTGTGTGTGTGTGTGTGTGTGTGTATATATATATATATATATATACACTGTAACTCAACCCTGTTCCTGGAGCTTTTAACTCAACCAGTGAGCATAGCCTTGCTATTAAGAGAGACCACCGTAGGCAGACCTGGCTCTCAAGAGAAGACAGGCTATGTGCACACTGCCCACAAAATGAGGTGGAAACTGAGCTGCACTTCCTAACCTCCTGCCAAATGTATGACCATATTAGAGACACATATTTCCCTCAGATTACAGCGATCCACAAAGAATTCGAAAACAAACCCAATTTTGATAAACTCCCTTATCTACTGGGTGAAAAACCACAGTGTGCCATCACAGCTGCAAGATTTGTGACCTGTTGCCACAAGAAAAGGGCAACCAGTGAAGAACAAACACCATTGTAAATACAACCCATATTTATGTTTATTTATTTTCCCATTTGTACTTTAACTATTTGCACATTGTTACAACACTGTATATATACATAATATGACATTTGAAATGTCTTTATTCTTTTGGAACTTCTGAGTGTAATGTTTACTGTTAATATTTATTGTTTATTTCACTTTTGTTTACTATCTACTTCACTTGCTTTGGCAATGTTAACACACGTTTCCCATGCCAATAAAGCCCTTAAATTGAAATTGAATTAAATTGAATTGAATTGAGAGAGAGAGAGAGAGAGAGAACTGAATTGAGAGAGAAAGAGAGAGAGAGAGAGAGAGAGCGACAGAGAAAGACATAGAGAGAGACAGAGAGAGAGAGAGAGAGAGAGAGAGAGAGAGAGACAGACAGACAGACAGACAGACAGACAGACAGACAGACAGACAGACAGACAGACAGACAGACAGAAAGACAGAAAGAGACAGAGAGAGAGACAGAGAGAGAGAGAGAGAGAGAGAGAGAGAGAGAGAGAGAGAGAGAGAGACAGAGAGAGAAAGAGAGAGAGAAAGAGAAAGAGAGAGAGAGAGAGAGACAGAGAGAGAGAGAGAGAGAGAGAGACAGAGAGAGAGAGAGAGAGAGAGAGAGAGAGAAGGGTCAGTCAGTCACTGTAAAGTCCACCATTCAGCAGAACAAAGACAACACCTGGGTTGTGTTCATTAGGCCCCAAACGGAGGAAAACTGACTGAAACTGGGAAGGACTGTCCTGAAATTGTCCAATAACAAACTCTTGTTTTCATTGCCTTTGCTCAACATTTTAATATGAATAGGACCCAACACCACTCACCTGGTTTACAGGAGGACAGAGACCACACGGCCTGAGTGCCGATCTCCCGGACCGTCCCTGTTCTCTCCAGCTGCTTAGGGTCAGCACCCGGGGGTGGGGGTCATACTGGGGGTCGCCATGCTACACAGGAAGGAGCAGAGCCATAGAACATTTCATTAATTACATTATTTATCCTTTATTTAATCAGGCAAGTCAGTTAAGAACAAATTCTTATTTACAATGATGGACTACACCGGCCAAACCCGGGCCAATTGTGCGCCGCCCTATGGGACTCCCAATCACAGCTGGTTGTGATACAGCCTGGAATCGAACCAGGTGGTTTGTAGCGACGCCTCAAGCACTGAGACGTAGTGCCTTAGACCGCTGCTCCACTCGGGAACATTAGCGTGGTCTGATGGCCTTTCCCCCTTCTAGAAGCTCTATGTCTACGATGGTGCCATCTTACTGGGCGTCTCCACTAGCCACGCTAGACCAACACAACAGAGACCGTAGTGCTGTAGCTAGTCACTGATCTCAACACTGACTCAGGTCACGTACAGCAGAGGTGCATAAATGGAATGTACCACGCTGCTCAACACAGGATGCTACACAGATTGGTCATATGTGGTTGTAGGCTTTGATCACATTCACATTGCATAATTGGTCTCAGTCATGTAGCTACAGCTGAGGTCCCTAAATGTAGCTAATGTGCCACACTATTTTGAGATGATTGTGGGGTTCTGGTTCCAGATCTGTTAGTTGTTGCTGCCTTGCCAACTACTATTGTCACGCCAAACCAGATGTGACATTTACAATTATTTCTGAAAATATCATTAGCTACCCTATTCATTCAAAACAGCCCTTATGCCGTGACATTGTGTACCGCAATGCCGTGACCCGGATTCGAACCGGGGTTGCTGCGGCCACAACGCAGAGTACTAACCACTATACGATCACGGCGAGCTACCAGGGCTTGTGAGTGCGGCAGGAGAGAAGGGGCTTTTCATTCATGGTGACGTGCACTAGTAGTCATATGCCAACAGCAGTATCCGATGACAGTAGGAGTTGCCACCTTGCCAATGGCAGCCAACAGGACAAACAGATCTGGGACCAAGGGAGTGATCAGTGAGTGTGCTCAAAACACTGTGTATCGTTCCGAGGTCATTCAGTAACATGAACATTTACAGTACCACTTTTGTGAACTATCACTCATTTTATTTTCCTTTTCGCATCTCTTGTCTAGTTAGTTAGCTAGCTAACGTTAGCTATGTTAACAGTCATGCAAAACCATTTGTGCCATAAACAACAAGAAACATGGACTTGCTAATACACAGTAAATGATATTACCTTACACCGATGTCTTGGTCTTCCTTGTCGTTTTAACTGGTCGTAGATGGCATTGTTTAATGAAATATAAAATTACTGCTTCTTTTGCTACTTTGAATCTCCCACTTCTCACCCGGGGTCTTCACTAGTTACCACAGCCACAAAGCTCATGATTATGGCTAACCCCCGGGTATTTCTACAGGTTTCTCTTCTTAAAATCTGATTTTAAACCTAACCTTAACCACACTACTAACCTTATGCCTAACCTTAAATGAAGACCAAGGAGCAATCTTTTTCACGAATCTTTATGATACACCATTTTGACTTTGTGGCTGTGTTAACTAGTAACAACCCTCTCCCAGTTTCGTCGCATGTTGATGACCACACAGGAAGTAGCAGTGTTATGATTTGTATTTATTATTATTATTATTATTATTATTATTATTTTGTATTAATATGAACAAAACAAATACAAAAACAGAGATATACAAACAAGAGTACATAAACCTAACAGACGGGTATTTCATATCGGGATACATTTTCAATTTGTCAAAACGTTTTATGGTACCTATTGCTTTTTTGTTTTTACACTTACTGATAATTTCGAAATAATATTTCAATTCTATCTTAAACAATGTGAAGAGGGATTTGTTCTCCACCCTCTTCATTTTATGGATAAAGGTCTCCTGTAGCTCAGTTGGTAGACCATGGTGCTTGCAATGCCAGGGTTGTGGGTTCGATTCCCACGGGGGGCCAGTATGAAAAATGTATGCACTCACTAACTGTAAGTCGCTCTGGGTGAGAGCATCTGCTAAATGACTGAAATGTAAAATAAAGAATCTTCCATGAAAAATAAACAAATTAACAATGAAAGTTAAGTCAGGGTCCATATCATTTGGATCAAAATAAAACATAATATCAGTCTTTCAAATTAATAGTGGTTTCTTTTAAAATAAAATCTTCTAACTCACTCAAATCTTCTGATATAAGAACAGTCCCAAAAGAAATGGTCGAGAGTCTCTGGGTCACAACCACAAAATACACATTTGTTATCAAGAGCTATTTTGAATCTGTGTACAATAAAGGTATTTACAGGGTAGATTCTATGAATGAGTTTGTATGATACTTCTTTCACCTTATTAGATATACAATATTTGCCAGACAACAACAAGACTTTGTTCCAGTTCTCTTGTCCTAGGGCTGCATTCCAGTCTATTCTAGCAGAGGGAATAGTAACATCTTGACATAGTTGTATTATATACATGTTATTACATTTATAGTTTAAAATGGCATTGAGGCTACAAACTCCTCAACAGTTGCACTTGGAGTACTGTTATATTCTCCTAAAAGAAGAATATCACCTTTAGGGCCAGCTCTAACAACGTCCTCTGTTTCTGCTGCTAAAGCCACTTTCTACCACTCTAAATGTCAAGCCTCTGCCTCTAACCCTAGGAAGCTCTTTACCACCTTCTCCTCCCTGCTGAATCCTCCTCCTCCTCCCCCCCCCCCCCCTTCCTCCTCCCTCTCTGTGGATGACTTGGTCAACCATTTTGAAAAGAAGGTTGACGACATTCGATCCTCATTTATTAAGTCAAATGACACTGCTGGTCCTGCTCACACTGCCCTACCCTATGCTTTGACATCTTTCTCCCCTCTCTCTCCAGATGAAATCTTGCGACTTGTGACGGCCGGCTGCCCAACAACCTGCCCGCTTGACCCTATCCCCTCCTCTCTTCTCCAGACCATTTCCGGAGACCTTCTCCCTTACCTCACCTCGCTCATCAACTCATCCTTGACCGCTGGCCATGTCCCTTCCATCTTCAAAGGAGCGAAAGTTGCGCCCCTCCTCAAAAAACCTACACTCGATGCCCTCCGATGTCAAAAACTACAGACCAGTATCCCTTCTTTCTTTTCTCTCCAAAACTCTTGAGCGTGCCGTCTCTAGCCAACTCTCCTGCTATCTCTCTCAGAATGACCTTCTTGATCCAAACCAGTAAGGTTTCAAGACTGGTCATTCAACTGAGACTGCTCTTCTCTGCGCCACTCGGGAACATTAGTGTGGTCTGATGGCCTTTCCCCCTTCTAGAAGCTCTATGTCTACGATGGTGCCATCTTACTGGGCGTCTCCACTAGCCACGCTAGACCAACACAACAGAGACCGTAGTGCTGTAGCTAGTCACTGATCTCAACACTGACTCAGGTCACGTACAGCAGAGGTGCATAAATGGAATGTACCACGCTGCTCAACACAGGATGCTACACAGATTGGTCATATGTTGTTGTAGGCTTTGATCACATTCACATTGCATAATTGGTCTCAGTCATGTAGCTACAGCTGAGGTCCCTAAATGTAGCAAATGTGCCACACTATGTTGAGATGATTGTGGGGTCCTGGTTCCAGATCTGTTAGTTGTTGCTGCCTTGCCAACTACTATTGTCACGCCAAACCAAATGTGACATTTACAATTATTTCTGAAAATATCATTAGCTACCCTATTCATTCAAAACAGCCCTTATGCCGTGACATTGGGTACCGCAATGCCGTGACCCGGATTCGAACCGGGGTTGCTGCGGCCACAACGCAGAGTACTAACCACTATACGATCACGGCGAGCTACCAGGGCTTGTGAGTGCGGCAGGAGAGAAGGGGCTTTTCATTCATGGTGACGTGCACTAGTAGTCATATGCCAACAGCAGTATCCGATGACAGTAGGAGTTGCCACCTTGCCAATGGCAGCCAACAGGACAAACAGATCTGGGACCAAGGGAGTGATCAGTGAGTGTGCTCAAAACACTGTGTATCGTTCCGAGGTCATTCAGTAACATGAACATTTACAGTACCACTTTTGTGAACTATCACTCATTTTATTTTCCTTTTCGCATCTCTTGTCTAGTTAGTTAGCTAGCTAACGTTAGCTATGTTAACAGTCATGCAAAACCATTTGTGCCATAAACAAGAAACATGGACTTGCTAATACACAGTAAATGATATTACCTTACACCGATGTCTTGGTCTTCCTTGTCGTTTTAACTGGTCGTAGATGGCATTGTTTAATGAAATATAAAATTACTGCTTCTTTTGCTACTTTGAATCTCCCACTTCTCACCCGGGGTCTTCACTAGTTACCACAGCCACAAAGTCATGATTATGGCTAACCCCCGGGTATTTCTACGGTTTCTCTTCTTAAAATCTGATTTTAAACCTAACCTTAACCACACTACTAACCTTATGCCTAACCTTAAATGAAGACCAAGGAGCAATCTTTTTCACGAAACTTTATGATACACAATTTTGACTTTGTGGCTGTGTTAACTAGTAACAACCCTCTCCCCGTTTCGTCGCATGTTGATGACCACACAGGAAGTAGCAGTGTTATGATTTGTATTTATTATTATTATTATTATTATTATTATTATTTTGTATTAATATGAACAAAACAAATACAAAAACAGAGATATACAAACAAGAGTACATAAACCTAACAGACGGGTATTTCATATCGGGATACATTTTCAATTTGTCAAAACGTTTTATGGTACCTATTGCTTTTTTGTTTTTACACTTACTGATAATTTCGAAATAATATTTCAATTCTATCTTAAACAATGTGAAGAGGGATTTGTTCTCCACCCTCTTCATTTTATGGATAAAGGTCTCCTGTAGCTCAGTTGGTAGACCATGGTGCTTGCAATGCCAGGGTTGTGGGTTCGATTCCCACGGGGGGCCAGTATGAAAAATGTATGCACTCACTAACTGTAAGTCGCTCTGGATGAGAGCATCTGCTAAATGACTGAAATGTAAAATAAAGAATCTTCCATGAAAAATAAACAAATTAACAATGAAAGTTAAGTCAGGGTCCATATCATTTGGATCAAAATAAAACATAATATCAGTCTTTCAAATTAATAGTGGTTTCTTTTAAAATAAAATCTTCTAACTCACTCAAATCTTCTGATATAAGAACAGTCCCAAAAGAAATGGTCGAGAGTCTCTGGGTCACAACCACAAAATACACATTTGTTATCAAGAGCTATTTTGAATCTGTGTACAATAAAGGTATTTACAGGGTAGATTCTATGAATGAGTTTGTATGATACTTCTTTCACCTTATTAGATATACAATATTTGCCAGACAACAACAAGACTTTGTTCCAGTTCTCTTGTCCTAGGGCTGCATTCCAGTCTATTCTAGCAGAGGGAATAGTAACATCTTGACATAGTTGTATTATATACATGTTATTACATTTATAGTTTAAAATGGCATTGAGGCTACAAACTCCTCAACAGTTGCACTTGGAGTACTGTTATATTCTCCTAAAAGAAGAATATCACCTTTAGGGCCAGCTCTAACAACGTCCTCTGTTTCTGCTGCTAAAGCCACTTTCTACCACTCTAAATGTCAAGCCTCTGCCTCTAACCCTAGGAAGCTCTTTACCACCTTCTCCTCCCTGCTGAATCCTCCTCCTCCTCCCCCCCCCTTCCTCCTCCCTCTCTGTGGATGACTTCGTCAACCATTTTGAAAAGAAGGTTGACGACATTCGATCCTCATTTATTAAGTCAAATGACACTGCTGGTCCTGCTCACACTGCCCTACCCTATGCTTTGACATCTTTCTCCCCTCTCTCTCCAGATGAAATCTTGCGACTTGTGACGGCCGGCTGCCCAACAACCTGCCCGCTTGACCCTATCCCCTCCTCTCTTCTCCAGACCATTTCCGGAGACCTTCTCCCTTACCTCACCTCGCTCATCAACTCATCCTTGACCGCTGGCCATGTCCCTTCCATCTTCAAAGGAGCGAAAGTTGCGCCCCTCCTCAAAAAACCTACACTCGATGCCTCCGATGTCAAAAACTACAGACCAGTATCCCTTCTTTCTTTTCTCTCCAAAACTCTTGAGCGTGCCGTCTCTAGCCAACTCTCCTGCTATCTCTCTCAGAATGACCTTCTTGATCCAAACCAGTAAGGTTTCAAAACTGGTCATTCAACTGAGACTGCTCTTCTCTGCACCACTCGGGAACATTAGTGTGGTCTGATGGCCTTTCCCCCTTCTAGAAGCTCTATGTCTACGATGGTGCCATCTTACTGGGCGTCTCCACTAGCCACGCTAGACCAACACAACAGAGACCGTAGTGCTGTAGCTAGTCACTGATCTCAACACTGACTCAGGTCACGTACAGCAGAGGTGCATAAATGGAATGTACCACGCTGCTCAACACAGGATGCTACACAGATTGGTCATATGTTGTTGTAGGCTTTGATCACATTCACATTGCATAATTGGTCTCAGTCATGTAGCTACAGCTGAGGTCCCTAAATGTAGCTAATGTGCCACACTATGTTGAGATGATTGTGGGGTCCTGGTTCCAGATCTGTTAGTTGTTGCTGCCTTGCCAACTACTATTGTCACGCCAAACCAGATGTGACATTTACAATTATTTCTGAAAATATCATTAGCTACCCTATTCATTCAAAACAGCCCTTATGCCGTGACATTGTGTACCGCAATGCCGTGACCCGGATTCGAACCGGGGTTGCTGCGGCCACAACGCAGAGTACTAACCACTATACGATCACGGCGAGCTACCAGGGCTTGTGAGTGCGGCAGGAGAGAAGGGGCTTTTCATTCATGGTGACGTGCACTAGTAGTCATATGCCAACAGCAGTATCCGATGACAGTAGGAGTTGCCACCTTGCCAATGGCAGCCAACAGGACAAACAGATCTGGGACCAAGGGAGTGATCAGTGAGTGTGCTCAAAACACTGTGTATCGTTCCGAGGTCATTCAGTAACATGAACATTTACAGTACCACTTTTGTGAACTATCACTCATTTTATTTTCCTTTTCGCATCTCTTGTCTAGTTAGTTAGCTAGCTAACGTTAGCTATGTTAACAGTCATGCAAAACCATTTGTGCCATAAACAAGAATAATAATATGCCATTTAGCAGACGCTTTTATCCAAAGCGACTTACAGTCATGCGTGCATACATTTTTGTGTATGGGTGGTCCCGGGGATCGAACCCACTACCTTGGCGTTACAAGCGCCGGGCTCTACCAGTTGAGCTACAGAGGACCACAAGAAACATGGACTTGCTAATACACAGTAAATTATATTACCTTACACCGATGTCTTGGTCTTCCTTGTCGTTTTAACTGGTCGTAGATGGCATTGTTTAATGAAATATAAAATTACTGCTTCTTTTGCTACTTTGAATCTCCCACTTCTCACCCGGGGTCTTCACTAGTTACCACAGCCACAAAGTCATGATTATGGCTAACCCCCGGGTATTTCTACAGTTTCTCTTCTTAAAATCTGATTTTAAACCTAACCTTAACCACACTACTAACCTTATGCCTAACCTTAAATGAAGACCAAGGAGCAATCTTTTTCACGAATCTTTATGTTACACAATTTTGACTTTGTGGCTGGGTTAACTAGTAACAACCCTCTCCCAGTTTCGTCGCATGTTGATGACCACACAGGAAGTAGCAGTGTTATGATTTTCATTTATTATTATATTTTTATTATTATATTATTATTATTATTATTATTATTATTTTGTATTATTATGAACAAAACAAATACAAAAACAGAGATTTACAAACAAGAGTACATAAACCTAACAGACGGGTATTTCATATCAGGATACATTTTCAATTTGTCAAAACGTTTTTTGGTACCTATTGCTTTTTTGTTTTTACACTACTGATAATTTCGAAATAATATTTCAATTCTATCTTAAACAATGTGAAGAGGGATTTGTTCTCCGCCCTCTTCATGTTATGGATAAAGGTCTCCTGTAGCTCAGTTGGTAGAGCATGGTGCTTGCAACGCCAGGGTTGTGGGTTCGATTTCCACAGGGGGCCAGTATGAAAAATGTATGCACTCACTAACTGTAAGTCGCTCTGGATAAGAGTGTCTACTAAAATGTAAAATAAAGAATCTTCCATGAAAAATTAACAATGAAAGTTAAATCAGGGTCCAAATCATTTGGATCAAAATAAAACATAATATCAGTCTTTAACATTAATAGTGGTTTCTTTTAAAATAAAATCTTCTAACTCACTCAAATCTTCTGACATAAGAACAGTCCCAAAAGAAATGGTCAAGAGTCTCTGGGTCACAACCACAAAATACACATTTGTTATCAATTGTTATCAAGAGCTATTTTGAATCTGTGTACAATAAAGGTCTTTACAGGGTAGATTCTATGAATGAGTTTGTATGATACTTCTTTCACCTGATTAGATATACAATATTTGCCAGACAACAACAAGACTTTGTTCCAGTTCTCTTGTCCTAGGGCTGCATTCCAGTCTATTCTAGCAGAGGGAATAGTAACATCTTGACATAGTTGTATTATATACATGTTATTACATTTATAGTTTAAAATGGCATTGAGGCTACAAACTCCTCAACAGTTGCACTTGGAGTACTGTTATATTCTCCTAAAAGAAGAATATCACCTTTAGGGCCAGCTCTAACAACGTCCTCTGTTTCTGCTGCTAAAGCCACTTTCTACCACTCTAAATGTCAAGCCTCTGCCTCTAACCCTAGGAAGCTCTTTACCACCTTCTCCTCCCTGCTGAATCCTCCTCCTCCTCCCCCTCCCTCCTCCCTCTCTGTGGATGACTTGGTCAACCATTTTGAAAAGAAGGTTGACGACATTCGATCCTCATTTATTAAGTCAAATGACACCGCTCGTCCTGCTCACACTGCCCTACCCTATGCTTTGACTTCTTTCTCCCCTCTCTCTCCAGATGAAATCTTGCGACTTGTGACGGCCGGCTGCCCAACAACCTGCCCGCTTGACCCTAACCCCTCCTCTCTTCTCCAGACCATTTCCGGAGACCTTCTCCCTTACCTCACCTCGCTCATCAACTCATCCTTGACCGCTGGCCATGTCCCTTCCGTCTTCAAGAGAGCGAGAGTTTCACCCCTCCTCAAAAAACCTACACTCGATCCCTCCGATGTCAAAAATTACAGACCAGTATCCCTTCTTTCTTTTTTCTCCAAAACTCTTGAGCGTGCCGTCTCTAGCCAACTCTCCTGCTATCTCTCTCAGAATTACCTTCTTGATCCAAACCAGTAAGGTTTCAAGACTGGTCATTCAACTGAGACTGCTCTTCTCTGTGTCACTCGGGAACATTAGTGTGGTCTGATGGCCTTTCCCCCTTCTAGAAGCTCTATGTCTACGATGGGGGTCTCCACTAGCCACGCTAGACCAACACAACAGAGACCATAGTGCTGTAGCTAGTCACTGATCTCAACACTGACTCAGGTCACGTACAGCAGAGGTGCATAAATGGAATGTACCACGCTGCTCAACACAGGATGCTACACAGATTGGTCATATGTGGTTGTAGGCTTTGATCACATTCACATTGCATAATTGGTCTCAGTCATGTAGCTACAGCTGAGGTCCCTAAATGTAGCTAATGTGCCACACTATTTTGAGATGATTGTGGGGTCCTGGTTCCAGATCTGTTAGTTGTTGCTGCCTTGCCAACTACTATTGTCACGCCAAACCAGATGTGACATTTACAATTATTTCTGAAAATATCATTAGCTACCCTATTCATTCAAAACAGCCCTTATGCCGTGACATTGTGTACCGCAATGCCGTGACCCGGATTCGAACCGGGGTTGCTGCGGCCACAACGCAGAGTACTAACCACTATACGATCACGGCGAGCTACCAGGGCTTGTGAGTGCGGCAGGAGAGAAGGGGCTTTTCATTCATGGTGACGTGCACTAGTAGTCATATGCCAACAGCAGTATCCGATGACAGTAGGAGTTGCCACCTTGCCAATGGCAGCCAACAGGACAAACAGATCTGGGACCAAGGGAGTGATCAGTGAGTGTGCTCAAAACACTGTGTATCGTTCCGAGGTCATTCAGTAACATGAACATTTACAGTACCACTTTTGTGAACTATCACTCATTTTATTTTCCTTTTCGCATCTCTTGTCTAGTTAGTTAGCTAGCTAACGTTAGCTATGTTAACAGTCATCCAAAACCATTTGTGCCATAAACAAGAAACATGGACTTGCTAATACACAGTAAATGATATTACCTTACACCGATGTCTTGGTCTTCCTTGTCGTTTTAACTGGTCGTAGATGGCATTGTTTAATGAAATATAAAATTACTGCTTCTTTTGCTACTTTGAATCTCCCACTTCTCACCCGGGGGTCGTCACTAGTTACCACAGCCACAAACTCATGATTATGGCTAACCCCCGGGTATTTCTACGGTTTCTCTTCTTAAAATCTGATTTTAAACCTAACATTAACCACACTACTAACCTTATGCCTAACCTTAAATGAAGACCAAGGAGCAATCTTTTTAACGAAACTTTATGATACACAATTTTGACTTTGTGGCTGGGTTAACTAGTAACAACCCTCTCCCAGTTTCGTCGCATGTTGATGACCACACAGGAAGTAGCAGTGTTATGATTTGTATTTATTATTATTATTATTATTATTATTATTTTGTATTAATATGAACAAAACAAATACAAAAACAGAGATATACAAACAAGAGTACATAAACCTAACAGACGGGTATTTCATATCGGGATACATTTTCAATTTGTCAAAACGTTTTATGGTACCTATTGCTTTTTTGTTTTTACACTTACTGATAATTTCGAAATAATATTTCAATTCTATCTTAAACAATGTGAAGAGGGATTTGTTCTCCACCCTCTTCATTTTATGGATAAAGGTCTCCTGTAGCTCAGTTGGTAGACCATGGTGCTTGCAATGCCAGGGTTGTGGGTTCGATTCCCACGGGGGGCCAGTATGAAAAATGTATGCACTCACTAACTGTAAGTCGCTCTGGATGAGAGCATCTGCTAAATGACTGAAATGTAAAATAAAGAATCTTCCATGAAAAATAAACAAATTAACAATGAAAGTTAAGTCAGGGTCCATATCATTTGGATCAAAATAAAACATAATATCAGTCTTTCAAATTAATAGTGGTTTCTTTTAAAATAAAATCTTCTAACTCACTCAAATCTTCTGATATAAGAACAGTCCCAAAAGAAATGGTCGAGAGTCTCTGGGTCACAACCACAAAATACACATTTGTTATCAAGAGCTATTTTGAATCTGTGTACAATAAAGGTATTTACAGGGTAGATTCTATGAATGAGTTTGTATGATACTTCTTTCACCTTATTAGATATACAATATTTGCCAGACAACAACAAGACTTTGTTCCAGTTCTCTTGTCCTAGGGCTGCATTCCAGTCTATTCTAGCAGAGGGAATAGTAACATCTTGACATAGTTGTATTATATACATGTTATTACATTTATAGTTTAAAATGGCATCGAGGCTACAAACTCCTCAACAGTTGCACTTGGAGTACTGTTATATTCTCCTAAAAGAAGAATATCACCTTTAGGGCCAGCTCTAACAACGTCCTCTGTTTCTGCTGCTAAAGCCACTTTCTACCACTCTAAATGTCAAGCCTCTGCCTCTAACCCTAGGAAGCTCTTTGCCACCTTCTCCTCCTCCTACCCTCCCCCCTTCCTCCTCCCTCTCTGTGGATGACTTGGTCAACCATTTTGAAAAGAAGGTTGACGACATTCGATCCTCATTTATTAAGTCAAATGACACCGCTGGTCCTGCTCACACTGCCCTACCCTATGCTTTGACTTCTTTCTCCCCTCTCTCTCCAGATGAAATCTTGCGACATGTGACGGCCGGCCGCCCAACAACCTGCCCTCTTGACCCTAACCCCTCCTCTCTTCTCCAGACCATTTTCGGAGACCTTCTCCCTTACCTCACCTCGCTCATCAACTCATCCTTGACCGCTGGCCATGTCCCTTCCGTCTTCAAGAGAGCGAGAGTTGCACCCCTCCTCAAAAAACCTACACTCGATACCTCCGATGTCAAAAACTACAGACCAGTATCCCTTCTTTCTTTTCTCTCCAAAACTCTTGAGCGTGCCGTCTCTAGCCAACTCTCCTGCTATCTCTCTCAGAATGACCTTCTTGATCCAAACCAGTCAGGTTTCAAGACTGGTCATACAACTGAGACTGCTCTTCTCTGTGTCACTCGGGAACATTAGTGTGGTCTGATGGCCTTTCCCCCTTCTAGAAGCTCTATGTCTACGATGGTGCCATCTTACTGGGCGTCTCCACTAGCAACGCTAGACCAACACAACAGAGACCGTAGTGCTGTAGCTAGTCACTGATCTCAACACTGACTCAGGTCACGTACAGCAGAGGTGCATAAATGGAATGTACCACGCTGCTCAACACAGGATGCCACACAGATTGGTCATATGTTGTTGTAGGCTTTGATCACATTCACATTGCATAATTGGTCTCAGTCATGTAGCTACAGCTGAGGTCCCTAAATGTAGCTAATGTGCCACACTATTTTGAGATGATTGTGGGGTCCTGGTTCCAGATCTGTTAGTTGTTGCTGCCTTGCCAACTACTATTGTCACGCCAAACCAGATGTGACATTTACAATTATTTCTGAAAATATCATTAGCTACCCTATTCATTCAAAACAGCCCTTATGCCGTGACATTGTGTACCGCAATGCCGTGACCCGGATTCGAACCGGGGTTGCTGCGGCCACAACGCAGAGTACTAACCACTATACGATCACGGCGAGCTACCAGGGCTTGTGAGTGCGGCAGGAGAGAAGGGGCTTTTCATTCATGGTGACGTGCACTAGTAGTCATATGCCAACAGCAGTATCCGATGACAGTAGGAGTTGCCACCTTGCCAATGGCAGCCAACAGGACAAACAGATCTGGGACCAAGGGAGTGATCAGTGAGTGTGCTCAAAACACTGTGTATCGTTCCGAGGTCATTCAGTAACATGAACATTTACAGTACCACTTTTGTGAACTATCACTCATTTTATTTTCCTTTTCGCATCTCTTGTCTAGTTAGTTAGCTAGCTAACGTTAGCTATGTTAACAGTCATCCAAAACCATTTGTGCCATAAACAAGAAACATGGACTTGCTAATACACAGTAAATGATATTACCTTACACCGATGTCTTGGTCTTCCTTGTCGTTTTAACTGGTCGTAGATGGCATTGTTTAATGAAATATAAAATTACTGCTTCTTTTGCTACTTTGAATCTCCCACTTCTCACCCGGGGGTCGTCACTAGTTACCACAGCCACAAAGTCATGATTATGGCTAACCCCCGGGTATTTCTACGGTTTCTCTTCTTAAAATCTGATTTTAAACCTAACCTTAACCACACTACTAACCTTATGCCTAACCTTAAATGAAGACCAAGGAGCAATCTTTTTAACGAAACTTTATGATACACAATTTTGACTTTGTGGCTGTGTTAACTAGTAACAACCCTCTCCCCGTTTCGTCGCATGTTGATGACCACACAGGAAGTAGCAGTGTTATGATTTGTATTTATTATTATTATTATTATTATTATTATTATTTTGTATTAATATGAACAAAACAAATACAAAAACAGAGATATACAAACAAGAGTACATAAACCTAACAGACGGGTATTTCATATCGGGATACATTTTCAATTTGTCAAAACGTTTTATGGTACCTATTGCTTTTTTGTTTTTACACTTACTGATAATTTCGAAATAATATTTCAATTCTATCTTAAACAATGTGAAGAGGGATTTGTTCTCCACCCTCTTCATTTTATGGATAAAGGTCTCCTGTAGCTCAGTTGGTAGACCATGGTGCTTGCAATGCCAGGGTTGTGGGTTCGATTCCCACGGGGGGCCAGTATGAAAAATGTATGCACTCACTAACTGTAAGTCGCTCTGGATGAGAGCATCTGCTAAATGACTGAAATGTAAAATAAAGAATCTTCCATGAAAAATAAACAAATTAACAATGAAAGTTAAGTCAGGGTCCATATCATTTGGATCAAAATAAAACATAATATCAGTCTTTCAAATTAATAGTGGTTTCTTTTAAAATAAAATCTTCTAACTCACTCAAATCTTCTGATATAAGAACAGTCCCAAAAGAAATGGTCGAGAGTCTCTGGGTCACAACCACAAAATACACATTTGTTATCAAGAGCTATTTTGAATCTGTGTACAATAAAGGTATTTACAGGGTAGATTCTATGAATGAGTTTGTATGATACTTCTTTCACCTTATTAGATATACAATATTTGCCAGACAACAACAAGACTTTGTTCCAGTTCTCTTGTCCTAGGGCTGCATTCCAGTCTATTCTAGCAGAGGGAATAGTAACATCTTGACATAGTTGTATTATATACATGTTATTACATTTATAGTTTAAAATGGCATCGAGGCTACAAACTCCTCAACAGTTGCACTTGGAGTACTGTTATATTCTCCTAAAAGAAGAATATCACCTTTAGGGCCAGCTCTAACAACGTCCTCTGTTTCTGCTGCTAAAGCCACTTTCTACCACTCTAAATGTCAAGCCTCTGCCTCTAACCCTAGGAAGCTCTTTGCCACCTTCTCCTCCTCCTACCCTCCCCCTTCCTCCTCCCTCTCTGTGGATGACTTGGTCAACCATTTTGAAAAGAAGGTTGACGACATTCGATCCTCATTTATTAAGTCAAATGACACCGCTGGTCCTGCTCACACTGCCCTACCCTATGCTTTGACTTCTTTCTCCCCTCTCTCTCCAGATGAAATCTTGCGACATGTGACGGCCGGCCGCCCAACAACCTGCCCTCTTGACCCTAACCCCTCCTCTCTTCTCCAGACCATTTTCGGAGACCTTCTCCCTTACCTCACCTCGCTCATCAACTCATCCTTGACCGCTGGCCATGTCCCTTCCGTCTTCAAGAGAGCGAGAGTTGCACCCCTCCTCAAAAAACCTACACTCGATACCTCCGATGTCAAAAACTACAGACCAGTATCCCTTCTTTCTTTTCTCTCCAAAACTCTTGAGCGTGCCGTCTCTAGCCAACTCTCCTGCTATCTCTCTCAGAATGACCTTCTTGATCCAAACCAGTCAGGTTTCAAGACTGGTCATACAACTGAGACTGCTCTTCTCTGTGTCACTCGGGAACATTAGTGTGGTCTGATGGCCTTTCCCCCTTCTAGAAGCTCTATGTCTACGATGGTGCCATCTTACTGGGCGTCTCCACTAGCAACGCTAGACCAACACAACAGAGACCGTAGTGCTGTAGCTAGTCACTGATCTCAACACTGACTCAGGTCACGTACAGCAGAGGTGCATAAATGGAATGTACCACGCTGCTCAACACAGGATGCCACACAGATTGGTCATATGTTGTTGTAGGCTTTGATCACATTCACATTGCATAATTGGTCTCAGTCATGTAGCTACAGCTGAGGTCCCTAAATGTAGCTAATGTGCCACACTATTTTGAGATGATTGTGGGGTCCTGGTTCCAGATCTGTTAGTTGTTGCTGCCTTGCCAACTACTATTGTCACGCCAAACCAGATGTGACATTTACAATTATTTCTGAAAATATCATTAGCTACCCTATTCATTCAAAACAGCCCTTATGCCGTGACATTGTGTACCGCAATGCCGTGACCCGGATTCGAACCGGGGTTGCTGCGGCCACAACGCAGAGTACTAACCACTATACGATCACGGCGAGCTACCAGGGCTTGTGAGTGCGGCAGGAGAGAAGGGGCTTTTCATTCATGGTGACGTGCACTAGTAGTCATATGCCAACAGCAGTATCCGATGACAGTAGGAGTTGCCACCTTGCCAATGGCAGCCAACAGGACAAACAGATCTGGGACCAAGGGAGTGATCAGTGAGTGTGCTCAAAACACTGTGTATCGTTCCGAGGTCATTCAGTAACATGAACATTTACAGTACCACTTTTGTGAACTATCACTCATTTTATTTTCCTTTTCGCATCTCTTGTCTAGTTAGTTAGCTAGCTAACGTTAGCTATGTTAACAGTCATCCAAAACCATTTGTGCCATAAACAAGAAACATGGACTTGCTAATACACAGTAAATGATATTACCTTACACCGATGTCTTGGTCTTCCTTGTCGTTTTAACTGGTCGTAGATGGCATTGTTTAATGAAATATAAAATTACTGCTTCTTTTGCTACTTTGAATCTCCCACTTCTCACCCGGGGTCGTCACTAGTTACCACAGCCACAAACTCATGATTATGGCTAACCCCCGGGTATTTCTACGGTTTCTCTTCTTAAAATCTGATTTTAAACCTAACATTAACCACACTACTAACCTTATGCCTAACCTTAAATGAAGACCAAGGAGCAATCTTTTTAACGAAACTTTATGATACACAATTTTGACTTTGTGGCTGTGTTAACTAGTAACAACCCTCTCCCCGTTTCGTCGCATGTTGATGACCACACAGGAAGTAGCAGTGTTATGATTTGTATTTATTATTATTATTATTATTATTATTATTATTTTGTATTAATATGAACAAAACAAATACAAAAACAGAGATATACAAACAAGAGTACATAAACCTAACAGACGGGTATTTCATATCGGGATACATTTTCAATTTGTCAAAACGTTTTATGGTACCTATTGCTTTTTTGTTTTTACACTTACTGATAATTTCGAAATAATATTTCAATTCTATCTTAAACAATGTGAAGAGGGATTTGTTCTCCACCCTCTTCATTTTATGGATAAAGGTCTCCTGTAGCTCAGTTGGTAGACCATGGTGCTTGCAATGCCAGGGTTGTGGGTTCGATTCCCACGGGGGGCCAGTATGAAAAATGTATGCACTCACTAACTGTAAGTCGCTCTGGATGAGAGCATCTGCTAAATGACTGAAATGTAAAATAAAGAATCTTCCATGAAAAATAAACAAATTAACAATGAAAGTTAAGTCAGGGTCCATATCATTTGGATCAAAATAAAACATAATATCAGTCTTTCAAATTAATAGTGGTTTCTTTTAAAATAAAATCTTCTAACTCACTCAAATCTTCTGATATAAGAACAGTCCCAAAAGAAATGGTCGAGAGTCTCTGGGTCACAACCACAAAATACACATTTGTTATCAAGAGCTATTTTGAATCTGTGTACAATAAAGGTATTTACAGGGTAGATTCTATGAATGAGTTTGTATGATACTTCTTTCACCTTATTAGATATACAATATTTGCCAGACAACAACAAGACTTTGTTCCAGTTCTCTTGTCCTAGGGCTGCATTCCAGTCTATTCTAGCAGAGGGAATAGTAACATCTTGACATAGTTGTATTATATACATGTTATTACATTTATAGTTTAAAATGGCATCGAGGCTACAAACTCCTCAACAGTTGCACTTGGAGTACTGTTATATTCTCCTAAAAGAAGAATATCACCTTTAGGGCCAGCTCTAACAACGTCCTCTGTTTCTGCTGCTAAAGCCACTTTCTACCACTCTAAATGTCAAGCCTCTGCCTCTAACCCTAGGAAGCTCTTTGCCACCTTCTCCTCCTCCTACCCTCCCCCTTCCTCCTCCCTCTCTGTGGATGACTTGGTCAACCATTTTGAAAAGAAGGTTGACGACATTCGATCCTCATTTATTAAGTCAAATGACACCGCTGGTCCTGCTCACACTGCCCTACCCTATGCTTTGACTTCTTTCTCCCCTCTCTCTCCAGATGAAATCTTGCGACATGTGACGGCCGGCCGCCCAACAACCTGCCCTCTTGACCCTAACCCCTCCTCTCTTCTCCAGACCATTTTCGGAGACCTTCTCCCTTACCTCACCTCGCTCATCAACTCATCCTTGACCGCTGGCCATGTCCCTTCCGTCTTCAAGAGAGCGAGAGTTGCACCCCTCCTCAAAAAACCTACACTCGATACCTCCGATGTCAAAAACTACAGACCAGTATCCCTTCTTTCTTTTCTCTCCAAAACTCTTGAGCGTGCCGTCTCTAGCCAACTCTCCTGCTATCTCTCTCAGAATGACCTTCTTGATCCAAACCAGTCAGGTTTCAAGACTGGTCATACAACTGAGACTGCTCTTCTCTGTGTCACTCGGGAACATTAGTGTGGTCTGATGGCCTTTCCCCCTTCTAGAAGCTCTATGTCTACGATGGTGCCATCTTACTGGGCGTCTCCACTAGCAACGCTAGACCAACACAACAGAGACCGTAGTGCTGTAGCTAGTCACTGATCTCAACACTGACTCAGGTCACGTACAGCAGAGGTGCATAAATGGAATGTACCACGCTACTCAACACAGGATGCCACACAGATTGGTCATATGTTGTTGTAGGCTTTGATCACATTCACATTGCATAATTGGTCTCAGTCATGTAGCTACAGCTGAGGTCCCTAAATGTAGCTAATGTGCCACACTATTTTGAGATGATTGTGGGGTCCTGGTTCCAGATCTGTTAGTTGTTGCTGCCTTGCCAACTACTATTGTCACGCCAAACCAGATGTGACATTTACAATTATTTCTGAAAATATCATTAGCTCCCCTATTCATTCAAAACAGCCCTTATGCCGTGACATTGTGTACCGCAATGCCGTGACCCGGATTCGAACCGGGGTTGCTGCGGCCACAACGCAGAGTACTAACCACTATACGATCACGGCGAGCTACCAGGGCTTGTGAGTGCGGCAGGAGAGAAGGGGCTTTTCATTCATGGTGACGTGCACTAGTAGTCATATGCCAACAGCAGTATCCGATGACAGTAGGAGTTGCCACCTTGCCAATGGCAGCCAACAGGACAAACAGATCTGGGACCAAGGGAGTGATCAGTGAGTGTGCTCAAAACACTGTGTATCGTTCCGAGGTCATTCAGTAACATGAACATTTACAGTACCACTTTTGTGAACTATCACTCATTTTATTTTCCTTTTCGCATCTCTTGTCTAGTTAGTTAGCTAGCTAACGTTAGCTATGTTAACAGTCATGCAAAACCATTTGTGCCATAAACAACAAGAAACATGGACTTGCTAATACACAGTAAATGATATTACCTTACACCGATGTCTTGGTCTTCCTTGTCGTTTTAACTGGTCGTAGATGGCATTGTTTAATGAAATATAAAATTACTGCTTCTTTTGCTACTTTGAATCTCCCACTTCTCACCCGGGGTCGTCACTAGTTACCACAGCCACAAAGTCATGATTATGGCTAACCCCCGGGTATTTCTACGGTTTCTCTTCTTAAAATCTGATTTTAAACCTAACATTAACCACACTACTAACCTTATGCCTAACCTTAAATGAAGACCAAGGAGCAATCTTTTTAACGAAACTTTATGATACACAATTTTGACTTTGTGGCTGTGTTAACTAGTAACAACCCTCTCCCTGTTTCGTCGCATGTTGATGACCACACAGGAAGTAGCAGTGTTATGATTTGTATTTATTATTATTATTATTATTATTATTATTATTATTATTTTGTATTAATATGAACAAAACAAATACAAAAACAGAGATATACAAACAAGAGTACATAAACCTAACAGACGGGTATTTCATATCGGGATACATTTTCAATTTGTCAAAACGTTTTATGGTACCTATTGCTTTTTTGTTTTTACACTTACTGATAATTTCGAAATAATATTTCAATTCTATCTTAAACAATGTGAAGAGGGATTTGTTCTCCACCCTCTTCATTTTATGGATAAAGGTCTCCTGTAGCTCAGTTGGTAGACCATGGTGCTTGCAATGCCAGGGTTGTGGGTTCGATTCCCACGGGGGGCCAGTATGAAAAATGTATGCACTCACTAACTGTAAGTCGCTCTGGATGAGAGCATCTGCTAAATGACTGAAATGTAAAATAAAGAATCTTCCATGAAAAATTAACAATGAAAGTTAAGTCAGGGTCCATATCATTTGGATCAAAATAAAACATAATATCAGTCTTTCAAATTAATAGTGGTTTCTTTTAAAATAAAATCTTCTAACTCACTCAAATCTTCTGATATAAGAACAGTCCCAAAAGAAATGGTCGAGAGTCTCTGGGTCACAACCACAAAATACACATTTGTTATCAAGAGCTATTTTGAATCTGTGTACAATAAAGGTATTTACAGGGTAGATTCTATGAATGAGTTTGTATGATACTTCTTTCACCTTATTAGATATACAATATTTGCCAGACAACAACAAGACTTTGTTCCAGTTCTCTTGTCCTATGGCTGCATTCCAGTCTATTCTAGCAGAGGGAATAGTAACATCTTGACATAGTTGTATTATATACATGTTATTACATTTATAGTTTAAAATGGCATTGAGGCTACAAACTCCTCAACAGTTGCACTTGGAGTACTGTTATATTCTCCTAAAAGAAGAATATCACCTTTAGGGCCAGCTCTAACAACGTCCTCTGTTTCTGCTGCTAAAGCCACTTTCTACCACTCTAAATGTCAAGCCTCTGCCTCTAACCCTAGGAAGCTCTTTACCACCTTCTCCTCCCTGCTGAATCCTCCTCCTCCTCCCCCCCCCCCCCCCCTTCCTCCTCCCTCTCTGTGGATGACTTGGTCAACCATTTTGAAAAGAAGGTTGACGACATTCGATCGTCATTTATTAAGTCAAATGACACTGCTGGTCCTGCTCACACTGCCCTACCCTATGCTTTGACATCTTTCTCCCCTCTCTCTCCAGATGAAATCTTGCGACTTGTGACGGCCGGCTGCCCAACAACCTGCCCGCTTGACCCTATCCCCTCCTCTCTTCTCCAGACCATTTCCGGAGACCTTCTCCCTTACCTCACCTCGCTCATCAACTCATCCTTGACCGCTGGCCATGTCCCTTCCATCTTCAAAGGAGCGAAAGTTGCGCCCCTCCTCAAAAAACCTACACTCGATCCCTCCGATGTCAAAAACTACAGACCAGTATCCCTTCTTTCTTTTCTCTCCAAAACTCTTGAGCGTGCCGTCTCTAGCCAACTCTCCTGCTATCTCTCTCAGAATGACCTTCTTGATCCAAACCAGTAAGGTTTCAAGACTGGTCATTCAACTGAGACTGCTCTTCTCTGCGCCACTCGGGAACATTAGTGTGGTCTGATGGCCTTTCCCCCTTCTAGAAGCTCTATGTCTACGATGGTGCCATCTTACTGGGCGTCTCCACTAGCCACGCTAGACCAACACAACAGAGACCGTAGTGCTGTAGCTAGTCACTGATCTCAACACTGACTCAGGTCACGTACAGCAGAGGTGCATAAATGGAATGTACCACGCTGCTCAACACAGGATGCCACACAGATTGGTCATATGTGGTCTCAGTCATGTAGCTACAGCTGAGGTCCCTAAATGTAGCTAATGTGCCACACTATTTTGAGATGATTGTGGGGTCCTGGTTCCAGATCTGTTAGTTGTTGCTGCCTTGCCAACTACTATTGTCATGCCAAACCAAATGTGACATTTACAATTATTTCTGAAAATATCATTAGCTACCCTATTCATTCAAAACAGCCCTTATGCCGTGACATTGGGTACCGCAATGCCGTGACCCGGATTCGAACCGGGGTTGCTGCGGCCACAACGCAGAGTACTAACCACTATACGATCACGGCGAGCTACCAGGGCTTGTGAGTGCGGCAGGAGAGAAGGGGCTTTTCATTCATGGTGACGTGCACTAGTAGTCATATGCCAACAGCAGTATCCGATGACAGTAGGAGTTGCCACTGTCGTATATGATGAATGGTGGCAATTATTGCTATCAACAAAAAGTCCGTTATGCTGCATCGTGTTCGAGGCTTTTATTAAAATCACGAATTTACAGCATAGATACAGACTCGCGATGTCCGGAGAACGGCTCCCCAGATTGATATGGCCGTTCTGCCGTCTCATCGTTTACCCCCTATTTATAAACACTGATGCCCCCTCTTCTGGCCAATCACCAGTCTCCCCTGTCTACAACCCACCTCCTGTCTGTGATATGTGGTATTACACCTAAAACATTCCCTCTTGATACTACCATAAACAACATTCTATTTCTTCATGAAAAACATTTAACAAAGACATAATCTTCAGATACTATATTCCCCCCTTTCGAGACGAACTAAACGTCTCGAAACCAAACAGAATAGGATTATGACTAGTAACAACTTATCTTATTGAGTATCTTTAACCTTAAACCAAAACATTCTCCTCTAGAGTGTAAATACCTTTCTTATGAAATATGAATAACTGTTGATGAAGTGTGAACACATTACTATGAATCATGAATAAATCTTTATGGAGTGTAAGAGCGAAAAACTGTCCAGCAGCCATCCATCCATATCAATCAAGACAGTAAAATTCTCTCACGGTCCCTCTGCCCCAGGCAACCACCGTCAGTACTCCAGATAACCTCATTAACCATGTAAATGCATTTGAAACTATGATGTAATTAAATACACATGTAAACAAAATCCTATCCATAAATATCCATTGTACGGCTGGTCAACCCATCGAATCGTACAATGAATCTCTCCCTTCCTAGACCTTCTGTCCCTAAACCCCATCGAAATAAACAAAAGCATCTAAGATCCTCATCTGCATTCAATAACATCAAACATCATTCTACTAAAATCAATACCTAAGAATATGACACAATTATGTATTACACATCAAATATGTCTATATTTCATTGCAGATACTGGAATGTAGTCCACTACACTTCCTCTCCCTGTAGTGTCCTCTTCCAATGGACTTGTTGATGATGGAATCAGCCACATCCTCCTTGTTTCATCTCCTCCAGTCATATTGTCCCTTCATATTGTCTTTGTTTGAGCATTCCAATCTCCACATGTTCTCCCAAATGCTTCTGGAATGACAAGAAAATAAACGACCAAACAGTATCTTTTCCAAAAAACACCTTCAAATTAAACATCAATATCCACTAAGACTATAAAACTGATATATAAATGATGTATGAATCACATTAACCTATCCCCCCCTTGATTCATAAATCATACTAAAATCATACTAAAAAAAATGTTTTCCTTGAAACAATAAAAATAAAATGATCAAATAATCAAAAAGGATATTTATCCATTCAGTAGTCCATCTAGACCCCCTCGTCCGTCTTCGTCCAGATCCGGAACAGTCAACACCGGCATCATTCTCCAACCTATTTCAATCTCATAGCTTCCTCAAAAGTCAGTAACATATTACACAGTGCTATCAAAGCTGTCATTAACCCATCACTGCCCCTACTGGCCTAATTGATCTTGCAACCAAATCTTCTCAGATCTCCCAAACACATCCCTTATAATGCATCTATAACCCCAGTGATCTTATCTAAACTATCTGGACTCAAAAGATAACTAATATTTATCAATATGATCTTCCCAAATGTTACACCATACCATGAATAAAGTCCCCCCTTCTCCCTCAGACTTATTCTTCAATGATAGGCTTGAAGACTATGACATGTCGCCATGTCACCCTTTTAACCCTAGATTTAGCTGTGTCCAATGCTATCCCTCTTATAATGGTAAAACCTCATATGGAAGCTTCAACGTTGACATGTAACCAAATCCTGTCCATCCCTAATATAAGTATATATATGCTTTATCACCCCCAAACCCCTAAATATCTCTAAAATTCCCCATAGTCACATTGTCAGTCAAAAGCTAATCGTTTAATCATCAACGTCCTGCTCGTCTTACTACCTGGTCCATAAAAATTACATTATATTTGTCATCTCTAACCTTATGTTCATGCTTACCCAAAGTTATCATATAACATCCCAATATGATATTCCTATAAACATACCCTTTACCTCATATGTTTTATTAGAACAACAACAACTTTTATCCCTACTGTTTCACCTGAATACTTCAGGGTTCCGTTGTTACCTGATTTTCCTTTCCCATTTAACAATTCCCATAGGGTAATCCCTTTACCCAAGAACACTTAAACCCTACTGTTCTGACAACTACATTATTTTATCGGTCAATGACTGTTGCCGATACCACAGTTATGACAAAGCATAACCCTGACCCAGACCCGCTAGAGGCTGCGCAACCGTCCAACACGTCTTGGGCTGGCATCCCCAACAGACATCAACCCTCAAGATTCCTCACTGATTCTTACAGAATGAGTTAATCTATCTCTAATTTTCACAACAGAGGAACGAGCAGCACTGATCAGATGCCCCCCCCCCCTCCGTCATCAAAATCAAAAGACCCCATCCTGCAGCTTCCATGATGAATCTCTCTTCTCCCTTTCCGATTAATCTATATTGTTTCTATCTGCTCTCCTATTTTACTCCTATTCGTCGTAACCTAAACCCCTAAGCCCTCTCCATCCATAACATAAACTCCTGAGTCATTAATTTCTTTCCAAAGTTACCATTACCGTCGTTGATTTAGTTGATGAATTAAAACCCTTAATTCCTTCTAGTGGAAAAGCTACCCATATCCCATGTGTATTATTCACTGTTGGAGTGACTACTGTAATAAACTTATCCTTAACTCCCTCTGTGACTGTGGAAACTTCTACAGACTTCAAATCTTCCATTATAAGCGTCACCTTACAAATTACATAGCCCTTTAACCAATCATTCTTAACCAAAACAAATTTTAATGCTTTCACTAGATAAGTACACATATTCTCCCTAATTATCTCTCTATAACATTACGCAACATAAGTGAACAGTCACTCCTAACCCTCTTCTAAACTATACCTCCTTTTACTCCTGGTCCTGATAACAACACTTATTCTCCATAATTATCTCTCCATATGGGAGAAACGTCCCCATCCTAAACCCTAATAAGTATTTTTCCCCCTAAAATTGGTGCTGTATTGGTTCCCTTATAATCAAATGCGATATATTTATGACTTTAATACCGTATCAATGTTGAAAGAGTTAACTTGCTTCTCACTGTTGTTATAATAGACTGAAGTGTTAATGTCCTTATTTACTCCTAGTTTTCCCCCAGTTTTCCCCTAAGACTTTGAACTCTTTCCTTGTACTTCCATCCATCACCACTAGTGTCACTTTTTCCCCAAATCTCAGTCCTATCTCTAAATCCCTGACTTTCAAACTTTTGATTACACAAAATACACCTATAATGACCTTGATCTCCCTGCTGGAAACTGTAAATATAGATACTCAATCACCCTCAAATCATTCAGCAACACATACTTTCTCAATGCATCTGCTCCTAACCGATTTAAACTCCTACCATATCTTCCCACTAAACTTTAAAATGTCCTTCCTCACTGTTCTCTCTCTGTCCTACTACTAACTTTGAAACTTAACTTACTGTCTCAGAGTTCTTCCAACCCTAATCTACTCCTAACTTATTTTAATCTAATCTTTTCTCTCATAACATTTAAAACCTTTTCCCCTGATTTATTGACAAAATCCCCTACCACCAAATGTTTAGACTATGTGATTGGGAAAGTTCCCCACCTGCTTCTGACTCATTACACACAGACTTGGCAAAACCGACTAAACACCTTTAGCCTAACCTCAAATCTCTTTGTGTCAGGATGTAATCCAGAATAACAGTCACCCTATTAAGTTTATTTTCCCAGACAGATTGTCTAACAGGTAATCTAATACATTATCATCCTTCCTATGATATTATCTTTTAAGCAAATGATTCCCAAAAAACCCTACTTCTTAAAATATTCTACCAGACAGTCAGTCGTCTAGTGTACATCTTATTGTACGCTTCAATTTACACCATGCATCTCTTTCCCAACAATGCCATAGGTATATTGTCCTAATATTAGTATGTCTCTTTTACTTCCTCTTTGACTTTTATAGCAGAGCTCAATTGATTCCCTAAGAGTAATTAAACTGTTTTACTACATCAAACCCCTATCCTACCCTAATTAATTTTACATAGTGAGATGTTTAACCTCTTTAGGCCTGAAACCCAGATAAGTTTTTCCCCTATTCACTATCACTTCTAATGGTCGGTTGTTTTTACTTCAATTGTTGGCTATTTTCTCTTCCTCTCTAATCGATGCTCTCACCAATGCACCCCCCTTCCGGATCTCCTAGGTACTAACAGGTGATCTTGAATTGCCCCTGTATCTTCCTTAAAAATGTTCTCTGTTCTTCCTCCTCCTCCAATTCTGTGTCTGTCCAGAAACTGGCGATCGATATGGAACATCTGGTCCCCCCTTGGCTGGTACAATTGCCTTTGCTATTGTTCAGTTGAAGCTGCAACAGTGATTGTTGATCTGATTCACTCCGATTCTTCATAACCAACACCTCTCTTCTTCTTCTCCACCACCAGTTATAAGTTGTATTTGATTGAGCTTTCTTCGTCCGGTTCTTCTCGTTGTGGACCTATCAGTATTCTTCAAAAGGTTATCTTCTAAGTTCTGTTCTTGAAATATCATCTTCTTACCAGTGGCCTTTCCTTTGGCCTCACTGTATTATTCTTCTCCTTCACTTCTTGAGGTCTTCATCCAGTCGTGTTACTTCTTCCACTTCTCCATTTCTTCTTTGCTCTTGTACCTTCAACTTTCATCAGAGATCAAATCTCTAGTATCCATTTCTTCTTTCCTCTCTTGCCACTTCCCTCTGATCACAGAGTCACCTCCACCCATGACCTCTCATCAATCACTCATCTTCATCATCCTCTTCTCCTTCACGTTCCAGACCTCTCATTTTCTTCCGTCTTCTGGATTCATCTTCATCGTTGTTTCTGCTCGTATTCGTCTTCATCTCTGATGCCATAATCACCATGCTAGATGATCACTGAAAGCTTCCTTCTCGTAAGGTGGGTGTCTTTGTGCTGAATCCGTATGTGAGAAAGGTGTACTAACATCTGCCATTAGTCTTTCTAACCCTACTTTGATTAAAAAATGACTATTTTAATCAATTTTCCCCTATATCAAGCCTTTTATATTCCTTTATTGTGAACTATGTTATTCTAGACTGTATAGCCTAAGGCTTACCCCCTTAAATTATTAATATAACCCTAAACAACTCCAAATAAATTCAAATACATCAATTAAAAATCATGAATAATTAAAACCAATTTTTATTCCTATGTCACCCATTTATCAATTAGTGTTGAGTATATTACCACAACCCATCAAATGCAAGTAAATTAGTCAACTTCAAAGCAATCCCAAAAACAAAGCCTCTAACCCTTCAATACTACAATCCCCATAAACCCCCTTGCTCTATAGGCCCTTGCACTATAAGCACCTAATTATCTTAAATTTAAAGAATAATGTCAGTCCTTGATTCCCAACCCAACTGTAATTAAACCCCAGTGATACACAGAGCATCCAAAATGCAATTTTTAATGAAATAGTATTTGCCAAGCCTATGTAAAATTGTCATAACATCACATATTCTGTTAGGATGATTTTGTAACCATAATCAGTACCAAAACCTTTTTGACTTGATCCTCTGCCGCGTCACGTGATCACTTCCTGTATCTCCTCGCTCCCCCTCTCTCCTGTCTCTCATGACAAGGGACAAAGACACAAGAACAGCTTTTAGTAGTTCATGCCATCACTGAGTATTTCCAACCATTCAATATTCATTCGTTCTACATTATTCACTCTAAGACTAAACTCAGAACTAATTATAGATCGCTCAAAAACATTTTAAATTTTATTTTCATCCGTCATTTAATTTAATTTAATTCACTCTATTATAATCCGTTATCCTATATTTAATTTATAAATTCAATAGGTTACAAAACAAGTTTCATCTTACCCCACCGCCGTTTAAACTTATAAGATTCGTGTTAAAATCTCTTTATGCGTATTTGTTCCGTCGTCTGTGTTCCTCTGTCTCCCCCTGCAGTTTAACCAATGTGTTGTTTTACAGAAATCGACGCATGCGCAAATATCCTTTTAACCTCATGCTTGAGTTTCAGCATCCCCTCGTGGTGTCGTTTAGTGCCGTAAAACAAAACGTTCCCTAATCTCGTGCCATAAACTCCCCTTTCTGTAGTGTCGCAAAATTAAACGCATGCGCACAGTCATTCAAAAATACCTTTTCCCCGTGAAAGAATGATTCTCTACTCTCTCTCCCCAACCAGAAAGAATAACAGCCAGCTGTAACTTCCCATTTCCCCCTTATAGTCAAACAACATTTAACAGCGCTCACAAAACATACAACCTGACTTACAGACAGTGACAAGTTTAAGAGACTTTAATCCATCGCAATGGAATCTCTAAGGATATCCGTTAGCATGTAGCACGCAACACAATTAGCCTTCAACATTAGCATTTAGCTTAGCCTAAGGTACACCGTGGTCACCGTGGCACAAAACACAATTAGCATGTAGCATTAGCATTTAACCACGATGTACCACGTGGCCCGAACCATACAATCAAGCCTTAGCCACGAGGCACCACGTGGCCTGAAACAACCCAGCCTTAGCTTCAGCCTCTAGCCAACTGCGGCCTACTAGCTATACAAATGAACACCCCGCACCGTGGCCAAATCATTGTCTATCAGTAATATCTCCTTCTAACTTTGTGTTGCCGTAAGTTCTGGATAATCATAGAGAGGTTACCCCAAGCATTATAGTTCGTCAACCATACGATGAGTATATAACATACATATAATTCGTCCAGCTTATTAATTCCCAGAATTAACCCTACACCACATAACGCGTTGCAAGGATTTTATGGCCCATTCCTAAAGAATCGCCTCGATTCGAGGGCTTTTCCAGATCCCCCGGTGCCCTAAAAATGCATACGTATTCCAACATTTATTCTCTACTAATCCATTGTCACCCGTTACCAATGAATTATACACGTTCAATACTTAAATCCTACCGTTTAATGCTCTACATTCCAATTAACTGCCGTTCTTGATGGAATAAATTTTAGCAGACTCCAGTCGACCAGCAATAACACCACCTGAGGCCAGGTCATAATGGAACATCTCTCCCGTGTACACAAGTCATATCCAATCTAACAAACTCCGAAGCGGTAAGAACACTCACCCTTTTTCGGCCATGCTTCAGAGAGTTAGGCCGGCGGTTGACTGAAACAAGGAAGAGACGCAAAACCAGCCCCACGTTGGGCGCCATTATGTCGTATATGATGAATGGTGGCAATTATTGCTATCAACAAAAAGTCCGTTATGCTGCATCGTGTTCGAGGCTTTTATTAAAATCACGAATTTACAGCATAGATACAGACTCGCGATGTCCGGAGAACGGCTCCCCAGATTGATATGGCCGTTCTGCCGTCTCATCGTTTACCCCCTATTTATAAACACTGATGCCCCCTCTTCTGGCCAATCACCAGTCTCCCCTGTCTACAACCCACCTCCTGTCTGTGATATGTGGTATTACACCTAAAACATTCCCTCTTGATACTACCATAAACAACATTCTATTTCTTCATGAAAAACATTTAACAAAGACATAATCTTCAGATACTATACCACCTTGCCAATGGCAGCCAACAGGACAAACAGATCTGGGACCAAGGGAGTGATCAGTGAGTGTGCTCAAAACACTGTGTATCGTTCCGAGTTCATTCAGTAACATGAACATTTACAGTACCACTTTTGTGAACTATCACTCATTTTTGCTACTTATTTTATTTTCCTTTTCGCATCTCTTGTCTAGTTAGTTAGCTAGCTAACGTTAGCTATGTTAACAGTCATGCAAAACCATTTGTGCCATAAACAAGAAACATGGACTTGCTAATACACAGTAAATGATATTACCTTAGTATCAAAAGTAAAAGTATAAATCATTTGAAATTCCTTACATTCAGCAAACCCAACGGCACAATAGTATTTTCCTTTTTAATTTACTGATAGCCAGGGGCACACTCCAACACTCAGACATAATTTACAAACGAAGCATTTGTGTTTAGTGAGTCGGCCAGATCAGAGGCAGTAGGGATGACCAGGGATGTTCTCTTGATAAGTGCATGAATTGGACCATTTTCCTGTCCTGCTAAGCATTCAAAATGGAACGACTACTTTTGGGTGTCAGGGAAAATGGATGGAGTAAAAAAGTAAATTAATTTTCTTTATGAATGTAGTGAAGTAAAAGTAAAAGTTGTCTAAAATATAAATAGTAAAGTACAGATAGCCTGGTCTCATAAACGTAAAACCGGGACGCTGAAATTAGTATGATATGTTATAGTTGGCATGGTTACATAAGACAGATGGTTTGGTCTGGATGGATGATGGATGGATGGGTGGATGGATGGATGGATGGATGGATGGATGGATGGATGGATGGGTGGATGGATGGGTGGATGGATGGATGGATGGATGGATGGATGGATGGGTGGATGGATGGATAGGTGGATGGATGGATGGATGGATGGATGGATGGGTGGGTGGGTGGGTGGGTGGGTGGATGGATGATGGGTGGGTGGGTGGATGGATGATGGGTGGGTGGGTGGATGGATGATGGATGGGTGGGTGTATGGGTGGGTGGGTGGGTGGGTGGGTGGATGGATGGATGAGTGGGTGGGTGAGTGGGTGGGCGGGCGGGCGGGCGGGCGGGCGGGCGGGCGGGCGGGCGGGCGGGCGGGGCGGGCGGGCGGACGGGCGGGTGGGTGGGTGGGTGGATGGATGGATGATGGGTGGGTGGGTGGGTGGATGGATGGATGATGGGTGGGTGGGTGGGTGGGTGGGTGGGTGGGTGGGTGGGTGGATGGATGGATGGATGGATGGATGGATGAGTGGGTGGGTGGGTGGGTGGGTGGGTGGATGAGTGGGTGGGTGGGTGGGTGGGTGGGTGGGTGGATGGATGGATGGATGGATGGATGGATGGGTGGGTGGGTGGGTGGGTGGGTGGATGGATGGATGGATGGATGGATGATGGGTGGGTGGGTGGGTGGGTGGATGGATGGATGGTGGGTGGGTGGGTGGGTGGGTGGATGGATGGATGATGGGTGGGTGGGTGGGTGGGTGGGTGGGTGGGTGGATGGATGGATGGATGGATGATGGGTGGGTGGGTGGGTGGATGGATGGATGGATGAGTGGGTGGGTGGGTGGGTGGGTGGGTGGATGGATGGATGGATGATGGGTGGGTGGGTGGGTGGGTGGGTGGATGGATGGTGGGTGGGTGGGTGGGTGGATGGATGGATGATGGGTGGGTGGTGGATGGGTGGGTGGGTGGGTGGAGGGATGGATGGATGGGTGGGTGGTGGATGGATGGATGGATGGATGGGCGTATAAGGCGAATGTCTAGCAACCCAAAGGTTCTGAGTTCAAATCTCATCACAGACAACTTTAGCATTTTAGCTACTTTTCAACTACTTAGCATGTTAGCTAACCCTCCCCCTAACCTTAACCATTTAACCGAACACCTAAACCTAACCCTAACCCTTACCCCCTGACCCCTAGCCTAGCTAACATTAGCCAGCTAGCTAGAATTCGTAACATATTATTTGTTTTGCAAATTTTGTAACATATTGTACATTTAGCAAATTCATAACATATAATACGAATTGTAATTCGTAACATATCATACGAAATGGTTGATGGACAACCACAAATTAATACATACCGTACGAAACATAACATATCATACTACATGGAGTGTCTCTGATTTACATAAAGAATAATACGAAATGCTTTCAGACCAGGTTCACCTACCCAGAGACATTGACCTCATCCCTGCTAGAAGCTCCAACCATAGCCACTCTAACTAGCAGTCAAAATGGGGGGAGAGGAGGAGTAACCTAGGATAAGAATGTGCCTAGGCTTGCTGGCTGCATAGGTATACGAGGCAGTGTGGGTAATTTACCAAAGTGAGAGAAACGTTGCAATTAAAAAAAGAAAAGTCTGAATCCAGTTAAATGGCTATACCTCTGTTTCTGTAATTAATACGACACATGTAAACAAGTTTTAATATCTGTTTATAGTTTAATGATGCATTATTTTTTACACATTGTCATTGAGCGCTAGCTGGCTGGAAACCTGTAGCCTTATTCCAAACAGCAACCCTGTCGAGACGTATTATGAGGAGAATGAAATACTGCATAAAAACATTTAGACGACCAAACATTCCCGCCGGATGCCAAAAGAAGAATGCCAAAGTTCCAGCAGCTTTATTCTACTGCATATCATTATTAAAAGCATCAACACAACAACATATATATGTGCTTCCCAAATGGCACCCTTTTCTCTATGTAGTGCCCTGGATTTGGCCAGGGCCTGGTAAATAGTAGTGAACTACATAGGGAATAGCATGCCGCTTGGGACATGCACCCATACAAGCCAACGGTGTCGGTGGAGTTAGAATATATTGGTTAAAACAACAGACAAAGCAGGCAAAAAAGCATTCCTACATGTAATAAAGGGTACGTCCCAAATGGCAATAATCCTATCCCTATACTGTTAGGGGAGGAGGAGGAACGGGAGGGAGGGGGGAGGGAGGAAAGGTTAGAGAGAACAGCTAACCTACTACAGAGGGAGGGAGGGAGGTTAAATCAAATCAAATCAAATCAAATTTTATTGGTCACATGCGCCGAATACAACAGGTGCAGACATTACAGTGAAATGCTTACTTACAGCCCTTAACCAACAGTGCATTTATTTTAAACAAAAAAAGTAAGAATAAAACAACAACAAAAAAAGTGTTGAGAAAAAAAGAGCAGAAGTAAAAATAAAGTGACAGTAGGGAGGCTATATATACACAATAGAATAAAGTGACAGTAGGGAGGCTATATATACAGGGGGGTACCGTTGCATAGTCAATGTGCGGGGGCACCGGCTAGTTGAGGTAGTTGAGGTAATATGTACATGTGGGTAGAGTTAAAGTGACTATGCATAAATACTTAACAGAGTAGCAGCAGCGTAAAAAGTATGGGGTGGGGGGGCAGTGCAAATAGTCCGGGTAGCCATGATTAGCTGTTCAGGAGTCTTATGGCTTGGGGATAGAAGCTGTTGAGAAGTCTTTTGGACCTAGACTTGGCACTCCGGTACCGCTTGCCGTGCGGTAGCAGAGAGAACAGTCTATGACTAGGGTGACTGGAGTCTTTGACAATTTTGAGGGCCTTCCTCTGACACCGCCTGGTATAGAGGTCCTGGATGGCAGGGAGCTTTGCCCCTGTGATGTACTGGGCCGTACGCACTACCCTCTGTAGTGCCTTGCGGTCAGAGGCCAAGCAGTTGCCATACCAGGCGGTGATGCAACCAGTCAGGATGCTCTCGATGGTGCAGCTGTAGAATTTTTTGAGGATCTGAGGACCCATGCCAAATCTTTTTAGTCTCCTGAGGGGGAATAGGCTTTGTCGTGCCCTCTTCACGACTGTCTTGGTGTGTTTGGACCATGATAGTTCGTTGGTGATGTGGACACCAAGGAACTTGAAGCTCTCAACCTGTTCCACTACAGCCCCGTCGATGAGAATGGGGGCGTGCTCAGTCCTCTTTTTTTTCCTGTAGTCCACAATCATCTCCTTTGTCTTGGTCACGTTGAGGGAGAGGTTGTTGTCCTGGCACCACACGGCCAGATCTCTGACCTCCTCCCTATAGGCTGTCTCATCGTTGTCGGTGATCAGGCCTACCACTGTTGTGTCGTCGGCAAACTTAATGATGGTGTTGGAGTCGTGCCTGGCCATGCAGTCATGGGTGAACAGAGAGTACAGGAGGGGACTGAGCACGCACCCCTGAGGGGCCCCCGTGTTGAGGATCAGTGTGGCAGATGTGTTGTTACCTACCCTTACCACCTGGGGGCGGCCCGTCAGGAAGTCCAGGATCCAGTTGCAGAGGGAGGTGTTTAGTCCCAGGATCCTTAGCTTAGTGATGAGCTTTGAGGGCACTATGGTGTTGAATGCTGAGCTGTAGTCAATGAATAGCATTCTCACGTAGGTGTTCCTCTTGTCCAGGTGGGAAAGGGCAGTGTGGAGTGCGATAGAGATTGCATCATCTGTGGATCTGTTGGGGCGGTATGCAAATTGGAGTGGGTCTAGGGTTTCTGGGATTATGCTGTTGATGTGAGCCATGACCAGTCTTTCAAAGCACTTCATGGCTACAGACGTCAGTGCCACGGGTCGGTAGTCATTTAGGCAGGTTATCTTAGAGTTCTTGGGCACGGGGACTATGGTGGTCTGCTTGAAACATGTTGGTATTACAGACTCAGTCAGGGACATGTTGAAAATGTCAGTGAAGACACTTGCCAGTTGGTCAGCACATGCTCGGAGTACACGTCCTGGTAATCCGTCTGGCCCTGCGGCCTTGTGAATGTTGACCTGCTTAAAAGTCTTACTCACATCGGCTACGGAGAGCGTGATCACATAGTCGTCCGGAACAGCTGGTGCTCTCATGCATGCTTCAGTGTTGCTTGCCTCGAAGCGAGCATAGAAGTGGTTTAGCTCGTCTGGTAGGCTTGTGTCACTGGGCAGCTCGCGGCTGTGCTTCCCTTTGTAGTCTGTAATAGTTTTCAAGCCCTGCCACATCCGACGAGCGTCAGAGCCAGTGTAGTATGATTAGAGAGAGAGAGAGAACAGCTAACCTACTACAGAGGGAGGGAGAGAGGTTAGAGATAACAGCTAACCTACTACAGAGGGAGGGAGAGAGGTTAGAGAGAACAGCTAACTATAGCAGAGGGAGGGAGAGAGGTTAGAGAGAACAGCTAACCTACTACAGAGGGAGGGAGGGAGGTTAGAGATAACAGCTAACCTACTACAGAGGGAGGGAGGGAGGGAGGTTAGAGAGAACAGCTAACCTACTACAGAGGGAGGGAGAGAGGTTAGAGAGAACAGCTAATCTACTACAGAGGGAGGGAGAGAGGTTAGAGAGAACAGCTAACCTACTACAGAGGGAGGGAGAGAGGTTAGAGAGAACAGCTAACCTACTACAGAGGGAGGGAGAGAGGTTAGAGAGAACAGCTAACCTACTACAGAGGGAGGGAGAGAGGTTAGAGAGAACAGCTAACCTACTACAGAGGGAGGGAGAGAGGTTAGAGATAACAGCTAACCTACTACAGAGGGAGGGTGGGAGGTTAGAGAGAACAGCTAACCTACTACAGAGGGAGGGAGAGAGAAGAGAACAGAGTGGGTGAAGGAGAAGAGAGAGGAGGATGGAGACAGGAAATGGGTGATTGTGTTGAAAAAGTGAAGATAAGATGAAGATCATGATGATGACGATGATGATGATGTCACTTACATGAAATAGCCCCTCCCATCAGTACTGTGGCCCACAGCCCTTCATACACCCTGCAGAACAGAATCACCACCTCAGATAGGCCAAAATTCTCACACACACACACACACACACACACACACACACACACACACAGACACACACACTCACACACACACACACACACACACACGCACACATGTCTACGCTTATGTCAACCCCTCTCTAACTCCAGAAAAACATCACACTGAAGAAACACACACCCTATCATCATGTCTGAGACTGACAAAAGAGAGGAATGAATGATGTGGAGAGGAGTGGAAGACAGGAGGAAGACAGTGGAGAAAAGGAGGAGAGGAAGAGTGCGTGAAAGAAATCCCAGCTAACAATTCTAGGGAGAGAGAACGTTTTTGTAATGTTACCTGTCATGTTCCCCAGATGTTTGTGTCCAGTTTTCCATTAGTTCGGGGAACATTCTATGATATGTTAGCAAAAACCTCCTGAGAACCTACACTACATGACCAAAAAGTATGTGGACGCCTGCTCGTCGAACATCTCACTCCAAAATCAAGGTTGGCAAGCCCAACCAAACCAATGGACGCACTGACAGCATTGCAAATGCTGCAGAATTTAGACGAGTTGTAGTCGGATGGAGGATCGGATATTGAGCTTGAAATCGACGTTGCTGATGAAGAGTCTCCATCTGATTCTGATGTTGACTTCGAGCCTCCGCCTCCGATGCCTGAGCCTCGCCGCAGAAAAACCAGAACAGAGTCAACTGAGACGGTGATCCCAAATGTCACGGTGAGACAGGAGTCTGGGAGGGATGGCGCGGTTTGGGTAGAAAAGAGTGACGAGTTTATGTGACATGCAGATGTTGCAGCACATCAGAGATTATACTATTTCTCATGCACACAGAAAAGGAAACAGTACATGGGACATGTCTATGGATGAACTGTAAGCATTTATTCCACTCTTGTATGTACGGCGGAAAGAGCATGAATGTGGAGTCATTTTGGTCTGATAGGTATGGGGTGGACTTTTTCAGAGAGACCATGCCATGCAACCTCTTCAGAGAGACCATGCCACGGAACCTCTTCAGAGAGACCATGCCACGGAACCGCTTCAGAGAGACCATGCCACGCAACCTCTTCAGAGAGACCATGCCACACAACCGCTTCAGAGAGACCATGCCACGCAACCTCTTCAGAGAGACCATGCCACACAACCTCTTCAGAGAGACCATGCCACACAACCTCTTCAGAGAGACCATGCCACGGAACCTCTTCAGAGAGACCATGGCACGGAACCTCTTCAGAGAGACCATGCCACACAACCGCTTCACAAAGATTATGCAACACCTGCAGCAGGTGCACACGAAACAAGGTCCTAGAGTTAGGAGAACATTCCCTAAACGTCAAACAGAACTAAACCCGGAACGTGGAACCATGTTCGCTGAATATCCAATATTAAGGTTCTAGACATGTTTCATTGGAATGTTGCAAGAACATTCCTGTGTCCAGTTTTCAGAGCTGAGATTTCCTTCAAAGTGCATTCACCTGTGAGAGTTCAGTGACCAGCCGGAGGAAGACGACATGACAGCACCCTCCTCGGGGGATAGGGACTCAGTGAAAAGCCAATTAGCACACAGCTGGGCCCACTAATTGCTTGGTGTCTTCCTATATATAGGTGTGCCAGGAGAGGCGCTGAGGGAGGATTGGGAGTAGAGACGGGGACCTGGGAGGATGTCGTATTGTCCCACCTCAGAGAAAGCTTCTTCGTCTGGGACACCTTGTCTCTCTGTTAACCAAGGCAGACTATAGATAGAGAGAAGCGTTCCTCCTGTAACTATTATGTGTAGATGATAGTCTAAAGACAGGACTATAATGTGTAGATGATAGTCTAAAGACAGGACTATAATGTGTAGATGATAGTCTAAAGACAGGAGTATAATGTGTAGATGATAGTCTACAGACAGGACTATAATGTGTAGATGATAGTCTAAAGACAGGAGTATAATGTGTAGATGATAGTCTAAAGACAGGACTATAATGTGTAGATGATAGTCTAAAGACAGGACTATAATGTGTAGATGATAGTCTAAAGACAGGAGTATAATGTGTAGATGATAGTCTAAAGACAGGAGTATAATGTGTAGATGATAGTCTAAAGACTATAATGTGTAGATGATAGTCTAAAGACAGGAGTATAATGTGTAGGTGATAGTCTAAAGACAGGACTATAATGTGTAGATGATAGTCTAAAGACTATAATGTGTAGATGATAGTCTAAAGACAGGACTATAATGTGTAGATGATAGTCTAAAGACAGGAGTATAATGTGTAGATGATAGTCTAAAGACAGGACTATAATGTGTAGATGATAGTCTAAAGACTATATTGTGTAGATGATAGTCTAAAGACAGGAGTATAATGTGTAGATGATAGTCTAAAGACAGGAGTATAATGTGTAGATGATAGTCTAAAGACAGGACTATAATGTGTAGATGATAGTCTAAAGACAGGACTATAATGTGTAGATGATAGTCTAAAGACAGGACTATAATGTGTAGATGATAGTCTAAAGACAGGACTATAATGTGTAGATGATAGTCTAAAGACAGGACTATAATGTGTAGATGATAGTCTAAAGACTATAATGTGTAGATGATAGTCTAAAGACAGGATTATAATGTGTAGGTGATAGTCTAAAGACTATAATGTGTAGATGATAGTCTAAAGACAGGACTATAATGTGTAGATGATAGTCTAAAGACAGGACTATAATGTGTAGATGATAGTCTAAAGACAGGACTATAATGTGTAGATGATAGTCTAAAGACAGGACTATAATGTGTAGATGATAGTCTAAAGACTATAATGTGTAGATGATAGTCTAAAGACAGGAGTATAATGTGTAGATGATAGTCTAAAGACTATAATGTGTAGATGATAGTCTAAAGACAGGACTATAATGTGTAGATGATAGTCTAAAGACAGGACTATAATGTGTAGATGATAGTCTAAAGACTATATTGTGTAGATGATAGTCTAAAGACAGGAGTATAATGTGTAGATGATAGTCTAAAGACAGGACTATAATGTGTAGATGATAGTCTAAAGACAGGACTATAATGTGTAGATGATAGTCTAAAGACTATAATGTGTAGATGATAGTCTAAAGACAGGATTATAATGTGTAGGTGATAGTCTAAAGACTATAATGTGTAGATGATAGTCTAAAGACAGGACTATAATGTGTAGATGATAGTCTAAAGACAGGACTATAATGTGTAGATGATAGTCTAAAGACAGGACTATAATGTGTAGATGATAGTCTAAAGACAGGAGTATAATGTGTAGATGATAGTCTAAAGACAGGAGTATAATGTGTAGATGAGAGTCTAAAGACAGGAGTATAATGTGTAGATGATAGTCTAAAGACAGGACTATAATGTGTAGATGATAGTCTAAAGACAGGACTATAATGTGTAGATGATAGTCTAAAGACAGGACTATAATGTGTAGATGATAGTCTAAAGACAGGACTATAATGTGTAGATGATAGTCTAAAGACAGGACTATAATGTGTAGATGATAGTCTAAAGACAGGAGTATAATGTGTAGATGATAGTCTAAAGACAGGACTATAATGTGTAGATGATAGTCTAAAGACATGACTATAATGTGTAGATGATAGTCTAAAGACAGGAGTATAATGTGTAGATGATAGTCTAAAGACAGGACTATAATGTGTAGATGATAGTCTAAAGACAGGACTATAATGTGTAGATGATAGTCTAAAGACAGGACTATAATGTGTAGATGATAGTCTAAAGACAGGACTATAATGTGTAGATGATAGTCTAAAGACAGGACTATAATGTGTAGATGATAGTCTAAAGACAGGACTATAATGTGTAGATGATAGTCTAAAGACAGGACTATAATGTGTAGATGATAGTCTAAAGACAGGACTATAATGTGTAGATGATAGTCTAAAGACAGGACTATAATGTGTAGATGATAGTCTAAAGACAGGACTATAATGTGTAGATGATAGTCTAAAGACAGGAGTATAATGTGTAGATGATAGTCTAAAGACAGGACTATAATGTGTAGATGATAGTCTAAAGACAGGACTATAATGTGTAGATGATAGTCTAAAGACTATAATGTGTAGATGATAGTCTAAAGACAGGAGTATAATGGAGTTTATTTTTATTTTTTTCAGTTTAGTCACATGCCAATTGGTTTCCTATGTTCCTATGTTTATCAAGAATTGGAAGAAGCAATTTCATAAATTCATCAAGTGCACCGTCTGGATGCTCCTTATCAATTACATCAGACCAACAAATATTATTTTGTTGTTGTTGTTCTTTTACCCCTTTTTCTCTCCAATTGGTAGTTACAGTCTTGTCCCATCGCTGCAACTCCTCTATGGACTCTGGAGAGGCGAAGGTCGAGAGCCATGTGTCCTCCGAAACACGACCCCCGCCAAGCCGCACTGCTTCTTAACACAATGCCCGCTTAACCCGGAAGCCAGCCGCACCAATGTGTCGGAGGAAACGCCGTACACCTGGCGACCGCGTCAGCGTGCACTGCACCCGGCCCGCCACAGGAGTCGCTAGCGCGCGATGGGACAAGAATACCCCTGCCGGCCAAACCCTCCCCTAACCTGGACGGCGCTGGGCGCCGCCCCATGGGTCTCCCGGTCGCGGCCGGCTGCGACAGAGCATGGACTAGACCACTGCGTCACTCGGGAGGCCCCAACAAATATTTTGGTACACTTTGGCTTTCCTAGATATAGCCACTATTGTGATCACTGCATCCAATGGGTATGGATACAGCTTTAGAACAAAGTTCATCAGTATTAGTAAAAATGTGATCGATACATGTGGATGATCTTGTTCCTGTAGTGTTTGTAAACACCCTGGTAGGTTGATTTAATAACCTGAACCAGATTACAGCCACTGGTTACAGTGAGAAGCTTCCTCTTAAGCGGACAGCCTGATGAAAACCAGTCAATATTCAGGTCCCCAGGAAAGTAGACATCTCTGTTTGCATCACATACACTATCAAGCATTTCACACATATTATTTAGATACTGACTGTTAGCACTTGGTGGCCTATAGCAACACCCCAAAAGAAAAGGCTTCAGATGTGCCAAGTGAGCCTGCAACCACAACACTTCAATAACACTTGACGTAAGATCTTCTCTAAGCATTACAGGGATATGGCTCTGAATATATACAGCAACACCTCCCCCATAAGCATTCCTGTCTCTTCTATAGATGTTATACTCTTGTATTGCTACTGCTGTATCATCAAATGAATTATCTAAGTGAGTCTCAGAAATGGCTAATATATGAATCTTATCTGATGTTAGCAAGTTATTGATTTCATGAACCTTATTTCTAAGGCTACATATATTAATATGGGCTATTTCCAGCCCTTTCCTGGGTAGCTCATCAGAGATAGACATAATATGGAAAAGATCAAACAAAGCAAGAGAAAAAAATATACATTCAGCATCCATTACAGTTTTTCTCGATTGCTAAGACACATTTCTTGAAAGCTGCTCTCCTTTTCTCTTAACTGTGAACACAAAACCCAATTTTCAAGCTACATTCACAAAACCTCTGACTCTTCTTGCAAAACCAAACTTTCACCTCAAAACAGTTCAATCTGTGCTCAAAACTGAACTATGTTGTCAAATCGTGCCCCGAGTCAATCAAAATAAAAAACACTACTGAACAGTCACTAAACACTACGTAGAAAAATAGAAAACACAATGCTCAGGACATGAAGCTGGAGAAATACATGTTTATTGTTCACTGTAGGCTAAATGCATGTTGCAAAACAAAAAAAAAAACTGTGCATTTAGCATTTGTACAAAAAGACAAAACAGAAATCTTGTGCATTTACATGTAGCACTTGTAAAAACAAACAGAAATCTTATGCGTTTGCCACTTGTGTACAGTAAGCCCATGTAAAAATAAAGTACAAAAATATACAAATAAGTGCATTACTCAGCCACAGCATCATGTCTCCGGACTGGGTCAGGCCACAGGACTTCATCCACATCACAGGCCACATTTTGTCTGGCCAGGCAACGGGGGAAAAAACCCCTGGCATGCCGTATCCAGGCTTGGCATGCCTCCACACCTATGTCACCACAGGCAAGTCCCATGGCTTGCAGGAGATTTACCCTGGTGTAAGGTTGGCATTCATATACCTTCCACCGCTATGAGGAGAAGAATTCCTCAATGGGGTTTAGGAAAGGGGAGTACGGTGGAAGGCAAAGATTGATAAAACCTTGGTTCATATTGTACCACTCTCTAACCTGGAGGGCTCTGTGAAAACTCACATTGTCCCAAACAACAACATAGATGGGATGCTCATCCTGCTGCCCTAACAAAGCATCTCGCATGTGATTGAGGAAAATGAGGAGCTGGTGAGTGTTGTAGGGCCCCAGGTTGGCATGATGGTGGACAACCCCATGATTGCTGATGGCAGCACATAATGTGACATTGCCACCACGCTGCCCAGGAACACCAACAATGGCCCGATGGCCAATCACATTACGGCCTCTCCTTCTCCTTTTGGTGAGATTAAACCCAGCTTCATCCATGTAGATGTATTGATGGGGTCTTTCCATTGCATCCAGTTGAAAAACCCTCTGTAGAAATAGATATAGGTTTGTAAGTGATACGGAAAAAGTGATTTAGGCCACTACAGTAAATCACTACTTAGAATAATCAACATTGAATGTGTCTGGATATATGCCAACCTGTACATACTGGAATCTTTGCTCTTTGACTCTGTCTGAGTTGCGATCAAAGGGCACTCTGTTTAGCTGTTTCACGCGCAGTCTGTTGCGCTTGAGGACACGATCAACAGTAGAGAGGCTGACACTGTTGATATCCTCAAAATTTAAATCTTTGATCTTCTGCTGAATTTCGCTCAGTTTAATGGCATTGTTCTCACGGACCATATCAACAATTAGGGTCTCTTGGTGTGGGGAGAACATACCTGTCCTCCCACCCCCATGTGGCAGTCTTTCAATTCTACAAAAAGAGAACATGGAGTTACAAAAAATATACATGGAATACTAGGCCTACAAACAGTTAGACCAACCCTCCATTACAATCCTACAGTACATTGGTACAGTGATGTACTGAAACATATATTTACTTACAGTATACTGTGGTACAGTATATAGTATGTCATACAGTAATTGCTGTCAACATTTACATACTGTACTATAATGTCAAAAAAAGGTAATTACCTGTTCTCTTCTCTAAATCTTCGGATTATGGTGGACACAGTGAATCTACTGATGTTTGGTTGTACCCTTTGTCCAGCCTCCCTCATGCTCATACCATGGACAAGAACATGGTCAATCACAGTAGCTCTGATTTCATCAGATATTACTGTTCTTTGTCTTCGCTGGCCACCTCGACCACCTCGACCTCCTCTCACACGAACTCTTCCTCTCAGATTTCTATCCATTGTAGGTCCTCACAAACCAGTGCTCTCTGAACTGGCTTACTGTATATGTTCCCTCACATCATTAGCCACAAGTGTGATCAATTTTGAGTTGTTGTGTTCAAGTGGTGACACCTGTGCTCTAATTGTGTTTGACTTTTGTCACCTGTGCTCATCATTATGCAGCACGGGTGCATCACAATGAAAATGTGTTGGCAAGTTATGTCTAAACAGGTGAAAAGTGCTTATGGTTTTGTCAAAAGAGTGATTGATTCAATCAGTGGGTTCAGGCAACTGAGCATTTGGTTCAGACAATAGGGTTTAGTGTTTTAGCAATTGAGAAAAACTGTAATCAGTTGGTGTGTGTGTGTGTGTGAGTGTAATGTTTACTGTTCATTTCTGATTGTTTATTTCATTTTTGTTTATTATCTACTTCACTTGCTTTGGCAATGTTAACATATGTTTCCCATGCCAATAAAGCCCTTTGAATTGAATTGAGAGAGAGAGAGAGAGAGAGAGAGAGAGAGAGAGGGAGAGAGGGAGAGAGGGGAGAGGGAGAGAGAGGGAGAGAGAGAGAGAGAGAGAGAGAGAGAGGAAAGAGAGAGAGAAGGGGGGTAGAGAGAGGTGGAGGGAGAGAGAGAGAGAGAGAGAGAGAGAGAGAGAGGGGAGAGCGAGAGAGAGGAAAGAGAGAGGGGGGGAGAGAAAGGGGGAGAGAGAAAGAGGGGGGGTAGAGAGAGGTTGAGAGAGAGAGAGAGAGAGAGAGAGAGGAAAGCGAGAGAGAGAGAGAGGGGGGTAGAGAGGAGAGATCCTGGAGGATGTATCTTCAGCTGGTGCACATCCTTGAGAAGGGGGGGTCTGACCCCCTCAATAATCCCCTAGAAACGCATGAAATAGATCTGCTACCGTGCTCTCCTGTGCAGCTACAGACAACAAACTAACTATACAGACACCTGGGGGGTGTCACAAACGGCACCCTAATCCCTATATAGTGCACTTTTTTTCAAGGTCTGCTCAGAATTAGTGCACTATGTAGGGAATAGGGTGATTTCATATAGGGAATAGGGTTCCATTTTGGGATTTAGCCTCAGTATTCAGCATGATTTAAGTTAAATCTATAATTGATGACACTCAGACACAGCGGTTTGTTGTATCTTTCATAGATATAGACGTACCAGATAGTATAGAGGTACTGTATATCGTGTCAGTTCTAGTAGCTGTATGTCTATGTGTGGTCCGGTCCGAGGGGCAGGGTCTGTGGTGGAGAGAGAATTCATCAGTCACCAGTCAGTAAACCAGGAGCAGAGCACCACTGAGGTAAGACACAGGTTCCTTCCACATACACACACACACACCTATATACGCACGCAGCACAAACCAACACACTGACACACACACACACGTACACACACGCTGACTCACACACTGACACACACACTGACACACACACATACACACATGCTGACACACACACTGACACACATGCTGACACACACACTGACACACATGCTGACACACACACATACACACACGCTGACTCACACACTGACACACACGTTTGGACACAAACATTTGTGTAAACAGTAAGTCACATTGTATTGTCATTTAATGCTGTCTTGTGTGTTTATTTGGATGTGTGTGTGTGAGTGTGTGTGGATGTGTGTGTGTGGATGTGTGTGTATAAACGTTCAAACAATACCAGGTGGCAATACCGGTGTGTTCTCTCCAAGTGTGTTCTCTCCGAGTGTGTTCTCTCTGAGTGTGTTCTCTCTGAGTGTGTGTGTGTTCTCTCCAAGTGTGTTCTCTCCGAGTGTGTTCTCTCTGAGTGTGTTCTCTCTGAGTGTGTTCTCTCTGAGTGTGAGTGTGTTCTCTCTGAGTGTGTTCTCTCTGAGTGTGTGTGTGTTCTCTCCAAGTGTGTTCTCTCCGAGTGTGTTCTCTCTGAGTGTGTTCTCTCCAAGTGTGTTCTCTCCGAGTGTGTTCTCTCTGAGTGTGTTCTCTCTGAGTGTGTTCTCTCTGAGTGTGAGTGTGTTATCTCTGAGTGTGTTCTCTCTGAGTGTGAGTGTGTTCTCTCTGAGTGTGTTCTCTCTGAATTTGTTCTCTCTGAGTGTGTTCTCTCTGAGTGTGTTCTCTCTGAGTGTGAGTGTGTTCTCTCTGAGTGTGTTCTCTCTGAGTGTGAGTGTGTTCTCTCTGAGTGTGTTCTCTCTAAATGTGTTCTCTCTGAGTGTGAGTGTGTTCTCTCTGAGTGTGAGTGTGTTCTCTCTGAGTGTGTTCTCTCTGAGTGTGAGTGTGTTCTCTCTGGAGTGTGTTTCTCTCTGAGTGTGAGTGTGTTCTCTCTGAGTGTGTTCTCTCTGAGTGTGAGTGTGTTCTCTCTGGAGTGTGTTCTCTCTGAGTGTGTTCTCTCTGAGTGTGAGTGATGTTCGCTCATGGTGTGAGTGTGTTCTCTTTCTGAGTGTGTCTCTCTTGAGTGTGAGTGTGTTCTCTCTGAGTATTGTTCTCTCTGAGTGTGAGTGTGTTCTCTCTGAGTGTGTTCTCTCTGAGTGTGGAGTGTGTTTCTCTCTGAGTGTGTTCTCTCTGAGTGTGTTCTCTCTGAGTGTGAGTGTGTTCTCTCTGAGTGTGAGTGTGTTCTCTCTGAGTGTGTTCTCTCTGAGTGTGTTCTCTCTGAGTGTGTTCTCTCTGAGTGTGAGTGTGTTCTCTCTGAGTGTGTTCTCTCTGAGTGTGTTCTTTCTGAGTGTGAGTGTGTTCTCTCTGAGTGTGAGTGTGTTCTCTCTGAGTGTGTTCTCTCTGAGTGTGTTCTCTCTGAGTGTGAGTGTGTTCTCTCTGAGTGTGTTCTCTCTGAGTGTGAGTGTGTTCTCTCTGAGTGTGTTCTCTCTGAGTGTGTTCTCTCTGAGTGTGAGTGTGTTCTCTCTGAGTGTGTTCTCTCTGAGTGTGAATGTGTTCTCTCTGAGTGTGTTCTCTCTGAGTGTGTTCTCTCTGAGTGTGTTCTCTCTGAGTGTGTTCTCTCTCTGAGTGTGTTCTCTCTGAGTGTGTTCTCTCTCTGAGTGTGTTCTCTCTGTGTGTGTCTCTCTGAGTGTGTTCTCTCTGTGTGTGTCTCTCTGAGTGTGTTCTCTCTGAGTGTGTTCTCTCTGAGTGTGAGTGTGTTCTCTCTGAGTGTGAGTGTGTTCTCTCTGAGTGTGTTCTCTCTGAGTGTGAGTGTGTTCTCTCTGAGTGTGTTCTCTCTGAGTGTGAGTGTGTTCTCTCTGAGTGTGTTCTCTCTGAGTGTGAGTGTGTTCTCTCTGAGTGTGAGTGTGTTCTCTCTGAGTGTGAGTGTGTTCTCTCTGAGTGTGTTCTCTCTGAGTGTGTTCTCTCTTAGTGTGAGTGTGTTCTCTCTGAGTGTGTTCTCTCTGAGTGTGTTCTCTCTGAGTGTGTTCTCTCTGAGTGTGAGTGTGTTCTCTCTGAGTGTGTTCTCTCTGAGTGTGTTCTCTCTGAGTGTGTTCTCTCTGAGTGTGTTCTCTCTGAGTGTGAGTGTGTTCTCTCTGAGTGTGTTCTCTCTGAGTGTGTTCTCTCTGAGTGTGAGTGTGTTCTCTCTGAGTGTGAGTGTGTTCTCTCTGAGTGTGAGTGTGTTCTCTCTGAGTGTGAGTGTGTTCTCTCTGAGTGTGAGTGTGTTCTCTCTGAGTGTGTTCTCTCTGAGTGTGTTCTCTCTGAGTGTGAGTGTGTTCTCTCTGAGTGTGAGTGTGTTCTCTCTGAGTGTGAGTGTGTTCTCTCTGAGTGTGAGTGTGTTCTCTCTGAGTGTGATTGTGTTCTCTCTGAGTGTGTTCTCTCTGAGTGTGAGTGTGTTCTCTCTGAGTGTGAGTGTGTTCTCTCTGAGTGTGAGTGTGTTCTCTCTGAGTGTGAGTGTGTTCTCTCTGAGTGTGAGTGTGTTCTCTCTGAGTGTGAGTGTGTTCTCTCTGAGTGTGAGTGTGTTCTCTCTGAGTGTGAGTGTGTTCTCTCTGAGTGTGATTGTGTTCTCTCTGAGTGTGATTGTGTTCTCTCTGAGTCTGAGTGTGTTCTCTCTGAGTGTGATTGTGTTCTCTCTGAGTCTGAGTGTGTCTCTCTGAGTGTGTTCTCTCTGAGTGTGTTCTCTCTGAGTGTGTTCTCTCTGAGTGTGTCTCTCTGAGTGTGTTCTCTCTCTGAGTGTGTTCTCTCTGAGTGTGTTCTCTCTGAGTGTGTTCTCTCTGAGTGTGTTCTCTCTGAGTGTGTTCTCTCTGAGTGTGTTCTCTCTAAGTGTGTTCTCTCTAAGTGTGTTCTCTCTCTGAGTGTGTTCTCTCTGAATGTGTTCTCTCTGAGTGTGTCTCTCTGAGTGTGTTCTCTCTCTGAGTGTGTTCTCTCTGAGTGTGTTCTCTCTGAGTGTGTTCTCTCTGAGTGTGTTCTCTCTGAGTGTGTTCTCTCTGAGTGTGAGTGTGTTCTCTCTGAGTGTGAGTGTGTTCTCTCTGAGTGTGTTCTCTCTGAGTGTGTTCTCTCTAAGTGTGTTCTCTCTGAGTGTGTTCTCTCTGAGTGTGTTCTCTCTGAGTGTGTTCTCTCTGAGTGTGTTCTCTCTGAGTGTGTTCTCTCTAAGTGTGTTCTCTCTGAGTGTGTTCTCTCTGAGTGTGTTCTCTCTGAGTGTGTTCTCTCTAAGTGTGTTCTCTCTGAGTGTGTTCTCTCTGAGTGTGTTCTCTCTGAGTGTGTTCTCTCTGAGTGTGTTCTCTCTGAGTGTGTTCTCTCTGAGTGTGTTCTCTCTGAGTGTGTTCTCTCTGAGTGTGTTCTCTCTCTGAGTGTGTTCTCTCTCTGAGTGTGTTCTCTCTCTGAGTGTGTTCTCTCTCTGAGTGTGTTCTCTCTCTGAGTGTGTTCTCTCTGAGTGTGTTCTCTCTGAGTGTGTTCTCTCTGAGTGTGTTCTCTCTGAATGTGTTCTCTCTGAGTGTGTTCTCTCTGAGTGTGTTCTCTCTGAGTGTGTTCTCTCTGAGTGTGTTCTCTCTGAGTGTGTTCTCTCTGAGTCTGAGTGTGTTCTCTCTGAGTGTGTTCTCTCTGAGTGTGTTCTCTCTGAGTGTCTTCTCTCTGAGTGTGTTCTCTCTGAGTGTGTTCTCTCTGAGTGTGAGTGTGTTCTCTCTGAGTGTGTTCTCTCTGAGTGTGTTCTCTCTGAGTGTGTTCTCTCTGAGTGTGTTCTCTCTGAGTGTGTTCTCTCTGTGTGTGTCTCTCTGAGTGTGTTCTCTCTGAGTGTGTTCTCTCTGAGTGTGAGTGTGTTCTCTGAGTGTCTTCTCTCTGACTGTGTTCTCTCTGAGTGTGTTCTCTCTGTGTGTGTCTCTCTGAGTGTGTTCTCTCTGAGTGTGTTCTCTCTGAGTGTGAGTGTGTTCTCTCTGAGTGTGTTCTCTCTGACTGTGTTCTCTCTGACTGTGTTCTCTCTGAGTGTGTTCTCTCTGTGTGTGTCTCTCTGAGTGTGTTCTCTCTGAGTGTGTTCTCACTGAGTGTGAGTGTGTTCTCTCTGAGTGTGTTCTCTCTGACTGTGTTCTCTCTGAGTGTGTTCTCTCTGTGTGTGTCTCTCTGAGTGTGTTCTCTCTGAGTGTGTTCTCACTGAGTGTGAGTGTGTTCTCTCTGAGTGTGTTCTCTCTGAGTGTGAGTGTGTTCTCTCTGAGTGTGTTCTCTCTGAGTGTGTTCTCTCTGAGTGTGTTCTCACTGAGTGTGAGTGTGTTCTCTCTGAGTGTGTTCTCTCTGAGTGTGAGTGTGTTCTCTCTGTGTGTGTCTCTCTGAGTGTGTTCTCTCTGAGTGTGTTCTCTCTGAGTGTGTTTCTCGTCTGAGTGTGTTCTCTCTGAGTGTGTTCTCTCTGAGTGTGATTGGTGTTCTCGTCTGTGTGTGTCTCTCTGAGTGTGTTCTCTCTGAGTGTGTTCTCTCTGAGTGTGTTTCTCTCTGAGTGTGTTCTCTCTGAGTGTGGTTCCTCTCTGAGTGTGTTCTCTCTGAGTGTGTTCTCTCTGAGTGTGTTCTCTCTGAGTGTGTTCTCTCTGAGTGTGTTCTCTCTGAGTGTGTTCTCTCTGAGTGTGTTCTCTCTGAGTGTGTTCTCTCTGAGTGTGTTCTCTCTGAGTGTGTTCTCTCTGAGTGTGTTCTCTCTGAGTGTGTTCTCTCTCTGAGTGTGTTCTTTCTGAGTGTGAGTGTGTTCTCACTGAGTGTGAGTGTGTTCTCTCTGAGTGTGAGTGTGTTCTCTCTGAGTGTGTTCTCTCTGAGTGTGTTCTCTCTGAGTGTGTTCTCTCTGAGTGTGTTCTCTCTGAGTGTGTTCTCTCTGAGTGTGTTCTCTCTCTGAGTGTGTTCTTTCTGAGTGTGAGTGTGTTCTCACTGAGTGTGAGTGTGTTCTCTCTGAGTGTGAGTGTGTTCTCTCTGAGTGTGTTCTCTCTGAGTGTGTTCTCTCTGAGTGTGAGTGTGTTCTCTCTGAGTGTGAGTGTGTTCTCTCTGAGTGTGAGTGTGTTCTCTCTGAGTGTGAGTGTGTTCTCTCTGAGTGTGAGTGTGTTCTCTCTGAGTGTGATTGTGTTCTCTCTGAGTGTGTTCTCTCTGAGTGTGAGTGTGGTTCTCTCTGAGTGTGAGTGTGTTCTCTCTGAGTGTGAGTGTGTTCTCTCTGAGTGTGAGTGTGTTCTCTCTGAGTCTGAGTGTGTTCTCTCTGAGTGTGTTCTCTCTGAGTGTGTCTCTCTGAGTGTGTTCTCTCTGAGTGTGTTCTCTCTGAGTGTGAGTGTGTTCTCTCTGAGTGTGTTCTCTCTGAGTGTGTTTCTCTCTGAGTGTGTTCTCTCTGTGTGTGTCTCTCTGAGTGTGTTCTCTCTGAGTGTGTTCTCTCTGAGTGTGAGTGTGTTCTCTGAGTGTCTTCTCTCTGACTGTGTTCTCTCTGAGTGTGTTCTCTCTGTGTGTGTTCTCTCTGAGTGTGTTCTCTCTGAGTGTGGTTCTCTCTGAGTGTGAGTGTGTTCTCTCTGAGTGTGTTCTCTCTGACTGTGTTCTCTCTGAGTGTGTTCTCTCTTGTGGTGTTCTCTCTGAGTGTGTTCTCTCTGAGTGTGTTCTCTCTGAATGTGTTCTCTCTGAGTGTGAGTGTGTTCTCTCTGAGTGTGTTCTCTCTGAGTGTGTTCTCTCTGAGTGTGTTCTCTCTGAATGTGTTCTCTCTGAGTGTGAGTGTGTTCTCTCTGAGTGTGTTCTCTCTGAGTGTGTTCTCTCTGAATGTGTTCTCTCTGAGTGTGAGTGTGTTCTCTCTGAGTGTGTTCTCTCTGAATGTGTTCTCTCTGAGTGTGAGTGTGTTCTCTCTGAGTGTGTTCTCTCTGAGTGTGAGTGTGTTCTCTCTGAGTGTGTTCTCTCTGAGTGTGTTCTCTCTGAGTGTGTTCTCTCTGAGTGTGAGTGTGTTCTCTCTGAGTGTGTTCTCTCTGAATGTGTTCTCTCTGAGTGTGAGTGTGTTCTCTCTGAGTGTGTTCTCTCTGAGTGTGTTCTCTCTGAGTGTGTTCTCTCTGAGTGTGAGTGTGTTCTCTCTGAGTCTGTTCTCTCTGAGTGTGAGTGTGTTCTCTCTGAGTGTGAGTGTGTTCTCTCTGAGTGTGTTCTCTCTGAGTGTGTTCTCTCTGAGTGTGTTCTCTCTGAGTGTGTTCTCTCTGAGTGTGTTCTCTCTGAGTGTGAGTGTGTTCTCTCTGAGTGTGAGTGTGTTCTCTCTGATTGTGAGTGTGTTCTCTCTGAGTGTGTTCTCTCTGAGTGTGTTCTCTCTGAGTGTGTTCTCTCTGAGTGTGTTCTCTCTGAGTGTGTTCTCTCTGAGTGTGTTCTCTCTGAGTGTGAGTGTGTTCTCTCTGAGTGTGTTCTCTCTGAGTGTGTCTCTCTGAGTGTGTTCTCTCTGAGTGTGTTCTCTCTGAGTGTGTTCTCTCTGAGTGTGTTCTCTCTGAGTGTGAGTGTGTTCTCTCTGAGTGTGTTCTCTCTGAGTGTGTTCTCTCTGAGTGTGTTCTCTCTGAGTGTGTTCTCTCTGAGTGTGTTCTCTCTGAGTGTGTTCTCTCTGAGTGTGTTCTCTCTGAGTGTGTTCTCTCTGAGTGTGAATGTGTTCTCTCTGAGTGTGTTCTCTCTGAGTGTGTTCTCTCTGAGTGTGTTCTCTCTGAGTGTGAATGTGTTCTCTCTGAGTGTGTTCTCTCTGAGTGTGTTCTCTCTGAGTGTGTTCTCTCTGAGTGTGAATGTGTTCTCTCTGAGTGTGTTCTCTCTGAGTGTGTTCTCTCTGAGTGTGTTCTCTCTGAGTGTGAATGTGTTCTCTCTGAGTGTGTTCTCTCTGAGTGTGTTCTCTCTGAGTGTGTTCTCTCTGAGTGTGAATGTGTTCTCTCTGAGTGTGTTCTCTCTGAGTGTGTTCTCTCTGAGTGTGTTCTCTCTGAGTGTGAATGTGTTCTCTCTGAGTGTGTTCTCTCTGAGTGTGTTCTCTCTGAGTGTGTTCTCTCTGAGTGTGTTCTCTCTGAGTGTGTTCTCTCTGAGTGTGTTCTCTCTGAGTGTGTTCTCTCTGAGTGTGAGTCTGTTCTCTCTGAGTGTGTTCTCTCTGAGTGTGTTCTCTCTGAGTGTGTTCTCTCTGAGTGTGAATGTGTTCTCTCTGAGTGTGTTCTCTCTGAGTGTGTTCTCTCTGAGTGTGTTCTCTCTGAGTGTGTTCTCTCTGAGTGTGTTCTCTCTGAGTGTGTTCTCTCTGAGTGTGTTCTCTCTGAGTGTGAATGTGTTCTCTCTGAGTGTGTTCTCTCTGAGTGTGTTCTCTCTGAGTGTGTTCTCTCTGAGTGTGAATGTGTTCTCTCTGAGTGTGTTCTCTCTGAGTGTGTTCTCTCTGAGTGTGTTGTCTCTGAGTGTGTTCTCTCTGAGTGTGTTCTCTCTGAGTGTGTTCTCTCTGTGTGTGTTCTCTCTGAGTGTGTTCTCTGAGTGTCTTCTCTCTGACTGTGTTCTCTCTGAGTGTGTTCTCTCTGTGTGTGTCTCTCTGAGTGTGTTCTCTCTGAGTGTGTTCTCTCTGTGTGTGTTCTCTCTGAGTGTGTTCTCTCTGAGTGTGAGTGTGTTCTCTCTGAGTGTGTTCTCTCTGAATGTGTTCTCTCTGAGTGGAGTGTGTTCTCTCTGAGTGTTGTCTCTTGAGTGTGTTCTCTCTGAGTGTGTTCTCTCTGAGTGTGAGTGTGTTCTCTCTGAGTGTGTTCTCTCTTGAGTGTGAGTGTGTTCTCTCTGAGTGTGTTCTCTCTGAGTGAGTGTTCTCTCTGTTGGTTCTCATCAGTGTGGTTCTCTTCGAGTTGGTGATCTCTCTGAGTGTGATGTGTTCTCTCTGAGTGTGAGTGTGTTCTCTCTGTGTGTGTTCTTCTCTTAGTGTGATGTGTTCTCTCTGAGTATGTTCTGCGTCTGAGTGTGAGTGTGTTTCTCTCTGTGTGTGTTCTCATCTGAGTGTGAGGGGTGGTTTTCTCATCTGAGTGGTGTTTCTGCTCTGAGTGTGTTCTCTATGAGAGTGAGTGTGTTCTTCTCTGTGTGTGAGTGTGTTCTCATCTGAGTGTGTTCTCTCTGAGTGTGTTCTCTCTGAGTGTGTCTCTCTGATTGTGAGTGTGTTCTCTCTGAGTGTGTTCTCTCTGAGTGGTGTTCTTTCTGAGTGGTGATGTGTTTCTCTCTGATTTGTGAGTGTGTTCTCTCTGAGTGTGTTCTCTCTGAGTGTGTTCTCTCTGAGTGTGTTCTCTCTGAGTGTGTTCTCTCTGAGTGTGTTCTCTCTGAGTGTGTTCTCTCTGAGTGTGTTCTCTCTGAGTGTGTTCTCTCTGTGTGTGTCTCTCTGAGTGTGTTCTCTCTGAGTGTGTTCTCTCTGAGTGTGTTCTCTCTGAGTGTGTTCTCTCTGAGTGTGTTCTCTCTGAGTGTGTTCTCTCTGAGTGTGTTCTCTCTGAGTGTGTTCTCTCTGTGTGTGTCTCTCTGAGTGTGTTCTCTCTGAGTGTGTTCTCTCTGAGTGTGTTCTCTCTGAGTGTGTTCTCTCTGAGTGTGAGTGTGTTCTCTCTGAGTGTGAGTGTGTTCTCTCTGAGTGTGAGTGTGTTCTCTCTGAGTGTGAGTGTGTTCTCTCTGAGTGTGAGTGTGTTCTCTCTGAGTGTGTTCTCTCTGAGTGTGTTCTCTCTGAGTGTGTTCTCTCTGAGTGTGTTCTCTCTGAGTGTGTTCTCTCTGAGTGTGTTCTCTCTGAGTGTGTTCTCTCTGAGTGTGTTCTCTCTGAGTGTGTTCTCTCTGAGTGTGTTCTCTCTGAGTGTGAGTGTGTTCTCTCTGAGTGTGTTCTCTCTGAGTGTGTTCTCTCTGAGTGTGAGTGTGTTCTCTCTGAGTGTGAGTGTGTTCTCTCTGAGTGTGAGTGTGTTCTCTCTGAGTGTGAGTGTGTTCTCTCTGAGTGTGTTCTCTCTGAGTGTGTTCTCTCTGAGTGTGTTCTCTCTGAGTGTGTTCTCTCTGAGTGTGTTCTCTCTGAGTGTGTTCTCTCTGAGTGTGAGTGTGTTCTCTCTGAGTGTGTTCTCTCTGAGTGTGTTCTCTCTGAGTGTGTTCTCTCTGAGTGTGTTCTCTCTGAGTGTGAATGTGTTCTCTCTGAGTGTGTTCTCTCTGACTGTGTTCTCTCTGAGTGTGTTCTCTCTGAGTGTGAATGTGTTCTCTCTGAGTGTGTTCTCTCTGAGTGTGTTCTCTCTGAGTGTGTTCTCTCTGAGTGTGTTCTCTCTGAGTGTGAATGTGTTCTCTCTGAGTGTGTTCTCTCTGACTGTGTTCTCTCTGAGTGTGTTCTCTCTGAGTGTGAGTGTGTTCTCTCTGAGTGTGTTCTCTCTGACTGTGTTCTCTCTGAGTGTGTTCTCTCTGAGTGTGTTCTCTCTGAGTGTGAATGTGTTCTCTCTGAGTGTGTTCTCTCTGAGTGTGAATGTGTTCTCTCTGAGTGTGTTCTCTCTGAGTGTGTTCTCTCTGAGTGTGTTCTCTCTCAGTGTGTTCTCTCTGAGTGTGTTCTCTCTGAGTGTGTTCTCTCTGAGTGTGTTCTCTCTGAGTGTGTTCTCTCTGAGTGTGTTCTCTCTGAGTGTGTTCTCTCTCTGAGTGTGTTCTCTCTGAGTGTGTTCTCTCTGAGTGTGTTCTCTCTGAGTGTGTTCTCTCTGAGTGTGTTCTCTCTGAGTGTGTTCTCTCTGAGTGTGTTCTCTCTGAGTGTGTTCTCTCTGAGTGTGTTCTCTCTGAGTGTGTTCTCTCTGAGTGTGTTCTCTCTGAGTGTGTTCTCTCTGAGTGTGTTCTCTCTGAGTGTGAATGTGTTCTCTCTGAGTGTGTTCTCTCTGAGTGTGGTTCTCTCTGAGTGTGTTCTCTCTGAGTGTGTTCTCTCTGAGTGTGAGTGTGTTCTCTCTGAGTGTGTTCTCTCTGAGTGTGTCTCTCTGAGTGTGTTCTCTCTGAGTGTGAGTGTGTTCTCTCTGAGTGTGAGTGTGTTCTCTCTGAGTGTGTTCTCTCTGAGTGTGTTCTCTCTGAGTGTGTTCTCTCTGAGTGTGAGTGTGTTATCTCTGAGTGTGTTCTCTCTGAGTGTGTTCTCTCTGAGTGTGTTCTCTCTGAGTGTGTTCTCTCTGAGTGTGTTCTCTCTGAATGTGTTCTCTCTGAGTGTGTCTCTCTGAGTGTGTTCTCTCTCTGAGTGTGTTCTCTCTGAGTGTGTTCTCTCTGAGTGTGTTCTCTCTGAGTGTGTTCTCTCTGAGTGTGTTCTCTCTGAGTGTGTTCTCTCTGAGTGTGTTCTCTCTGAGTGTGTTCTCTCTGAGTGTGTTCTCTCTGAGTGTGAGTGTGTTCTCTCTGAGTGTGAATGTGTTCTCTCTGAGTGTGTTCTCTCTGAGTGTGAATGTGTTCTCTCTGAGTGTGTTCTCTCTGAGTGTGTTCTCTCTGAGTGTGTTCTCTCTGAGTGTGAGTGTGTTCTCTCTGAGTGTGTCTCTCTGAGTGTGTTCTCTCTGAGTGTGAGTGTGTTCTCTCTGAGTGTGAGTGTGTTCTCTCTGAGTGTGTTCTCTCTGAGTGTGTTCTCTCTGAGTGTGTTCTCTCTGAGTGTGAGTGTGTTCTCTCTGAGTGTGAGTGTGTTCTCTGTGAGTGTGTTCTCTCTGAGTGTGATTGTGTTCTCTCTGAGTGTGTTCTCTCTGAGTGTGTTCTCTCTGAGTGTGTTCTCTCTGAGTCTGAGTGTGTTCTCTCTGAGTGTGTTCTCTCTGATTGTGTTCTCTCTGAGTGTGTTCTCTCTGAGTGTGTTCTCTCTGAGTGTGTTCTCTCTGAGTGTGTTCTCTCTGAGTCTGAGTGTGTTCTCTCTGAGTGTGTTCTCTCTGAGTGTGTTCTCTCTGAGTGTGTTCTCTCTGAGTGTGTTCTCTCTGAGTGTGTTCTCTCTGAGTGTGTTCTCTCTGAGTCTGAGTGTGTTCTCTCTGAGTGTGTTCTCTCTGAGTGTGTTCTCTCTGAGTGTGTTCTCTCTGAGTGTGTTCTCTCTGAGTGTGTTCTCTCTGAGTGTGTTCTCTCTGAGTGTGTTCTCTCTGAGTGTGTTCTCTCTGAGTGTGTTCTCTCTGAGTGTGTTCTCTCTGAGTGTGTTCTCTCTGAGTGTGTTCTCTCTGAGTGTGTTCTCTCTGAGTGTGTTCTCTCTGAGTGTGTTCTCTCTGAGTGTGTTCTCTCTGAGTGTGTTCTCTCTGAGTGTGTTCTCTCTGAGTGTGAATGTGTTCTCTCTGAGTGTGTTCTCTCTGACTGTGTTCTCTCTGAGTGTGTTCTCTCTGAGTGTGAATGTGTTCTCTCTGAGTGTGTTCTCTCTGAGTGTGTTCTCTCTGAGTGTGTTCTCTCTGAGTGTGTTCTCTCTGATGTGAATGTGTTCTCTCTGAGTGTGTTCTCTCTGAGCTGTGTTCTCTCTGAGTGTGTTCTCTCTGAGTGTGAGTGTGTTCTCTCTGAGTGTGTTTCTCTCTGAGTGTGTTCTCTCTGAGTGTGTTCTCTCTGAGTGTGTTCTCTCTGAGTGTGATGTGTTCTCTCTGAGTGTGTTCTCTCTGAGTGTGTTCTCTCTGAGTGTGTTCTCTCTGAGTGTGTTCTCTCTGAGTGTGTTCTCTCTGAGTGTGTTCTCTCTGAGTGTGTTCTCTTCTGAGTGTGTTCTCTCTGAGTGTGTTCTCTCTGTGTGTGTTCTCTCTGAGTGTGTTCTCTCTGAGTGTGTTCTCTCTGAGTGTGTTCTCTCTGAGTGTGTTCTCTCTGAGTGTGTTCTCTCTGAGTGTGTTCTCTCTGAGTGTGTTCTCTCTGTGTGTGTTCTCTCTGAGTGTGTTCTCTCTGAGTGTGAGTGTGTTCTCTCTGTGTGTGTTCTCTCTGAGTGTGTGTTCTCTCTGAGTGTGAGTGTGTTCTCTCTGAGTGTGTTCTCTCTGAGTGTGTTCTCTCTGAGTGTGTTCTCTCTGAGTGTGTTCTCTCTGAGTGTGTTCTCTCTGAGTGTGAGTGTGTTCTCTCTGAGTGTGTTCTCTCTGAGTGTGTTCTCTCTGAGTGTGTTCTCTCTGAGTGTGTTCTCTCTGAGTGTGTTCTCTCTGAGTGTGAATGTTGTTCTCTCTGAGTGTGTTCTCTCTGAGTGTGTTCTCTCTGAGTGTGTTCTCTCTGAGTGTGAATGTGTTCTCTCTGAGTGTGTTCTCTCTGAGTGTGTTCTCTCTGAGTGTGTTCTCTCTGAGTGTGAATGTGTTCTCTCTGAGTGTGTTCTCTCTGAGTGTGTTCTCTCTGAGTGTGTTCTCTCTGAGTGTGAATGTGTTCTCTCTGAGTGTGTTCTCTCTGAGTGTGTTCTCTCTGAGTGTGAATGTGTTCTCTCTGAGTGTGTTCTCTCTGAGTGTGTTCTCTCTGAGTGTGTTCTCTCTGAGTGTGAGTCTGTTCTCTCTGAGTGTGTTCTCTCTGAGTGTGTTCTCTCTGAGTGTGTTCTCTCTGAGTGTGTTCTCTCTGAGTGTGTTCTCTCTGTGTGTGTTCTCTCTGAGTGTGTTCTCTGAGTGTCTTCTCTCTGACTGTGTTCTCTCTGAGTGTGTTCTCTCTGTGTGTGTCTCTCTGAGTGTGTTCTCTCTGAGTGTGTTCTCTCTGTGTGTGTTCTCTCTGAGTGTGTTCTCTCTGAGTGTGAGTGTGTTCTCTCTGTGTGTGTTCTCTCTGAGTGTGTTCTCTCTGAGTGTGAGTGTGTTCTCTCTGAGTGTGTTCTCTCTGAGTGTGTTCTCTCTGAGTGTGTTCTCTCTGAGTGTGTTCTCTCTGAGTGTGTTCTCTCTGAGTGTGTTCTCTCTGAGTGTGAGTGTGTTCTCTCTGAGTGTGTTCTCTCTGAGTGTGAGTGTGTTCTCTCTGAGTCTGAGTGTGTTCTCTCTGAGTGTGTTCTCTCTGAGTGTGTTCTCTCTGAGTGTGAGTGTGTTCTCTCTGAGTGTGTTCTCTCTGAGTGTGTTCTCTCTGAGTGTGAGTGTGTTCTCTCTCTGAGTGTGTTCTCTCTGAGTGTGTTCTCTCTGAGTGTGTTCTCTCTGAGTGTGTCTCTCTGAGTGTGAGTGTGTTCTCTCTGAGTGTGTTCTCTCTGAGTGTGTTCTCTCTGTGTGTGTCTCTCTGAGTGTGTTCTCTCTGAGTGTGTTCTCTCTGAGTGTGTTCTCTCTGAGTGTGTTCTCTCTGTGTGTGTCTCTCTGAGTGTGTTCTCTCTGAGTGTGTTCTCTCTGAGTGTGTTCTCTCTGAGTGTGTTCTCTCTGAGTGTGTTCTCTCTGAGTGTGAGTGTGTTCTCTCTGAGTGTGTTCTCTCTGAGTGTGTTCTCTCTGAGTGTGAGTGTGTTCTCTCTGAGTGTGTTCTCTCTGAGTGTGTTCTCTCTGAGTGTGTTCTCTCTGAGTGTGTTCTCTCTGAGTGTGTTCTCTCTGTGTGTGTTCTCTCTGAGTGTGTTCTCTCTGAGTGTGTTCTCTCTGAGTGTGTTCTCTCTGAGTGTGTTCTCTCTGAGTGTGTTCTCTCTGAGTGTGTTCTCTCTGAGTGTGTTCTCTCTGAGTGTGTTCTCTCTGTGTGTGTTCTCTCTGAGTGTGTTCTCTCTGAGTGTGTTCTCTCTGAGTGTGTTCTCTCTGAGTGTGAGTGTGTTCTCTCTGAGTGTGTTCTCTCTGAGTGTGTTCTCTCTGAGTGTGTTCTCTCTGAGTGTGTTCTCTCTGAGTGTGTTCTCTCTGAGTGTGTTCTCTCTGAGTGTGTTCTCTCTGAGTGTGTTCTCTCTGAGTGTGTTCTCTCTGAGTGTGAGTGTGTTCTCTCTGAGTGTGAGTGTGTTCTCTCTGAGTGTGTCTCTCTGAGTGTGTTCTCTCTGAGTGTGAGTGTGTTCTCTCTGAGTGTGAGTGTGTTCTCTCTGAGTGTGTTCTCTCTGAGTGTGTTCTCTCTGAGTGTGAGTGTGTTCTCTCTGAGTGTGAGTGTGTTCTCTCTGAGTGTGTTCTCTCTGAGTGTGTTCTCTCTGAGTGTGTTCTCTCTGAGTGTGAGTGTGTTATCTCTGAGTGTGTTCTCTGTGAGTGTGAGTGTGTTCTCTCTGAGTGTGTTCTCTCTGAGTGTGAGTGTGTTCTCTCTGAGTGTGTTCTCTCTGAGTGTGTTCTCTCTGAGTGTGTTCTCTCTGAGTGTGAGTGTGTTCTCTCTGAGTGTGTTCTCTCTGAGTGTGAGTGTGTTCTCTGTGAGTGTGAGTGTGTTCTCTCTGAGTGTGAGTGTGTTCTCTCTGAGTGTGTTCTCTCTGAGTGTGAGTGTGTTCTCTCTGAGTGTGTTCTCTCTGAGTGTGTTCTCTCTGAGTGTGTTCTCTCTGAGTGTGAGTGTGTTCTCTCTGAGTGTGTTCTCTCTGAGTGTGAGTGTGTTCTCTCTGAGTGTGTTCTCTCTGAGTCTGAGTGTGTTCTCTCTGAGTGTGAGTGTGTTCTCTGTGAGTGTGTTCTCTCTGAGTGTGTTCTCTCTGAGTGTGTTCTCTCTGAGTGTGTTCTCTCTCTGAGTGTGTTCTCTCTCTGAGTGTGTTCTCTCTGAGTGTGTTCTCTCTGAGTGTGTTCTCTCTGAGTGTGTTCTCTCTGAGTGTGTTCTCTCTCAGTGTGTTTTGTCTGTCTCAGTGTGTTCTCTCTCCTGCAGGTAACGATGTCCATCTCTCTGTTGTTCCCTCTGTGGGTGGCTGTGTCCTTCTCCTTGACCCGTCCCACTTTGGGGTTCTCCCGCGGTGCTAGCCCCGCCTCCTGCTTGGAAATGAGTCCCGGTCACATCCGCCCTCAGCCGCAGGATCTTCATCACAGCCATGTCACACTGTATACCTCCGCCTCCACATACCTGCCTGGGGACACAGTGACAGGTAGGGAACTAAATAGTGTGCATGGTGACAGCTAGGGCACAAAAATAGTGTACATGGGGACAGGTAGGGAACTAAATAGTGTACATGGGGACAGCTAGGGAACTAAATAGTGTACATGGGGACAGGTAGGGAACTAAATAGTGTACATGGGGAAAGGTAGGGAACTAAATAGTGTACATGGTGACAGCTAGGGAACTAAATAGTGTACATGGTGACAGGTAGGGAACTAAATAGTGTACATGGTGATAGGTAGGGAACTAAATAGTGTACATGGTGACAGCTAGGTAACTAAATAATGTGCATGGTGACAGGTAGGGAACTAAATAGTGTACATGGTGATAGGTAGGGAACTAAATAGTGTACATGGTGATAGGTAGGGAACTAAATAGTGTACATGGTGATAGGTAGGGAACTAAATAGTGTACATGGTGACAGGTAGGGAACTAAATAGTGTACATGGTGACAGGTAGGGAACTAAATAGTGTACATGGGGACATGTAGGGAACTAAATAGTGTACATGGGGAAAGGTAGGGAACTAAATAGTGTACATGGGGACATGTAGGGAACTAAATAGTGTACATGGTGATAGGTAGGGAACTAAATAGTGTACATGGTGACAGGTAGGGAACTAAATAGTGTACATGGTGACAGGTAGGGAACTAAATAGTGTACATGGTGACAGCTAGGGAACTAAATAGTGTACATGGGGACATGTAGGGAACTAAATAGTGTACATGGGGAAAGGTAGGGAACTAAATAGTGTACATGGGGACATGTAGGGAACTAAATAGTGTACATGGTGATAGGTAGGGAACTAAATAGTGTACATGGTGATAGGTAGGGAACTAAATAGTGTACATGGTGACAGCTAGGGAACTAAATAGTGTACATGGTGACAGCTAGGGAACTAAATAGTGTACATGGTGACAGCTAGGGAACTAAATAGTGTACATGGTGACAGCTAGGGAACTAAATAGTGTACATGGTGACAGCTAGGGAACTAAATAGTGTACATGGGGAAAGGTAGGGAACTAAATAGTGTACATGGTGACAGGTAGGGAACTAAATAGTGTACATGGGGACAGGTAGGGAACTAAATAGTGTACATGGTGACAGCTAGGGAACTAAATAGTGTACATGGTGACAGGTAGGGAACTAAATAGTGTACATGGTGATAGGTAGGGAACTAAATAGTGTACATGGTGACAGCTAGGTAACTAAATAATGTGCATGGTGACAGGTAGGGAACTAAATAGTGTACATGGTGATAGGTAGGGAACTAAACAGTGTACATGGTGATAGGTAGGGAACTAAATAGTGTACATGGTGATAGGTAGGGAACTAAATAGTGTACATGGTGACAGGTAGGGAACTAAATAGTGTACATGGTGACAGGTAGGGAACTAAATAGTGTACATGGGGACATGTAGGGAACTAAATAGTGTACATGGGGAAAGGTAGGGAACTAAATAGTGTACATGGGGACATGTAGGGAACTAAATAGTGTACATGGTGATAGGTAGGGAACTAAATAGTGTACATGGTGACAGGTAGGGAACTAAATAGTGTACATGGTGACAGGTAGGGAACTAAATAGTGTACATGGTGACAGCTAGGGAACTAAATAGTGTACATGGGGACATGTAGGGAACTAAATAGTGTACATGGGGAAAGGTAGGGAACTAAATAGTGTACATGGGGACATGTAGGGAACTAAATAGTGTACATGGTGATAGGTAGGGAACTAAATAGTGTACATGGTGATAGGTAGGGAACTAAATAGTGTACATGGTGATAGGTAGGGAACTAAATAGTGTACATGGTGACAGCTAGGGAACTAAATAGTGTACATGGTGACAGCTAGGGAACTAAATAGTGTACATGGTGACAGCTAGGGAACTAAATAGTGTACATGGTGACAGCTAGGGAACTAAATAGTGTACATGGTGACAGCTAGGGAACTAAATAGTGTACATGGGGAAAGGTAGGGAACTAAATAGTGTACATGGTGACAGGTAGGGAACTAAATAGTGTACATGGGGACAGGTAGGGAACTAAATAGTGTACATGGGGACAGGTAGGGAACTAAATAGTGTACATGGTGACAGCTAGGGAACTAAATAGTGTACATGGGGACAGGTAGGGAACTAAATAGTGTACATGGGGACAGGTAGGGAACTAGCTCACTGATAGTCTTCTAAGTTTGGAGTTTGAACAGTTTCAGAGCCACAGAAAGACACAGTATATAAATAATTTAGTCAGCTGGAGGTAAACTACACGGCCAAAAGTATGTGGACACCAGCTCGTCAAACATCTCATTCCTAAATCATGGGCATTAATATGGAGTTGATCCCCCCTTTGCTGCTATAACAGCCTCCACTCTTCTGGGAAGGCTTTCCACTAGATGTTGGAACATTGCTGCATGGACTTGCCTTCATTCAGCCACAAGAGCATTAGTGAGGTCGGGCACTGATGTTGGGCAATTAGGCCCGGCTCGCCGTTGGCATTCCAATTCATCCCAAAGGTCTTCGATGGGGTTGAGGTCAGGGCTCTGTGCAGGCCAGTCAAGTTCTTCCACACCAACCTCGACAAACCTTTTCTGTATGGACCTCTCCAAACTGTTGCCACCTGGCTACCTCTACCCCAGTCACCAGCTCTGCACCCTCCGCTGCAACTTGTCCATGCCCCCCCCCCCCCCCCCCCCCCCCCCCCCCGCTTCTCCTTCACCCAAATTCAGACAGCTGATGTTCTGAAAGAGCTGCTAAATATGGACCCCTACAAATCATCTGGGCTAGACAATCTGGTCCTTTCTTTCTAAAATTAGCCGCCGAAATTGTCGCAACCCCTATTACTAGTCTGTTCAACCTCTCTTTCATAACGTCTGAGATCTCCAGAGATTGGAAAGCTGCCGCGGTCATCCCCCTCTTCAAAGGGGGTAACACTCTAGATTCAAACTGTTACAGACCTATATCCATCCTACCCTGCCTTTCGAAAGTATTTGAAAGCCAAGTCAACAAACAGATCACCGACCATTTCGAATCCCACCGTACCTTCTCCGCTATGCAATCCGGTTTCCGAGCTGGTCATGGGTGCACCTCAGCCACGCTCAAGGTCCTAAATGATATTAAAACCGCGATCGATAAAAGACGGTACTGTGCAGCCGTCTTCATCGACCTGGCCAAGGCTTTCGACTCTGTCAATCACCGCATTCTTATTGGCAGACTAAATAGCCTTGGTTTCTCAAATGACTGCCTCGCCTGGTTCACCAACTACTTCTCAGAAAGAGTTCAATGTGTCAAATCGGAGGGCCTGTTGTCTGGACCTCTGGCAGTCTCTATGGGGGTGCCACAGGGTTCAATTCTCGTGCCGACTCTATTCTCTGTGTATATCAATGATGTTGCTCTTGCTGCTGGTGACTCTCAGATCCACCTCTACGCAGACGACACCATTTTGTATACATCTGGCCCTTCATTGGACACTGTGTTAACAAACCTCCAAACGAGCTTCAATGCCATACAACACTCTTTCCGTAGCCTCCAACTGCTCTTAAACGCTAGTAAAACTAAATGCATGCTCTTCAATCGAACGCTGCTTGCACCCGCCCACCCGACTAGAATCACTACTCTCGGCGGGTCTGACCTAGAGTATGTGGACAACTACAAATACCTAGGTATCTGGTTAGACTGTAAACTCTCCTTCCAGACTCACATTAAGAATCTCCAATCCAAAGTTAAATCTAGAATCGGCTTCCTATTTCGCAACAAAGCCTCCTTCACTCATGCTGCCAAACATGCCCTCGTAAAATTGACTATCCTACCGATCCTTGACTTTGGCGATGTCATTTACAAAATAACCTCCAACACTCTACTCAGCAAATTGGATGTAGTCTATCACAGTGCAATCCGCTTTGTCACCAAATACTACCCACCATTGTGACCTGTACGCTCTCGTTGGCTGGCCCTCACTACATATTCGTCGCCAAACCCACTGTCTCCAGGTCATCTATAAATCACTTCTAGGCAAATCCCCGCCTTATCTTAGCTCATTGGTCACCATAGCAACACCCACCCGTAGTCTGCGCTCCAGCAGGTATGAAAAACAGCCCCAGACCATTATTCCTCCTCCACCAAACTTTACAATTGGCACTATGCATTCGGGCAGGTAGCGTTCTCTTGGCATCTGCCAAACCCAGATTTGTCTGTCGGACTGCCAGATGGTGAAGCGTGATTCATCACTCCAGAGAACGCGTTTCCACTGCTCCAGAGTCCAATGGCAGCAAGCTTTACACCACTCCAACCGACGCTTGGCATTGCACATGGTGATCTTAGGCTTGTGTGCGGCTGTTCGGCCATGGAAACCCATTTCATGAAGCTCCCGACGAACAGTTTTTGTGCTGAAGTTGCTTCCAGAGGCAGTTTGGAACTCGGTAGTGAGTATTGCAACCGAGGACAGATGATCTTTACGTGCTATGTGCTTCAGCACTCTGCTGTCCCGTTCTGTGAGCTTGTGTGGCCCACCACTTCACAGCTGAGCCGTTGTTGCTCCTAGACGTTTCCACTTCCCAATAACAGCACTTATAGTTGACCAGGGCAGCTCTAGCAGGGAAGAAATTTGACAGACTGACTTGTTGGAAAGGTGGCATCCTATGTCACATTGAAAGTCACTCAGCTCTTCAGTAAGACCATTCTACTGCCAATATTTGTCTATGGAGATTGCATGGCTGTGTGCTCGATTTTATACACCTGTCAGCAACGGGTGTGGCTGAAATAGCCCAATCCACTAATTTAAAGGGGTGTCCACATACATTTGTATATACAGTGAGGGAAAAAAGTATTTGATCCCCTGCTGATTTTGTACGTTTGCCCACTGACAAAGACATGATCAGTCTATAATTTTAATGGTAGGTTTATTTGAACAGTGAGAGACAGAATAACAACAACAAAATCCAGAAAAACACATGTCAAAAATGTTATAAATTGATTTGCATTTTAATGAGGGAAATAAGTATTTTACCCTTCTGCAAAACATGACTTAGTACTTGGTGGCAAAACCCTTGTTGGCAATCACAGAGGTCAGACGTTTCTTGTAGTTGGCCACCAGGTTTGCACACATCTCAGGAGGGATTTTGTCCCACTCCTCTTTGCAGATCTTCTCCAAGTCATTAAGGTTTCGAGCCTGAGGTTTGGCAACTCGAACCTTCAGCTCCCTCCACAGATTTGCTATGGGATTAAGGTCTGGACACTGGCTAGGCCACTCCAGGACCTTAATGTGCTTCTTCTTGAGCCACTCCTTTGTTGCCTTGGCCGTGTGTTTTGGGTCATTGTCATGCTGGAATAACCATCCACGACCCATTTTCAATGCCCTGGCTGAGGGAAGGAGGTTCTCACCCAAGATTTGACGGTACATGGCCCCGTCCATCGTCCCTTTGATGCGGTAAAGTTGTCCTGTCCCCTTAGCAGAAAAACACCCCCAAAGCACAATGTTTCCACCTCCATGTTTGACGGTGGGGATGGTGTTCTTGGGATCATAGGCAGCATTCCTCCTCCTCCAAACACGGCAAGTTGAGTTGATGCCAAAGAGCTCCAT
>CM062480.1:72763271-72775771 GCA_031479575.1 Coregonus ussuriensis
AACCTATGACTCAGCCCCTAACCAGTACAGAACCTATGACCCAGACTCTAACCAGTACAGAACCTATGACCCAGCCCCTAACCAGTACAGAACCTATGACCCAGACTCTAACCAGTACAGAACCTATGACCCAGACTCTAACCAGTACAGAACCTATGACCCAGACTCTAACCAGTACAGAACCTATGACCCAGCCCCTAACCAGTACAGAACCTATGACCCAGACTCTAACCAGTACAGAACCTATGACCCAGCCTCTAACCAGTACAGAACCTATGACCCAGACTCTAACCAGTAGAGAACCTATGACCCACACTCTAACCAGTACAGAACCTATGACCCAGCCTCTAACCAGTACAGAACCTATGACCCAGATTCTAACCAGTACAGAACCTATGACCCAGACTCTAACCAGTACAGAACCTATGACCCAGCCTCTAACCAGTACAGAACCTATGACCCAGACTCTAACCAGTAGAGAACCTATGACCCACACTCTAACCAGTACAGAACCTATGACCCAGCCTCTAACCAGTACAGAACCTATGACCCAGATTCTAACCAGTACAGAACCTATGACCCAGCCTCTAACCAGTACAGAACCTATGACCCAGCCTCTTACCAGTATAGAACCTACGACCCAGACTCTAACCAGTACAGAACCTATGACCCAGACTCTAACCAGTACTCCCCTAAACCTGGCCACAGACCCTAGCACCATGACTCCCCTAAACCTGACACAGACACCCAACCCTGTGGCCACTCTCACTTCATCCTCTCCTCAGCCAACCACTCCCACCTCCACCTCCACCCAGGAACTCACTCCCACCTCCACCTCCACCCAGGAACTCACTCCCACCTCCACCCCCACCCAGGAACTCACTCCCACCTCCACCCCCACCCAGGAACTCACTCCCACCTCCACCTCCACCCAGGAACTCACTCCCACCTCCACCTCCACCCAGGAACTCACTCCCACCTCCACCCCCACCCAGGAATTCACTCCCACCTCAACCTCCACCCAGCCACTCACACCCTCCTCCACCTCCACCCCCACCCAGGAACTCACTCCCACCTCCACCCCCACCCTGGAACTCATTCCCACCTCCACCCCCACCCAGGAACTCATTCCCACCTCCACCCCCACCCAGGAATTCACTCCCACCTCAACCTCCACCCAGCCACTCACACCCTCCTCCACCTCCACCCCCACCCAGACACCCACTCCCTCCTCCCATTCCAAGCCCCAGTCCCCTAATAGAGACATGGACATTTCAGCAGACTCAACTAAAACCAAAACCCCAAACTCCTTCACTCTCCCCACATCCACCCCTAACTTCACTTCTACCCATCCCTCTACATACCCCCAACCAGAGCCTTCCCCTGCCTCATACCCTCCCCAGAGCAACCCAGAGCAAGACCACCCTAACCCTAACCCTCCCCAGAGCAACCCAGAGCGAGACCACCCTAACCCTAACCCTACCCAGAACAACCCAGAGCGAGACCCTGGCACCATGGTCCCCTTAAAGCTGACGGAGACATCCAATCATGTGGCCCCCCCTACCTCTCCTTCTCCTTCTCCCTCCACCTCATCCCACCATAAACCCTCCCCCGCCCCCCGTCGCTCTCTCTCCAACCCCCTCACCCCTCCAACCCCCCTGGCTCCCCTCAAGCCCACCCCACGTCAAGTCCCCAGCGTCAAGGGAGGATCGATCCCCCAAAACCGCTCAATAGGTCACCACACCCACCCCAACCCCAACCCCAAGACCAAGACCCAACCAGGAGCTCCAGAGAGAGAGGGGAAGATCCCGGACATCGTGCCCAGCCAGAGTGCCTGGGAGCTGGGTACTCTTCTAGGCTGTGCAGCCGGGCTGGGGATGATCCTAGCTATAGGCTTCAGATACCTGTGTAGTCAGTACTGCAGCAAACGCACCGGGGTGACCCTCAATGACCGTGAACGTGACTACGACCGCGACCGCAACCATGGGGGGATGATTCATATTCAGGAGTGTAGTGATCTGGTGAGAGTCAGGAGAATCAGAGAGAACAGCTTTGTACTGCTGGCAGAGTATAACCTGCTCACACCACCCGGGAACTGAGACAGACAGACACAGACAGACAGAGAGCGGGACACAGACAGACAGACAGACAGACAGACAGACAGAAAGAGAGAGAGAGAGCGGGACACAGACAGACAGACAGACAGACAGACAGAGAGCGGGACACAGACAGACAGACAGACAGACAGACAGACAGACAGACAGACAGACAGACAGACAGACAGACAGACAGACAGACAGACAGACAGACAGACAGACAGACAGACAGAGAGAGAGAGCGGGACACAGACAGACACAGAGAGACTAGTTTAACACTTATTATATTAGGAGAGAGCGAGAGACTAGTTTAACCCTTATTATATTAGGAGAGAGAGAGAGAGACTAGTTTAACCCTTATTATATTAGGAGAGAGAGAGAGACTAGTTTAACCCTTATTATATTAGGAGAGAGAGAGAGACTAGTTTAACCCTTATTATATTAGGAGAGAGAGAGAGAGACTAGTTTAACCCTTATTATATTAGGAGAGAGAGAGAGACTAGTTTAACCCTTATTATATTAGGAGAGAGAGAGAGACTAGTTTAACCCTTATTATATTAGGAGAGAGAGAGAGACTAGTTCAACCCTTATTATATTAGGAGAGAGAGAGAGACTAGTTTAACCCTTATTATATTAGGAGAGAGAGAGAGACTAGTTTAACCCTTATTATATTAGGAGAGAGAGAGAGACTAGTTTAACCCTTATTATATTAGGAGAGAGAGAGAGACTAGTTTAACCCTTATTATATTAGGAGAGAGAGAGAGACTAGTTTAACCCTTATTATATTAGGAGAGAGAGAGAGACTAGTTTAACCCTTATTATACCAGGAGAGAGAAAGACTAGTTTAACCCTTATTATATTAGGAGAGAGAGAGAGACTAGTTTAACCCTTATTATATTAGGAGAGAGAGAGAGACTAGTTTAACACTTATTATACCAGGAGAGAGAGAGAGAGACTAGTTTAACACTTATTATACCAGGAGAGAGAGAGAGACTAGTTTAACCCTTATTATATTAGGAGAGAGAGAGAGACTAGTTTAACCCTTATTATATTAGGAGAGAGAGACTAGTTTAACCCTTATTATATTAGGAGAGAGAGAGAGACTAGTTTAACCCTTATTATATTAGGAGAGAGAAAGACTAGTTTAACCCTTATTATATTAGGAGAGAGAGAGAGAGAGAGAGAGAGAGAGAGAGAGAGAGAGAGAGAGAAAGAGAGAAAGACTATTTTAAAAGGAAGTCATTGTTCCCAGTTAGATAGTCAACTTGTCTTCTGTCAACATTGTGTTATTTCTGTCTTATATTTTGACATTTACCTCATCTCTAAACTGTATATTTGTCATATCTTTGAAATAAAAACAACAACTTGTAACTGCTACTACGTATGTTTTGCTATTACCATGAATGACCACAAGGGGGTGTACTAGCAGTACAATGATTAGTATACAGCCCCACTCCACAGTGAACTAGTACTATACTCTACTATATACTACACCAGTACAGAACAGACCCACTCCACAGTGAACTAGTACTATACTCTACTATATACTACACCAGTACAGAACAGACCCACTCCACAGTGAACTAGTACTATACTCTACTATATACTACACCAGTACAGAACAGACCCACTCCACAGTGAACTAGTACTATACTCTACTATATACTACACCAGTACAGAACAGACCCACTCCACAGTGAACTAGTACTATACTCTACTATATACTACACCAGTACAGAACAGACCCACTCCACAGTGAACTAGTACTATACTCTACTATATACTACACCAGTACAGAACAGACCCACTCCACAGTGAACTAGTACTATACTCTACTATATACTACACCAGTACAGAACAGACCCACTCCACAGTGAACTAGTACTATACTCTACTATATACTACACCAGTACAGAACAGACCCACTCCACAGTGAACTAGTACTATACAGAACAGACCCACTCCACAGTGAACTAGTACTATACTCTACTATATACTACACCAGTACAGAACAGCCCCACTCCACAGTGAACTAGTACTATATACTACACCAGTACAGAACAGACCCACTCCACAGTGAACTAGTACTATACTCTACTATATACTACACCAGTACAGAACAGACCCACTCCACAGTGAACTAGTACTATACTCTACTATATACTACACCAGTACAGAACAGCCCCACTCCACAGTGAACTAGTACTATACTCTACTATATACTACACCAGTACAGAACAGCCCCACTCCACAGTGAACTAGTACTATATACTACACCAGTACAGAACAGACCCACTCCACAGTGAACTAGTACTATACTCTACTATATACTACACCAGTACAGAACAGACCCACTCCACAGTGAACTAGTACTATACTCTACTATATACTACACCAGTACAGAACAGCCCCACTCCACAGTGAACTAGTACTATACTCTACTATATACTACACCAGTACAGAACAGACCCACTCCACAGTGAACTAGTACTATACTCTACTATATACTACACCAGTACAGAACAGCCCCACTCCACAGTGAACTAGTACTATACTCTACTATATACTACACCAGTACAGAACAGACCCACTCCACAGTGTGTATGACAGTTTATTAAATACATTAGTAGAAAACACCAGTCCTCCTAACATACCCTTTCAGTTTGGGATAGATAGCAGGGCTTAGCTTCTCAGTAATGAGACACGCTGCAGCCTACACCATATAGGGAATACAGTGCCATGTGGGACACATGTTGCCACAACTCCTCATTGTCATACATTCTTTGTTTGGTAATCAGAAAACAGTCAAATAATAATCAATCTATTAGTATCTATTACGTTCCTGACGTAAATCTATTACCTATATTAGGCCCTGGTCTAAAGTAGTATTGGGAACAGGGCCCTGGTCTAAAGTAGTGTGGGGAACAGGGCCCTGGTCTAAAGTAGTGTGGGGAACAGGGCCCTGGTCTAAAGTAGTGTGGGGAACAGGGCCCTGGTCTAAAGTAGTGTGGGGAACAGGGCCCTGGTCTAAAGTAGTGTTGGGAACAGGGCCCTGGTCTAAAGTAGTGTTGGGAACAGGGCCCTGGTCTAAAGTAGTGTGGGGAACAGGGCCCTGGTCTAAAGTAGTGTGGGGAACAGGGCCCTGGTCTAAAGTAGTGTGGGGAACAGGGCCCCTGGTCTAAAGTAGTGTGGGGAACAGGGCCCTGGTCTAAAGTAGTGTTGGGAACAGGGCCCTGGTCTAAAGTAGTGTTGGGAACAGGGCCCTGGTCTAAAGTAGTGTGGGGAACAGGGCCCTGGTCTAAAGTAGTGTTGGGAACAGGGCCCTGGTCTAAAGTAGTGTGGGGAACAGGGCCCTGGTCTAAAGTAGTGTGGGGAACAGGGCCCTGGTCTAAAGTAGTGTTGGGGAACAGGGCCCTGGTCTAAAGTAGTGTGGGGAACAGGGCCCTGGTCTAAAGTAGTGTTGGGAACAGGGCCCTGGTCTAAAGTAGTGTGGGGAACAGGGCCCTGGTCTAAAGTAGTGTGGGGAACAGGGCCCTGGTCTAAAGTAGTGTGGGGAACAGGGCCCTGGTCTAAAGTAGTGTGGGGAACAGGGCCCTGGTCTAAAGTAGTGTGGGGAACAGGGCCCTGGTCTAAAGTAGTGTGGGGAACAGGGCCCTGGTCTAAAGTAGTGTGGGGAACAGGGCCCTGGTCTAAAGTAGTGTGGGGAACAGGGCCCTGGTCTAAAGTAGTGTGGGGAACAGGGCCCTGGTCTAAAGTAGTGTGGGGAACAGGGCCCTGGTCTAAAGTAGTGTGGGGAACAGGGCCCTGGTCTAAAGTAGTGTGGGGAACAGGGCCCTGGTCTAAAGTAGTGTGGGGAACAGGGCCCTGGTCTAAAGTAGTGTGGGGAACAGGGCCCTGGTCTAAAGTAGTGTGGGGAACAGGGCCCTGGTCTAAAGTAGTGTGGGGAACAGGGCCCTGGTCTAAAGTAGTGTGGGGAACAGGGCCCTGGTCTAAAGTAGTGTGGGGAACAGGGCCCTGGTCTAAAGTAGTGTGGGGAACAGGGCCCTGGTCTAAAGTAGTGTGGGGAACAGGGCCCTGGTCTAAAGTAGTGTGGGGAACAGGGCCCTGGTCTAAAGTAGTGTGGGGAACAGGGCCCTGGTCTAAAGTAGTGTGGGGAACAGGGCCCTGGTCTAAAGTAGTGTGGGGAACAGGGCCCTGGTCTAAAGTAGTGTGGGGAACAGGGCCCTGGTCTAAAGTAGTGTGGGGAACAGGGCCCTGGTCTAAAGTAGTGTGGGGAACAGGGCCCTGGTCTAAAGTAGTGTTGGGAACAGGGCCCTGGTCTAAAGTAGTGTGGGGAACAGGGCCCTGGTCTAAAGTAGTGTGGGGAACAGGGCCCTGGTCTAAAGTAGTGTGGGGAACAGGGCCCTGGTCTAAAGTAGTGTGGGGAACAGGGCCCTGGTCTAAAGTAGTGTGGGGAACAGGGCCCTGGTCTAAAGTAGTGTGGGGAACAGGGCCCTGGTCTAAAGTAGTGTGGGGAACAGGGCCCTGGTCTAAAGTAGTGTGGGGAACAGGGCCCTGGTCTAAAGTAGTGTGGGGAACAGGGCCCTGGTCTAAAGTAGTGTGGGGAACAGGGCCCTGGTCTAAAGTAGTGTGGGGAACAGGGGCCCTGGTCTAAAGTAGTGTGGGGAACAGGGCCCTGGTCTAAAGTAGTGTGGGGAACAGGGCCCTGGTCTAAAGTAGTGTGGGGAACAGGGCCCTGGTCTAAAGTAGTGTGGGGAACAGGGCCCTGGTCTAAAGTAGTGTGGGGAACAGGGCCCTGGTCTAAAGTAGTGTGGGGAACAGGGCCCTGGTCTAAAGTAGTGTGGGGAACAGGGCCCTGGTCTAAAGTAGTGTGGGGAACAGGGCCCTGGTCTAAAGTAGTGTGGGGAACAGGGCCCTGGTCTAAAGTAGTGTGGGGAACAGGGCCCTGGTCTAAAGTAGTGTGGGGAACAGGGCCCTGGTCTAAAGTAGTGTGGGGAACAGGGCCCTGGTCTAAAGTAGTGTGGGGAACAGGGCCCTGGTCTAAAGTAGTGTGGGGAACAGGGCCCTGGTCTAAAGTAGTGTGGGGAACAGGGCCCTGGTCTAAAGTAGTGTGGGGAACAGGGCCCTGGTCTAAAGTAGTGTGGGGAACAGGGCCCTGGTCTAAAGTAGTGTGGGGAACAGGGCCCTGGTCTAAAGTAGTGTGGGGAACAGGGCCCTGGTCTAAAGTAGTGTGGGGAACAGGGCCCTGGTCTAAAGTAGTGTGGGGAACAGGGCCCTGGTCTAAAGTAGTGTGGGGAACAGGGGCCCTGGTCTAAAGTAGTGTGGGGAACAGGGCCCTGGTCTAAAGTAGTGTGGGGAACAGGGCCCTGGTCTAAAGTAGTGTGGGGAACAGGGCCCTGGTCTAAAGTAGTGTGGGGAACAGGGCCCTGGTCTAAAGTAGTGTGGGGAACAGGGCCCTGGTCTAAAGTAGTGTGGGGAACAGGGCCCTGGTCTAAAGTAGTGTGGGGAACAGGGCCCTGGTCTAAAGTAGTGTGGGGAACAGGGCCCTGGTCTAAAGTAGTGTGGGGAACAGGGCCCTGGTCTAAAGTAGTGTGGGGAACAGGGCCCTGGTCTAAAGTAGTGTGGGGAACAGGGCCCTGGTCTAAAGTAGTGTGGGGAACAGGGCCCTGGTCTAAAGTAGTGTGGGGAACAGGGCCCTGGTCTAAAGTAGTGTGGGGAACAGGGCCCTGGTCTAAAGTAGTGTGGGGAACAGGGCCCTGGTCTAAAGTAGTGTGGGGAACAGGGCCCTGGTCTAAAGTAGTGTGGGGAACAGGGCCCTGGTCTAAAGTAGTGTGGGGAACAGGGCCCTGGTCTAAAGTAGTGTGGGGAACAGGGCCCTGGTCTAAAGTAGTGTGGGGAACAGGGCCCTGGTCTAAAGTAGTGTGGGGAACAGGGCCCTGGTCTAAAGTAGTGTGGGGAACAGGGCCCTGGTCTAAAGTAGTGTGGGGAACAGGGCCCTGGTCTAAAGTAGTGTGGGGAACAGGGCCCTGGTCTAAAGTAGTGTGGGGAACAGGGCCCTGGTCTAAAGTAGTGTGGGGAACAGGGCCCTGGTCTAAAGTAGTGTGGGGAACAGGGCCCTGGTCTAAAGTAGTGTGGGGAACAGGGCCCTGGTCTAAAGTAGTGTGGGGAACAGGGCCCTGGTCTAAAGTAGTGTGGGGAACAGGGCCCTGGTCTAAAGTAGTGTGGGGGAACAGGGCCCTGGTCTAAAGTAGTGTGGGGAACAGGGCCCTGGTCTAAAGTAGTGTGGGGAACAGGGCCCTGGTCTAAAGTAGTGTGGGAACAGGGCCCTGGTCTAAAGTAGTGTGGGGAACAGGGCCCTGGTCTAAAGTAGTGTGGGGAACAGGGCCCTGGTCTAAAGTAGTGTGGGGAACAGGGCCCTGGTCTAAAGTAGTGTGGGGAACAGGGGCCCTGGTCTAAAGTAGTGTGGGGAACAGGGCCCTGGTCTAAGTAGTGTGGGGAACAGGGCCCTGGTCTAAAGTAGTGTGGGGAACAGGGCCCTGGTCTAAAGTAGTGTGGGGAACAGGGCCCTGGTCTAAAGTAGTGTGGGGAACAGGGCCCTGGTCTAAAGTAGTGTGGGGAACAGGGCCCTGGTCTAAAGTAGTGTGGGGAACAGGGCCCTGGTCTAAAGTAGTGTGGGGAACAGGGCCCTGGTCTAAAGTAGTGTGGGGAACAGGGCCCTGGTCTAAAGTAGTGTGGGGAACAGGGCCCTGGTCTAAAGTAGTGTGGGGAACAGGGCCCTGGTCTAAAGTAGTGTGGGGAACAGGGCCCTGGTCTAAAGTAGTGTGGGGAACAGGGCCCTGGTCTAAAGTAGTGTGGGGAACAGGGCCCTGGTCTAAAGTAGTGTGGGGAACAGGGCCCTGGTCTAAAGTAGTGTAGGGAACAGGGCCCTGGTCTAAAGTAGTGTAGGGAACAGGGCCCTGGTCTAAAGTAGTGTGGGGAACAGGGCCCTGGTCTAAAGTAGTGTGGGGAACAGGGCCCTGGTCTAAAGTAGTGTTGGGAACAGGGCTCTGGTCTAAAGTAGTGTAGAGAACAGGGCCCTGGTCTAAAGTAGTGTGGGGAACAGGGCCCTGGTCTAAAGTAGTGTGGGGAACAGGGCCCTGGTCTAAAGTAGTGTGGGGAACAGGGCCCTGGTCTAAAGTAGTGTGGGGAACAGGGCCCTGGTCTAAAGTAGTGTAGGGGAACAGGGCCCTGGTCTAAAGTAGTGTGGGGAACAGGGCCCTGGTCTAAAGTAGTGTGGGGAACAGGGCCCTGGTCTAAAGTAGTGTGGGGAAAAGCCCCTGTTCTAAAGTAGTGTGGGGAACAGGGCCCTGGTCTAAAGTAGTGTGGGGAACAGGGCCCTGGTCTAAAGTAGTGTGGGGAACAGGGCCCTGTCTAAAGTAGTGTTGGAAGGGTGCTAAAGTTAGTGTGGGGAACAGGGCCCTGGTCTAAAGTAGTGTAGGGAACAGGGCCCTGGTCTAAAGTAGTGTGGGGAACAGGGCCCTGGTCTAAAGTAGTGTGGGGAACAGGGCCCTGGTCTAAAGTAGTGTGGGGAACAGGGCCCTGGTCTAAAGTAGTGTGGGGAACAGGGCCCTGGTCTAAAGTAGTGTTGGGAACAGGGCCCTGGTCTAAAGTAGTGTTGGGAACAGGGCCCTGGTCTAAAGTAGTGTGGGGAACAGGGCCCTGGTCTAAAGTAGTGTGGGGAACAGGGCCCTGGTCTAAAGTAGTGTAGGGAACAGGGCCCTGGTCTAAAGTAGTGTGGGAAACAGGGCCCTGGTCTAAAGTAGTGTGGGGAACAGGGCCCTGGTCTAAAGTAGTGTGGGGAACAGGGCCCTGGTCTAAAGTAGTGTGGGGAACAGGGCCCTGGTCTAAAGTAGTGTAGGGAACAGGGCCCTGGTCTAAAGTAGTGTAGGGAACAGGGCCCTGGTCTAAAGTAGTGTGGGGAACAGGGCCCTGGTCTAAAGTAGTGTGGGGAACAGGGCCCTGGTCTAAGTAGTGTGGGGAACAGGGCCCTGGTCTAAAGTAGTGTGGGGAACAGGGCCCTGGTCTAAAGTAGTGTGGGGAACAGGGCCCTGGTCTAAAGTAGTGTAGGGGAACAGGGCCCTGGTCTAAAGTAGTGTGGGGAACAGGGCCCTGGTCTAAAGTAGTGTGGGGAACAGGGCCCTGGTCTAAAGTAGTGTGGGGAACAGGACCCTGGTCTAAAGTAGTGTGGGGAACAGGGCCCTGGTCTAAAGTAGTGTGGGGAACAGGGCCCTGTCTAAAGTAGTGTGGGGAACAGGGCCCTGGTCTAAAGTAGTGTGGGGAACAGGGCCCTGGTCTAAAGTAGTGTGGGGAACAGGGCCCTGGTCTAAAGTAGTGTGGGGAACAGGGCCCTGGTCTAAAGTAGTGTGGGGAACAGGGCCCTGGTCTAAAGTAGTGTAGGGGAACAGGGCCCTGGTCTAAAGTAGTGTGGGGAACAGGGCCCTGGTCTAAAGTAGTGTGGGGAACAGGGCCCTGGTCTAAAGTAGTGTTGGGAACAGGGCCTGGTCTAAAGTAGTGTAGGGAACAGGGCCCTGGTCTAAAGTAGTGTGGGGAACAGGGCCCTGGTCTAAAGTAGTGTGGGGAACAGGGCCCTGGTCTAAAGTAGTGTGGGGAACAGGGCCCTGGTCTAAAGTAGTGTGGGGAACAGGGCCCTGGTCTAAAGTAGTGTGGGGAACAGGGCCCTGGTCTAAAGTAGTGTGGGGAACAGGGCCCTGTCTAAAGTAGTGTGGGGGAACAGGGCCCTGGTCTAAAGTAGTGTGGGGAACAGGGCCCTGGTCTAAAGTAGTGTGGGGAACAGGGCCCTGGTCTAAAGTAGTGTGGGGAACAGGGCCCTGGTCTAAAGTAGTGTGGGGAACAGGGCCCTGGTCTAAAGTAGTGTGGGGAACAGGGGCCCTGGTCTAAAGTAGTGTGGGGAACAGGGCCCTGGTCTAAAGTAGTGTGGGGAACAGGGCCCTGGTCTAAAGTAGTGTGGGGAACAGGGCCCTGGTCTAAAGTAGTGTGGGGAACAGGGCCCTGGTCTAAAGTAGTGTGGGGAACAGGGCTCTGGTCTAAAGTAGTGTTGGGAACAGGGCCCTGGTCTAAAGTAGTGTGGGGAACAGGGGCCCTGGTCTAAAGTAGTGTGGGGAACAGGGGCCCTGGTCTAAAGTAGTGTGGGGAACAGGGCCCTGGTCTAAAGTAGTGTGGGGAACAGGGCCCTGGTCTAAAGTAGTGTGGGGAACAGGGCCCTGGTCTAAAGTAGTGTGGGGAACAGGGCCCTGGTCTAAAGTAGTGTAGGGAACAGGGCCCTGGTCTAAAGTAGTGTGGGGAACAGGGCCCTGGTCTAAAGTAGTGTGGGGAACAGGGCCCTGGTCTAAAGTAGTGTGGGGAACAGGGCTCTGGTCTAAAGTAGTGTGGGGAACAGGGCTCTGGTCTAAAGTAGTGTGGGGAACAGGGCCCTGGTCTAAAGTAGTGTGGGGAACAGGGCTCTGGTCTAAAGTAGTGTGGGGAACAGGGCCCTGGTCTAAAGTAGTGTGGGGAACAGGGCCCTGGTCTAAAGTAGTGTGGGGAACAGGGCCCTGGTCTAAAGTAGTGTGGGGAACAGGGCCCTGGTCTAAAGTAGTGTGGGGAACAGGGCCCTGGTCTAAAGTAGTGTGGGGAACAGGGCCCTGGTCTAAAGTAGTGTAGGGAACAGGGCCCTGGTCTAAAGTAGTGTGGGGAACAGGGCCCTGGTCTAAAGTAGTGTGGGGAACAGGGCCCTGGTCTAAAGTAGTGTGGGGAACAGGGCCCTGGTCTAAAGTAGTGTTGGGAACAGGGCTCTGGTCTAAAGTAGTGTAGGGAACAGGGCCCTGGTCTAAAGTAGTGTGGGGAACAGGGCCCTGGTCTAAAGTAGTGTGGGGAACAGGGCCCTGGTCTAAAGTAGTGTGGGGAACAGGGCCCTGGTCTAAAGTAGTGTGGGGAACAGGGCCCTGGTCTAAAGTAGTGTAGGGAACAGGGCCCTGGTCTAAAGTAGTGTGGGGAACAGGGCCCTGGTCTAAAGTAGTGTGGGGAACAGGGCCCTGGTCTAAAGTAGTGTGGGGAACAGGGCCCTGGTCTAAAGTAGTGTGGGGAACAGGGCCCTGGTCTAAAGTAGTGTGGGGAACAGGGCCCTGGTCTAAAGTAGTGTTGGGAACAGGGCCCTGGTCTAAAGTAGTGTGGGGAACAGGGCCCTGGTCTAAAGTAGTGTGGGGAACAGGGCCCTTGTCTAAAGTAGTGTGGGGAACAGGGCCCTGGTCTAAAGTAGTGTAGGGAACAGGGCCCTGGTCTAAAGTAGTGTGGGGAACAGGGCCCTGGTCTAAAGTAGTGTGGGGAACAGGGTGCCATTTGGGACACAAACCTGGTGAGTTGACATGT
>CM062480.1:72778271-72800373 GCA_031479575.1 Coregonus ussuriensis
GATCTTCATCACAGATCCAGGACCTGCTGCTAACCTGATCTTCATCACAGATACAGGACCTGCTGCTAACCTGATCTCCTTCCAGCTCAGAGAACGACCTGGAGGAGAGAGAGATTGCATTCGCTCCATTCCAACCTCCTGTGATTCAAATTCCTTTATTACGTATAATAATAATAATAATAATATGCCATTTAGCAGACGCTTTTATCCAAAGCGACTTACAGTCATGCGTGCATAATTTTTTTTTGTGTATGGGTGGTCCCGGGGATCGAACCCACAACCTTGGCGTTACAAGCGCCGTGCTCTACCAGCTGAGCTACAGAGGACCACACGTCATGTCATAGCTCACAAAAATAAATTTTTTGAGGGAAACCTAAGGGCTGTTCTTAAGTGTCCTTTTTTATTTTTAGGCAAAATAACCCAATCAAAACGGAAATCTCCTTGAAAGAGATAACATGCCAGGCCTATTGGGCCAGATAACATGCCAGGCCTATTGGGCCAGATAACATGCCAGGCCTATTGGGCCAGATAACATGCCAGGCCTATTGGGCCAAGATCAATAACATGCCAGGCCTATTGGGCCAGATAACATTTCAGGCCTATTGGGCCAGATAACATGCCAGGCCTATTGGGCCAGATAACATGCCAGGCCTATTGGGCCAGATAACATGCCAGGCCTATTGGGCCAAGATCAATAACATGCCAGGCCTTTTGGGCCAGATAACATGCCAGGCCTATTGGGCCAGATAACATGCCAGGCCTATTGGGCCAAGATCAATAACATGCCAGGCCTATTGGGCCAGATAACATGCCAGGCCTATTGGGCCAGATAACATGCCAGGCCTATTGGGCCAGATAACATGCCAGGCCTATTGGGCCAAGATCAATAACATGCCAGGCCTATTGGGCCAGATAACATGCCAGGCCTATTGGGCCAGATAACATGCCAGGCCTATTGGGCCAGATAACATGCCAGGCCTATTGGGCCAGATAACATGCCAGGCCTATTGGGCCAGATAACATGCCAGGCCTATTGGGCCAGATAACATGCCAGGCCTATTGGGCCAGATAACATGCCAGGCCTATTGGGCCAGATAACATGCCAGGCCTATTGGGCCAGATAACATGCCAGGCCTATTGGGCCAAAATCAATGACGTCCTATTGTATAAATAATAGAACGAAAATGAACGAAACTTTTAAGAGATCTGATTTTTTGTTTATAAATACTTTACTCCAACGACACACTTAGCTAGCTACCCACCGTTCCTTTCTGTTAGCATGTGCTAAATGCACCATCATGCTTTTGGGACACGTGTCTTTTCAGATTCCACATCACCACTCTCCCTCTCTTGCTCTTAGTCCTCATCTTTGTAAATCACCTTGATTTATCACCTGTGTGTTTTATCAGTTTCTTTATATAGAAAGGCTCCAAAATGAAAACCTTGGGAGGGTGGGAGAGGGGAGTATTTTTATTACAGACCGCCAAATGTAACAGAAGCCTACTCTATTTTGGGGGAGGAGTGTGTGTGTGTGTGTGTGTGTGTGTGTGTGTGTGTGTGTGTGTGTGTGTGTGTGTGTGTGTGTGTGTGTGTGTGTGTGTGTGTGTGTGTGTGTGTGTATGAATTTCCCTCTCTTTTTCTCTCTTGCTCTTAGTGAGTGTGTTTACATTCATTCAATTAGATGTGCTAGCTTTCTTTCAAATAAAATAACAAGATGTAAATCAAATACATTAATTTAAACAACAAAAGCAGGATGTAATTGGTTAGGAAACCAATTTAATCAACTCATGTTTTTATATTGTTTATTCCAGTGTTTGGACCACATGGAGTAAACTTGTCTGTGACTGTTGTTGTCTGACCGGTGACTGGCAACTTGTCTGTGACTGTTGTTGTCTGACCGGTGACTGGCAACTTGTCTGTGACTGTTGTTGTCTGACCGGTGACTGGCAACTTGTCTGTGACTGTTGTTGTCTGACCGGTGACTGGCAACTTGTCTGTGACTGTTGTTGTCTGACCGGTGACTGGCAACTTGTCTGTGACTGTTGTTGTCTGACCGGTGACTGGCAACTTGTCTGTGACTGTTGTTGTCTGACCGGTGACTGGCAACTTGTCTGTGACTGTTGTTGTCTGACCGGTGACTGGCAGTCTGTTGTTCAAAGACCCAGGTTGTATCCCCAATGGTACCCTATTCCCTATATACAGACATTAATCAACAACATACAGTGCATTCGGAAGGTATTCAGACCCCTTGACCTTTTCCACATTTTGTTATGTTACAGCCTTATTCTAAAATTGATTCAATTGTTTTTTCCCCCTCAGCAATCTACACAGAATATCCCATAATGACAAAGCAAAAACAGGTTTTTAGAAATGTTTGCAAATGTATTATTTTTTTTTTACCCGGAAATATCACATTTAAATAAGTATTCAGAACCTTTACTCAGTACTTTGTTGAAGCACCTCTTGGCAGCGATTACAGCCTCGAGTCTTCTTGGGTATGACGCTACAAGCTTGGCACACCTGTATTTGGGGAGTTTCTCCCATTCTTCTCTGCAGATCCTCTCAAGCTCTGTCAGGTTGGATAGGGAGCGTCACTGCACAGCTATTTTCAGGTCTCTTCAGAGATGTTTCGATCGGGTTTCATCAACAAGTAGAAGTTTAAGATTTCAGTTTTCTATTGAGTTACAACTTTAAGGTTGACACAAGAAAAAACAACAGCAACAAAGGATATACTGTATGTTTTGGCTCTTGATGTTTTGGTCTCAAGTCTCTCTTTTTCAGGTCAAGTCTCTCTTTTTCAGGTCAAGTCTCTCTTTTTCAGGTCAAGTCTCTCTTTTTCAGGTCAAGTCTCTCTTTTTCAGGTCAAGTCTCTCTTTTTCAGGTCAAGTCTCTCTTTTTCAGGTCAAGTCTCTCGCTAGGCCTGATCTGCTGCTGTGGAAAACTGCCCTTATAAACGATGAGATGTGTGTGTGTGTGTGTGTGTGTGTGTGTGTGTGTGTGTGCTTGTTGTACAGTACACATGTTGTACTGTTTTACAGTGTGTCTCTGCTCTCCAACTCTTGATGCAGTACTGATTTCGGTACACATTATTACATTTTCGTTTGAAATACTAATATTTAATTTAATATGCCATTTAGCAGACGCTTTTATCCAAAGCGACTTACAGTCATGCGTGCACTTGATTTAATGCACTTGATTTAATGACTACCGACACGTAGCACTCACGTCTGTAGCCATGAAGTGCTTTGAAAGGCTGGTCATGGCTCACATCAACACCATTATCCCAGAAACCCTAGACCCACTCCAATTTGCATACCGCCCCAACAGATCCACAGATGATGCAATCTCTATTGCACTCCACACTGCCCTTTCCCACCTGGACAAGAGGAACACCTATGTGAGAATGCTGTTCATTGACTACATAGTGCCCTCAAAGCTCATCACTAAGCTAAGGATCCTGGGACTAAACACCTCCCTCTGCAACTGGATCCTGGACTTCCTGACGGGCCGCCCCCAGGTGGTAAGGGTAGGCAACAACACATCCGCCACGCTGATCCTCAACATGGGGGCCCCTCAGGGGTGCGTGCTCAGTCCCCTCCTGTACTCCCTGTTCACCCATGACTGCATGGCCAAGCACGACTCCAACACCATCATTAAGTTTGCTGACGACACAACAGTAGTAGGCCTCATCACCGACAACGATAAGACAGCCTATAGGGAGGAGGTCCGAGACCTGGCCGTGTGGTGCCAGGACAACAACCTCTCCCTCAACGTGATCAAGACAAAGGAGATGATTGTGGACTACAGGAAAAAAAAGAGGACTGAGCATGCCCCCATTCTCATCGATGGGTCTGTAGTGGAACAGGTTGAGAGCTTCAAGTTCCTTGGTGTCCACATCACCAACAAACTATCATGGTCCAAACAGTCGTGAAGAGGGCACGACAAAGCCTATTCCCCCTCAGGAGACTGAAAAGATTCGGCATGGGTCCTCAGATCCTCAAAAAATTCTACAGCTGCACCATCGAGAGCATCCTGACTGGTTGCATCACCGCCTGGTATGGCAACTGCTCGGCATCTGACCGTAAGGCACTACAGAGGGTAGTGTGTACGGCCCAGTACATCACTGGGGCCAAGCTTCCTGCCATCCAGGACCTCTATACCAGGCGGTGTCAGAGGAAGGCCCTCAAAATTGTCAAAGACTCCAGCCACCCTAGTCATAGACTGTTCTCTCTTCTACCGCACGGCAAGCGGTACCGGAGCGCCAAGTCTAGGTCCAAAAGGCTTCTCAACAGCTTCTATCCCCAAGCCATAAGACTCCTGAACAGCTAATCATTGCTACCCGGACTACAGTCCTGCCATCCAGGACCTCTATACCAGGCAGTGTCAGTGGAAGGCCCTCAAAATTGTCAAAGACTCCAGCCACCCTAGTCATAGACTGTTCTCTCTTCTACCGCACGGCAAGCGGTACCCCCCCCCCCCACTCGTTCACGCTGCTGCTACTCTGTTTATTATCTATGCATAGTCCAGGCTCTGTCGCAGCCGGCCACGACCGGGAGACTCATGGGCGGCGTACAATTGGCCCAGTGTCGTCCAGGGTAGGGGAGGAAATGGCCGGCAGGGATGTAGCTCAGTTGATAGAGCATGGCGTTTGCAACGCCAGGGTTGTGGGTTCGATTCCCATGGGGGGCCAGTATAAAAAAAAATCGAAAAATAAAAATGTGTTCACTAACTGTAAGTCGCTCTGGATAAGAGCGTCTGCTAAATGACTAAAATGTAAATATTACCTCGATTAGCCGGTGCCCCCGCACATTGACTCTGCACCGGTACCCCCTTATATATAACCTCCCTACTGTTATTTTATTTTACTGCTGCTCTTTAGTTATTTGCCATTCTTTTTGTACTTAACACTTTAAAAAAGATATGCATTGTTGGTTAAGGGCTGTAAGTAAGCATTTCACTGTAATGTCTACACCTGTTGTATTCGGCGCATGTGGCAAATAAAATGTGATTTGATTTGATGTCCAGGCATTATGTACCTTAACTGTGGTGGTTTGTGTCTGGCCAGTACACAGAGACAGAGCACACGTTTCCCCCAGTCACCGATGAGGTCACAACCAGGGTTACCTAGGAGACGGGACAGATGTTAGACGTGTTGGCGTGACAACCTGATATGGACTAACCCGAACAGAGGGAGGGAGAGATGAAAGAAAGAGGGGGACATTTTACATTTTAGTCATTTAGCAGACGCTCTTATCCAGAGCTACTTACAGTTAGTGAGTGCATACATTATTTTTTTATTTTCATACTGGCCCCCCGTGGGAATCGAACCCACAACCCTGGCGTTGCAAACGCCATGCTTTACCAACTGAGCAACATTATTCCCTCCCCTACCCTGGACGACGCTGGGCCAATTGTGCGCCGCCCCATGGACATAGATGGGGTAGCTCCGTAGCGACATTTAGTGGCCATGGATGAGCACTTGAGGATTTTATTTCCCGTACCAATAATAAACGATGCCAATATCTAGCTGTCACTACCGACCGAACCAGGTAGCAGGTAGGTTCTATCAACTGAGATTGTGTTGGAAACACACCACGATGTGAGGGATTTATTATTAAAATGATCCACTAGTGTTGTTTTGTTTTCCCGTCCCTCCCTGCTCACATATGGGGTAACTGAACTGACCACCTGCCCTAATGATGCTAGAAGGATGGTAGCTCTGGTTCACGGCGTTACTGCGCATTAATCCACCACTAAACTAGAGTAATGCCGCGATGTCCACCAGATGCACGTGTGTTTTGTTTTGCTGGATGTCTAGGCCGCATTTTCCTTACTTGACACACATGTGCTTCAATTTTCAGCCAGTTAAAAGCTAGCTAGTTGGAGTCTGTGTGTGTACTTCCGTTTATACCTCTGCGCGGTTAAGCAACCCACGAGTTGAAAATATTAAACGCATGCGGTACACAGAAACGCACCGCAGCCTAGTGCGGCACCCTTTAATGTAGCGTTGCGGACTGCTCCGTTGACAATGAATGACACTCCGTTGACAATGAATGACACCCCGTTGACAATGAATGACACTCCGTTGACAATGAATGACACTCCGTTGACAATGAATGACACCCCGTTGACAATGAATGACACTCCGTTGACAATGAATGACACTCCGTTGACAATGAATGACACTCCGTTGACAATGAATGACACCCCGTTGACAATGAATGACACTCCGTTGACAATGAATGACACTCCGTTGACAATGAATGACACTCCGTTGACAATGAATGACACTCCGTTGACAATGAATGACACTGCATTCGGTGGACGTGAGGCGTAACAGGCAGTTAACGCCCTGGACCGGAGCTAGAAGGATCTCTATAACGGTTTGACGGTTTGTTGTGATGTGGGCGTCAACATAGAACGGCACGCGTTTATTATATGACACAGTTATCCATTTCCGTTCCGTGTCGCGACCAAATCATCTCGGACGCAGTAGTCGGTTTATTCTCTTGATTTTCTTCCAGTGGTGAGTCTAGAAGATAAAGAAGAAGCTCTCCTGAACTGAATGGATGAAACGCAGCGTTGCTTGGCTACAAGGCAGGGACAGAGGATGTCTATTTTAGAAAAGCTTCGGTTACCCATGATTAGGTAAAGACAATGTTACAGCAATAACTGAAGGGTGCTTGTCCAGCCCTAGGTTTAACACGGGAGTGTAGGCTATTGACGTAATCATTTCTGTTATTTTGTAAATAAACATTGACACGCAGTGGAAGTAGCCTTTAGTGTCACAGTGTTGTGTTTAGGAAACAGCTACAGTAGATATAGCCTGTAGCCAACACCCACCCCATCCCATCCCATTCCCGCCTAGTTTTTAAACCCGAACATAACCCCAACAGAAGCGAACTAAACTGAACTGACCCGAAAGGAAGCGAACCGAACGGAATCATGCCGTGTACGTGTGGGAACTGGAGACGGTGGATTAGGCCTGTCGTGGTGTGTCTTTATGTAGCCCTGCTGCTCGTTGTTCTACCGCTGTGTGTCTGGGAACTACAGAAGTCCGAGGTGAGATAGAACAACGCCAAGATCTGACTTTCATATTAGGAGTAACTGTTGCTGTCACATCTGTTAACCTATAATAGCGCACCCGTCAAATACTTCGTTGTGTTATTTTCTCCTCAGCCACTCCTGTATGATTGTTGTTGTAAAGATGCTGTTGTTGCGCTAATGTGTTCATTTATAAACGGTATCTCCTAGTAAAGCATGGTTATGTAGTTGAACTTGGTCTGTGTTTCAGGTGGGGACCCACAGTAAAGCCTGGTTCATAGCTGGAGTGTTTGTGTTCATGACCATCCCTATCTCTCTGTGGGGCATCCTGCAGCACCTGGTACACTATACACAGCCGGAGCTACAGAAACCTATTATCAGGTAGGAACACACCTGGTACACACCTGGTACACTACACACAGCCTAAACTACAGAAACCTATTATCAGGTAGGAACACACCTGGTACACACCTGGTACACACCTGGTACACTATACACAGCCGGAGCTACAGAAACCTATTGTCAGGTAGGAACACACCTGGTACACACCTGGTACACACCTGGTACACTATACACAGCCGGAGCTACAGAAACCTGTTATCAGGTAGGTACACACCTGGTACCCCTGTAACACTACACACAACCTGAGATACAGAAACCTGTTATCAGGTAGGTACACACCTGGTACACACCTGGTACACTACACACAGCCTTAGCTACATAAACCTATTATCAGGTAGGAACTATTTCTAAATGTAGGAGACCAGGACCACTGATCTTCTCTGTTGTGTTTTTACAGGATCCTATGGATGGTACCCATCTACAGTCTGGACAGTGTAAGGGGAAACTATTATTACCATTTTATTATAATAATACTGCTATAACATATCTATCTGGTTTAAGACCTCGCACTGCAGAGTAAAACTATGGAACACAGAGTCAGACATTCCATTGGTTCATAAGGTTCTGGAATGGCTGAACATTCTAAGTTCTATTCAGACCTCCATGTCTCTATGGTAACAGGACTAATTGAGGACGGTGTGGTGTTGTCACAAGACTGGGCTGCTCAAATAGCAGAGTCAGCACACGCACACACACACACACACACACACACACAGACTATTTCTTTACAATGGTCACTCCATCAATCAATATGTGCTGGTTGAAAATAATGGACACATTTCATTTGGTCGTTCCCCATCTATCAATTAAACTGTCTTCCTCTCCCCCTCCTTCCCTTGGACATCATCTTCTTCTTCTTCTCTAGTGGATCGCGCTGCGCTACCCCAGGATAGCCATCTACGTAGACACGTGTAGAGAGTGTTACGAGGCATACGTCATTTACAACTTCCTCATCTTCCTGTTAAACTACCTATCGAACCAGTACCCCAGTTTGGTGTTGATGCTAGAGGTTCAGGAACAACAGAGACATCTACCACCTCTATGCTGCTGTCCACCCTGGGCTATGGGAGAGTGAGTTAGGGAGGTAGGGAGGGAGGGAGGAGGGAGGGAGAGGGAGGGAGGGAGGAGGGAGGGGAGAGGGAGGAGAGGGAGGGAGGGAGGGAGGGAGAGGGAGAGAGAGAGGGATCGAGGGAGGGAGGGAGGGAGGGAGGAGGGAGAGGGAGGGAGGGAGGGAGGGAGGGAGGAGAGGGAGGGAGGGAGGGAGGGAGGGGGAGGGAGAGGGAGAGGGAGAGGGAGGGAGGGAGGGAGGGAGGGAGGGAGAGGGAGAGGGAGGGAGGGAGGGAGGGAGGGAGAGGGAGGGAGGGAGGGAGGGAGAGAGGGATCGAGGAGGGAGGGAGGAGGGAGGGAGAGAGGGAGGGGGGGGGGAGTTGGAGTGAGTGATAGTGGGATGGTGGGAGGAAGAGGGTGATGGAGATTGTGATGGATGAACATGAATACAATGTCTTGATTGACTGATTGATGGTTGGTTGTGATTGATTGATTGGCTGATGGGTGTGACTGATTGATGGTTGGTTGTGATTGATTGATTGGCTGATGGGTGTGACTGATTGATGGTTGGTTGTGATTGATTGATTGGCTGATGGGTGTGACTGATTGATGGTTGTGATTGTTTGTCTCTCCTCTGTCAGGGTGTTGTTGTTCCGCTGTAAGCTGGGGGTTCTACAGTACACCGTCGTCAGGCCCGTAACTACGGTGATAGCACTGTAAGTACGGCACTAACCAGGAAGTAACCAGGAATTTAAAAAAATATATAGATAAAATATATTTTGATTTGTTTGACACTTTTTTTGGTTACTACATGATTCCATCTGTGTTATTTCATAGTTTTGATGTCTTCACTATTATTCTACAATGTAGAAAATAGTAAAAATAAAGAAAAACCCTTGAATGAGTAGGTGTCCAAACTTTTGACTGGTACCGTATATATATATATATACAGTTGAAGTCGGAAGTTTACATACACTTAGGTTGGAGTCATTAAAACTCGTTTTTCAACCACTCCACACATTTCTTGTTAACAAACTATAGTTTTGGCAAGTCGGTTAGGACATCTACTTTGTGCATGACACAAGTACATTTTCCAACAATTGTTTACAGACAGATTATTTAATTTATAATTCACTGTATCACAATTCCAGTGGGTCAGAAGTTTACATACACTAAGTTGACTGTGCCTTTAAACAGCTTGGAAAATTCCAGAAAATGATGTCATGGCTTTAGAAGCTTCTGATAGGCTAATTGACATAATTTGAGTCAATTGGAGGTGTACCTGTGGATGTATTTCAAGGCCTACCTTCAAACTCAGTGCCTCTTTGCTTGACATCATGGGAACATCAAAAGAAATCAGCCAAGACCTCAGAAAAAAAATTGTAGACCTCCACAAGTCTGGTTCATCCTTGGGAGCAATTTCCAAATGCCTGAAGGTACCACGTTCATCTGTACAAACAATTGTACGCAAGTATAAACACCATGGGATCACGCCGCCGTCATACCGCTCAGGAAGGAGACGCGTTCTGTCTCCTAGAGATGAACGTACTTTGGTGCGAAAAGTGCAAATCAATCTCAGAACAACAGCAAAGGACCTTGTGAAGATGCTGGAGGAAACGGGTACAAAAGTATCTATATCCACAGTAAAACAAGTCCTATATCGTTTGGAGGAAAAAGGGGGTGCTTGCAAGCTGAAGAACACCATCCCAACCGTGAAGCACAGGGGTGGCAGCATCATGCTGTGGGGGTGCTTTGCTGCAGGAGGGACTGGTACACTTCACAAAATAGATGGCATCATGAGGAAGGAAAATTATGTGGATATATTGAAGCAACATCTCAAGACATCAGTCAGGAAGTTAAAGCTTGGTCGCAAATAGATCCAAAAGTGGTGATCCTAACTGACCTATAACAGGGAATTCTTATTAGGATTAAATGTCAGGAATTGTGATAAACTGAGTTTAAATGTATTTGGCTAAGGTGTATGTAAACTTCCGACTTCAACTGCATATATATATATATATATATATATATATATCATACATTACAACATAGAGACATACAGAATAGGAAAGGTTTATCAGGTTATTATGTTTTTCTGATCCCCTCTCTCTACCTCTCTCTCTCTTTCTCCACCCCTCTCTCTCTACCTCCCTCTCTCTTTCTCCCCCCTCTCTCTCTCTACCTCCCTCTCTCTTTCTCCTCCCTCCCTCTCTCTACCTCCCTCTCTCTCTCTACCTCCCTCTCTCTTTCTCCCCCCTCTCTCTCTACCCCTCTCTCTCTCTCTCACTACCTCCCTCTCTCTTTCTCCCCCCCTCTCTCTCTACCTCCCTCTCTCTCTCTACCCCTCTCTCTTTCTCCTCCCTCTCTCTCTCTACCTCCCTCTCTCTTTCTCCTCTCTCTCTCTCTCTACCTCCCTCTCTCTTTCTCCCCCCCCCTCTCTCTCTCTCTCTCTCTCTCTCTCTCTCTCTCTCTCCCTCTCTCTCTCTCCCCCCTCTCTCTCTACCTCCCTCTCTCTTTCTCCCCCCTCTCTCTCTCTACCTCCCTCTCTCTTTCTCCCCCCTCTCTCTCTCTACCTCCCTCACTCTTTCTCCCACCTCTCTCTCTCTACCTCCCTCTCTCTTTCTCCCCCCTCTCTCTCTCTACCTCCCTCTCTCTCTCTCTGTAGTGTCTGTCAGTTGTGTGGTGTGTATGATGAGGGAAACTTCAGCAATAGGAACGCCTGGACCTACCTGGTCATAGTCAACAATATCTCTCAACTGGTGAGAACACACACACCTGGTCATAGTCAACAATATCTCTCAACTGGTGAGAACACACACACCTGGTCATAGTCAACAATATCTCTCAACTGGTGAGAACACACACACCTGGTCATAGTCAACAATATCTCTCAACTGGTGAGAACACACACACCTGGTCATAGTCAACAATATCTCTCAACTGGTGAGAACACACACACCTGGTCATAGTCAACAATATCTCTCAACTGGTGAGAACACACACACCTGGTCATAGTCAACAATATCTCTCAACTGGTGAGAACACACACACCTGGTCATAGTCAACAATATCTCTCAACTGGTGAGAACACACACACCTGGTCATAGTCAACAATATCTCTCAACTGGTGAGAACACACACACCTGGTCATAGTCAACAATATCTCTCAACTGGTGAGAACACACACACCTGGTCATAGTCAACAATATCTCTCAACTGGTGAGAACACACACACCTGGTCATAGTCAACAATATCTCTCAACTGGTGAGAACACACACACCTGGTCATAGTCAACAATATCTCTCAACTGGTGAGAACACACACACCTGGTCATAGTCAACAATATCTCTCAACTGGTGAGAACACACACACCTGGACTTTACACTATTCAGTAAAAAATCCTATGCTTTACCTGCACTCAAATTCAGTAAATCTTCAGTAGATCTTGGCTGAATTCTGATTCTCTACCCTGAAATACACCTCATGCATTTAAAAGCTTTGGAATGTAGCCCTTAACTTTATAGTCCTCAAAGGGCAATTTGGCTACTACCACAAATTACCCAGAATTACAAACAGTGCTCAGTTTACTTGTATTATCCCCTCTCTCTTCCTCTCCCCCTCTCTGTCTCTCTCTCTGTCTCTCTCTCTCTCTCTCTCTGTCTCTCTCTCTGTCTCTCTCTCTCTTCCTCTCCCCCTCTCTCTCTGTCTCTCTCTCTGTCTCTCTCTCTCTCTCTCTCTCTCTCTCTCTCTCTCTCTCTCTCTCTCTCTCTCTCTCTCTCTCTCTCTCTCTGTCCCTCTCTCTCTCTCTCTCTCTCTGTCCCCCCCCCCCCCTCTCTCTCTCTCTCTCTCTCTATCTCTCTCTCTCTCTCTCCCTCTCTCCCTCTCCCTCTCCCTCTCCCTCTCTCTCCCTCTCTCCCTCGCTCTCCAGTTTGCCATGTATTGCCTGGTGCTCCTGTATAAGGCCTTGAAGGAGGAACTGAGTCAGATTAGACCTGTTGGGAAGTTCCTCTGTGTTAAAATGGTCGTCTTTGTCTCCTTCTGGTAAGAGAGGGATGGAGGGAGGAATGCGTCTTTTTCTGACGGTTGCTTAGTGTTATGCCTGGTTACCACAACAAAAGGATGAACAATTCTCTCTCTCTCCCTCTTTCCATCTCTCTCCACTCTCTTCCCCTCCCTCTTTCCATCTCTCTCCACTCTCTTCCCCTCCCTCTTTCCATCTCTCTCCACTCTCTCCCCTCCCTCTTTCCATCTCTTTCCCCCTCCTTCTTTCCATCTCTCTCCACTCTCTCTTCCTCCCTCTTTCCATCTCACTCCTCTCTCCCTCCCTCTTTCCATCTCACTCCTCTCTCCCTCCCTCTTTCCACCTCTCTCCACTCTCTCTCCCTCCCTCTTTCCATCTCTCTCCACTCTCTTCCCCTCCCTCTTTCCATCTCTTTCCACTCTCTCCCTCCCTCTTTCCATCTCTCTCCACTCTCTCCCTCCCTCTTTCCATCTCACTCCTCTCTCCCTCCCTCTTTCCACCTCTCTCCACTCTCTCTCCCTCCCTCTTTCAATCTCTTTCCACTCTCTCTCTCCCTCCCTCTTTCCGTCTCTCTCCACTCTCTCTCTTCCTCCCTCTTTCCATCTCTCTCCACTCTCTCCCTCCCTCTTTCCATCTCTCTCCACTCTCTCCCTCCCTCTTTCCATCTCTCTCCACTCTCTTCCCCTCCCTCTTTCCATCTCTCTCCACTCTCTTCCCCTCCCTCTTTCCATCTCTCTCCACTCTCTCCCCTCCCTCTTTCCATCTCTTTCCCCCTCCTTCTTTCCATCTCTCTCCACTCTCTCTTCCTCCCTCTTTCCATCTCACTCCTCTCTCCCTCCCTCTTTCCATCTCACTCCTCTCTCCCTCCCTCTTTCCACCTCTCTCCACTCTCGCTCCCCTCCCTCTTTCCACCTCTCTCCACTCTCTCCCTCCCTCTTTCCATCTCACTCCTCTCTCCCTCCCTCTTTCCACCTCTCTCCACTCTCTCTCCCTCCCTCTTTCAATCTCTTTCCACTCTCTCTCTCCCTCCCTCTTTCCGTCTCTCTCCACTCTCTTCCCCTCCCTCTTTCCATCTCTTTCCACTCTCTCCCTCCCTCTTTCCGTCTCTCTCCACTCTCTCTCTTCCTCCCTCTTTCCGTCTCTCTCCACTCTCTCCCTCCCTCTTTCCATCTCTCTCCACTCTCTCCCTCCCTCTTTCCACCTCTCTCCACTCTCTTCCCCTCCCTCTTTCCATCTCTCTCCACTCTCTTCCTCCCTCTTTTCATCTCTCTCCACTCTCTTCCCCTCCCTCTTTCCATCTCTCTCCACTCTCTCCCCTCCCTCTTTCCATCTCTCTCCACTCTCTCCCTCCCTCTTTCCATCTCACTCCTCTCTCCCTCCCTCTTTCCACCTCTCTCCACTCTCTCTCCCTCCCTCTTTTCATCTCTCTCCACTCTCTTCCCCTCCCTCTTTCCATCTCTCTCCACTCTCTCCCCTCCCTCTTTTCATCTCTCTCCACTCTCTCCCTCCCTCTTTCCATCTCACTCCTCTCTCCCTCCCTCTTTCCACCTCTCTCCACTCTCTCTCCCTCCCTCTTTCCATCTCTCTCCACTCTCTTCCCCTCCCTTTCCATCTCTTTCCACTCTCTCCCTCCCTCTTTCCATCTCTCTCCACTCTCTCCCTCCCTCTTTCCATCTCACTCCTCTCTCCCTCCCTCTTTCCACCTCTCTCCACTCTCTCTCCCTCCCTCTTTCAATCTCTTTCCACTCTCTCTCCCTCCCTCTTTCCATCTCTCTCCACTCTCTCTCCCTCCCTCTTTCCGTCTCTCTCCACTCTCTCTCTTCCTCCCTCTTTCCATCTCTCTCCACTCTCTCCCTCCCTCTTTCCATCTCTCTCCACTCTCTCCCTCCCTCTTTCCATCTCTCTCCACTCTCTTCCCCTCCCTCTTTCCATCTCTCTCCACTCTCTCCCCTCCCTCTTTCCGTCTCTCTCCACTCTCTCCCCTCCCTCTTTCCATCTCACTCCTCTCTCCCTCCCTCTTTCCACCTCTCTCCACTCTCTCTCCCTCCCTCTTTCCATCTCTCTCCACTCTCTTCCCCTCCCTTTCCATCTCTTTCCACTCTCTCCCTCCCTCTTTCCATCTCTCTCCACTCTCTCCCTCCCTCTTTCCATCTCACTCCTCTCTCCCTCCCTCTTTCCACTCTCTCTCCCTCCCTCTTTCAATCTCTTTCCACTCTCTCTCTCCCTCCCTCTTTCCATCTCTCTCCACTCTCTCTCCCTCCCTCTTTCCGTCTCTCTCCACTCTCTCTCTTCCTCCCTCTTTCCATCTCTCTCCACTCTCTCCCTCCCTCTTTCCATCTCTCTCCATTCTCTCCCTCCCTCTTTCCATCTCTCTCCACTCTCTTCCCCTCCCTCTTTCCATCTCTCTCCACTCTCTTCCCCTCCCTCTTTCCATCTCTCTCCACTCTCTCCCCTCCCTCTTTCCATCTCTCTCCCCTCCCTCTTTCCATCTCTCTCCACTCTCTCCCCTCCCTCTTTCCGTCTCTCTCCCCCTCCCTCTTTCCATCTCTCTCCACTCCTCTCTTCCTCCCTCTTTCCATCTCACTCCTCTCTCCCTCCCTCTTTCCACCTCTCTCCACTCTCTCTCCCTCCCTCTTTCCATCTCTTTCCTCTCTCTCCCTCCCTCTTTCCATCTCTCTCCACTCTCCCTCCCTCTTTCCACCTCTCTCCACTCTCTCTCCACTCTCTTTCCATCTCTTTCCACTCTCTCCCTCCCTCTTTCCATCTCTTTCCACTCTCTCCCTCCCTCTTTCCGTCTCTCTCCACTCTCTCTTCCTCCCTCTTTCCATCTCTCTCCACTCTCTTTCCACTCTCTCCCTCCCTCTTTCCGTCTCTCTCCACTCTCTTCCTCACTCTTTCCATCTCTTTCCACTCTCTCCCTCCCTCTTTCCATCTCTCTCCACTTCTCTCTCTTGCCTCCTTCTCTCCCATCCCTCCATCTCTCCAGGCAGGCAGTGTTGATAGCTATACTGGTGAAGGTCGGAGTGATCTCTGATAAACACACCTGGGACTGGGACAGTGTTGAGGCTGTAGCCACCGGACTACAGGTACACACACACACACACTGGACAACAAGTACACACACACACACTGGACAACAAGTACACACACACACTGGACAACAAGTACACACACACACTGGACAACAAGTACACACACACACCGGACAACAAGTACACACACACACTGGACAACAAGTACACACACACACTGGACAACAAGTACACATACACACTGGACAACAAGTACACACACACACTGGACAACAAGTACACACACACACTGGACAACAAGTACACACACACACTGGACAACAAGTACACACACACACTGGACAACAAGTACACACACACACTGGACAACAAGTACACACACACACACTGGACAACAAGTACACACACACACACTGGACAACAAGTACACACACACACTGGACAACAAGTACACACACACACTGGACAACAAGTACACACACACACACTGGACAACAAGTACACACACACACACTGGACAACAAGTACACACACACACTGGACAACAAGTACACACACACACTGGACAACAAGTACACACACACACTGGACAACAAGTACACACACACACACTGGACAACAAGTACACACACACACTGGACAACAAGTACACACACACACTGGACAACAAGTACACACACACACACTGGACAACAAGTACACACACACACACTGGACAACAAGTACACACACACACTGGACAACAAGTACACACACACACTGGACAACAAATACACACACACACTACCCTCCCTCCCCCCCCACCCCCCTCCCCCCACCCCAACTAGATGTTTCTAGCAGCCATAGCCCATCACTACAGCTTTATGTATAAACCCACCTCTCTCTCCCTCTCTCACCCTCTCCCTCACTACTCCAGGACTTTATCATCTGTGTAGAGATGTTTCTAGCAGCTATAGCCCACCACTACTCATTCACCTATAAACCCTACATACTGGAGGCAGAGGAGGGAAGCTGCTTTGACTCGTTCATGGCGATGTGGGACGTGTCTGACATCAGAGCCGACATCTCAGAGCAGGTCCAACACGTAGGTGAGTAGGCTAACAAAACATTAGCTCAATGTTACCCTATAGCAATGGATTGATGCTAACAAAACATTAGCTCAATGTTACCCTATAGCAATGGATTGATGCTAACAAAACATTAGCTCAATGTTACCCTATAGCAATGGATTGATGCTAACTAAACATTAGCTCAATGTTACCCTATAGCAATGGATTGATGCTAACAAAACATTAGCTCAATGTTACCCTATAGCAATGGATTGATGCTAACAAAACATTAGCTCAATGTTACCCTATAGCAATGGATTGATGCTAACTAAACATTAGCTCAATGTTACCCTATAGCAATGGATTGATGCTAACAAAACATTAGCTCAATGTTACCCTATAGCAATGGATTGATGCTAACAAAACATTAGCTCAATGTTACCCTATAGCAATGGATTGATGCTAACAAAACATTAGCTCAATGTTACCCAATAGCAATGGATTGATGCTAACAAAACATTAGCTCAATGTTACCCAATAGCAATGGATTGATGCTAACAAAACATTAGCTCAATGTTACCCGATAGCAATGGATTGATGCTAACAAAACATTAGCTCAATGTTACCCTATAGCAATGGATTGATGCTAACAAAACATTAGCTCAATGTTACCCTATAGCAATGGATTGATGCTAACAAAACATTAGCTCAATGTTACCCTATAGCAATGGATTGATGCTAACAAAACATTAGCTCAATGTTACCCTATAGCAATGGATTGATGCTAACTAAACATTAGCTCAATGTTACCCTATAGCAATGGATTGATGCTAACAAAACATTAGCTCAATGTTACCCTATAGCAATGGATTGATGCTAACAAAACATTAGCTCAATGTTACCCTATAGCAATGGATTGATGCTAACTAAACATTAGCTCAATGTTACCCTATAGCAATGGATTGATGCTAACAAAACATTAGCTCAATGTTACCCTATAGCAATGGATTGATGCTAACTAAACATTAGCTCAATGTTACCCTATAGCAATGGATTGATGCTAACAAAACATTAGCTCAATGTTACCCTATAGCAATGGATTGATGCTAACAAAACATTAGCTCAATGTTACCCTATAGCAATGGATAGATGCTAACTAAACATTAGCTCAATGTTACCCTATAGCAATGGATTGATGCTAACAAAACATTAGCTCAATGTTACCCTATAGCAATGGATTGATGCTAACAAAACATTAGCTCAATGTTACCCTATAGCAATGGATTGATGCTAACAAAACATTAGCTCAATGTTACCCTATAGCAATGGATTGATGCTAACAAAACATTAGCTCAATGTTACCCAATAGCAATGGATTGATGCTAACAAAACATTAGCTCAATGTTACCCGATAGCAATGGATTGATGCTAACAAAACATTAGCTCAATGTTACCCTATAGCAATGGATTGATGCTAACAAAACATTAGCTCAATGTTACCCTATAGCAATGGATTGATGCTAACAAAACATTAGCTCAATGTTACCCTATAGCAATGGATTGATGCTAACAAAACATTAGCTCAATGTTACCCTATAGCAATGGATTGATGCTAACAAAACATTAGCTCAATGTTACCCTATAGCAATGGATTGATGCTAACAAAACATTAGCTCAATGTTACCCTATAGCAATGGATTGATGCTAACAAAACATTAGCTCAATGTTACCCTATAGCAATGGATTGATGCTAACAAAACATTAGCTCAATGTTACCCTATAGCAATGGATTGATGCTAACAAAACATTAGCTCAATGTTACCCGATAGCAATGGATTGATGCTAACAAAACATTAGCTCAATGTTACCCTATAGCAATGGATTGATGCTAACAAAACATTAGCTCAATGTTACCCTATAGCAATGGATTGATGCTAACAAAACATTAGCTCAATGTTACCCTATAGCAATGGATTGATGCTAACAAAACATTAGCTCAATGTTACCCTATAGCAATGGATTGATGCTAACAAAACATTAGCTCAATGTTACCCTATAGCAATGGATTGATGCTAACAAAACATTAGCTCAATGTTACCCTATAGCAATGGATTGATGCTAACAAAACATTAGCTCAATGTTACCCTATAGCAATGGATTGATGCTAACAAAACATTAGCTCAATGTTACCCTATAGCAATGGATTGATGCTAACAAAACATTAGCTCAATGTTACCCTATAGCAATGGATTGATGCTAACAAAACATTAGCTCAATGTTACCCTATAGCAATGGATTGATGCTAACAAAACATTAGCTCAATGTTACCCTATAGCAATGGATTGATGCTAACAAAACATTAGCTCAATGTTACCCTATAGCAATGGATTGATGCTAACAAAACATTAGCTCAATGTTACCCTATAGCAATGGATTGATGCTAACAAAACATTAGCTCAATGTTACCCTATAGCAATGGATTGATGCTAACAAAACATTAGCTCAATGTTACCCTATAGCAATGGATTGATGCTAACAAAACATTAGCTCAATGTTACCCTATAGCAATGGATTGATGCTAACAAAACATTAGCTCAATGTTACCCTATAGCAATGGATTGATGCTAACAAAACATTAGCTCAATGTTACCCTATAGCAATGGATTGATGCTAACAAAACATTAGCTCAATGTTACCCTATAGCAATGGATTGATGCTAACAAAACATTAGCTCAATGTTACCCTATAGCAATGGATTGATGCTAACAAAACATTAGCTCAATGTTACCCTATAGCAATGGATTGATGCTAACAAAACATTAGCTCAATGTTACCCTATAGCAATGGATTGATGCTAACAAAACATTAGCTCAATGTTACCCTATAGCAATGGATTGATGCTAACAAAACATTAGCTCAATGTTACCCTATAGCAATGGATTGATGCTAACAAAACATTAGCTCAATGTTACCCTATAGCAATGGATTGATGCTAACAAAACATTAGCTCAATGTTACCCTATAGCAATGGATTGATGCTAACAAAACATTAGCTCAATGTTACCCTATAGCAATGGATTGATGCTAACAAAACATTAGCTCAATGTTACCCTATAGCAATGGATTGATGCTAACAAAACATTAGCTCAATGTTACCCAATAGCAATGGATTGATGCTAACAAAACATTAGCTCAATGTTACCCAATAGCAATGGATTGATGCTAACAAAACATTAGCTCAATGTTACCCAATAGCAATGGATTGATGCTAACAAAACATTAGCTCAATGTTACCCTATAGCAATGGATTGATGCTAACAAAACATTAGCTCAATGTTACCCTATAGCAATGGATTGATGCTAACAAAACATTAGCTCAATGTTACCCTATAGCAATGGATTGATGCTAACTAAACATTAGCTCAATGTTACCCTATAGCAATGGATTGATGCTAACAAAACATTAGCTCAATGTTACCCTATAGCAATGGATTGATGCTAACAAAACATTAGCTCAATGTTACCCTATAGCAATGGATTGATGCTAACAAAACATTAGCTCAATGTTACCCTATAGCAATGGATTGATGCTAACAAAACATTAGCTCAATGTTACCCTATAGCAATGGATTGATGCTAACAAAACATTAGCTCAATGTTACCCTATAGCAATGGATTGATGCTAACAAAACATTAGCTCAATGTTACCCTATAGCAATGGATTGATGCTAACAAAACATTAGCTCAATGTTACCCTATAGCAATGGATTGATGCTAACAAAACATTAGCTCAATGTTACCCTATAGCAATGGATTGATGCTAACAAAACATTAGCTCAATGTTACCCTATAGCAATGGATTGATGCTAACAAAACATTAGCTCAATGTTACCCAATAGCAATGGATTGATGCTAACAAAACATTAGCTCAATGTTACCCTATAGCAATGGATTGATGCTAACAAAACATTAGCTCAATGTTACCCTATAGCAATGGATTGATGCTAACAAAACACTTAGCTCAATGTTACCCTATAGCAATGGATTGATGCTAACAAAACATTAGCTCAATGTTACCCTATAGCAATGGATTGATGCTAACAAAACATTAGCTCAATGTTACCCTATAGCAATGGATTGATGCTAACAAAACATTAGCTCAATGTTACCCTATAGCAATGGATTGATGCTAACAAAACATTAGCTCAATGTTACCCTATAGCAATGGATTGATGCTAACTAAAACATTAGCTCAATGTTACCCTATAGCAATGGATTGATGCTAACAAAACATTAGCTCAATGTTACCCTATAGCAATGGATTGATGCTAACAAAACATTAGCTCAATGTTACCCTATAGCAATGGATTGATGCTAACAAAACATTAGCTCAATGTTACCCTATAGCAATGGATTGATGCTAACAAAACATTAGCTCAATGTTACCCTATAGCAATGGATTGATGCTAACAAAACATTAGCTCAATGTTACCCTATAGCAATGGATTGATGCTAACAAAACATTAGCTCAATGTTACCCGATAGCAATGGATTGATGCTAACAAAACATTAGCTCAATGTTACCCTATAGCAATGGATTGATGCTAACAAAACATTAGCTCAATGTTACCCTATAGGCAATGGGATTGATGCTAACAAAACATTAGCTCAATGTTACCCTATAGCAATGGATTGATGCTAACAAAACATTAGCTCAATGTTACCCTATAGCAATGGATTGATGCTAACAAAACATTAGCTCAATGTTACCCTATAGCAATGGATTGATGCTAACTAAACATTAGCTCAATGTTACCCTATAGCAATGGATTGATGCTAACAAAACATTAGCTCAATGTTACCCTATAGCAATTGGATTTGATGCTAACAAAACATTAGCTCAATGTTACCCTATAGCAATGGATTGATGCTAACTAAACATTAGCTCAATGTTACCCTATAGCAATGGATTGATGCTAACAAAACATTAGCTCAATGTTACCCTATAGCAATGGATTGATGCTAACAAAACATTAGCTCAATGTTACCCAATAGCAATGGATTGATGCTAACAAATACATTAGCTCAATGTTACCCTATAGCAATGGATTGATGCTAACAAAACATTAGCTCAATGTTACCCAATAGCAATGGATTGATGCTAAACAAAACATTAGCTCAATGTTACCTATAGCAATGGATTGATGCTAACAAAACATTAGCTCAATGTTACCCTATAGCAATGGATTGATGCTAACAAAACATTAGCTCAATGTTACCCTATAGCAATGGATTGATGCTAACAAAACATTAGCTCAATGTTACCCAATAGCAATGGATTGATGCTAACTAAACATTAGCTCAATGTTACCCTATAGCAATGGATTGATGCAAACAAAAATTAGCTCAATGTTACCCTATAGCAATGGATTGATGCTAACAAAACATTAGCTCAATGTTACCCTATAGCAATGGATTGATGCTAACAAAACATTAGCTCAATGTT
>CM062480.1:72803373-72853373 GCA_031479575.1 Coregonus ussuriensis
TCCTGAGGCCCATTGTAGTGCCATTCATCCGCCGCCATCACCTCATGTTTCAGCATGATAATGCACGACCCCATGTCACAAGGATCTGTACACAATTCCTGAAAGCTGAAAATGTCCCAGTTCTTCCATGGTCTGCATACTCACCAGACATGTCACCAATTGAGCATGTTTGAGATGCTCTGGATCGACGTGTACAACAGCGTGTTTCAGTTCCCACCAATATCCAGCAACTTCGCACATCCATTGAAGAGGAGTGGGACAACATTCCACAGGCCACAATCAACAGCCTGATCAACTCTATGGGAAGGAGATGTGTCACGCTGCATGAGGCAAATGGTGGCCACACCAGATACTGACTGGTTTTCTGATCCACGCCCATACCTTTTTTTTAAGGTATATGTGACCAACAAATCCATAGATTAGGGCCTAATGAATTTACTTAAATTGACTGATTTCCTCATATGAACTGTAACTTAGTCAAATCTTTGAAATTGTTGCATATTGTGTTTATATTTTTGTTCAGTATAAATAAGCATTTTTCCTAATATCATACATTTTACATTTGAGTCATTTTAGCAGACACTCTTATCCAGAGCAATTTACAGGAGCAATTAGGGTTAAGTGCCTTGCTCAAGGGCACATCGACAGATTTTTCACCTAGTCAGCTCGGGGATTAGAACCAGCGACCTTTCGGTTACTGGCACAAAACCAAAACCACATAGATAGCATAATATACAGACTATCATCTCTCCACAATGGTACCCATCACATAAAAATGTAAGTAAGCCTTGCCCAAGACAGAATCTCCTGTTTCTGTAGTGTGAGGCAGCTTGATGTACAGGACACCCCCTGGACAGGACACTAGTCTATCTCCTGTTTCTGTAGTGTGAGGCAGCTTGATGTACAGGACACCCCCTGGACAGGACACTAGTCTATCTCCTGTTTCTGTAGTGTTAGGCAGCTTGATGTACAGGACACCCCCTGGACAGGACACTAGTCTATCTCCTGTTTCTGTAGTGTTAGGCAGCTTGATGTACAAAGAGTTAATGAAGGTGAATGTTGTCACCTGGCCACATGGAGAGGTGTGTGAAGGTGAATGTTGTCAACACACTCTTCATCAGGATCCCTGGCAGGAGTCTCCACATCCAGAACTGCCAGGATCCTGATGAGAGTGAGGAAACCCCATCCTGGGACCTCTGCTCCCCATCTCATTCCGGATTGAATTCAAAACCCTCCTGCTGACATTCCAGTGTATTCATGGCAATGCACCTCTTTATCGCAAATAACTGCTCTCCCTCCATAACCCCACCCTCAGGTTAAACCATAGCCTGCTACTCCACGCCCCCCGTGACCTTTGACACCTTTGACCTTTGAGTGGGCTTTCAGCTCGACCACCCCCAGCCTCTGGAATGCCCTCCTGTACCATATGAAGGCACCACAGACCCTGGGGTCCTTTAAAATTGGCCTAAAGACCTTTCTCTTTAGGAAGTATTTCTGTCGATAGCTGTGTTCTTTAATATTGCAGATAGATTGTGGCTTCTATCAATGTAATTGTCTGCATCATTTCCAATCCCCCATTTGTATTTTTTTGTAAATATATACACGACCGTTCAAGGTTTGGGGTCACTTAGAAATTTCCTTGTTTTTGAAAGAAAATCCGTTTTTTTTGTCCATTAAAATAACATCAAATTGATCAGAAATACAGTGTAGACATTGTTAATGTTGTAAATGGCAATTGTAGCTGGAAACGGCTGATTTTTAATGGAATATCTACATAGGCGTACAGAGGCCCATTATCAGCAACCATCAGTCCTTGTCACGGTTTCGGCCGAGGCTGCCTCTCCTCCTTGTTCGGGCAGGCTTCGGCGCTCGTCGTCTCCGGAATTCTAGCTGCCACCGATAGATGTTTCATGTTCGTTTGCTTTTGTCTGTTTGTGTCACACCTGTTTCTGTTTTACGTGATTAGTGTCCTATAAGTGTCTCGTTGTGTTGGTCATGTGTTGTGTATGATTGTTTTTCGTCAGTGTTGTGTTTGCTCGGTTGAGCATATTCTCTCCACTGCGCTGGAGCTCGATTGCACTTGTTTCGTGCACTACTTCATTTTGTCGCACCTGTTTGTGTGTATTTTGCCTATACGCCTTGTGCGTAATTTAGCTGTTGGGCTTTGTTTGCCCTGTTGCCTGTGTTTGGGCCGGAATACAGCATTTGGAACCTACCGTCTGCGTCCTGCATCTGATTTCCTACACTACACCTACACACGCCCTGACAGAATCATACACCAGTCATGGAATCAGCAGGAGCCGAAGCAGCCCAGACAAGACTGGAAGCCCAGGTTCGGGATCAGCAGGAGCAACTCCTGCAGATGGGGAACGCCCTGCAGGAGGTGATTACCACACTCCGAGGCTGGGGTTCGCCTCCACCACCGCCCGCCCTGCCAGCACCATCGGCCAGCCCGCCCGTTCCAGCACCGGAACCTTGAGGAGTCCGACTATCTCTCCCGAGGGCTTACGACGGGACAGCGGCGGGGTGTCAGGGATTCCTGCTCCAGGTCGAGCTATACCTGGCCACCGTGCACCCGGCACCTTCAGGGCACGAGAGCGTGTCCGCTCTGATCTCCTGCCTGGCCGGAAAAGCGTTGGAGTGGGCCAACGCGGAGTGGAGGAAGATAGACGCCACGACCATTACGTACACTGAGTTCTCCCGCCGCTTCAGAGCGGTGTTCGACCATCCCCCGGAGGGGAAAGCGGCGGGGGAGCGTCTGGTCTTCCTCCGACAGGGGAGGAGAAGTGCCCAGGAATTCGCACTCGAATTCCGTACTCTGGCGGCAGATGCAGGGTGGAATGATCGGGCCCTCATCGATCTATACCGATGCAGCCTACGAGAGGACGTCCGTCGGGAGCTGGCTTGCAGGGACACCAGTCTCACCTTCGACCAGCTGGTGGATATGTCCATCAGGCTGGATGCCCTGCTGGCTACCCGCGGACGTCTTGCGGAGGGTCCGTCCATTCCACCCTCCAGCGCCTCCGAGCCTTGTCCCATGGAGCTCGGGGGCGCTGGCGCTAGAGAGAGGAGGAGTCGGCAGGCTAGGGGGTCCATCCACTGCACCAACTGTGGCCGGGGAGGACACACCGCGGCTAGGTGCTGGGGATGGTCTCCTAGGGGAGATGACGACAGGTCCCGCACTGGGGATTCCCTCCAGGTGAGTAGGCGCCCCACTCACCCAGAGCTCTCTGTTGCCCATTTTTGTATGCCTGTACGTTTTCCACAGGTAGCACCTCATGCCCAGCATAAGGCGCTGGTAGATTCAGGCGCAGCTGGGAATTTTATTGATAAAAAGTTTTGTTTAGCGTTAGGGATTCCCCTCATTCCTGTTGATGTTCCTTTTCCCGTTCACGCCCTAGATAGTCGTCCGTTGGGTACGGGCTTGATCAGGGAGGTCACGGCGCCACTTAGGATGTGTGCGCAGGGGGGTCATCAGGAGATGATTCAGCTGTTCCTGATTGACTCTCCTGCGTATCCGGTGGTGCTGGGAATGCCCTGGTTGAGTACCCATAACCCAGTGATTTCGTGGCAGGAGAGGGCTCTGATGGAGTGGTCTGCTCAGTGTGTGGGTAGATGTTTGGGCGTTTCCGTAGGGGCTACCTCGGTAGAGAGTCCAAACCAGGTGCCCGCATTGCACATTCCACCTGAGTATGGGGATTTGGCTATTGCGTTTAGTAAGGCGAGGGCGACGCGGTTGCCACCCCATAGGCAGGGGGATTGTGCGATAAACCTCCAGGCAGGAGCTGCGCTCCCACGGAGCCATGTGTATCCTCTGTCTCAGGAGGAGAAGAAAGCTATGGAGATTTACATAGACGAATCACTGAGACAAGGATACATACGGCCGTCCACTTCCCCCGCGTCCTCGAGTTTCTTTTTCGTGAAGAAAAAGGATGGTGGTTTGCGCCCATGCATCGATTACCGTGGTCTCAATCAGATTACGGTGAAGTATAGTTATCCACTCCCGCTGATTGCGACCATGACTGAGTCGTTGCATGGGGCGCGTTTCTTCACGAAACTAGATCTCAGGAGCGCGTACAACTTGGTGCGCATCAGGGAGAACGATGAATGGAAAACAGCCTTTAGTACCACCTCGGGCCATTACGAGTATCTGGTCATGCCATACGGGTTGATGAACACTCCATCAGTTTTCCAATCATTTGTGGATGAGATCTTCAGGGACATGCAGGGGCAGGGGGTGGTGGTGTACATTGATGACATTCTCGTGTACTCACCTACCCGTGTCGAGCATGTAGCCCTGGTGCGCAAGGTGTTGCGGAGGCTGGTGGAGCACGACCTGTATGTGAAGGCAGAGAAGTGTCTGTTTTTCCAGGAGTCGGTCTCCTTTTTGGGTTATCAGTTGTCTGCGTCAGGGGTGAGGATGGAGGTAGATCGAGTGTCGGCCGTGCGTAATTGGCAAACACCAACCACTGTGAAGGAGGTGCAGCAGTTCTTGGGGTTTGCAAATTACTACAGGAGGTTTATCCGGGGGTTTGGACAGGTGGCAGCTCCCATCACGTCTCTGTTGAAGGGGGGTCCGGTGCGTCTGCAGTGGTCGGCCGAGGCGGACAGGGCGTTTGGGAGGCTGAAGGACCTGTTTACCTCGGCCCCAGTGCTGGCGCACCCGGATCCCTCTTTGCCGTTCCAAGTAGAGGTGGACGCGTCGGAGGCCGGGTTAGGAGCCGTGCTTTCACAACGATCTGGCGCGCCACCTAAGCTCCGCCCCTGTGCTTTTTACTCTAAGAAGCTCAGTCCGGCGGAGCGGAACTATGACGTAGGGGACAGGGAGCTGTTAGCCGTGGTACAGGCTCTAAAGGTGTGGAGGCACTGGCTTGAGGGGGCTCAACACCCTTTCCTCATTTTGACGGACCACCGTAACCTGGAGTACATCCGAGCGGCGAGGAGGCTGAACCCTCGCCAGGCAAGATGGAGTATGTTCTTGACCAGGTTTACGTTTAAGATCACGTACATCCCTGGGTCACAGAATGGCAAGGCAAATGCGCTGTCTCGGCGGTATGACGCGGAGGAGAGGTCCGTGGAGCCCACTCCCATACTGCCTGCGTCGTGTCTGGTGGCGCCGGTAGTGTGGGAGATCGATGCTGAACTCGAGCGGGCGTTACGCACCGACCCTAGTCCATCACAGTGCCCGGAGGGTCGGAAGTACGTTCCGCTCGAGGTTCGGGATCGAGTGATTTATTGGGCTCACACGTCACCCTCCTCTGGACATCCGGGTATCGGCCGGACAGTGCACTGTCTTAGTGCCAAGTACTGGTGGCCCACGTTGGCTAGGGATGTGAGGGTTTATGTTTCCTCTTGCTCGGTGTGCGCCCAGTGTAAGGCGCCTAGACATTTACCTAGGGGTAAGTTGCTACCCCTGCCCGTTCCACAACGGCCATGGTCCCACCTCTCAGTGGACTTTATAACAGATCTTCCCCTCTCCCAAGGGAATACCACCATCCTGGTCGTTGTGGACCGGTTCTCTAAGGCCTGTCGTTTGCTCCCCATGCCGGGTCTTCCTACGGCCCTGCAAACCGCCGAGGCACTGTTTACCCATGTGTTCCGGCACTACGGGGTGCCCGAGGACATTGTGGCTGATCGGGGTCCCCAATTCACCTCCAGGGTCTGGAGAGCGTTTATGGAGCGGTTGGGGGTCTCGGTGAGTCTCACCTCGGGCTACCACCCGGAGAGCAATGGGCAGGTGGAACGCGTAAACCAGGATGTGGGTAGGTTTCTCAGAACATACTGCCAGGACCGGCCGGAGGAGTGGTCAAGGTACGTTCCCTGGGCCGAGATGGCCCAGAATTCCCTACGCCATTCCTCCACGAACCTAACCCCATTTCAATGTGTGTTAGGTTACCAGCCGGTTCTGGCACCCTGGCAGCAGAGCCAGATCGAGGCTCCTGCGGTGGATGAGTGGGCGCGGCGCTGGGAGGAGACTTGGAACGCTGCACACGTCCACCTGCAGCGGGCCCTCCGACGTCAGAAGGCGAGCGCTGATCTCCACCGCAGTGAGGCACCGGTGTACGCACCTGGTGATCGAGTCTGGCTCTCTACCAGAAACCTGCCCCTCCGCCTGCCCTGTCGGAAACTGGGTCGGCGGTTTGTAGGGCCATTTAAAGTCCTGAGGAGGTTGAACGAGGTTTGTTATAGATTACAGCTACCTGTGGAGTATAAGTGTATTAACCCCTCGTTCCATGTGTCCCGTGGCCGGTGGTAGCGGGCCCACTCCAAGACGATGAGGTCTTGGAGACTCCTCCGCCCCCGTTGGACATCGAGGGGGCACCGGCGTACTCCGTGAGATCCATCTTGGATTCGAGACGTCGGATGGGGGGTCTCCAGTATCTAGTGGAGTGGGAGGGGTACGGTCCGGAGGAGCGGTGCTGGGTGCCGAGGAGAGACGTGTTGGACCCATCGCTTCTGACGGAGTTCCATCGGAGGCATCCGACGCGCCCTGCGCCGCGTCCCCCTGGCCGTCCCCGAGGCCGGAGTCGGCGCGCGTCTGGAGCCGCGCGTCAAGGGGGGGGTACTGTCACGGTTTCGGCCGAGGCTGCCTCTCCTCCTTGTTCGGGCAGGCTTCGGCGCTCGTCGTCTCCGGAATTCTAGCTGCCACCGATAGATGTTTCATGTTCGTTTGCTTTTGTCTGTTTGTGTCACACCTGTTTCTGTTTTACGTGATTAGTGTCCTATAAGTGTCTCGTTGTGTTGGTCATGTGTTGTGTATGATTGTTTTTCGTCAGTGTTGTGTTTGCTCGGTTGAGCATATTCTCTCCACTGCGCTGGAGCTCGATTGCACTTGTTTCGTGCACTACTTCATTTTGTCGCACCTGTTTGTGCGCATTTTGCCTATACGCCTTGTGCGTAATTTAGCTGTTGGGCTTTGTTTGCCCTGTTGCCTGTGTTTGGGCCGGAATACAGCATTTGGAACCTACCGTCTGCGTCCTGCATCTGATTTCCTACACTACACCTACACACGCCCTGACAGTCCTGTGTTCCAATGGCACGTTGTTTTTGCTAATCCAAGTTGATCATTTAAAAAGGCTAATAGATCATTAGAAAACCCTTTTGCAATTATGTTAGCATAGCTGAAAACTGTTGTGCTGATTAAAGAAGCAATAAAACTAGCCTTCTTGAGACTAGTTGAGTATCTGGAGCATCAGCAATTGTGGGTTTGATTACAGGCTCAAAATGGCCAGAAACAAATAACTTTCTTCTGAAAATCGTCAGTCTATTGTTGTTCTGAGAAATGAAGACTATTCCATGCGAGAAATTACCAAGAAACTGAAGATCTCGTACAACACTGTGTACTACTCCCTTCACAGAACAGCGCAAACTGGCTCTAACCAGAATAGAAAGAGGAGTGGGAGGCCCCGGTGCACAACTGAGCAAGGAGACAAATACATTAGAGTGTCTAGTTTGAGAAACAGGTGCCTCACAGGTCCTCAACTGGCAGCTTCATTAAATAGTACCCGCAAAACACCAGTCTCAACGTCAACAGTGAAGAGGCGACTCCAGGATGCTGACCTTCTAGGCAGAGTTGCAAAGAAAAAGCCATATCTCAGACTGTCCAATAAAAAGGGGGGGATGTGAAATGAATCAAGATACTTTGTGAAGAGTTTGGTTTTCAGACATTTTCGGAAGATGTGCAGGGACTCTGCTGTCCTAGCATCAGGGGGAAGCTGGTTCGACCATTGCCGTGCAGAACAGGCACTTTGAGGAGAGGAAGTCACTATGAGGAGAGGAAGTCACTATGAGGAGAGGAAGTCACTATGAGGAGAGGAAGTGTACAATGTAGTGACTTCCTTTCGTCATAGTGACTTCCTCTCCTCATAGTGACTTCCTCTCCTCATAGTGACTTCCTCTCCTCATAGTGACTTCCTCTCCTCATCTCCTTGTCTCATTTTCTTCTCCTAAACTGAACTGATGATCTGACAAACCTGGGAAAAGCAAATGATCAATGGAAGAGAATGATATGAGAAGGTCACCACTTTAGACTATTGAGATAAACCCCAGATAGGAGAGGAGGGGAGAAAGCTAGTCAGACTATTGAGATAGGTCCATAGATTTCTTGAGATCTCACTTTAAACTATTGAGCACCACCCCAGAAATGGTCTGGGAGACAGCGATTCATTTCCGTGCGAATTAGCCATTCCATGAGAAGAAACATGGATGAGTTCCAAACTCTGTGTTCTATAGGCTACGTTCTAAAGACACCAGGAGTGGGAGGGAGGCGTGGTTCATGGTGAGACCGTATGTGGTGTGTGTGTGTGTGTGTGTGTGTGTGTGTGTGTGTGTGTGTGTGTGTTCCTCAGGGCAGTGTCTTTTAGTCCAATATACACACAACTCACCAACTCACACAACTCACCAACTCACCAACTCACCAACTCACCAACTCACCAACTCACACAACTCACCAACTCACCAACTCACCAACTCACACAACTCACACAACTCACCAACTCACCAACTCACCAACTCACCAACTCACACAACTCACCAACTCACCAACTCACCAACTCACCAACTCACACAACTCACCAACTCACCAACTCACACAACTCACCAACTCACCAACTCACCAACTCACACAACTCACACAACTCACCAACTCACCAACTCACCAACTCACACAACTCACCAACTCACACAACTCACCAACTCACCAACTCACCAACTCACCAACTCACCAACTCACACAACTCACCAACTCACACAACTCACCAACTCACCAACTCACCAACTCACCAACTCACCAACTCACACAACTCACCAACTCACACAACTCACACAACTCACCAACTCACCAACTCACCAACTCACCAACTCACACAACTCACCAACTCACCAACTCACCAACTCACCAACTCACCAACTCACACAACTCACCAACTCACACAACTCACACAACTCACACAACTCACACAACTCACCAACTCACCAACTCACCAACTCACCAACTCACCAACTCACACAACTCACCAACTCACACAACTCACACAACTCACCAACTCACCAACTCACCAACTCACCAACTCACCAACTCACCAACTCACACAACTCACCAACTCACACAACTCACACAACTCACCAACTCACCAACTCACACAACTCACCAACTCACCAACTCACCAACTCACCAACTCACACAACTCACCAACTCACCAACTCACCAACTCACACAACTCACACAACTCACACAACTCACCAACTCACCAACTCACACAACTCACCAACTCACCAACTCACCAACTCACCAACTCACACAACTCACCAACTCACCAACTCACACAACTCACACAACTCACCAACTCACCAACTCACACAACTCACCAACTCACCAACTCACCAACTCACCAACTCACCAACTCACACAACTCACCAACTCACCAACTCACCAACTCACCAACTCACCAACTCACCAACTCACACAACTCACCAACTCACACAACTCACACAACTCACCAACTCACCAACTCACCAACTCACCAACTCACCAACTCACTCCTATCAGCAGGAAAACGGCAAGCGGCAAACAAATAAACGGACAAATAATCTGACAAAACAGTTGAGAGACGGGCTGACGGCTGATCGATTCTGGACGTGGTTGCTTAAGTAAGCGCCAAAAGCAACGTCCCTCTGTTCTCTCTCCTCAAGTCTCCATTTGCATTGGCTTGGACCAAATCCCCAGAGGCACACAAATTGATCTGTAATGCATTTTTAATGGTCCCTTACGTACACACACACCAACCACGCACACACCAACCACGCTCACACCAACCACGCTCACACCAACCACGCACACACCAACCACGCTCACACCAACCACGCTCACACCAACCACGCACACATATCCCCATAGGCATGGTAATGGCAAGAATTAGCGATTCAAAGTCACAAGACCTCGAGAGAGACCGTGCAAGAGCATAGAGCGAGAGAGAGAGAGGAGAGGGAGTTGTATTTTAGGCAATTCTCTCAGCAGGGAACCATAATTTATTCCAGTTTCACAAAGTTTTAATAAACTTTTGTTGACAGCCACAGCGGAATGGTAATGTGGTACATCAGAGATACAGAGCACACAAAACTCAAACACACACACCGAGGCCTTCGGGGACCAGTCTGTGTACCACTAACTAGCCTGTCACGATCATGAAACACACACACACGTTCATACATGTTTGGAAACGTAGATTTATAATGAAGCAAACTGACTAATCACCGGATAATGGTTGGAACCGCAGGCAGACTAATATTAGCATTTGAACATAAACACAAATTGTGTGGTTGTGTGTGTGTGTGTGTGTGTGTGGTTGTGTGTGTGTGTGTGGTTGTGTGTGTGTGTGTGTGTGTGTGTGTGTGTGTGGTTGTGTGTGTGTGTGTGTGGTTGTGTGTGTGTGTGTGTGATTGTGTGTGTGTGTGTATGTGTGTGGTTGTTTGTGTGTGTGTGTGTGTGTGTGTGTGTGTGTGTGGTTGTATGGTAGAATCAGATACCAAACTTTAACGCGGTACAGTCTCCTGTAATATACGGGATGGTTGTCATGACTTCCTCCGAAGCTGCCTCCTCTCCTTGTTCGGGCAGGCTTCGGCGATCGTTGTCACCGGCCTTCTAGCCACTGCCGCTCCTCATCTCAACATTCCATTTGTTTTGTCTTGTTTATTACACACACCTGGTTCATATCCCCTCATCAGTACCTGTATAAGTGTTCCCTCAGCCCCCTTGTCCTTGTGTGTGATTGTTTATTGTGGAGAGTAGTGGAGCTCCGTGGAGCTCCGTGTATTTTGTATCGCCGGGATATTTCCCCGTGTGTCTTGTATTTCCCAGTGAGCCTGTTTTGCGCACTGGAGTGTTTTTGACGCATTACTGCGTAACTCGTATTTGCGGAATAAAGCCTGTTATTCTGTGATTTACCCTCCTGCGCCTGACTCCTTCAACATCACTTAATCACAATGGTGTGTGTTTGTGAGTGTGTGTGTGTGTGCGTGTGTTCAGTGTGTGTGTTCATGCCTGCCTGCGTTTGAGAGATGAGGAGAAATGAAATTACCACATTAAGGATTAATAACATGATTGGAAAACATGGAATTAATTCAGATATGGAATTTTCTCTGGGTAGGATAGTGTCTGTTGTGGACATGGGATGAGTTGAGGACTCTCTCTGGATAGGATACTGTGTGTTGAAGACATGGGATGAGTTGAGGACTCTCTCTGGACAGGATACTGTGTGTTGAAGACATGGGATGAGTTGAGGACTCTCTCTGGACATGATACTGTGTGTTGAAGACATGGGATGAGTTGAGGACTCTCTCTGGACAGGATACTGTGTGTTGAAGACATGGGATGAGTTGAGGACTCTCTCTGGACAGGATACTGTGTGTTGAAGACATGGGATGAGTTGAGGACTCTCTCTGGACAGGATACTGTGTGTTGAGGACATGGGATGAGTTGAGGACTCTCTCTGGACAGGATACTGTGTGTTGAAGACATGGGATGAGTTGAGGACTCTCTCTTGACAGGATACTGTGTGTTGAAGACATGGGATGAGTTGAGGACTCTCTCTGGACAGGATACTGTGTGTTGAAGACATGGGATGAGTTGAGGACTCTCTCTGGACAGGATACTGTGTGTTGAGGACATGGGATGAGTTGAGGACTCTCTCTGGACAGGATACTGTGTGTTGAAGACATGGGATGAGTTGAGGACTCTCTCTGGACAGGATACTGTGTGTTGAGGACATGGGATGAGTTGAGGACTCTCTCTGGACAGGATACTGTGTGTTGAAGACATGGGATGAGTTGAGGACTCTCTCTGGACAGGATACTGTGTGTTGAGGACATGGGATGAGTTGAGGACTCTCTCTGGACAGGATACTGTGTGTTGAAGACATGGGATGAGTTGAGGACTCTCTCTTGACAGGATACTGTGTGTTGAAGACATGGGATGAGTTGAGGACTCTCTCTGGACAGGATACTGTGTGTTGAGGACATGGGATGAGTTGAGGACTCTCTCTGGACAGGATACTGTGTGTTGAGGACATGGGATGAGTTGAGGACTCTCTCTGGACAGGATACTGTGTGTTGAAGACATGGGATGAGTTGAGGACTCTCTCTGGACAGGATACTGTGTGTTGAGGACATGGGATGAGTTGAGGACTCTCTCTGGACAGGATACTGTGTGTTGAAGACATGGGATGAGTTGAGGACTCTCTCTGTGTGAAAGGAAGACATGGGATGTGTACTATGGGCTTGGTTGTCTCTGAAAGCTGCTACATGGAGGGAGGTAGAAAACAACAGCTGGGATAGTTCAGTTGGGACATTACAATACTCTCAAAATGCATTCTTCCCCTCCCTCCCTCCCTCCCTCCCTCCCTCCCTCCCTCCCTCCCTCCCTCCCTCCCTCCCTCCCTCCCTCCCTCCCTCCTTTCCCTCCCTCCTTTCCCTCCCACCCTCCCTAAGTGTCCTCCAACGTTTCTTTAGAGAGTTTGGCAGTACGTTCAACCGGCCTCACAACCGCAGACCACGTGTAACCACGCCAGCCCAGGACCTCCACATCCGGCTTCTTCACCTGTGGAATCGTCTGAGACCAGCCACCCCAACAGCTGATGAAACTGAGGACCGTTTCTGTCAGTAATAAAACCCTTTTGTGGGGAAAAACTCATTCTGATTGGTTGGGCCTGGCTCCCCTCGCAGGCCCACCAATGGCTGCACCTAATGAATTTATTTAAATTGACTGATTACCTTATATTTAAATTTTAGTCATTTAGCAGACACTCTTATCCAGAGCAACTTACAGTTAGTGAATGCATATATATTTTTTCATATTGCCCCCCCCCCCATGGGAAACGAAACCACATCCCTGCCGGCCAAACCCTCCCCTACCTTAGACGACGCTGGACCAATTGTGCACCACCCATGGGTCTCCCGGTTGCAGCAGAGCCTGGACTCGAACCAGGATCTCTAGTGGCACAGCTAGCACTGCGATGCAGTGCCTTAGACCACTGCGCCACTCGGGAGTGGCGCATGAAATGTAACTCAGTAAAATCGTTGAAATTGTTGCATGTTGCGTTTATATTTTTGTTCAGTATACATATATAATAGAAGAACAGCTGTTGTACCTGGGAGGGACATGGGAAGATTAGACTACTGACAAAAAGAGTGTCGGGGAGGAGGTCAGCTGTTGTACCTGGGAGACACTCAAAACATATCTCTCTGTCTCTCTGTCTCTCTGTCTCTCTGTCTCCCTGTCTCGCTCTGTCTCTGTCTCTCTCTCTGTCTCTCTGTCTCTCTCTCTCTCTGTTTGTCTCTCTGTCTCTCTCTCTCTCTCTCTCTCTCTCTCTCTCTCTCTCTCTCTCTCTCTCTCTCTCTCTCTCTCTCTCTCTCTCTCTCTCTCTCTCTCTCTCTCAATTCAATTTCAATTTCAATTTAAGGGCTTTATTGGCATGGGAAACGTATGTTAACGTTGCCAAAGCAAGGGAAGTAGATAGTAAACAAAAGTTAAATAAACAATAAATATTAACAGTAAACATTACACTCAGAAGTTTCAAAAGAATAAAGACATTTCAAATGTTATATTATGTCTATATACAGTGTTGTAATGATGTGCAAATAGTTAAAGTACAAATGGGAAAATAAATCAACATAAATATGGGTTGTATTTACAATGGTGTTTGTTCTTCACTGGTTGCCCTTTTCTTGTGGCAACAGGTCACAAATCTTGCAGCTGTGATGGCACACTGTGGTTTTTCACCCAGTAGATATGGGAGTTTATCAAAATTGGGTTTGTTTTTGAATTCTTTGTGGATCGCTGTAATCTGAGGGAAATATGTGTCTCTAATATGGTTATACATTTGGCAGGAGGTTAGGAAGTGCAGCTCAGTTTCCACCTCATTTTGTGGGCAGTGTGCACATAGCCTGTCTTCTCTTGAGAGCCAGGTCTGCCTACGGCGGCCTTTCTCAATAGCAAGGCTATGCTCACTGAGTCTGTACATAGTCAAAGCTTTCTCTCTCTCTCTCTCTCTCTCTCTCTCTCTCTCTCTCTCTCTCTCTCTCTCTCTCTCTCTCTCTCTCTCTCTCTCTCTGTCTATCTCTCTGTCTCTTCCTTCCTACTACTCTCTTCCCCCTCCCTTCTCCTCTCTCCCTCCCCCTTCACCTCTCCATTCTCCTCTCTCCCTCCCCCTTCACCTCTCCCTTCTCCTCTCCCCCTCCCCCCTTCACCTCTCCATTCTCCTCTCTCCCTCCCCCTTCACCTCCCCCTTCTCCTCTCTCCCTCCCCCTTCACCTCCCCCTTCTCCTCTCTCCCTCCCCCTTCACCTCTCCCTTCTCCTCTCTCCCTCCCCCTTCACCTCTCCCTTCTCCTCCTCTATCTCCCTCTGTAAGCAGCTTATTTGAAGCAGCACTGTTCAGTCCTCTGAGGGCTTGGCATGGGTTTTTCTGATAGCTGAGAAATGTTGTTTGATCATACCCACTCTCACTCAGCCGGCCTGCCTGACTGACTGCCTGCCTGACTGACTGCCTGACTGCCTGACTGTCTGACTGTCTGACTGTCTGACTGACTGCCTGACTGCCTGACTGTCTGACTGCCTGACTGACTGACTGCCTGACTGCCTGACTGTCTGACTGTCTGACTGCCTGACTGTCTGACTGTCTGACTGACTGACTGACTGACTGCCTGACTGCCTGACTGCTTGACTGCCTGACTGTCTGACTGCCTGACTGACTGCCTGACTGCCTGACTGTCTGACTGTCTGACTGCCTGACTGCCTGCCTGACTGACTGCCTGACTGCCTGACTGCCTGACTGCCTGACTGACTGCCTGACTGCCTGACTGACTGCCTGACTGCCTGACTGCCTGACTGTCTGACTGTCTGACTGTCTGACTGACTGCCTGACTGCCTGACTGCCTGACTGACTGTCTGACTGCCTGTCTGACTGACTGTCTGCCTGCCTGCCTGACTGCCTGACTGCCTGACTGTCTGACTGTCTGACTGCCTGACTGCCTGACTGCCTGACTGCCTGACTGTCTGACTGTCTGACTGTCTGACTGCCTGACTGACTGCCTGACTGCCTGCCTGACTGCCTGACTGACTGCCTGACTGACTGACTGCCTGCCTGACTGCCTGACTGACTGCCTGACTGTCTGTCTGACTGACTGCCTGCCTGACTGCCTGACTGCCTGACTGACTGATTGCCTGACTGACTGACTGCCTGTCTGACTGTCTGACTGTCTGACTGACTGACTGCCCCAGTATGACTGTCTGACTGCCTGACTGACTGATTGCCTGACTGCCTGCCTGCCTGCCTGCCTGCCTGACTGACTGCCTGCCTGACTGCCTGACTGCCTGACTGCCTGACTGCCTGACTGTCTGACTGACTGTCTGACTGACTGCCTGCCTGACTGCCTGACTGACTGCCTGCCTGACTGCCTGACTGTCTGACTGACTGACTGCACCAGTCTGACTGTCTGTCTGTCTGCACCAGTCTGACTGTCTGACTGACTGCCTGCCTGCCTGCCTGCCTGACTGACTGCCTGCCTGACTGCCTGACTGCCTGACTGCCTGACTGCCTGACTGACTGCCTGACTGCCTGACTCCTTGACTGCTTGTCTGCCTGACTGAATGATTGCCTGACTGCCTAACTGCCTGCCTGACTGCCTGACTGACTGCCTGACTGTCTGACTGTCTGACTGCCTGACTGCCTGACTGCCTGACTGCCTGTCTGCCTGACTGACTGACTGACTACCTGCCTGACTGCCTGCCTGACTGCCTGATTGTCCGACTCTTGACTGCCTGACTGACTGCCTGACTGCCTGACTGCCTGACTCCTTGACAGCCTGACTGCCTGACTGCTTGTCTGTCTGTCTGTCTGCCTGCCTGACTGCCTGCCTGACTGCCTGACTGTCTGACTGCTTGACTGCCTGACTGACTGCCTGTCTGCCTGACTGCCTGACTGCCTGACTGCCTGACTGCCTGACTGACTGCCTGACTGACTGACTGCCTGACTGCCTGACTGCCTGTCCGCCTGCCTGACTGTGTGTCTGCCTGTCTGACTGCCACACACATTTTGTGTGTGTGTGCATGCGTACATTTGTGTGTGTGAGTGTATGTGCGTGCCCGTGTGTTTGTGTTGAAGGATATCTCCTGGTATTAAGAGTACACACGCATGCACACACTCTTTAGATACACACTCTAACACACGCATGCACACACTCTTTAGATACACACTCTAATTTGGCAGCTTGTCTCGTCAGTCATAAAGAGTTGTAGTTAAATCTCTTGACGTGTTTGATCAGTCAGACAACTTCGATACACACACGTACACACACACACACACACACACCCACAAACACACACACAGTCAGATAACTTCGATACACACACACACTGTCAGATAACTTTGATTGGCTCTCAGAGGATAATTAAACGTAGAGTGGGAAATCAACAGACGTCTGAAATATATAAATATAATTTAATGAGACTGTTTTTAATGTTAGCGGTTTAATGAGGCGCAGCGCAGAGGGACAGAATCGGAATCCTGATGTCTAATGTTAGCGGTTTAATGAGGCACAGCGCAGAGGGACAGAATCGGAATCCTGATGTCTAATGTTAGCGGTTTAATGAGGCACAGCGCAGAGGGACAGAATCGGAATCCTGATGTCTAATGTTAGCGGTTTAATGAGGCACAGCGCAGAGGGACAGAATCGGAATCCTGATGTCTAATGTTAGCGGTTTAATGAGGCACAGCGCAGAGGGACAGAATCGGAATCCTGATGTCTAATGTTAGCGGTTTAATGAGGCACAGCGCAGAGGGACAGAATCGGAATACTGATGTCTAATGTTAGCGGTTTAATGAGGCACAGCGCAGAGGGACAGAATCGGAATACTGATGTCTAATGTTAGCGGTTTAATGAGGCACAGCGCAGAGGGACAGAATCGGAATCCTGATGTCTAATGTTAGCGGTTTAATGAGGCGCAGCGCAGAGGGACAGAATCGGAATCCTGATGTCTAATGTTAGCGGTTTAATGAGGCGCAGCGCAGAGGGACAGAATCGGAATCCTGATGTCTAATGTTAGCGGTTTAATGAGGCGCAGCGCAGAGGGACAGAATCGGAATCCTGATGTCTAATGTTAGCGGTTTAATGAGGCACAGCGCAGAGGGACAGAATCGGAATCCTGATGTCTAATGTTAGCGGTTTAATGAGGCACAGCGCAGAGGGACAGAATCGGAATCCTGATGTCTAATGTTAGCGGTTTAATGAGGCACAGCGCAGAGGGACAGAATCGGAATCCTGATGTCTAATGTTAGCGGTTTAATGAGGCACAGCGCAGAGGGACAGAATCGGAATCCTGATGTCTAATGTTAGCGGTTTAATGAGGCACAGCGCAGAGGGACAGAATCGGAATCCTGATGTCTAATGTTAGCGGTTTAATGAGGCACAGCGCAGAGGGACAGAATCGGAATACTGATGTCTAATGTTAGCGGTTTAATGAGGCACAGCGCAGAGGGACAGAATCGGAATACTGATGTCTAATGTTAGCGGTTTAATGAGGCACAGCGCAGAGGGACAGAATCGGAATACTGATGTCTAATGTTAGCGGTTTAATGAGGCACAGCGCAGAGGGACAGAATCGGAATACTGATGTCTAATGTTAGCGGTTTAATGAGGCACAGCGCAGAGGGACAGAATCGGAATACTGATGTCTAATGTTAGCGGTTTAATGAGGCACAGCGCAGAGGGACAGAATCGGAATCCTGATGTCTAATGTTAGCGGTTTAATGAGGCACAGCGCAGAGGGACAGAATCGGAATCCTGATGTCTAATGTTAGCGGTTTAATGAGGCACAGCGCAGAGGGACAGAATCGGAATCCTGATGTCTAATGTTAGCGGTTTAATGAGGCACAGCGCAGAGGGACAGAATCGGAATACTGATGTCTAATGTTAGCGGTTTAATGAGGCACAGCGCAGAGGGACAGAATCGGAATCCTGATGTCTAATGTTAGCGGTTTAATGAGGCACAGCGCAGAGGGACAGAATCGGAATACTGATGTCTAATTGAACGTCAACTTTAGTTCACTGTCACCTCTGGAATTTAAAAATAGCTTAAATAAATCGTAAAAAAAAGTGTTCAAAAATAATAAAAGAAAAAAGAAGCTACTTCTGGAGTTGTAAAGACTACGTGTCACGATCGTCGTAGAGAGTAGACCAATGCGCAGCGTTAGTTGCGAACATACTTAACTTTATTATCGTTAGTGATAATATAACAATCAAACAATAAACGAAACGTGCAGTCCTACGGTTAACACAGAAACAAACCAAAGGGAAACAAGATCCCACAAACACTAAGGGAAACAGACTGTTTAAATATGGCTCCCAATCAGAGACAACCAGCAACAGCTGACACTCGTTGCCTCTGATTGGGAGCCACTCTGGCCAACATAGAAATACCACAACTAGAACTCCCATACAGAACATAAACACATAGAATCTACACACCCTGGCTCAACATATAGAGTCCCCAGAGCCAGGGTGTGACACTACGTCTGAAATAACAAACAGAATATATTGATAGCTCTGGAGTACAATAACCACTTCAATAAGAGGGAGGGAGAGAAAATGTTCTCAAATTGGCAAGTTAGAACTAATGAGTTATTATTAGTCTATGGCAGTCGGATTACCGCCAGGCTCCCGAGTGGCGCAGCGGTCTAAGGCACTGCATCTCAGTGCTTGAGGAGTCACTACAGACCCCCTGGTTCGATTCCAGGCTGTATCACAACCGGCCGTGATTGGGAGTCCCATAGGGCGATGCACAATTGACCCAGCGTCGTCCGGGTTTGGCCGGTGTAGGCCGTCATTGTAAATAAGTATTTGTTCTTAACTGACTTGCCTAGTTAAATAAAGGTATTCCAAGCATCTGCCTCTAACCCTAGGAAGCTCTTTGCCACATTCTCCTCCCTGCTGAATCCTCCTCCCCCCCCTCCCCCCCCCTCCCTCTCTGTGGATGACTTCGTCAACCACTTTGAAAAGAAGGTTGACGACATCCGATCCTCGTTTGTTAAGTCTAATGACACTGCTGGTCCTGCTCACACTGCCCTACCCTATGCTTTGACTTCTTTCTCCCCTCTCTCTCCAGATAAAATCTTGCGACTTGTGACTGCAGGCCGCCCAACAACCTGCCCGCTTGACCCCATCCCCTCCTCTCTTCTCCAGACCATCTCCGGTGACCTTCTCCCCTACCTCACCTCGCTGATCAACTCATCCTTGACCGCTGGCTATGTCCCTTCCGTCTTCAAGAGAGCGAGAGTTGCACCCCTTCTCAAAAAAACAACACTCGATCCCTCTGATGTCAACAACTACAGACCAGTATCCCTTCTTTCTTTTCTTTCCAAAACTATTGAGCGTGCCGTCTTTAGCCAACTCTCTTGCTATCTCTCTCAGAATGACCTTCTTGATCCAAACCAGTCAGGTTTCAGGACTGGTCATTCAACTGAGACTGCTCTTCTCTGTGTCACGGAGGCTCTCCGCACTGCTAAAGCTAACTCTCTCTCCTCTGCTCTTGTCCTTTTAGACCTGTCTGCTGCCTTTGATACTGTGAACCATCAGATCCTCCTCTCCACCCTCTCCGAGCTGGGCATCTCCGGCGCGGCTCACTCTTGGATTGCGTCCGACCTGACCGGTCGCTCCTACCAAGTGGCGTGGCGAGAAGCTGTCTCCGCACCACGTGCTCTCACCACTGGTGTCCCCCAGGGCTCAGTTCTAGGCCCTCTCCTATTCTCGCTATACACCAAGTCACTTGGCTCTGTCATATCCTCACATGGCCTCTCCTATCATTGCTACGCTGACGATACACAACTAATCTTCTCCTTTCCCCCTTCTGATAACCAGGTGGCGAATCGCATCTCTGCATGTCTGGCAGACATATCAGTATGGATGACGGATCACCACCTCAAGCTGAACCTTGGCAAGACGGAGCTGCTCTTCCTCCCAGGGAAGGACTGCCCGTTCCATGATCTCGCCATCACGGTTGACAACTCCGTTGTGTCCTCCTCCCAGAGTGCGAAAAGCCTTGGCGTGACCCTGGACAACACCCTGTCGTTCTCCGCTAACATCAAGGCGGTGACCCGATCCTGCAGGTTCATGCTCTACAACATTCGGAGAGTACGACCCTGGCTTACACAAGAAGCGGCACAGGTCCTAATCCAGGCACTTGTCATCTCCCGTCTGGATTACTGCAACTCGCTGTTGGCTAGGCTCCCTGCCTGTGCCATTAAACCCCTACAACTCATCCAGAATGCCGCAGCCCGTCTGGTGTTCAACCTTCCCAAGTTCTCTCACGTCACCCCGCTCCTCCGCACACTCCACTGGCTTCCAGTTGAAGCTCGCATCTGTTACAAGACCATGGTGCTTGCCTATGGAGCTGTGAGGGGAACGGCACCTCCGTACCTTCAGGCTCTGATCAGTCCCTACACCCAAACGAGGGCATTGCGTTCATCCACCTCTGGCCTGCTGGCTCCCCTTCCTCTGCGGAAGCATAGTTCCCGCTCAGCCCAGTCAAAACTGTTCGCTGCTCTGGCACCCCAATGGTGGAACAAGCTCCCTCACGACGCCAGGACAGCGGAGTCACTCACCACCTTCCGGAGACATTTGAAACCCCACCTCTTTAAGGAATACCTGGGATAGGATAAAGTAATCCTTCTACCACCCCCCCCCCCCCACCCCCCTAAAAAAATAAAAAAATAAATATTTTTTTGGGGGGGTAAAGTGGTTATCCCACTAGCTATAGAGTGAATGCACCAATTTGTAAGTCGCTCTGGATAAGAGCGTCTGCTAAATGACGTAAATGTAAATGTAAATGTAAAATAAAGAATTTGGAACTGGAATAAAACCAACTTCTGGTTGAGACAGAAATATAATGTTAAAGAGCAACTGCCCCTAAAAACAAACTTCTCATTTAGAAAACAGCCTATGTGGCATCGATATGTCAAAAATGACTACAAAGTGTAAAAAATGATCATTTTGGTCAGAGTTTTGTACCCGAGTCTGTCACAGCGTAAATAAAGGTTGGGTTCATTTCAATCCTGCCCACAGCTGGCAGCACACAAGTAATCATAAATTCGGAGTGCAGCTGCACACAACCCGATTGTAATGCCTGTGGTAAACGTGGTTTGACTTTGGATATCACTATGGGGCTAGTTAGGGACCATTGGTAAATTACACAATGTATATGTTAAAATTCCAATAGATCCAAATTTCAATGACTTAAAAACCAACAATAAAATATAATCAATAATGGCACACTAGCTATAGCCTTGTTTTGTCTGTAATATAGCTATAGTCTTGTTTTGTCTGTAATATAGCTATAGTCTTGTTTTGTCTGTAATATAGCTATAGTCTTGTTTTGTCTGTAATATAGCTATGGTCTTGTTTTGTCTGTAATTTAGCTATAGTCTTGTTTTGTCTGTAATATAGCTATAGTCTTGTTTTGTCTGTAATATAGCTATAGTCTTGTTTTGTCTGTAATATAGCTATAGTCTTGTTTTGTCTGTAATATAGCTATAGTCTTGTTTTGTCTGTAATATAGCTATAGTCTTGTTTTGTCTGTAATATAGCTATAGTCTTGTTTTGTTTTGTCTGTAATATAGCTATGGTCTTGTTTTGTCTGTAATATAGCTATGGCCTTGTTTTGTCTGTAATATAGCTATAGTCTTGTTTTGTTTTGTCTGTAATATAGCTATAGTCTTGTTTTGTCTGTAATATACCTATAGTCTTGTTTTGTCTGTAATATAGCTATTGTCTTGTTTTGTCTGTAATATAGCTATAGTCTTGTTTTGTCTGTAATATAGCTATAGTCTTGTTTTGTCTGTAATATAGCTATTCTCTTGTTTTGTCTGTAATATAGCTATAGTCTTGTTTTGTCTGTAATATAGCTATAGTCTTGTTTTGTTTTGTCTGTAATATAGATATAGTCTCGTTTTGTTTTGTCTGTAATATAGCTATAGTCTTGTTTTGTCTGTAATATAGCTATTGTCTTGTTTTGTCTGTAATATAGCTATAGTCTTGTTTTGTCTGTAATATAGCTATTGTCTTGTTTTGTCTGTAATATAGCTATAGTCTTGTTTTGTCTGTAATATAGCTATAGTCTTGTTTTGTCTGTAATATAGCTATAGTCTTGTTTTGTCTGTAATATAGCTATGGTCTTGTTTTGTCTGTAATATAGCTATGGTCTTGTTTTGTCTGTAATATAGCTATAGTCTTGTTTTGTCTGTAATATAGCTATATTCTTGTTTTGTATGTAATATAGCTATAGTCTTGTTTTGTCTGAAATATAGCTATAGTATTGTTTTGTCTGTAATATAGCTATAGTCTTGTTTTGTTTTGTCTGTAATATAGCTATAGTCTTGTTTTGTTTTGTTTGTAATATAGCTATAGTCTTGTTTTGTCTGTAATATAGCTATAGTCTTGTTTTGTCTGTAATATAGCTATAGTCTTGTTTTGTCTGTAATATAGCTATAGTCTTGTTTTGTCTGTAATATAGCTATAGTCTTGTTTTGTCTGTAATATAGCTATTGTCTTGTTTTGTCTGTAATATAGCTATAGTCTTGTTTTGTCTGTAATATAGCTATATTCTTGTTTTGTCTGTAATATAGCTATAGTCTTGTTTTGTCTGTAATATAGCTATAGTCTTGTTTTGTTTTGTCTGTAATATAGCTATAGTCTTGTTTTGTCTGTAATATAGCTATGGTCTTGTTTTGTCTGTAATATAGCTATGGTCTTGTTTTGTCTGTAATATAGCTATAGTCTTGTTTTGTCTGTAATATAGCTATAGTCTTGTTTTGTATGTAATATAGCTATAGTCTTGTTTTGTCTGTAATATAGCTATAGTCTTGTTTTGTCTGTAATATAGCTATAGTCTTGTTTTGTCTGTAATATAGCTATAGTCTTGTTTTGTCTGTAATATAGCTATAGTCTTGTTTTGTCTGTAATATAGCTATTGACTTGTTTTGTCTGTAATATAGCTATAGTCTTGTTTTGTCTGTAATATAGCTATAGTCTTGTTTTGTCTGTAATATAGCTATAGTCTTGTTTTGTCTGTAATATAGCTATAGTCTTGTTTTGTCTGTAATATAGCTATAGTTTTGTTTTGTCTGTAATATAGCTATAGTCTTGTTTTGTCTGTAATATAGCTATAGTCTTGTTTTGTCTGTAATATAGCTATAGTCTTGTTTGTTTTGTCTGTAATATAGCTATGGTCTTGTTTTGTCTGTAATATAGCTATGGCCTTGTTTTGTCTGTAATATAGCTATAGTCTTGTTTGTTTGTCTGTAATATAGCTATAGTCTTGTTTTGTCTGTAATATAGCCTATAGTCTTGTTTTGTCTGTAATATAGCTATTGTCTTGTTTTGTCTGTAATATAGCTATAGTCTTGTTTTGTCTGTAATATAGCTATAGTCTTGTTTTGTCTGTAATATAGCTATAGTCTTGTTTTGTTTTGTCTGTAATATAGCTATAGTCTCGTTTTGTTTTGTCTGTAATATAGCTATAGTCTTGTTTTGTCTGTAATATAGCTATTGTCTTGTTTTGTCTGTAATATAGCTATAGTCTTGTTTTGTCTGTAATATAGCTATTGTCTTGTTTTGTCTGTAATATAGCTATAGTCTTGTTTTGTCTGTAATATAGCTATAGTCTTGTTTTGTCTGTAATATAGCTATAGTCTTGTTTTGTCTGTAATATAGCTATGGTCTTGTTTTGTCTGTAATATAGCTATGGTCTTGTTTTGTCTGTAATATAGCTATAGTCTTGTTTTGTCTGTAATATAGCTATATTCTTGTTTTGTATGTAATATAGCTATAGTCTTGTTTTGTCTGAAATATAGCTATAGTATTGTTTTGTCTGTAATATAGCTATAGTCTTGTTTGTTTTGTCTGTAATATAGCTATAGTCTTGTTTTGTTTTGTCTGTAATATAGCTATAGTCTTGTTTTGTCTGTAATATAGCTATAGTCTTGTTTTTGTCTGTAATATAGCTATAGTCTTGTTTTGTCTGTAATATAGCTATAGTCTTGTTTTTGTCTGTAATATAGCTATAGTCTTGTTTTGTCTGTAATATAGCTATGGTCTTGTTTTGTCTGTAATATAGCTATAGTCTTGTTTTGTCTGTAATATAGCTATATTCTTGTTTTGTCTGTAATATAGCTATAGTCTTGTTTTGTCTGTAATATAGCTATAGTCTTGTTTGTTTGTCTGTAATATAGCTATAGTCTTGTTTTGTCTGTAATATAGCTATGTCTTGTTTTGTCTGTAATATAGCTATAGTCTTGTTTTGTCTGTAATATAGCTATAGTCTTGTTTTGTCTGTAATATAGCTATAGTCTTGTTTTGTCTGTAATATAGCTATAGTCTTGTTTTGTCTGTAATATAGCTATAGTCTTGTTTTGTCTGTAATATAGCTATAGTCTTGTTTTGTCTGTAATATAGCTATTGTCTTGTTTTGTCTGTAATATAGCTATAGTCTTGTTTTGTCTGTAATATAGATATAGTCTTGTTTTGTCTGTAATATAGCTATTGTCTTGTTTTGTCTGTAATATAGCTATTGTCTTGTTTTGTCTGTAATATAGCTATTGTCTTGTTTTGTCTGTAATATAGCTATTGTCTTGTTTTGTCTGTAATATAGCTATAGTCTTGTTTTGTCTGTAATATAGCTATAGTCTTGTTTTGTCTGGAGCAGTGAGGGGAACGGCACCTCCGTACCTTCAGGCTCTGATCAGTCCCTACACCCAAACGAGGGCATTGCGTTCATCCACCTCTGGCCTGCTGGCTCCCCTTCCTCTGCGGAAGCATAGTTCCCGCTCAGCCCAGTCAAAACTGTTCGCTGCTCTGGCACCCCAATGGTGGAACAAGCTCCCTCACGACGCCAGGACAGCGGAGTCACTCACCACCTTCCGGAGACATTTGAAACCCCACCTCTTTAAGGAATACCTGGGATAGGATAAAGTAATCCTTCTACCCCCCCCCCCCCCCCCCCCCAAAAAAAAACAAACAAAAAAAACAATATTTGTAAAGTGGTTATCCCACTGGCTATAGGGTGAATGCACCAATTTGTAAGTCGCTCTGGATAAGAGCGTCTGCTAAATGACGTAAATGTAAATGTAAAATGTCTGTAATATAGCTATTGTCACGGTTTCGGCCGAGGCTGCTCGGGCAGGCTTCGGCGTTCGTCGTCCCCGGAGTACTAGCTGCCACCGTTGTATGTTATCGATGTTTGTTTGGTTTTGTCTTCCTTGTACACCTGTTTCCTTTTAGTGTTAATTATATTCCCTATAAGTGTCTCGTTTTGTTTGTAGTGAGTTGTGTGTAATTGTTCCGTCTGTCCGTAGGTGCTGGTATTTTTCTCTATTGTGTTTTAGAGTACAGACGCACTCTTGCGTATTCTTGTGCATTTGGAGTATTTTTGCGCACTGTTGCGTAATCGCTCGCCTCCTTGTTTTGTTGAGGCCCTTTTCTTTCTATTGTCGTGTCTTCTAGTAAAGTCTGTTGGAAGTAGCTTCTGTGTCCTGCGCCTGACTCCTACACCACATCCACAGAATTACACACCTCTATGGAATCAGCAGGAGCAGCAGCAGCACCCGAGTCGCTGGAGGATCGCGTCCGCGGTCAAGACGACAGGATCCGTCAACTCGGATCCGCCCTGCAGGACGTGATCAACACTCTGCGCCGATGGGAGACCAGAGGAGTGCCCACACCTCCTCCTACCTTACCACCACCATCGGTCAGTCCTCCCATCCCAGCTCCGGAATCCAGTGGGATTCGGCTCTCGCTCCCGAGGGCGTATGATGGTGCCACAGCCGGGTGTCAGGGGTTCCTTCTGCAGGTGGAACTATACCTGGCCACCATACACCCGGCGCCCTCGGGATACGAGAGCGTTTCCGCCCTCATCTCCTGTCTCTCCGGCAAGGCGTTGGAGTGGGCCAACGCCGAATGGAGGGGAATAGACGCCGCCACCATCACCTACGCGGAGTTCTCCCGCCGCTTCAGGGCAGTGTTCGACCATCCACCTGAGGGGAAAGCGGCGGGGGAGCGTCTATTCCACCTCCGACAGGGGAAGAGGAGCGCACAGGAGTTCGCCCTGGAATTCCGGACTCTAGCGGCGGATGCGGGGTGGAATGAGCGGGCCCTTATCGACCACTATCGATGTAGTCTACGGGAGGACGTTCGTCGAGAGCTGGCCTGCAGGGAAACCAACCTTTCGTTCGACCAGTTGGTGGACATGTCCATCCGTCTCGACACCCTGCTGGCCACCCGCGGACTTCCCGAGTGGGGGCCGTCCATTCCATCCTCCAGCACCTCCGAGCCAAGCCCTATGGAGCTCGGGGGTGCTGGCACTAGAGAGAGGAGGAGAGGGAGCCCGAGGGGGGCCGTCCCCTGCACCAACTGTGGCCGTGGAGGGCACACTGCGGCTAGGTGCTGGGGAGGGTCTCCAGGGGGACGGGACAACAGGCCACGCACTGGGGAGTCCTTCCAGGTGAGTAGGCGCCCCACTTACCCAGAGCTCTCTGTTGTGCACTTATGTATACCTGTAAGATTTCCTCAGGTAGCACCTCGTTCCCAGCATAAGGCGCTAGTAGATTCAGGCGCAGCTGGGAATTTTGTTGATCAGAATTTTTGTGTAAGGTTAGGGATCCCCCTCCTTCCTGTTGATGCTCCTTTCCCTGTCCATGCACTAGATAGCCGCCTGTTGGGATCTGGGTTGATTAGAGAGGTCACAGCACCACTTAGGATGAGTATGCAGGGGGGTCATGAGGAAACGATTCAGTTATACCTGATCGACTCTCCTGCGTATCCTGTGGTGCTGGGGCTTCCCTGGTTGATTACCCATAATCCCTCCATTTCGTGGCAACAGAGGGCTCTCAAGGAGTGGTCTGACCAGTGTGTAGGGCGATGTCTAGGTGTTTCCGTGGGGGCGACCTCGGTGGAGAGTCCGAACCAAGTGCCCGCAATGCACATTCCCCCTGAGTATGAGGACGTAGCACTCGTGTTTAGCAAGACGAGGGCGACGCGGTTGCCTCCTCATAGACAGGGGGATTGTGCGATAGACCTCCAGGCAGGAGCAGCGCTTCCGCGGAGCCATGTGTATCCTCTGTCTCAAGAGGAGAAGGTGGCTATGGAGACTTACAGTGGGGAAAAAAAGTATTTAGTCAGCCACCAATTGTGCAAGTTCTCCCACTTAAAAAGATGAGAGAGGCCTGTAATTTTCATCATAGGTACACGTCAACTATGACAGACAAAATGAGAAAAAAATATCCAGAAAATCACATTGTAGGATTTTTTATGATTTTATTTGCAAATTATGGTGGAAAATAAGTATTTGGTCAATAACAAAAGTTTCTCAATACTTTGTTATATACCCTTTGTTGGCAATGACACAGGTCAAACGTTTTCTGTAAGTCTTCACAAGGTTTTCACACACTGTTGCTGGTATTTTGGCCCATTCCTCCATGCAGATCTCCTCTAGAGCAGTGATGTTTTGGGCTGTCGCTGGGCAACACGGACTTTCAACTCCCTCCAAATATTTTCTATGGGGTTGAGATCTGGAGACTGGCTAGGCCACTCCAGGACCTTGAAATGCTTCTTACGAAGCCACTCCTTCGTTGCCCGGGCGGTGTGTTTGGGATCATTGTCATGCTGAAAGACCCAGCCACGTTTCATCTTCAATGCCCTTGCTGATGGAAGGAGGTTTTCACTCAAAATCTCACGATACATGGCCCAATTCATTCTTTCCTTTACACGGATCAGTCGTCCTGGTCCCTTTGCAGAAAAACAGCCCCAAAGCATGATGTTTCCATCCCCATGCTTCACAGTAGGTATGGTGTTCTTTGGATGCAACTCAGCATTCTTTGTCCTCCAAACACGACGAGTTGAGTTTTTACCAAAAAGTTGTATTTTGGTTTCATCTGACCATATAACATTCTCCCAATCCTCTTCTGGATCATCCAAATGCACTCTAGCAAACTTCAGACGGGCCTGGACATGTACTGGCTTAAGCAGGGGGACACGTCTGGCACTGCAGGATTTGAGTCCCTGGCGGCGTAGTGTGTTACTGATGGTAGGCTTTGTTACTTTGGTCCCAGCTCTCTGCAGGTCATTCACTAGGTCCCCCCGTGTGTTTCTGGGATTTTTGCTCACCGTTCTTGTGATCATTTTGACCCCACGGGGTGATATCTTGCGTGGAGCCCCAGATCGAGGGAGATTATCAGTGGTCTTGTATGTCTTCCATTTCCTAATAATTGCTCCCACAGTGGATTTCTTCAAACCAAGCTGCTTACCTATTGCAGATTCAGTCTTCCCAGCCTGGTGCAGGTCTACAATTTTGTTTCTGGTCTCCTTTGACAGCTCTTTGGTCTTGGCCATAGTGGAGTTTGGAGTGTGACTGTTTGAGGTTGTGGACAGGTGTCTTTTATACTGATAACAAGTTCAAACAGGTGCCATTAATACAGGTAACGAGTGGAGGACAGAGGAGCCTCTTAAAGAAGAAGTTACAGGTCTGTGAGAGCCAGAAATCTTGCTTGTTTGTAGGTGACCAAATACTTATTTTCCACCATAATTTGCAAATAAATTCATTAAAAATCCTACAATGTGATTTTCTGGATTTTTTTTCTCAATTTGTCTGTCATAGTTGACGTGTACCTATGATGAAAATTACAGGCCTCTCTCATCTTTTTAAGTGGGAGAACTTGCACAATTGGTGGCTGACTAAATACATTTTTTCCCCACTGTACATAGCCGAGTCTCTGAGACAGGGATACATCCGGCCCTCCACTTCCCCTGCGTCCTCGAGTTTCTTTTTTGTGAAGAAGAAGGATGGAGGGTTGCGCCCGTGTATTGATTACCGTAGTCTCAATCAGATCACTGTGAAATACAGTCCCTCTGATTGCGACTATGACGGAATCATTGCACGGAGCGCGTTTCTTCACAAAACTGGATCTCAGGAGCGCCTACAACTTGGTGCGCATTAGTAAGGGAGATGAATGGAAGACAGCATTTAGTACCACCTCGGGTCATTACGAGTATCTAGTCATGCCATACGGGTTAATGAATGCTCCTTCAGTCTTCCAATCCTTTGTTGACGAGATCTTCCGGGACATGCATGGGCAGGGTGTGGTAGTGTACATCGACGACATCCTAGTGTACTCTTCTACACGAGCCGAGCATGTAGCCCTGATGCGCCGAGTGTTGAGGAGACTGTTGGAGCACGACCTGTATGTCAAGGCAGAGAAATGTCTGTTCTTCCAGGAGTCGGTCTCCTTTTTGGGTTATCGGTTGTCCGCGTCAGGTGTGAGGATGGAGGTTGACCGTGTGTCAGCCGTGCGTAATTGGCAAACCCCAACCACTGTTAAAGAGGTGCAGCAGTTCTTGGGTTTTGCCAATTACTACCGGAGGTTTATCCGGGGTTTTGGACAGGTGGCAGCTCCCATCAGTCTTGTTTTGTCTGCAATATAGCTATAGTCTTGTTTTGTCTCTAATAGTAGTCAAGAGAACAATGATGGGTTCAATGCCCTCTTGTCCAGCTATTTTAGACATCAGTAAGCCATATTTTAGTTTGTTTTCTTGACTGCAGTGCTGCAAAATTCACTTGAATGCTGAGTGTGGCATTCCAGTTGTTGTTGGTTAGTTACTGTAGCTAGCTACATCCCCCCACATTGACATTGGTGAGTTCTAATTACAATTAAATGGTAAACCATTTCTCAGAAGTCAGAACACTTAGGAGGCAAAGCACAGCCCCAAAGCATTGGGAGTGGCTAACAAGCTGTTGCATGTTTGAAAACCACGCATTGCTTGCAAGCAAGCCTACATGGAACAGAAAACAGCTAGCTGAATATCAAAAAAATGTAATCAGATAATGTTACAATTTCTTACCTCCACACCAGTCGGAAAAGACTTGTCCTGAAAACAAATCACATATTGAACAATTATGATTTGCAACGTTTGTCATTAAGGCCTTTTGCAAACTGTACGATTTTAGCTGTCTTATGACACGATTTTGCCGACCCAGACAAAAATGTTCACATCGTGGGACAAATTCTTAGGCTGTAAACGATTGTCAAACGTCTTGGCTCGTTCAGTGTGACAGGGTCTACGTCTGCCGATTTTAAGGAGAACAATTTCCCTCCTGTTTAGCCTACATGATATACAGTACCAGTCAAACGTTTGGACACACCTACTCATTTAAGGGTTTTTCTTAATTTTTTTTACTATTTTCTACATTGTAGAATAATAGTGAAGACATCAAAACTATGAAATAACACATATGGGATCATGTAGTAACCCAAAAAATTCTTAAACAAATCAAAATACTTTTTAGATTTTAGATTCTTCAAAGTAGCCACCCTTTGCCTTGATGACAGCTTTGCACACGCTTGGCATTCTCTCAACCAGCTTCATGAGGTAGTCACCTGGAATGCATTTAAATTAACAGGTGTGCCTTGTTAAAAGTTAATTTGTGGAATTTCTTTCCTTCTTAATGCGTTTGAGCCAATGAAAAGTTTTGTGAAAAGGTAGGGGTGGTATACTGAAGATAGCCCTATTTGGTAAAAGACCAAGTCCATATTATGGCAAGAACAACTCAAATAAGCAAAGAGAAACGACAGTCCATCATTTAAGACATGAAGGTCAGTCAAGCCGGAAAATATCAAGAACTTTGAACGTTTATTCTAGTGCAGTTGCAAAAACCATCAAGCGCTATGATGAAACTGGCTCTCATGAGGACCGCCACAGGAATGGAAGACCCAGAGTTACCTCTGCTGCAGAGGATAAGTTCATTAGAGTTACCAGCCTCAGAAATTGCAGCCCAAATAAATGTTTCACAGAGTTCAAGTAACAGACATCTCAACATCAACTCTTCAGAGGGGACTGTGTGAATCAGGCCTTCATGGTCGAATTGCTGCAAAGAAACCCCTACTAAAGGACACCAATAAGAAGAAGAGATTATTATTATTATTATTGGTTATCTCACCGCACCCTCATATGCAATGTCTTGCAGATAGATTAAAAGTAAATGTATATTGTAAAACTTCTGACAGCCAACTTTCTAACTCCGCCCATAACTTTTGGACTTTATGAAGGACATTATTCCAGAAGGAATAATTGAGTCACTGTTAGTTTTACATTTACATTTACATTTACGTCATTTAGCAGACACTCTTATCCAGAGCGACTTACAAATAGGTGCATTCACCTTATAGCCAGTGGGATAACCACTTTACAATGTTTTTTTTTTTTTTTTTTTTTTTTTTTTTTTTTGGGGGGGGTAGAAGGATTACTTTATCCTATCCCAGGTATTCCTTAAAGAGGTGGGGTTTCAAATGTCTCCGGAAGGTGGTGAGTGACTCCGCTGTCCTGGCGTCGTGAGGGAGCTTGTTCCACCATTGGGGTGCCAGAACAGCCTTGGTGTGGACCATTTTAAGTCCGTCGTGATCAGCTCCTTGGTCTTACTCAGTGGCAATTTTAGCATGTAAATCTTGGTGGGCCAAACTCCCCAATTTATCTTTTTATGTATGCCAGCAAAGCCATTACACAACACTAAACAATACATGAATTGCACTATAACGGTGAGAAATGGTGCCCACAAACTGTTAAACATAGCTGATATGGCTGACTTGCTTAAACAAATGTGGTTTCTACTGACAATTGAGATTGACGTTGTCACTTTAACTATTTCTTCAGCACTTTTGAAATGTACAGCGACAGAATTCAGAACATGGTCCGTTCTTACAGTGTTCTCCCTGTACACCAAGTCAGAACCGTAGGATAAATAAAGGGGGCATATAAGCAGACAATGAAAGCTCTTACAATATTCGATGATGACATTTCTCTAAAACAGGCTATATGCTACATGGCACCTCCAAGTCAGAACAGTAGGCTAAGTTATGAGGGGGGAAAGGGACCAAATTATTAGGGTGAGGTACATGGGCTACTAACAGCTTACTACACAACATACACTTAGTATTACTTTCTTAGCTACAGTATACATATCTCCCTGGCATATTACATCATTTATGCAGCGGCATTCAATACATTTTTGGACTCACCTTGTTGTGCTGTGCTCACTTGAACAGGAAGGTGGCTCGGCGGTCCTTCACGGGCAAATTTTGTCATCAAACTTTGTCATCAAAGTCTGGCATTCTCTGGATTTATGGTGCTTTCAAGACAACTGGGAACTCTGAAAGAAAAACAAGGTCGAATCATGACATCAGTGATCTTCAGGTCGGAGCTCAAGAAGAGAGCCAGAGTTCCCGACTTGGAATTCCAGAGATGGATGACAGTTCAAAACGTATTTTCCCAGTCGGAGCTCGTTTTTTTTCAGAGTTCCCAGTTTTCTTGAACTCCTGAAGTCTGAGATTTCCCAGTTCAGAGTTTCCAGGTGTTTTGAACGTGGCAGAAGTCATGCTGGATTGACAGCATGGCCAATGTATTCAACCTTTTCTGGCCCGTGCTGTTGAATGTGAATGTTTATCCTTTAAGCTTGGAAAAGAGACCCTTAAACCCAGACTTGGACCACACACCCACTCCACTGAATAGCAGGCTAGTGATTGCTTTGCAACGCTTGCAGTTAGCCACCGATTCCTTCCAAACCACTCATTGTTGAATTTTGTGATTTCCAACTTGTTGTGTAATGTTTATGTCCAATGGCTGATGAGCACCTATACGTTTTATCTATAATTTTTCATCATATGACAAGGTTTGAAAAGGATTTGCCAGTAGATTATCGACGTGATTCATGATGATGACTGCTTGTCTAGCTTGCTAGCTAAGGTTATGAAAGTATGATGTTGACATGATCAGTCCAATCAAAGCTACGTTAGATATGTGATTTAACGTCATTGTATCTGTGGCCAATGACCTTGAGTCTTCATGAATGGGCACTTCTAATGTAACTCTGTGGCAGCACCCAAGGGGGCTTGAACTGCCTAGCTCTCCCTGTAGATTTTGCGGTGACGTAGTGTCCCCATGAGTGACAGAACACTGAGCCAATCACGGCGCAACTAGAGAACATTACCAACCCCTACGCTCCATATTTTTTGCTGGCTGCCCCACCACCACAGAATATATATATATATATATTAAAACATTTTTTGCTAAACAGGTGGGGCTCAAAACAGGGGCTCTGCCCAATCTGCCCTGAATCTGCCAATCTGCCACCAACTGGTCTTAATGATGTTGAGGGAGAGGTTGTTGTCCCGGCGCCACACTGCCAGGTCACCTGACCTCCTCCCTATAGGCTGTCTCATCATCGTGGGTGATCAGGCCTACCACCGTCATGTCGTCAGCAAACTTGATGATGGGTGTTGGAGTCGTGCGTGGCCACACAGTCATGGGTGAACAGGGAGTACAGGAGGGGACTGAGTACGCACCCCTGAGGGGCCCCCGTGTTGAGGATCAGCGTGGCGGATGTGTTGTTGCCTACCCTTACCACCTGGGGGCGGCCTGTCAGGAAGTCCAGGATCCAGTTGCAGAGGGAGATGTTTAGTCCCAGGGTCCTTAGCTTAGTGATGAGCTTGGAGGGGACAACGGTGTTGAACGGTGAGCTGTAGTCAATGAACAGCATTCTCACATAGGTATTCCTCTTATCTAGGTGGGTGAGGGCAGTGTTGAGTGCAATAGAGATTACGTCGTCTATGGATCTGTTAAGGCGGTATGCAAATTGGTGTGGGTCTAGAGTGTCAGGGATGATGGAGTTGATGTGAGCCATAACCAGCCTTTCAAAGCGCTTCATGATTACAGATGTGAGTGCTGCAGGGCTGTAGTCATTTTGGCAAGAGTCCTTTGAGTTTTTGGGAACAGTGTGTGTGTCTGTGTGTGTGTGTTTGTGCCTGTGTGTGTGTGACACATCATGTCAGATCTGTCAAAGGTAATCCTCTCAGCTGGTTTTCAGACGTCATTGCGATGAGATGTCATGATCTGTCACCATCAAACATTGTGTGTGTGTGTGTGTGTGTTTGTGCATGCATGTGTGTGTGTGTTTGTAACTAATGTCTGTTTAAGTCAATAAAACCCATTATTCTACATCATATTCTTATTTTGACTCTGAGGGCTAGAGAAGCAGAGTACTGTGTGTGTGTGTGTGTGTGTGTGTGTACTTGCAGGTTTGCTTGTGTGTTTGTGTGTGTGTACAGTGGGGAAAAAAAGTATTTAGTCAGCCACCAATTGTGCAAGTTCTCCCACTTAAAAAGATGAGAGGCCTGTAATTTTCATCATAGGTACACATCTGTGAGAGCCAGAAATCTTGCTTGTTTGTTATTGACCAAATACTTATTTTCCGCCATAATTTGCAAATAAATTCATTAAAAATCCTACAATGTGATTTTCGGGATTTTTATTTCTCATTTTGTATGTCATAGTTGACGTGTACCTATGATGAAAATTACAGGCCTCTCTCATCTTTTTAAGTGGGAGAACTTGCACAATTGGTGGCTGACTAAATACTTTTTTTCCCCCACTGTATGTGTGTGCGCAACATTATTTTAACATAAATCTCTAATCCATATCCTTCTACATGTCCTGCAATTTGTCATCATTGTGACAGAAATATACATTAAAAACAAAACATACATAATACACTGTCGATATATAATTATAGACAGTTGATTATATCATTATCCAGAGCACTCATGTCAGAGCGACACACACACACACACACACTAGTTCAACCTTATGGAAATAAATAATGTGTGCTAAAGCAGTGACAACCTAATCAATGTGTTTGTGTGTTACAGCTCACTGAGTCTAGAAAGGCCAGTCAGGAAGAAATAAGATGTTGAATTACAAGTGTGTGTGTGTGTGTGTGTGTTTTTGTGTGTGTCTCTGTGTCTGTGTTCCAAGCTAGATACAAACCTTTTGCCTTGCCACACACACACCAAAGGGCATTCTTTATCAATGTTAGTGTTTCTTATTGCAGTTTTTTCCCAACTGCTTACACACATTTTCAAAACTGTCTCCTTTTTTCAAAACTTTACACACAATTCCCAAAACTGCACACACAAAATGCCTCACATCTCCTTCAAAATGTAACACTGCATTCAAAATGCCATAAACACAGGTCAGAATGAAGCATTTGCATCAAATGGCAAACACATCTTTCATAATAGTACATTTTTGGATATACCATGTAAACACTGTTGTTCTAAATCTAAAGCTCTTTGGTCTTTCATAGGCTTCTATCTACATTTCAATACAATGTTCTACAGTGAAAGTAATCTGCTGAGAGGGGTAACAAGTACACTGTAAACACCAATGCAATGTAGAAACAGAAAATATTTATTAGGCCAAACATTACTGTTGTATACAGTAGCATACAACAAAAGCATAAACATATGTAAACCAAAAGTATATTCTTTAGAATACAGTAAAGAACACAATTGTGTGTGGGGGGTCCTGGGGGGGGGGCAGTCCAGGAATTGGTGGTGGTGGTGGGGGGGGGGGCAGTCACCAGTGCTAAGCTACGCTTCATCTATTCTCCGGGCTGGGTCTGGCCACAATACTTCGTCCACATCACAAGATACGTTTTCTCTTGCCAAACATCGAGGGAAGTATCTCCTAGCATGGCGTAGCCAACCTTGGACAGAGGCAACCTCTATGTCCCCACATGCGTCCTCCATTGCCTGGAGACGCGGCATGCGGGCATAGGGTTGGCGATCATTCACTTTCCAGCGCCAGGCTGAGAATAATTCCTCTATGGGATTTAGAAAAGGTGAATAAGGGGGTATGTACAAAGCTACAAATTGTAGCTGGGTGGCAAACCAGTTTTGGACCAGAACAGCCCGGTGAAAACTAACATTGTCCCATATAACCACAAATCTAGCAGGCTCCTGATCTGGATCAGGGACAAGCATTGTGTAAATTGCATCCAGAAAAGTGATCATATGGCCGGTGTTGTACGGACCCAGTGTGGCATTGTGATGGAGGACCCCGTTTTGAGTGATGGCAGCACACATAGTTATATTACCCCCACGCTGTCCAGGGACATTGGTAATTGCCCTCTGTCCGATTACATTTCTTCCGCGGCGCCTGGTTTTGGTGAGGTTGAAGCCAACCTCATCCACATAAATAAATTAATGGCGAATTACATGGGCATCCATCTCCAATACTCTCTGTAACAGACAAAAGGATATACAGATGAGTAAATATGGTATGTCTGAAGTACTGGAAGTAGTGTTGCATACATACCTCTACAAAGTCATGTCACAGATTCTTGACTCTGTCAGAGTTTCTCTCAGACGGCACCTTGTAAAGTTGTTTCATCGTCACTTGGTGCCGTTGGAGGATGCGTTGTATGGTCGACAGGCTTACAGCATTGATGTTGTTAAATATGGTGTCATTATTCAAGATATGCTCTCTTATCTCTCAAATCCTAATTGCATTGTTGGCCAAAATCATATTTATAATTGCAGTCTCTTGTACATCTGTAAACAAGCGTCCTCGTCCTCCATGATGTCTTTGCCTTTCCACTCTGTACAGGATTCAAACACAGTATGCGTTCAGCATAGGAACTGTAAACAATGTACACAAACAGGTAGTACATTATGATAACCAACCTCATTCATTCAATGCAGTGCAGTAAATGGATGGCTTAGAGTTACAAATGTTTATGCAATACTATGCAGTCATACGTATTTTACAGTACATTACTGTAACTGTGCCACTAGAGATCCTGGGTCGAATCCAGGCTCTGTCGCAGCCGGCCGCGACCGGGAGACTCATGGGCGGCGCACAATTGGCCCAGCGTCGTCCAGGGTAGGGGAGGGAATGGCCGGCAGGGATGTAGCTCAGTTGATAGAGCATGGTGTTTGCAACGCCAGGGTTGTGGGTTCGATTCCCACGGGGGGCCAGTATAAAAAAAAAAAAAATAAAAAATGTATTCACTAACTGTAAGTCGCTCTGGATAAGAGCGTCTGCTAAATGACTAAAATGTAAATGTAATGCTAAAATAGTCATTAGATAGTTGCATACCTGTTCTCATTTCTGAAGGTTCAAATTATGGACGCCACTGTAAATCGACTCAAGTTGGGCTGGAATCTCAGTCCAGCCTCTCTCATGGCTCTCCTTCCTCTTCCTCCTACTCCTCCTCCTCCTCTTCCAACGCTTCGTCTTTGAATTTGTCCTCGTTGTTGTCCCCTGCCTCTCCCTCCTACTCCTCTTGCTCTCTGTCCATTGTTGGCATCCATTGTTCAAAACAGGTAATCTGACCTTTGACCTATTTATAGGCCTATACTACAGTAAAGCAGTGATTGGTTAGTGATCAGTTAAGCAATTAGTGTTTGCACATGTGAGGAGTGTGTGTGTGACCTGGTGAATAAGTGTAGCATTTTGATTGGTTGTGTTTGGAAAAGGAAAGCAAGTCACTTCCTGTTTAGATTTTTGTGTTTTAGGTATAGAATTGTGTGTAGTGTTTTGAAAAAAGTGTTTTATGCAATTGACAACTGAGTCAAAGGCTGAGAAATAGCTTATGGTTTTGGAGATTTGGTGTGTAGTTTTGCACTTTGCGTGAGAGGTTTCAAAAATCGTGTGACATGAAAAGATTTTGCGTGTAAGCAGTTGGAAAAAACTGTAAGTATTTTCTGCCTTCAGGCTGGCTTCCAAAAAAGTGATGAGCTCAAATTTTTACAGTTTACATTTTTTTATAATGTTTTCTTTGTAATGTTTACAGCTGCTTATGACTTTCCAAGCCTTTATAACTTTAAAGAGGAAATGACACAGATTTAGCACCATCAAATTATATGTTCATATACACCCTTGGGAAGAATATGACGTTTCCCCCCCCCCCCCCCATTTTGTAACAAGCGATCACATAGATATGCTAATTTAAATGTTATGTATTCATACATTCATCGAATGTTTGGAAATTACATTATTATTATTAAATTTTTTATCAATTGCTTTGACACTCCAAATTGAACTCGGGTGCATCCAATTTCCTTGAAATGTCACTACAGCTTGATTGGAGTCCACCTGTGGCCAATTCAATTGATTGCACAGGATTGAGGTTTCCAAGATGGCGTAGCAGTGCGGTCGTGTTCTCTTGTGTGTCCGTGTAAATAGCCTGTTTTTTTTTATTTTACGTATATATTTCCCTATCACACTTTTCATCCTTCTACTAAATATACTTTCCTGCAACCCGCCTCACTCAATGTGGAACGGATTCTATTATTTACTCACCTTTATCTAGAATCTCCAGTTGAAACTAGCCAGCCAGTTAACTAGCAACTTGCTATTAGCCACCATTAGCGGTATTTCACCCAGAACATTGGATTTTTCTGCCGGAATAACTGAATCACTGGACCTTAACACCGGATCGCAACTAGCTAGCCGCAACCGAATGGATGTCAAATGGATGTTGCTGTAGACTAATCACCATTGCCCCCGAAGCAAGCATCAGTTAGCCTTGAGCTAGCCTTTGAGCAGGCCCATATCCCGGCTATCTACCTCTCTGTCTACTGGACAGGAGTAGCCAGCTAGAGTTGACACGGAGCCCCGCCGATCCATCACGTCTGTGGTTTCAACAGGCTTCCCGTTGCGACGACCACGAAGATCCATCTGCTAGCCCCGGCCTGCTAGCACACGCAAACGACAGCCGTGCTTCCCGATCGCTGTGCTTTAGTACCAATTCGAACTGCTCTCGGACTCACATATTGCTGTTCACTGGACCTTATGATCACTCAGCTGCACAGCTGATGCCTGCTGGACGGTTCCTTTACACGGTACCCTGTCCTGTTTATCTGTTTAGCCTCAGCCCAAACTTTATCGCCATTACCAGTTGTTGTCTTAGCTCTCTCTAATAACACCTGTGACTGCTTTATGCCTCTCTCCCATGTCAATATGCCTAGCCTATTGCTGTTTGGGTTAGTTCTTATTATACAATTTCACTGTAGAACCCCAAGTCCCTCTCAAACTGCCTCAAATAGATCCTTTGTTCCACCCCCCCATACACGCCGAGACCGGCTCTATCGGTGCCTCCAGTGATGCTATCTCTTTCAGTGTTACCCAACGCTTAGGTTTACCTCCACTGTACTCATATCCTTCCATATCCTTGTCTGTACATAATGCCCTGAATCTATTCTACAACGCCCGGAAATCTGCCCCCTTTTATTCTCTGTACCCAACGCACTAGAAGACCAGTTCTTAAAGCCTTTAGTCGTATCCTTATTCTAGTCCTCCTCTGTTCCTCTGGTGATGTAGAGGCTAACCCAGGCCCTGCAGCCCCCAGTATCACTCCTACTGCCCAGGAGCTATCATTTGTTGACTTCTGTAACTGTAAAAGCCTTGGTTTTCTGCAAGTTAACATCAGAAACCTCCTTCCTAAGTTTGAGATATTCACTGTGTTAGCACACTCCACCAACCCTGATGTTCTAGCAGTGTCTGAATCCTGGCTTAGGAAGGCCACCAAAAATTCTGAAATTTCCATCCCCAATTACAACATTTTCTGTCTAGATAGAACTGCCAAAGGGGATGGAGTTGCAATCTACTGTAGAGAGAGCCTGCAGAGCGCTATCATACTATCCAGGTCTGTGCCCAAACAGTTTGAGCTTCTACTTCTAAAAATCCACCTTTCCAGAAATGAGTCTCTCACTGTTGCCGCTTGCTACAGACCCCCCTCAGCCCCCAGTTGGACACCATATGTGAATTGATTGCCCCCCATTTATCCTCAGAGTTTGTACTGCTTGGTGACCTAAATTGGGATAATGTTAACACCCCGGCCATTCTACAACCCAAACTAGATGCCCTCAATCTCACACAAATTATCAACGAACCTACCAGGTACAACCCTAAATCCGTAAACATGGGCACCCTCATAGATATCATCCTGACTAACTTACACTCTAATTACACCTCCGCTGTCTTCAACCAGGATCTCAGCGATCACTGCCTTATTGCCTGCGTCCGTAACGGGTCCGCGGTCAAACGACCACCCCCTCATCACTGTCAAACGCTCCCTAAAACGCTTTAGCGAGCAGGCCTTCCTAATTGATCTGGCCCAGGTATCCTGGATGGATATCCATCTCATTCCGTCAGTAGAGGATGCCTGGTTGTTCTTTAAAAGCAATTTCCTTTCAATCTTAAATAAACATGCCCCATTCAAAAAATACAGAACTAAGAACAGATATAGCCCCTGGTTCTCCTCAGACTTGACTGCACTTGACCAGCACAAAAACATCCTGTGGCGTACTGCATTAGCATCGAATAACCCCCGCGATATGCAACTTTTCAGGGAAGTTAGGAACCAATATACACAAGCAGTTAGGAAAGCAAAGGCTAGCTTTTTCAAACAGAAATTTGCATCCTGTAGCACTAACTCCAAAAAGTTTTGGGACACTGTAAAGTCCATGGAGAATAAGAGCACCACCTCCCAGCTGCCCACTGCACTGAGGCTAGGAAACACTATCACCACCGATAAATCTACAATAATCAAGAATTTCAACAAGCATTTTGCTACGGCTGGCCATGCTTTCCACCTGGCTACTATTACCCCGGCCACCAGCTCTGCACCCTCCGCTGCAACTTGCCCCCCCGTTTCTCCTTCACACAAATTCAGACAGCTGATGTTCTGAAAGAGCTGCAAAATCTGGACCCCTACAAATCATCTGGGCTAGACAATCTGGACCCATTCTTTCTAAAAGTAGCCGCCAAAATTGTCACAACCCCTATTACTAGCCTGTTCAACCTCTCTTTCGTAACGTCTGAGATCCCCAGAGATTGGAAAGCTGCCGCGGTCATCCCCCTCTTCAAAGGGGGTGACACTCTAGATCCAAACTGTTACAGACCTATATCCATCCTGCCCTGCCTTTCGAAAGTTTTTGAAAGCCAAGTTAACAAACAGATCACCGACCATTTCGAATCCCACCGTACCTTCTCCGCTATGCAATCCGGTTTCCAAGCTGGTCATGTGTGCACCTCAGCCACGCTCAAGGTCCTAAACAATATTATAACCGCGATCGATAATAGACAGTACTGTGCAGCCGTCTTCATCGACCTGGCCAAGGCTTTCAACTCTGTCAACCACCGCATTCTTATTGGCAGACTAAATAGCCTTGGGTTCTCAAATGACTGCCTCACCTGGTTCACCAACTACTTCTCAGATAGAGTTCAATGTGTCACATCGGAGGGCCTGTTGTCTGGACCTATGGCAGTCTCTATGGGGGTGCCACATGGTTAAATTCTTGGGCCGACTCTTTTCTCCGTGTATATCAATGATGTCGCTCTTGCTGCTGGTGACTCTCAGATCCACCTCTACACAGACGACACCATTTTGTATACATCTGGCCCTTCATTGGACACTGTGTTAACAAACCTCCAAATGAGCTTCAATGCCATACAACACTCCTTCAGTAGCCTCCAACTGCTCTTAAACACTAGTAAAACTAAATGCATGCTCTTCAATCGAACGCTGCTGGCACCCGCCCACCCGACTAGAATCACTACTCTCGACGGGTCTGACCTAGAGTATGTGGACAACTACAAATACCTAGGTGTCTGGTTAGACTGTAAACTCTCCTTCCAGACTCACATTAAGCATCTCCAATCCAAAGTTAAATCTAGAATCGGCTTCCTATTTCGCAACAAAGCCTCCTTCACTCATGCTGCCAAACATGCCCTCGTAAAACTGACTATCCTACCGATCCTTGACTTTGGCGATGTCATTTACAAAATAGCCTCCAACACTCTACTCAAAAAATTGGATGTAGTCTATCACAGTGCCATCTGTTTTGTCACCAAAGCCCCATATACTACCAACCACTGTGACCTGTACGCTCTTGTTGGCTGGTCCTCACTACATATTCGTCGCTAAACCCACTGGCTCCGGGCCATCTATAAATCACTGCTAGGCAAATCCCTGCCTTATCTTAGCTCATTGGTCACCATAGCAACACCCACCCGTAGTCTGCGCTCCAGCAGGTATATCTCACTGGTCATTCCCAAAGCCAACACCTCCTTTGGCCGCCATACTTTCCAGTTCTCTGCTGCCAATGACTGGAAGGAACTGCAAAAATCTCTGAAGCTGGAGACTCTTATCTCCCTCACTAACTTTAAGCATCAGTTGTCAGAGCAGCTTACCGATCACTGCACCTGTACACAGCCCATCTGAAATTAGCCCACCCAACTACCTCATCCCCATATTGTTATTTATTTTGCTCATTTGCACCCCAGTATCTCTATTTGCACATAATCTCTTGCACATCTATCACTCCAGTGTTAATACTAATTGTAATTATTTTGCACTATGGCCTATTTATTGCCTTACCTCCATAACTTGCTACATTTGCACACACTGTATATATATTTTCTGTTTGTATTTTTGACTGTACGTTTTGTTTTACCCCATATGTAACTCTGTGTTGTTGTTTTTATCGCACTGCTTTGCTTTATCTTGGCCAGGTCGCAGTTGTAAATGAGAACTTGTTCTCAACTGGCTTACCTGGTTAAATAAAGGTGAAATAAAATAAAAAATATATAAAGAAATATATATAAAAACATGGGGGATTGGAAGTGATGCAGACAATTACATTGATGGAAGTTACAATCTATCTGCAATATTAAGCTGATCTACCCCCCCAAAAAAAAGAAAAAAAGAAAAAAAAGACAAGGGGTGGCGGTCTGTGTATATTTGTAAACAACAGCTGGTGCATAAAATCTAATAACAAGGAAGTCTCGAGGTTTTGCTCGCCTGAGGTAGATTATTTTATGATAAGCTGTAGACCACACTATTTACCAAGAGAGTTTTCATCTATATTTTTCGTAGCTGTCTATTCACCACCACAAACCGATGCTGGCACTAAGACCGCACTCAACGAGCTGTATAAGGCCATAAGCAAACAGGAAAACGCTCATCCAGAGGCAGCGCTCCTAGTGGCCGGGGACTTTAATGCAGGGAAACTTAAATCCGTTCTACCTCATTTCTACCAGCATGTTAAATGTGCAACCAGAGGAAAAAAAACTCTAGACCACCTTTACTCCACACACAGAGACGCATACAAAGCTCTCCCTCGCCCTCCATTTGGCAAATCTAACCATAATTCTATCATCCTGATTCCTACTTACAAGCTAAACCTAAAGCAGGAAACACCAGTGACTCGGTCAAAAAAGAAGTGGTCAGATAACGCAGATGCTAAGCTACAGGACTGTTTTGCTAGCACAGACTGGAATATGTTAGGGGATTCTTCCGATGGCATTGAGGAGTACACCACATCAGTCACTGGCTTCATCAATAAGTGCATCGATGATGTCGTCCCCACAGTGAACGTACGTACATTCCCCAACCAGAAGCCATGGATTACAGGCAACATCCGCACTGAGCTAAAGGGTAGAGCTGCCGCTTTCAAGGAGCGGGAATCTAACCCGGACGCTTATAAGAAATCCCGCTATGCCCTCCGATGAACCATCAAAAAGGCAAAGAGTAAATACAGGACTAAGATTGAATCGTACTACACCGGCTCTGACGCTCGTCGGATGTGGCAGGGCTTGCAAAACTATTACAGACTACAAAGGGAAGAAAGCCGCGGGCTGCCCAGTGACACGAGCCTACCAGACGAGCTAAATTACTTCTATGCTAGCTTCGAGGCAAGCAACACTGAAGCATGCATGAGAGCGTCAGCTGTTCCGGACGACATTGTGATCATGCTCTCCGTAGCCGATGTGAGTAAGACCTTTAAACAGGTCAACATTCACAAGGCCGCAGGGCCAGATGTATTACCAGGACGTGTACTCCGAATATGCGCTGACCAACTGGCAAGTGTCTTCACTGACATTTTCAACCTGTCCCTGACGGAGTCTGTAATACCAACATGTTTCAAGCAGACCACCATAGTCCCTGTGCCCAAGAAGGCAAAGGTAACCTGCCTAAATGACTACCGACCGTAGCACTCACGTCTGTAGCCATGAAGTGCTTTGAAAGGCTGGTCATGGCTCACATCAACACCATTATCCCAGAAAACTTAGACCCACTCCAATTTGCATAACGCCCCAACAGATCCACAGATGATGCAATCTCTATTGCACTCCACACTACCCTTTCCCACCTGGACAAAAGGAACACCTACGTGAGAATGCTATTCATTGACTACAGCTCAGCGTTCAACACCATAGTGCCCTCAAAGCTCATCACTAAGCTAAGGATCCTGGGACTAAACACCTCCCTCTGCAACTGGATTCTGGACTTCCTGACGGGCCATCCCCAGGTGGTAAGGGTAGGTAACAACACATCTGCCACGCTGATCCTCTACACGGGGGCCCCTCAGGGGTGCATGCTCAGTCCCCTCCTGTACTCCCTGTTCACCCATGATTGCATGACCAGGCATGACTCCAACAACATTAAGTTTGATGACGACACAACAGTGGTAGGCCAGATCACCGACAACGATGAGACAGCCTATAGGGAGGAGGTCAGAGACCTGGCCGTGTGGTGCCAGGATAACAACTTCTCCCTCAACGTGATCAAGACAAAGGAGATGATTGTGGACTACAGGAAAAAGAGGACCGAGCACGCCCCCATTCTCATCGATGGGGCTGTAGTGGAGCAGGTTGAGAGCTTCAAGTTCCTTGGTGTCCACATCACCAACCATCTATCATGGTCCAAACACACCAAGACAGTCGTGAAGAGTGCACGACAAAGCCTATTCCCCTTCAGAAGACTGAAAAGATTTGGCATGGGTCCTCAGATCCTCAAAAAGTTATACAGCTGCACCATCGATAGCATCCTGACTGATTGCATCACTGCCTGGTATGGCAACTGCTCGGCCTCCGACCGCAAGGCACTACAGGGGGTAGTGCGTACGGCCCAGTACATCACTGGGGCCAAGCTTACTGCCATCCAGGTCTTCTATACCAGGCCGTGTCAGAGGAAGGCCCTAGAAATTGTCAAAGACTCCAGCCACCCTAGTCATAGACTGTTCTCTCGGCTACCACACGGCAAGCGGTACCGGAGCGCCAAGTCTAGGTCCAAAAGGCTTCTTAACAGCTAATCAAATGGCTAGCCGGACTATTTGCATTGTCCCCCCCCACCCCACCCCCTCTTTTACGCTGCTGCTACTCTCTGTTTATTATCTATTATCTATGCGTAGTCACTTTAACTCTACCTACATGTACATATTACCTCAATTACCTCGACTAACCGGTGCTCCCGCACATTGACTCAGTACCGGTACCCCCCTGTATATAACCTACTGTTATTTTTACTGCTGCTCTTTAATTATTTGTTACTTTTATTTCATATTATTTTATATTGTGATTTTTTTTGTTTGTTATTTTTCTTGGTATTCTTTCTTAAAACTGCATTGTTGGTTAAGATTTGATCTAGGCTAGAGTCGATTCTGTTACTGATCTAGTGTGTGTGTGTGTGGTAGTGTGTGTGTGCGTGTGTGCGTGTGTGTGTGTGTGTCTGTGTGTGTCTGTGTGTGTCTGTGTGTGTGTGTGTCTGTGTGTGTGTGTGTGTGTGTGTGTGTGTGTGGGTGTAGTAATAACCAGTATTTTTTTAGTCATCTATTCTCTACTTGTTTTTCTTAAAACTGCTGTTGGTTAAGGGTTAAGGTCAGTCAGCATTTCACTGGAAGGTCTACACCTGTTGTACCACTGCATGGGCTGAAAATGGATTGACTGAACATGTCAGTTCTTAAAGTAAAAGATTCCACCCACAAGGAAGAGTCTCATTAGTCAAGCTGTCTCTGCATCATACGAGGAATGGGGTACATGGCCATGCAGAAAATGTTGATGACGTGGACTCTGAGGAAGACAGTCGTATCATCAATGTCACAATGAATTATGACCGTATCATCAGTGTCTCCAGATGAAAGCGACGAGGAATCAACAGCATTACAAGGGATGGGCGAATCAGGCAAAGAGATCACTGTGATTGTACCTTTGTATGTCTGCTGTTGAGGGCAAGTTTTATTTTATTTTATTTTATTTATTGTAAAGTGGTTGTCCCATTGGCTATCATAAGGTGAATGCACCAATTTGTAAGTCGCTTTGGATAAGAGCGTCTGCTAAATGACGTAAATGAAAATGTAAGTTCATGAACTCATTTCCAAACGGACTGTTCATGAAGCCTGTAGTGGTTTCTCAGTCTCCACTGCTTCTTCATCTCATTCCAGACGGGTTTCTCCTAAGAGGATTCTGAGCTGAACTGGGGCCGATGTTTCCCAACTTGTTAGTCTGAGAGATTTTTTTTTAAATGGCAAATTTAGTGGCAGAATATTTAAGTAATCAGCCCTCACCTTTTCAAATACTGAACTAAAAGTGCTGCAAACACAGCCTGTACCAAGGACCTCTCACTACTGTGTGACATCCATCCATCCATCCATCCATCCATCCATCCTGGCATGGATACAGTGTGTGGGTACTGGTCGGGTGAGGTTGTGTTTCTCTAGCGGGAGGTAAGCTTGGCTTCTTATATGGTGTCGAGTAAAGCTTAAACCATGTATTTAGATTGTAGGTAGGTATTGTAGTTAGGTATTGTAGGTAGTTTATCTAGGTAGTTATTGTAGGTTATTGTAGGTAATTATTGTAGGTAAGTATTGTATTCGGCTGTGCCCGATGAAGCACGAGGCTAGCTAACCCACTACCTGGACCAATAAAGCTAGCTAGCTAGCGGGTAGCTACTGGTAACTATTAGCAACTGTAGATAGTTGTTTCCAATGTTATTTCACGCTTAAGAGTACCTGTAATAATGCCAGCTAGCTACCTACCATTCAGCTGTTTTTCTAACCTCGTTATCTGAAGCGTTAACGTTAGGTAGTTAGTAGCTACTGTACTCAAAATATAGCTAGCTTGTTGTTACCTGGATAGCTAACTAAACAATAGCTAAATAAGTTGACGACGTACTCACTCAAACTGTCAAAACTAACCCAAAACTTTACACAACGTTAGACACGGACACAAATGATCTGTTTGGCGTGTTAACACACTGGTGGTTTGTTGTAACTGAGTATTGGTGCTAAACCGTGTTATTGGAGGCTGTTGGCTATGGCGTCATAGGATTCAGTGCCCTGGACGGTTTTCACAGAAGAATACTGTACCAAGTTAGCTAGCTGAATAAACTAAGTTAGAGTCTATTCCTAGAAACATTGAACTGCTGTAGTTTAGCCTTTTTCTGTAGCCTGTCAACTATGCGTCTGTCTATCACTGTACTCTCCTCTCCGCACAGGCCAAACAAACGCTTCACACCGCGTGGCTGCTGCCACTCTAATCTGTTGGTCCCTACGCGCACCACCCACGTGGAGTTCCAGGTCTCTGGCAGCCTCTGGAACTGTCGTTCTGAGGCCAACAAGGCAGAGTTCATCTCAGCCTATGCTACCCTCCAGTCCCTCGACTTCTTGGCGCTGACGGAAACATGGAAACATGGATTACCACAGAAAACACTGCTACTCCTACTGCTCTTTGCTCGTCTGACCATGTGTTCTTGCATACCCCGAGAGCATCTGGTCAGCGCGGCGGTGGCACAGGAATCCTCATCTCTCCCAAGTGGACATTCTCTCTTTTTCCCCTGACCCATCTGTCTATCTCCTCATTTGAATTCCATGCTGTCACAGTCACTAGACCATTCAAGCTTAACATCCTTGTCATTTATCGCCCTCCAGGTTCCCTTGGAGAGTTCATCAATGAGCTTGACGCCTTGATAAGTTCCTTTCCTGAGGATGGCTCACCCCTCACAGTTCTGGGTGACTAACCTCCCTACATCTGCATTTGACTCATTTCTCTCTGCCTCCTCCTTTCCACTCCTTTCCTCGTTTGACCTCCCCCTCTCACCGTCCCCCCCTACTCACAAGGCAGGCAATACGCTTTACCTCATTTTTACTAGATGCTGTTCTACTACTAATCTCACTGCAGCTCCCCTCCAAGTCTCCAACCACTACTTTGTATCCTTTTCTCTCTCGCTCTCCTCCAACACTACTCACTCTGCCCCTACTCAGATGGTAATGTGCCGTCGCAACCTTCACTCTCTCTCTCCCGCTATCATCTCTTTCCTCTGCTAAATCCTTCTCCCTTCGATCTCCTGATTCTGCCTCCTCAACCCTCCTCTCCTCCCTTTCTGCATCTTTTGACTCTCTATGTCCCCTATCCTCCCGGCCGGCTCGGTCCTCCCCTCCTGCTCCGTGGCTTGACGACTCATTGCGAGCTCACAGAAGAGGGCTCCGGGCAGCCGAGCGGAAATGGAGGAAAACTAGACTCCCTGCGGACCTGTCATCTTTTCACTCCCTCCTCTCTACATTTTCTTCCTCTGTTTCTGCTGCTAAAGCCACTTTCTACCACTCTAAATTTCAAGCCTCTGCCTCTAACCCTAGGAAGCTCTTTACCACCTTCTCCTCCCTCCTGAATCCTCATCCTCCTCCCCCTCCCTCCTCCCTCTCTGTGGATGACTTCGTCAACCATTTTGAAAAGAAGGTTGAGGACATCCGATCCTAATTTATTAAGTCAAATGACACTGCAGGTCCTGCTCACACTGCCCTACCCTATGCTTCGACTTCTTTCTCCCCTCTCTCTCCAGATGAAATCTTGCGACTTGTGACGGCCGGCCGCCCAACAACCTGCCCGCTTGACCCTATCCCCTCCTCTCTTCTCCAGACCATTTCCGGAGACCTTTTCCCTTACCTCACCTCGCTCATCAACTCATCCTTGACCGCTGGCCATGTCCCTTCCGTCTTCAAGAGAGCGAGAGTTGCACCCCTCCTCAAAAAACCTAGACTCGATCCCTCCGATGTCAACAACTACAGACCAGTATCCCTTCTTTCTTTTCTCTCCAAAACTCTTGAGCATGCCGTCTCTAGCCAACTCTCCTGCTATCTCTCTCAGAATGACCTTCTTGATCCAAACCAGTCAGGTTTCAAGACAGGTCATTCAACTGAGACTGCTCTTCTCTGTGTCACGGAGGCTCTCCGCACTGCTAAAGCTAACTCTCTCTCCTCTGCTCTTATCCTTCTAGACCTATCTGCTGCCTTTGATACTGTGAACCATCAGATCCTCCTCTCCACCCTCTCCGAGTTGGGCATCTCCGGCGCGGCTCACTCTTGGATTGCGTCTTACCTGACAGGTCGCTCCTACCAGGTGGCGTGGCGAGAATCTGTCTCCGCACCACGTGCTCTCACCGCTGGTGTCCCCCAGGGCTCAGTTCTAGGCCCTCTCCTATTCTCTCTATACACCAAGTCACTTGGCTCTGTCATATCCTCACATGGTCTCTCCTATCATTGCTACGCAGACGACACACAATTCATTTTCTCCTTTCCCCCTTCTGATAACCAGGTGGCGAATCGCATCTCTGCATGTCTGGCAGACATATCAGTGTGGATGTCGGATCACCACCTCAAGCTGAACCTTGGCAAGACGGAGCTGCTCTTCCTCCCGGGGAAGGACTGCCCGTTCCATGATCTCGCCATCACGGTTGACAACTCCGTTGTGTCCTCCTCCCAGAGTGCGAAGAGCCTTGGCGTGACCCTGGACAACACCCTGTCGTTCTCCGCTAACATCAAGGCGGTGACCCGATCCTGCAGGTTCATGCTCTACAACATTCGGAGAGTACGACCCTGCCTTACACAGGAAGCGGCACAGGTCCTAATCCAGGCACTTGTCATCTCCCGTCTGGATTACTGCAACTCGCTATTGGCTGGCCTCCCTGCCTGTGCCATTAAACCCCTACAACTCATCCAGAATGCCGCAGCCAGTCTGGTGTTCAACCTTCCCAAGTTCTCTCACGTCACCCCCCTCCTCCGCACACTCCACTGGCTTCCAGTTGAAGCTCGCATCCGTTACAAGACCATGGTGCTTGCCTTTGGAGCAGTGAGGGGAATGGCACCTCCGTACCTCCAGGCTCTGATCAGTCCCTACACCCAAACGAGGGCATTGCGTTCATCCACCTCTGGCCTGCTGGCTCCCCTTCCTCTGCGGAAGCATAGTTCCCGCTCAGCCCAGTCAAAACTGTTCGCTGCTCTGGCACCCCAATGGTGGA
>CM062480.1:72858373-72903373 GCA_031479575.1 Coregonus ussuriensis
AGATGGACAAACAGTACTATTGCCGCTTTTTTCAAGCGAAGGTCCCTCAATCCCCCTGCCTTCCAGCCACTCATGGAGAGCACTGTGCAAGCCACCTTTACAAAAGGGCACTGGTGACATGCAATGGAGGGTTTTGCACAGCATCAATGCAGTTCATGCTTTTGTATCTGTTATTAACTCAGATGTAGGAGATGGAAGTCCTTTTTGTAACATAAGATAAACATTTTTTCACTATTTTATGGAGTGTGAGAGGATAAAACCTCTCTTTGACATACTGGAGTCTTTGTTTAAAGTTGTAGGGGAGATTTTCAATAACACTGTTTTTATTTTTTGGGTTTCAATATAGTAAGCAACTGAAAATAAAATGTCAACTGTTACATTTTATTTCGGGACAAGCTAAAATATCAATATCTATGAGTAGGAAACATAAGATAGACAGGGGATATGGGAAGGATGTAAGACATGGTTTTAAAGGATTAGTCAAAGCGAGAATAAAAAGTGATTTTGAGTTCTTCTCGGCTGTAAAAGATCTCCCATTGTTTGAGGAGAAGTGGGCCTACGAAGAAGTGGTATGTTTTGTGGAGGAGGGGAAACAATGTTTTGTTGATGAAATGAGTTGATGATTATTTAAAAAAAAATGTATTTTAATTTTTTATTTATTATTTATTTAGGAATGACACATTTGTTGTTTAATACCTGAAAAGGCACTGTGTGCCATTATTTGTGTTAATAATGAAGTATAAAATAAAAGTTTTATAAAACTCTCTCTCGCTCTCCTCCTCTCTCTCACACTCTCACACTCTCTACCTCTCTACCTCTCTCTCTCTCTCTCTCTCTCTCACTCTCACACTCTCTACCTCTCTCTCTCTCTCTCTACCTCTCTCTCTCTCTTTCTCTCTCTCTCTCTACCTCTCTCTCTCTCTACCTCTCTCTCTCTCACTCTCACTCTCACTCTCTCTCTCTCTCTCTCTCTCTCTCTCTCTCTCTCACACTCTCTACCTCTCTCTCTCTCTCTACCTCTCTCTCTCTCTACCTCTCTCTCACTCTCACACTCTTTACCTCTCTCTCTCTCTCTCTCTCTCTCTCTCTCTCTCTCTCTACCTCTCTCTACCTCTCTCTCTCTCTCTCTCTCTCTCTCTCTCTCTCTCTCTCTCTCTCTCTCTCTCTCTCTCTCTCTCTCTCTCTCTGCTGTGATGGCAGACTTTGGTATTTCACCCAATAGATGCAGTTCATTATTTGGTGTTTTGCATTGTACACAAAGTATATTTGTGCAGAATTCTGCATGCGGTCTCAATTTGGCGTGTGTCCCATTTTGTGAATTCCTGGATGGTGTGCGGAACCCAAACCTCATAACCATAAAGGGCAATGGGGGTTCTATAACTCATTAAAGTATTTTTAGCCAGACCCTAATTGGTATGTCGAATTTTATGTTCCTTTTGATGTCGTAGAAGGCCCTTTTTGCCTTGTCTCTCAGATCGTTCTCTCTCTCTGTCCCCCCCCCCCCCTTCTCCCCCTCCTCTCTATATCACGGGAAAGAGGACCAGCTCTTCCCTTCACACCTCTGTGCTACAGTTCATCCACCGAGCTTCAGGCGTGTTTGTTTCCTTGTCTTTGAGCGAAGGAACACACTTGAATGCACAAATTCACTGAGCAAGTTGCTTCCAGCGTTCCATTGCCACATGTTACCACCCAGCCACAGTGACTGTCTCAACATGTTACCACCCAGCCATAGTGACTGTCTCAACATGTTACCACCCAGCCAATGTAACTGTCTCTGTTACCACCCAGCCACAGTGAATGTCTCAACATGTTACCACCCAGCCACAGTGACTATCTCAACATGTTACCACCCAGCCACAGTGACTGTCTAAACATGTTACCACCCAGCCATAGTGACTGTCTCAACATGTTACCACCCAGCCACAGTGACTATCTCAACATGTTACCACCCAGCCACAGTGACTGTCTCAACATGTTACCACCCAGCCACAGTGACTATTTCAACATGTTACCACCCAGCCATAGTGACTGTCTCAACATGTTACCACCCAGCCACAGTGACTGTCTCAACATGTTACCACCCAGCCATAATGAGTGTCTCAACATATTACCACCCAGTCACAGTGACTATCTCAACATGTTACCACCCAGCCATAGTGACTGTCTCAACATGTTACCACCCAGCCATAATGAGTGTCTCAACATATTACCACCCAGTCACAGTGACTGTCTCAACATGTTACCACCCAGCCACAGTGACTGTCTCAACACGTTACCACCCAGCCACCGTGACGATCACAACATGTTACCACCTAGCCATAGTGACTGTCTCAACATGTTACCACCCAGCCATAATGAGTGTCTCAACATATTACCACCCAGTCACAGTGACTGTCTCAACATGTTACCACCCAGCCACAGTGACTGTCTCAACATGTTACCACCCAGCCACCGTGACGATCACAACATGTTACCACCCAGCCACAGTGACTGTCTCAACATGTTACCACCCAGCCACAGTGACTGTCTCAACATGTTACCACCCAGCCAATGTAACTGTCTTTGTTACCACCCAGCCACAGTGACTGTCTCAACATGTTACCACCCAGCCATAGTGACTCTCTCAACATGTTACCACCCAGCCATAATGAGTGTCTCAACATATCACCCAGTCAAAGTGACTGTCTCAACATGTTACCACCCAGCCACAGTGACTATCTCAACATGTTACCACCCAGCCACCGTGACGATCACAACATGTTACCACCTAGCCATAGTGACTGTCTCAACATGTTACCACCCAGCCATAATGAGTGTCTCAACATATTACCACCCAGTCACAGTGACTGTCTCAACATGTTACCACCCAGCCACAGTGACTGTCTCAACATGTTACCACCCAGCCACCGTGACGATCACAACATGTTACCACCCAGCCACAGTGACTGTCTCAACATGTTACCACCCAGCCACAGTGACTGTCTCAACATGTTACCACCCAGCCAATGTAACTGTCTTTGTTACCACCCAGCCACAGTGACTGTCTCAACATGTTACCACCCAGCCATAGTGACTCTCTCAACATGTTACCACCCAGCCATAATGAGTGTCTCAACATATTATCACCCAGTCAAAGTGACTGTCTCAACATGTTACCACCCAGCCACAGTGACTATCTCAACATGTTACCACCCAGCCACCGTGACGATCACAACATGTTACCACCTAGCCATAGTGACTGTCTCAACATGTTACCACCCAGCCACAGTGACTGTCTCAACATGTTACCACCCAGCCACCGTGACGATCACAACATGTTACCACCCAGCCACAGTGACTGTCTCAACATGTTACCACCCAGCCACAGTGACTGTCTCAACATGTTACCACCCAGCCAATGTGAAAGTCTCAACATGTTACCACCCAGCCAATGTAACTGTCATTGTTACCACCCAGCCATAGTGACTGTCTCAACATGTTACCACCCAGCCACAGTGAATGTCTCAACATGTTACCACCCAGCCACAGTGACTGTCTCAACATGTTACCACCCAGCCAGAGTGACTGTCTCAACATGTTACCACCCAGCCAATGTAACTGTCTTTGTTACCAACCAGCCACAGTGACTGTCTCAACATGTTACCACCCAGCAACAGTGACTGTCTCAACATGTTACCCCCCAGACAAAGTGACTGTCTCAACATGTTACCACCCAGCCAATGTAACTGTCTTTGTTACCACCCAGCCATAGTGACTGTCTCAACATGTTACCACCCAGCCACTGTGACTGTCTTTGTTACCACCCAGCCATAGTGACTGTCTCAACATGTTACCACCCAGCCACAGTGACTGTCTCAACATGTTACCACCCAGCCAATGTAACTGTCTTTGTTACCACCCAGCCATAGTGACTGTCTCAACATGTTACCACCCAGCCAATGTAACTGTCTTTGTTACCACCCAGCCATAGTGACTGTCTCAACATGTTACCACCCAGCCAATGTAACTGTCGTTGTTACCACCCAGCCATAATGAGTGTCTCAACATGTTACCACCCAGCCATAGTGACTGTCTCAACATGTTACCACCCAGCCAATGTAACTGTCTTTGTTACCACCCAGCCACAGTGACTGTCTCAACATGTTACCAACCAGCCATAGTGACTGTCTCAACATGTTACCACCCAGCCAATGTAACTGTCTTTGTTACCACCCAGCCATAGTGACTGTCTCAACATGTTACCACCCAGCCAATGTAACTGTCGTTGTTACCACCCAGCCATAATGAGTGTCTCAACATGTTACCACCCAGTCACAGTGACTGTATCAACATGTTACCACCCAGCCACAGTGACTGTCTCAACATGTTACCACCCAGCCAATGTGAATGTCTCAACATGTTACCACCCAGCCACAGTGACTGTCTCAACATGATACCACCCAGCCACAGTGACTGTCTCAACATGTTACCACCCAGCCACAGTGACTGTCTCAACATGTTACCACCCAGCCACAGTGACTGTCTCAACATGTTACCACCCAACCATAGTGACTGTCTCAACATGTTACCACCCAGCCACAGTGACTGTCTCAACATGTTACCACCCAGCCACTGTGACGATCTCAACATGTTACCACCTAGCCACAGTGACTGTCTCAACATGTTACCACCCAGCCAATGTGACTGTCTCTGTTACCACCCAGCCACAGTGACTCTCTCAACATGTTACCAACCAGCCACTGTCACTGTCTCAACATGTTACCACCCAGCCAGAGTGACTGTCTCAACATGTTACCAACCAGCCACAGTGACTGTCTCAACATGTTCCCACCCAGCCAATGTGACATTCTCTGTTACAACCCAGCCACAGTGACTGTCTCAACATGTTACCACCCAGACACTGTGACTGTCTCAACATGTTACCACCCAGACACATTGAATGTCTCAACATGTTACCACCCAGCCACAGAGACTATCTCAGCATGTTACCACCCAGCCACAGTGACTATCTCAAAATGTTACCACCCAGCCAATATGACTGTCTCTGTTAACAACCAGCCACAGTGACAGTCTCAACATGTTACCACCCAGCCACCGTGACTGTCTCAACATGTTACCACCCATCCATAGTGACTGTCTCAACATGTTACCACCCAGCCACAGTGACTGTCTCAACATGTTACCACCCAACCACAGTGACTATCTCAACATGTTACCACCCAGCCACAGTGACTATCTCAACATGTTACCACCTAGCCAATGTAACTGTCATTGTTACCACCCAGCCATAGTGACTGTCTCAACATGTTACCACCCAGCCAATGTAACTTTCTTTGTTACCACCCAGCCACAGTGAATGTCTCAACATGTTACCACCCAGCCACAGTGACTGTCTCTGTTCCCACCCAGCCATAGTGACTGTCTCAACATGTTACCACCCAGCCATAGTGAATGTCTCAACATGTTACCACCCAGCCATAGTGACTGTCTTAACATGTTACCACCCAGCCACAGTGACTGTCTCAACATGTTACCACCCAGCGACCGTGACGATCTCAACATATTACCACCTAGCCAGAGTGACTGTCTCAACATGTTACGACCCAGCCACAGTGACTCTCTCAACATGTTACCAACCAGCCACCGTCACTGTCTCAACATGTTACCACCCAGCCATAGAGACTGTCTCAACATGTTACCACCCAGCCACAGTGACTGTCTCAACATGTTACCACCCAGCCAATGTGACTTTCTCTGTTACAACCCATCCACAGTGACTATCTCAACATGTTACCACCCAGCCACTGTGACTGTCTCAACATGTTACCACCCAGCCACATTGACTGTCTCAACATGTTACCACCCAGCCACAGTGACTGTTTCAACATGTTACCACCCAGCCACAGAGGCTATCTCAGCATGTTACCACCACAGTGATTGTCTTACATGTTAACACCCAGCCACAGTGACAGTCTAAAAATTTTACCACCCAGCCACAGTGACTATCTCGACATGTTACCACCCAGCCACAGTGACTGTCTCAACATGTTACCTTCCAGCCATAGTGACTGTCTCAAAATGTTAACACCCAGCCAGTATGACTGTCTCTGTTACCACCCAGCCACCATGACTATCTCAACATGTTACCACTCATTCACCGTGACAGTCTCAACATGTTACCACCCGGCCACAGTGACTATCTCAGCATGTTACCACCCATCCACAGTGACTGTCTCATCATGTTACCACCCAGCCTCAGTGACTATCTCAGCATTTAGCACCCAGCCACAGTGACTGTCTCATCATGTTACCACCCAGCCACAGTGACTGTCTCTGTTACCCCCCAGAGAAAGTGACTGTCTCAACATGTTACCACCCAGCCACAGTGACTGTCTCTCTTACCACCCGGCCACAGTGACTATCTCAGCATGTTACCACCCATCCACAGTGACTGTCTCATCATCTTACCACCCCACCACAGTGACTGTCTCAACATGTTACCACCCAGCCACAGTGACTGTCTCAGCATGTTACCACCCAGCCACAGTGACTGTCATAACATGTTACCACCCAGCCACAGTGACTGTCTCAGCATGTTACCACCCAGCCACAGTGACTGTCTCAACATGTTACCACACAGCCACAGTGACTGTCTCAACATGTTACCACCCAGCCACAGTGACTGTCTCAACCTGTTACCACCCAGCTACAGTGACTGTCTCAACATGTTGCCACTCAGCCATTGTGACTGTTTCAACATGTTACCACCCAGCCACAGTGACTGTCTCAACATGCTACCACCCAGCAACAATGACTGTCTCAGCATGTTACCACCCAGCCACAGTGACTGTCTCTGTTACCACATGTTACAACCCAGCCTCAGTGACTGTCTCAACATGTTACCACCCAGCCACAGTGACTGTCTCAACATGTTACTACCCATCCACCGTGACTGCCTCATCATGTTACCACCCAGCCACAGTGACTGTCTCAACATGTTACCACCCAGCCACCGTGATGATCTCAAAATGTTACCACCCAGCCACAGTGACTGTCTCAACATGTTACCACCCAGCCACAGTGATTGTCTCTGTTACCACCCAGCCATAGTGACTATCTAAACATGTTACCACCAAGCCACTGTCACGATCTCAACATGTTACCATCCAGCCACAGTGACTGTCTCAACATGTTACCTCCCAGCCACCGTGACTGTCTCAACATATTACCACACAGCCACCATGACTGTCTCAACATGTTACCACCCAGCCACAGTGACTGTCTCAACATGTTACTACCCCACCACAGTGACTGTCTCAACATGTTACCAACCAGCCATAGTGACTGTCTCAACATATTACCACACAGACACCGTGACTGTTTCAACATGTTACCACCCAACCACAGTGACGTTCTCAACATGTTACCACCCAGCCATAATGACTGTCTCAACATGTTACCACCCAGCCATAGTGACTGTCTCAACATGTTACCACCCAGCCTAAGTTACTTTCTCTTTTACAACATGTTACCACCCAGCCACAGTGACTGTCTCAACATGTTACCACCCAGCCACAGTGACTATCTCATAATTTTACCACCCAGCCACAGTGACTGTCTCTGTTACCACCCGGCCACAGTGACTATCTCAGCATGTTACCACCCATCCACAGTGACTGTCTCATCATGTTACCACCCAGCCTCAGTGACTATCTCAGCATTTTAGCACCCAGCCACAGTGACTGTCTCATCATGTTACCACCCAGCCACAGTGACTGTCTCTGTTACCCCCCAGACAAAGTGACTGTCTCAACATGTTACCACCCAGCCACAGTGACTGTCTCTCTTACCACCCGGCCACAGTGACTATCTCAGCATGTTACCACCCAGCTACAGTGACTGTCTCATCATCTTACCACCCCACCACAGTGACTGTCTCAACATGTTACCACCCAGCCACAGTGACTGTCTCAGCATGTTACCACCCAGCCACAGTGACTGTCACAACATGTTACCACCCAGCCACAGTGACTGTCTCAGCATGTTACCACCCAGCCACAGTGACTGTCTCAACATGTTACCACACAGCCACAGTGACTGTCTCAACATGTTACCACCCAGCCACAGTGACTGTCTCAACCTGTTACCACCCAGCTACAGTGACTGTCTCAACATGTTGCCACTCAGCCATTGTGACTGTTTCAACATGTTACCACCCAACCACAGTGACTGTCTCAACATGTTACCACCAAGCCACACTGACTATCTCAGCATGTTACCACCCAGCCACAGTGACTGTCTCAACATGTTACCACCCAGCCACAGTGACTGTCTCAACATGTTACCACCTAGCCACAGTGACTGTCTCTGTTACCACCCACCCATAGTGACTGTCTCAACATGTTACCACCCAGCCATAGTGACTGTCTCAACATGTTACCACCCAGCCAATGTAACTGTCTCTGTTACCACCCAGCCACAGTGAATGTCTCAACATGTTACCACCCAGCCACAGTGACTATCTCAACATGTTACCACCCAGCCACAGTGACTGTCTAAACATGTTACCACCCAGCCATAGTGACTGTCTCAACATGTTACCACCCAGCCACAGTGACTATCTCAACATGTTACCACCCAGCCACAGTGACTGTCTCAACATGTTACCACCCAGCCACAGTGACTATTTCAACATGTTACCACCCAGCCATAGTGACTGTCTCAACATGTTACCACCCAGCCACAGTGACTGTCTCAACATGTTACCACCCAGCCATAATGAGTGTCTCAACATATTACCACCCAGTCACAGTGACTATCTCAACATGTTACCACCCAGCCATAGTGACTGTCTCAACATGTTACCACCCAGCCATAATGAGTGTCTCAACATATTACCACCCAGTCACAGTGACTGTCTCAACATGTTACCACCCAGCCACAGTGACTGTCTCAACACGTTACCACCCAGCCACCGTGACGATCACAACATGTTACCACCTAGCCATAGTGACTGTCTCAACATGTTACCACCCAGCCATAATGAGTGTCTCAACATATTACCACCCAGTCACAGTGACTGTCTCAACATGTTACCACCCAGCCACAGTGACTGTCTCAACATGTTACCACCCAGCCACCGTGACGATCACAACATGTTACCACCCAGCCACAGTGACTGTCTCAACATGTTACCACCCAGCCACAGTGACTGTCTCAACATGTTACCACCCAGCCAATGTAACTGTCTTTGTTACCACCCAGCCACAGTGACTGTCTCAACATGTTACCACCCAGCCATAGTGACTCTCTCAACATGTTACCACCCAGCCATAATGAGTGTCTCAACATATTATCACCCAGTCAAAGTGACTGTCTCAACATGTTACCACCCAGCCACAGTGACTATCTCAACATGTTACCACCCAGCCACCGTGACGATCACAACATGTTACCACCTAGCCATAGTGACTGTCTCAACATGTTACCACCCAGCCATAATGAGTGTCTCAACATATTACCACCCAGTCACAGTGACTGTCTCAACATGTTACCACCCAGCCACAGTGACTGTCTCAACATGTTACCACCCAGCCACCGTGACGATCACAACATGTTACCACCCAGCCACAGTGACTGTCTCAACATGTTACCACCCAGCCACAGTGACTGTCTCAACATGTTACCACCCAGCCAATGTAACTGTCTTTGTTACCACCCAGCCACAGTGACTGTCTCAACATGTTACCACCCAGCCATAGTGACTCTCTCAACATGTTACCACCCAGCCATAATGAGTGTCTCAACATATTATCACCCAGTCAAAGTGACTGTCTCAACATGTTACCACCCAGCCACAGTGACTATCTCAACATGTTACCACCCAGCCACCGTGACGATCACAACATGTTACCACCTAGCCATAGTGACTGTCTCAACATGTTACCACCCAGCCACAGTGACTGTCTCAACATGTTACCACCCAGCCACCGTGACGATCACAACATGTTACCACCCAGCCACAGTGACTGTCTCAACATGTTACCACCCAGCCACAGTGACTGTCTCAACATGTTACCACCCAGCCAATGTGAAAGTCTCAACATGTTACCACCCAGCCAATGTAACTGTCATTGTTACCACCCAGCCATAGTGACTGTCTCAACATGTTACCACCCAGCCACAGTGAATGTCTCAACATGTTACCACCCAGCCACAGTGACTGTCTCAACATGTTACCACCCAGCCAGAGTGACTGTCTCAACATGTTACCACCCAGCCAATGTAACTGTCTTTGTTACCAACCAGCCACAGTGACTGTCTCAACATGTTACCACCCAGCAACAGTGACTGTCTCAACATGTTACCCCCCAGACAAAGTGACTGTCTCAACATGTTACCACCCAGCCAATGTAACTGTCTTTGTTACCACCCAGCCATAGTGACTGTCTCAACATGTTACCACCCAGCCACTGTGACTGTCTTTGTTACCACCCAGCCATAGTGACTGTCTCAACATGTTACCATCCAGCCACAGTGACTGTGTCAACATGTTACCACCCAGCCAATGTAACTGTCTTTGTTACCACCCAGCCATAGTGACTGTCTCAACATGTTACCACCCAGCCAATGTAACTGTCTTTGTTACCACCCAGCCATAGTGACTGTCTCAACATGTTACCACCCAGCCAATGTAACTGTCGTTGTTACCACCCAGCCATAATGAGTGTCTCAACATGTTACCACCCAGCCATAGTGACTGTCTCAACATGTTACCACCCAGCCAATGTAACTGTCTTTGTTACCACCCAGCCACAGTGACTGTCTCAACATGTTACCAACCAGCCATAGTGACTGTCTCAACATGTTACCACCCAGCCAATGTAACTGTCTTTGTTACCACCCAGCCATAGTGACTGTCTCAACATGTTACCACCCAGCCAATGTAACTGTCGTTGTTACCACCCAGCCATAATGAGTGTCTCAACATGTTACCACCCAGTCACAGTGACTGTATCAACATGTTACCACCCAGCCACAGTGACTGTCTCAACATGTTACCACCCAGCCAATGTGAATGTCTCAACATGTTACCACCCAGCCACAGTGACTGTCTCAACATGATACCACCCAGCCACAGTGACTGTCTCAACATGTTACCACCCAGCCACAGTGACTGTCTCAACATGTTACCACCCAGCCACAGTGACTGTCTCAACATGTTACCACCCAACCATAGTGACTGTCTCAACATGTTACCACCCAGCCACAGTGACTGTCTCAACATGTTACCACCCAGCCACTGTGACGATCTCAACATGTTACCACCTAGCCACAGTGACTGTCTCAACATGTTACCACCCAGCCAATGTGACTGTCTCTGTTACCACCCAGCCACAGTGACTCTCTCAACATGTTACCAACCAGCCACTGTCACTGTCTCAACATGTTACCACCCAGCCAGAGTGACTGTCTCAACATGTTACCAACCAGCCACAGTGACTGTCTCAACATGTTCCCACCCAGCCAATGTGACATTCTCTGTTACAACCCAGCCACAGTGACTGTCTCAACATGTTACCACCCAGACACTGTGACTGTCTCAACATGTTACCACCCAGACACATTGAATGTCTCAACATGTTACCACCCAGCCACAGAGACTATCTCAGCATGTTACCACCCAGCCACAGTGACTATCTCAAAATGTTACCACCCAGCCAATATGACTGTCTCTGTTAACAACCAGCCACAGTGACAGTCTCAACATGTTACCACCCAGCCACCGTGACTGTCTCAACATGTTACCACCCATCCATAGTGACTGTCTCAACATGTTACCACCCAGCCACAGTGACTGTCTCAACATGTTACCACCCAACCACAGTGACTATCTCAACATGTTACCACCCAGCCACAGTGACTATCTCAACATGTTACCACCTAGCCAATGTAACTGTCATTGTTACCACCCAGCCATAGTGACTGTCTCAACATGTTACCACCCAGCCAATGTAACTTTCTTTGTTACCACCCAGCCACAGTGAATGTCTCAACATGTTACCACCCAGCCACAGTGACTGTCTCTGTTCCCACCCAGCCATAGTGACTGTCTCAACATGTTACCACCCAGCCATAGTGAATGTCTCAACATGTTACCACCCAGCCATAGTGACTGTCTTAACATGTTACCACCCAGCCACAGTGACTGTCTCAACATGTTACCACCCAGCGACCGTGACGATCTCAACATATTACCACCTAGCCAGAGTGACTGTCTCAACATGTTACGACCCAGCCACAGTGACTCTCTCAACATGTTACCAACCAGCCACCGTCACTGTCTCAACATGTTACCACCCAGCCATAGAGACTGTCTCAACATGTTACCACCCAGCCACAGTGACTGTCTCAACATGTTACCACCCAGCCAATGTGACTTTCTCTGTTACAACCCATCCACAGTGACTATCTCAACATGTTACCACCCAGCCACTGTGACTGTCTCAACATGTTACCACCCAGCCACATTGACTGTCTCAACATGTTACCACCCAGCCACAGTGACTGTTTCAACATGTTACCACCCAGCCACAGAGGCTATCTCAGCATGTTACCACCACAGTGATTGTCTTACATGTTAACACCCAGCCACAGTGACAGTCTAAAAATTTTACCACCCAGCCACAGTGACTATCTCGACATGTTACCACCCAGCCACAGTGACTGTCTCAACATGTTACCTTCCAGCCATAGTGACTGTCTCAAAATGTTAACACCCAGCCAGTATGACTGTCTCTGTTACCACCCAGCCACCATGACTATCTCAACATGTTACCACTCATTCACCGTGACAGTCTCAACATGTTACCACCCGGCCACAGTGACTATCTCAGCATGTTACCACCCATCCACAGTGACTGTCTCATCATGTTACCACCCAGCCTCAGTGACTATCTCAGCATTTAGCACCCAGCCACAGTGACTGTCTCATCATGTTACCACCCAGCCACAGTGACTGTCTCTGTTACCCCCCAGAGAAAGTGACTGTCTCAACATGTTACCACCCAGCCACAGTGACTGTCTCTCTTACCACCCGGCCACAGTGACTATCTCAGCATGTTACCACCCATCCACAGTGACTGTCTCATCATCTTACCACCCCACCACAGTGACTGTCTCAACATGTTACCACCCAGCCACAGTGACTGTCTCAGCATGTTACCACCCAGCCACAGTGACTGTCATAACATGTTACCACCCAGCCACAGTGACTGTCTCAGCATGTTACCACCCAGCCACAGTGACTGTCTCAACATGTTACCACACAGCCACAGTGACTGTCTCAACATGTTACCACCCAGCCACAGTGACTGTCTCAACCTGTTACCACCCAGCTACAGTGACTGTCTCAACATGTTGCCACTCAGCCATTGTGACTGTTTCAACATGTTACCACCCAGCCACAGTGACTGTCTCAACATGCTACCACCCAGCAACAATGACTGTCTCAGCATGTTACCACCCAGCCACAGTGACTGTCTCTGTTACCACATGTTACAACCCAGCCTCAGTGACTGTCTCAACATGTTACCACCCAGCCACAGTGACTGTCTCAACATGTTACTACCCATCCACCGTGACTGCCTCATCATGTTACCACCCAGCCACAGTGACTGTCTCAACATGTTACCACCCAGCCACCGAGATGATCTCAAAATGTTACCACCCAGCCACAGTGACTGTCTCAACATGTTACCACCCAGCCACAGTGATTGTCTCTGTTACCACCCAGCCATAGTGACTATCTAAACATGTTACCACCAAGCCACTGTCACGATCTCAACATGTTACCATCCAGCCACAGTGACTGTCTCAACATGTTACCTCCCAGCCACCGTGACTGTCTCAACATATTACCACACAGCCACCATGACTGTCTCAACATGTTACCACCCAGCCACAGTGACTGTCTCAACATGTTACTACCCCACCACAGTGACTGTCTCAACATGTTACCAACCAGCCATAGTGACTGTCTCAACATATTACCACACAGACACCGTGACTGTTTCAACATGTTACCACCCAACCACAGTGACGTTCTCAACATGTTACCACCCAGCCATAATGACTGTCTCAACATGTTACCACCCAGCCATAGTGACTGTCTCAACATGTTACCACCCAGCCTAAGTTACTTTCTCTTTTACAACATGTTACCACCCAGCCACAGTGACTGTCTCAACATGTTACCACCCAGCCACAGTGACTATCTCATAATTTTACCACCCAGCCACAGTGACTGTCTCTGTTACCACCCGGCCACAGTGACTATCTCAGCATGTTACCACCCATCCACAGTGACTGTCTCATCATGTTACCACCCAGCCTCAGTGACTATCTCAGCATTTTAGCACCCAGCCACAGTGACTGTCTCATCATGTTACCACCCAGCCACAGTGACTGTCTCTGTTACCCCCCAGACAAAGTGACTGTCTCAACATGTTACCACCCAGCCACAGTGACTGTCTCTCTTACCACCCGGCCACAGTGACTATCTCAGCATGTTACCACCCAGCTACAGTGACTGTCTCATCATCTTACCACCCCACCACAGTGACTGTCTCAACATGTTACCACCCAGCCACAGTGACTGTCTCAGCATGTTACCACCCAGCCACAGTGACTGTCTCAACATGTTACCACCCAGCCACAGTGACTGTCTCAGCATGTTACCACCCAGCCACAGTGACTGTCTCAACATGTTACCACACAGCCACAGTGACTGTCTCAACATGTTACCACCCAGCCACAGTGACTGTCTCAACCTGTTACCACCCAGCTACAGTGACTGTCTCAACATGTTGCCACTCAGCCATTGTGACTGTTTCAACATGTTACCACCCAACCACAGTGACTGTCTCAACATGTTACCACCAAGCCACACTGACTATCTCAGCATGTTACCACCCAGCCACAGTGACTGTCTCAACATGTTACCACCCAGCCACAGTGACTGTCTCAACATGTTACCACCTAGCCACAGTGACTGTCTCTGTTACCACCCACCCATAGTGACTGTCTCAACATGTTACCACCCAGCCACAGTGACTGTCTCAACATGTTACCACCCAGCCATAGTGACTGTCTCAACATGTTACCACCCAGCCACAGTGACTGTCTCAACCTGTTACCACCCAGCTACAGTGACTGTTTCAACATGTTACCACACAGCCATTGTGACTGTTTCAACATGTTACCACCCAGCCACAGTGACTGTCTAAACATGTTACCACCCAGCCACAGTGATTTTCTCAACATGTTACCACCCAGCCACAGTGAATTTCTCAACATGTTACCACCCAGCCACAGTGATTGTCTCTGTTACCACCCATCCATAGTGACTATCTCAACATGGTACCACCCATCCATAGTGACTGTCTCAACATGTAACCACCCAGCCACAGTTATTGTCTCTGTTACCACCCAGCCACAGTGACTATCTCGACATACAGTGGGGGAAAAAAGTATTTAGTCAGCCACCAATTGTGCAAGTTCTCCCCTTAAAAAGATGAGAGAGGCCTGTAATTTTCATCATAGGTACACGTCAACTATGACAGACAAATTGAGATTTTTTTTCTCCAGAAAATCACATTGTAGGATTTTTAATGAATTTATTTGCAAATTATGGTGGAAAATAAGTATTTGGTCACCTACAAACAAGCAAGATTTCTGGCTCTCACATAACTGTAACTTCTTCTTTAAGAGGCTCCTCTGTCCTCCACTCGTTACCTGTATTAATGGCACCTGTTTGAACTTGTTATCAGTATAAAAGACACCTGTCCACAACCTCAAACAGTCACACTCCAAACTCCACTATGGCCAAGACCAAAGAGCTGTCAAAGGACACCAGAAACAAATGTGTAGACCTGCACCAGGCTGGGAAGACTGAATCTGCAATAGGTAAGCAACTTGGTTTGAAGAAATCAACTGTGGGAGCAACTATTAGGAAATGGAAGACATACAAGACCACTGATAAACTCCCTCGATCTGGGGCTCCACGCAAGATCTCACAACGTGGGGTCAAAATGATCAAAAGAACGGTGAGCAAAAATCCCAGAACCACACGGGGGGACCTAGTGAATGACATGCAGAGACCTGGGACCAAAGTAACAAAGCCTACCATCAGTGACACACTACGCCGCCAGGGACTCAAATCCTGCAGTGCCAGACGTGTACCCCTGCTTAAGGCCACAGTGACTATCTCAGCATGTTACCACCCATCCACAGTGACTGTCTCAACATGTTACCACTCAGCCACAGTGATTGTCTCAAAATGTTACCACCCAGCCACAGTGACTGTCTCAGCCTGTTACCACCCAGCCACAGTGACTGTCTCAGCATGTTACCACCCATCCACAGTGACTGTCTCAACATGTTACCACCCAGCCACAGTGACTGTCTCAACATGTTACTACCCCACCACAGTGACTGTCTCAACATGTTACCACCAAGCCACAGTGACTGTCTCAACATGTTACCACCCAGCCACAGTGACTGTCTCAACATGTTACCACCCGGCCACAGTGACTATCTCAGCATGTTACCACCCAGCCACAGTGATTGTCTCTGTTACCACCCAGCAATACTGACTATCTCAACATGTTACCACCCAGCCAAAGTGATTGTCTCTGTTACCACCCAGCCATAGTGACTATCTCAACATGGTACCACCCAGCCACAGTGACTGTCTCAACATGTTACCACCCAGCCACAGTGACTGTCTTAACATGTTACCACCCAGCCACAGTGACTGTCTCAACATGCTACCACCCAGCAACAATGACTGTCTCAGCATGTTACCACCCAGCCACAGTGACTGTCTCTGTTACCACATGTTACAACCCAGCCACAGTGACTGTCTCAACATGTTACCACCCAGCCACAGTGACTGTCTCAACATGTTACTACCCATCCACCGTGACTGCCTCAACATGTTACCACCCAGCCACAGTGACTGTCTCAACATGTTACCACCCAGCCACCGTGATGATCTCAAAATGTTACCACCCAGCCACAGTGACTGTCTCAACATGTTACCACCCAGCCACAGTGATTGTCTCTGTTACCACCCAGCCATAGTGACTATCTAAACATGTTACCACCAAGCCACTGTCACGATCTCAACATGTTACCATCCAGCCACAGTGACTGTCTCAACATGTTACCACCCAGCCACCGTGACTGTCTCAACATATTACCACACAGCCACCATGACTGTGTCAACATGTTACCACCCAGCCACAGTGACTGTCTCAACATGTTACTACCCCACCACAGTGACTGTCTCAACATGTTACCAACCAGCCATAGTGACTGTCTCAACATATTACCACACAGACACCGTGACTGTTTCAACATGTTACCACCCAACCACAGTGACGTTCTCAACATGTTACCACCCAGCCATAATGACTGTCTCAACATGTTACCACCCAGCCATAGTGACTGTCTCAACATGTTACCACCCAGCCTAAGTTACTTTCTCTTTTACAACATGTTACCACCCAGCCACAGTGACTGTCTCAACATGTTACCACCCAGCCACAGTGACTATCTCATAATTTTACCACCCAGCCACAGTGACTGTCTCTGTTACCACCCAGTCATAGTGACTGTCTCAAAATGTTACCACCCAGCCATAGTGACTATCTCAGCATGTTACCACCCAGCCACAGTGACTGTCTAAACATGTTACCACCCAGCTACAGTGATTGTCTCTGTTACCACCCAGCCACAGTGACTGTCTCTGTTACCACCCAGTCATAGTGACTGTCTCAAAATGTTACCACCCAGCCATAGTGACTATCTCAGCATGTTACCACCCAGCCACAGTGACTGTCTAAACATGTTACCACCCAGCTACAGTGATTGTCTCTGTTACCACCCAGCCATAGTGACTATCTCAACATGTTACCACCCAGCCACAGTTACTGTCTCTGTTCCCACCCAGCCACAGTGACTGTCTCAACATGTTACCACCCAGCCACAGTGACTATCTCAACATGTTACCGCCTAGCCACAGTGACTATCTCAACATGTTACCACCCAGCCACAGTGACTTTCTCTTTTACAACATGTTACCACCCACCCACAGTGACTGTTTCAACATGTTACCACCCAGCCACAGTTACTGTCTCTGGTCCAACCCAGCCACAGTGACTGTCTCAACATGTTACCACCCAGCCACAGTGACTGTCTCAACATGTTACCACCCAGCCACAGTGACTGTCTCAACATGTTACCACCCAGCCATAGTGACTGTCTCTGTTACCACCCAGCCACAGTGACTGTCTCAACATGTTACCACCCAGCCACAGTGTCTGTCTCAACATGTTACCACCCAGCCACAGTGACTATCTCATTATTTTACCACCCAGCCACAGTGACTGTCTCTGTTACCACCCAGTCATAGTGATTGTCTCAAAATGTTACCACCCAGCCATAGTGACTATCTCATCATGTTACCACCCAGCCACAGTGACTGTCTAAACATGTTACCACCCAGCTACAGTGATTGTCTCTGTTACCACCCAGCCATAGTGACTATCTCAACATGTTACCACCCAGCCACAGTGATTGTCTCTGTTACCACCCAGCCATAGTGACTATATCAACATGTTACCACCCAGCCACAGTGACTGTCTCAACATGTTCACACCCAGCCACAGTGACTGTCTCAACATGTTACCACCCAACCACAGTGACGTTCTCAACATGTTACCACCCAGCCATAATGACTGTCTCAACATGTTACCACCCAGCCATAGTGACTGTCTCAACATGTTACCACCCAGCCTAAGTTACTTTCTCTTTTACAACATGTTACCACCCAGCCACAGTGACTGTCTCAACATGTTACCACCCAGCCACAGTGACTATCTCATAATTTTACCACCCAGCCACAGTGACTGTCTCTGTTACCACCCAGTCATAGTGACTGTCTCAAAATGTTACCACCCAGCCATAGTGACTATCTCAGCATGTTACCACCCAGCCACAGTGACTGTCTAAACATGTTACCACCCAGCTACAGTGATTGTCTCTGTTACCACCCAGCCATAGTGACTATCTCAACATGTTACCACCCAGCCACAATTACTGTCTCTGTTCCCACCCAGCCACAGTGACTGTCTCAACATGTTACCACCCAGCCACAGTGACTATCTCAACATGTTACCGCCTAGCCACAGTGACTATCTCAACATGTTACCACCCAGCCACAGTGACTTTCTCTTTTACAACATGTTACCACCCACCCACAGTGACTGTCTAAACATGTTACCACCCAGCTACAGTGATTGTCTCTGTTACCACCCAGCCATAGTGACTATCTCAACATGTTACCACCCAGCCACAGTTACTGTCTCTGTTCCCACCCAGCCACAGTGACTGTCTCAACATGTTACCACCCAGCCACAGTGACTATCTCAACATGTTACCGCATAGCCACAGTGACTATCTCAACATGTTACCACCCAGCCACAGTGACTTTCTCTTTTACAACATGTTACCACCCACCCACAGTGACTGTTTCAACATGTTACCACCCAGCCACAGTTACTGTCTCTGGTCCCACCCAGCCACAGTGACTGTCTCAACATTTTACCACCCAGCCACAGTGACTGTCTCAACATGTTACCACCCAGCCACAGTGACTGTCTCAACATGTTACCACCCAGCCATAGTGACTGTCTCTGTTACCACCCAGCCACAGTGACTGTCTCAACATGTTACCACCCAGCCACAGTGACTGTCTCAACATGTTACCACCCAGCCACAGTGACTATCTCATTATTTTACCACCCAGCCACAGTGACTGTCTCTGTTACCACCCAGTCATAGTGATTGTCTCAAAATGTTACCACCCAGCCATAGTGACTATCTCATCATGTTACCACCCAGCCACAGTGACTGTCTAAACCTGTTACCACCCAGCTACAGTGATTGTCTCTGTTACCACCCAGCCATAGTGACTATCTCAACATGTTACCACCCAGCCACAGTGACTGTCTCAACATGTTCACACCCAGCCACAGTGACTGTCTCAACATGTTACCACCAAGCCACAGTGACTGTCTCAACATGTTACCACCCAGCCACAGTGACTGTCTCAACATGTTACCACCCAGCCACAGTGACTATCTCATTATTTTACCACCCAGCCACAGTGACTGTCTTTGTTACCACCCAGTCATAGTGATTGTCTCAAAATGTTACCACCCAGCCATAGTGACTATCTCATCATGTTACCACCCAGCCACAGTGACTGTCTAAACATGTTACCACCCAGCTACAGTGATTGTCTCTGTTACCACCCAGCCATAGTGACTATCTCAACATGTTACCACCCAGCCACAGTGATTGTCTCTGTTACCACCCAGCCATAGTGACTATATCAACATGTTACCACCCAGCCACAGTGACTGTCTCAACATGTTCACACCCAGCCACAGTGACTGTCTCAACATGTTACCACCCAACCACAGTGACGTTCTCAACATGTTACCACCCAGCCATAGTGACTATCTCAGCATGTTACCACCCAGCCACAGTGACTGTCTAAACATGTTACCACCCAGCTACAGTGATTGTCTCTGTTACCACCCAGCCATAATGACTGTCTCAACATGTTACCACCCAGCCATAGTGACTTTCTCAACATGTTACCACCCAGCCTAAGTTACTTTCTCTTTTACAACATGTTACCACCCAGCCACAGTGACTGTCTCAACATGTTACCACCCAGCCACAGTGACTATCTCATAATTTTACCACCCAGCCACAGTGACTGTCTCTGTTACCACCCAGTCATAGTGACTGTCTCAAAATGTTACCACCCAGCCATAGTGACTATCTCAGCATGTTACCACCCAGCCACAGTGACTGTCTAAACATGTTACCACCCAGCTACAGTGATTGTCTCTGTTACCACCCAGCCATAGTGACTATCTCAACATGTTACCACCCAGCCACAATTACTGTCTCTGTTCCCACCCAGCCACAGTGACTGTCTCAACATGTTACCACCCAGCCACAGTGACTATCTCAACATGTTACCGCCTAGCCACAGTGACTATCTCAACATGTTACCACCCAGCCACAGTGACTTTCTCTTTTACAACATGTTACCACCCACCCACAGTGACTGTCTAAACATGTTACCACCCAGCTACAGTGATTGTCTCTGTTACCACCCAGCCATAGTGACTATCTCAACATGTTACCACCCAGCCACAGTTACTGTCTCTGTTCCCACCCAGCCACAGTGACTGTCTCAACATGTTACCACCCAGCCACAGTGACTATCTCAACATGTTACCGCATAGCCACAGTGACTATCTCAACATGTTACCACCCAGCCACAGTGACTTTCTCTTTTACAACATGTTACCACCCACCCACAGTGACTGTTTCAACATGTTACCACCCAGCCACAGTTACTGTCTCTGGTCCCACCCAGCCACAGTGACTGTCTCAACATTTTACCACCCAGCCACAGTGACTGTCTCAACATGTTACCACCCAGCCACAGTGACTGTCTCAACATGTTACCACCCAGCCATAGTGACTGTCTCTGTTACCACCCAGCCACAGTGACTGTCTCAACATGTTACCACCCAGCCACAGTGACTGTCTCAACATGTTACCACCCAGCCACAGTGACTATCTCATTATTTTACCACCCAGCCACAGTGACTGTCTCTGTTACCACCCAGTCATAGTGATTGTCTCAAAATGTTACCACCCAGCCATAGTGACTATCTCATCATGTTACCACCCAGCCACAGTGACTGTCTAAACCTGTTACCACCCAGCTACAGTGATTGTCTCTGTTACCACCCAGCCATAGTGACTATCTCAACATGTTACCACCCAGCCACAGTGACTGTCTCAACATGTTCACACCCAGCCACAGTGACTGTCTCAACATGTTACCACCAAGCCACAGTGACTGTCTCAACATGTTACCACCCAGCCACAGTGACTGTCTCAACATGTTACCACCCAGCCACAGTGACTATCTCATTATTTTACCACCCAGCCACAGTGACTGTCTTTGTTACCACCCAGTCATAGTGATTGTCTCAAAATGTTACCACCCAGCCATAGTGACTATCTCATCATGTTACCACCCAGCCACAGTGACTGTCTAAACATGTTACCACCCAGCTACAGTGATTGTCTCTGTTACCACCCAGCCATAGTGACTATCTCAACATGTTACCACCCAGCCACAGTGACTGTCTCAACATGTTCACACCCAGCCACAGTGACTGTCTCAGCATGTTACCACCCAGCCACAATGACTGTCTCTGTTACCACATGTTACAACCCAGCCACAGTGACTGTCTCAACATGTTACCACCCAGCCACAGTGACTGTCTCAACATGTTACTACCCAGCCACAGTGACTGCCTCAACATGTTACCATCCAGCCACAGTGACTGTCTCAACATGATACCACCCAGTCACCGTGATGATCTCAACATGTTACCACCCAGCCACAGTGACTGTCTCAACATGATACCACCCAGTCACCGTGATGATCTCAACATGTTACCACCCAGCCACAGTGATTGTCTCTGTTACCACCCAGCCATAGTGATTATCTCAACATGTTACCATCCAGCCACAGTGACTGTCTCAACATGTTACCACCCAGCCACCGTGACTGTCTCAACATGTTACCACACAGCCACCGTGGCTGTTTCAACATGTTACCAGCCAGCCACCGTGACTGTCTCAACATGATACCACCCAGCCACAGTGATTGTCTCAACATGTTACCACCCAGCCACAGTGACTGTCTCAACATGTTACCAACCCACCATAGTGACTGTCTCAACATGTTACCACACAGCCACCGTGGCTGTTTCAACATGTTACCACCCAACCACAGTGACGTTCTCAACATGTTACCACCCAACCAAAGTGACTGCCTCAACATGTTACCACCCAGCCACAGTGACTGTCTAGACATGTTACCTCCCAGCCACAGTGACGGTCTCTGTTCCCACCCAGCCACATTGACTGTCTCAACATGTTACCACCCAGCCACAGTGACTATCTCAACATGTTACCACCCAGCCACAGTGACTATCTCAACATGTTACCACCAGCCAGAGTGACTATCTCAACATGTTACCACCCAGCCACCGTCACGATCTTAACATGTTACCACCCTGCCACAGTGACTGTCTCAACATGTTACCAACCCACCATAGTGACTGTCTCAACATGTTACCACACAGCCACCGTGGCTGTTTCAACATGTTACCACCCAACCACAGTGACGTTCTCAACATGTTACCACCCAACCAAAGTGACTGCCTCAACATGTTACCACCCAGCCACAGTGACTGTTTCAACATGTTACCACCCAGCCACAGTGACGGTCTCTGTTCCCACCCAGCCACATTGACTGTCTCAACATGTTACCACCCAGCCACAGTGACTATCTCAACATGTTACCACCCAGCCACAGTGACTATCTCAACATGTTACCACCAGCCAGAGTGACTATCTCAACATGTTACCACCCAGCCACCGTCACGATCTTAACATGTTACCACCCTGCCACAGTGACTGTCTCAACATGTTACCACCCAGCCACCGTGACTGTCTCAACATGTTACCACCCAGCCACAGTGATTGTCTCAACATGTTACCACCCAGCCACAGTGACTGTCTCAACATGTTACCACCCCACCATAGTGACTGTCTCAACATGTTACCACCCACCCAGCCACAGTCAATCAATCAATCAATTTTATTTTATATAGCCCTTCTTACATCAGCTAATATCTCGAAGTGCTGTACAGAAACCCAGCCTAAAACCCCAAACAGCTAGTAATGCAGGTGTAGAAGCACGGTGGCTAGGAAAAACTCCCTAGAAAGGCGAAAGCCTAGGAAGAAACCTAGAGAGGAACCAGGCTATGAGGGGTGGCCAGTCCTCTTCTGGCTGTGCCGGGTGGAGACAGTGACTGTCTCAACATGTTACCACCCGGCCACAGTGACTATCTCAGCATGTTACCACTCATCCACAGTGACTGTCTCAACATGTTACCACTCAGCCACAGTGACTGTCTCAACATGTTACCACCCAGCCACCGTGAATATCTCAACATGTTACCACCCCTATCCACAGTGACTTTATCATCATGTTACCACCCAGCCACAGTGACTATCTCAGCATGTTAGCACCCAGCCACAGTGACTGTCTCAACATGTTACCACCCAGCCACAGTGACTGTCTCAACATGTTACCACCCGGCCACAGTGACTATCTCAGCATGTTACCACCCATCCACAGTGATTATCTAAACATGTTACCACCCCTTTCCACAGTGACTTTCTCATCATGTAACCACCCAGCCACAGTGACTATCTCAACATTATACCACCCATCCACAGTGACTGTCTCAACATGTTACCACTCAGCCACAGTGACTGTCTCAACATGTTACCACCCAGCCACAGTGACTATCTCAGCATGTTACCACCCAGCCATAGTGACTGTCTCAACATGTTACCACCCAGCCACAGTGACTATCTCAGCATGTTACCAACCAGTAATAGTGACTGTCTCAACATGTTACCACCCAGCCACAGTGATTATCTCAGCATGTTAGCCCCCAGCCACAGTGACTGTCTCATCATGTTACCACCCAGCCACAGTGACTGTCTCTGTTACCCCCCAGACAAAGTGACTGTCTCAACATGTTACCACCCAGCCACAGTGACTGTCTCTCTTACCACCCGGCCACAGTGACTATCTCAGCATGTTAGCACCCAGCCACAGTGACTGTCTCATCATGTTACCACCCAGCCACAGTGACTGTCTCTGTTACCCCCCAGACAAAGTGACTGTCTCAACATGTTACCACCCAGCCAATGTAACTGTCTTTGTTACCACCCAGCCACAGTGAAAGTCTCAACATGTTACCACCCAGCCATAGTGACTGTCTCAACATGTTACCACCCAGCCACAGTGACTGTCTCATCATGTTACCACCCAGCCACAGTGACTGTCTCAACATGTTACCACCCAGCCACCGTGACGATCTCAACATATTACCAGCTAGCCAGAGTGACTGTCTCAACATGTTACGACCCAGCCACAGTGACTGTCTCAACATGTTACCACTCAGCCACAGTGACTGTCTCAACGTGTTACCACCTAGCCAATATGACTGTCTCTGTTACCCCCCAACCACAGTGACTTTCTCAACATGTTACAACCCAGCCAATGTGACTGTCTCTGTTACCACCCAGCCACAGTGACTCTCTCAACATGTTACCAACCAGCCACCGTCACTGTCTCAACATGTTACGACCCAGCCATAGAGACTGTCTCAACATGTTACCACCCAGCCACCGTGAATATCTCAACATGTTACCACCCCTATCCACAGTGACTTTATCATCATGTTACCACCCAGCCACAGTGACTATCTCAGCATGTAAGCACCCAGCCACAGTGACTGTCTCAACATGTTACCACCCAGCCACAGTGACTGTCTCAACATGTTACCACCCGGCCACAGTGACTATCTCAGCATGTTACCACCCATCCACAGTGATTATCTAAACATGTTACCACCCCTTTCCACAGTGACTTTCTCATCATGTAACCACCCAGCCACAGTGACTATCTCAACATTATACCACCCATCCACAGTGACTGTCTCAACATGTTACCACTCAGCCACAGTGACTGTCTCAACATGTTACCACCCAGCCACAGTGACTATCTCAGCATGTTACCACCCAGCCATAGTGACTGTCTCAACATGTTACCACCCAGCCACAGTGACTATCTCAGCATGTTACCAACCAGTAATAGTGACTGTCTCAACATGTTACCACCCAGCCACAGTGATTATCTCAGCATGTTAGCCCCCAGCCACAGTGACTGTCTCATCATGTTACCACCCAGCCACAGTGACTGTCTCTGTTACCCCCCAGACAAAGTGACTGTCTCAACATGTTACCACCCAGCCACAGTGACTGTCTCTCTTACCACCCGGCCACAGTGACTATCTCAGCATGTTAGCACCCAGCCACAGTGACTGTCTCATCATGTTACCACCCAGCCACAGTGACTGTCTCTGTTACCCCCCAGACAAAGTGACTGTCTCAACATGTTACCACCCAGCCAATGTAACTGTCTTTGTTACCACCCAGCCACAGTGAAAGTCTCAACATGTTACCACCCAGCCATAGTGACTGTCTCAACATGTTACCACCCAGCCACAGTGACTGTCTCATCATGTTACCACCCAGCCACAGTGACTGTCTCAACATGTTACCACCCAGCCACCGTGACGATCTCAACATATTACCAGCTAGCCAGAGTGACTGTCTCAACATGTTACGACCCAGCCACAGTGACTGTCTCAACATGTTACCACTCAGCCACAGTGACTGTCTCAACGTGTTACCACCTAGCCAATATGACTGTCTCTGTTACCCCCCAACCACAGTGACTTTCTCAACATGTTACAACCCAGCCAATGTGACTGTCTCTGTTACCACCCAGCCACAGTGACTCTCTCAACATGTTACCAACCAGCCACCGTCACTGTCTCAACATGTTACGACCCAGCCATAGAGACTGTCTCAACATGTTACCACCCAGCCACAGTGACTGTCTCAACATGTTACCACCCAGCCAATGTGACTTTCTCTGTTACAACCCATCCACAGTGACTATCTCAACATGTTACCACCCAGCCACTGTGACTGTCTCAACATGTTACCACCCAGCCACATTGACTGTCTCAACATGTTACCACCCATCCACAGTGACTGTTTCAACATGTTACCACCCAGCCACAGAGGCTATCTCAGCATGTTCCACCACAGTGATTGTCTCACATGTTAACACCCAGCCTCAGTGACAGTCTCAACATTTTACCACCCAGCCACAGTGACTGTCTCAACATGTTACCACCCAGCCATAGTGACAGTCTCAAAATGTTACCTCCCAGCAAATATGACTGTCTCTGTTACCACCCAGCCACAGTGACAGTCTCAACATGTTACCACCCAGCCACCGTGACTGTCTCAACATGTTACCACCCAGACACAGTGACTGTCTCTGTTACCACCCGGCCACAGTGACTATCTCAGCATGTTAGCACCCAGCCACAGTGACTGTCTCATCTTGTTACCACCCAGCCAAAGTGACTGTCTCTGTTACCCCCCAGACAAAGTGACTGTCTCAACATGTTACCACCCAGCCAATGTAACTGTCTTTGTTACCACCCAGCCACAGTGAATGTCTCAACATGTTACCACCCAGCCACAGTGACTGTCTCAACATGTTACCACCCAGCCATAGTGACTGTCTCAACATGTTACCACCCAGCCAATGTAACTGTCTTTGTTACCACCCAGCCACAGTGAATGTCTCAACATGTTACCACCCAGCCACAGTGACTGTCTCAACATGTTACCACCCAGCCATAGTGACTGTCTCAACATGTTATCACCCAGCCAATGTAACTGTCTTTGTTACCACCCAGCCACAGTGAATGTCTCAACATGTTACCACCCAGCCACAGTGACTGTCTCAACTAGTTATCACCCAGCCACCGTGACGATCTCAACATATTACCACCTAGCCAGAGTGACTGTCTCAACATGTTACGAGCCAGCCACAGTGACTGTCTCAACATGTTACCACCCAGCCACAGTGACTGATACAACATGTTACCACCCAGCCACAGTTACTGTCTAAACATGTTACCACCCAGCCACAATGACTGTCTCAACATGTTACCACCCAGCCAATGTGACTGTCTCTGTTACCCCCCAGCCACATTGACTGTCTCAACATGTTACCACACAGCCATAGTGACTGTTTCAACATGTTACCACCCAGCCACAGAGGCTATCTCAGCATGTTACCACCACAGTGATTGTCTCACATGTTAACACCCAGCCACAGTGACAGTCTCAACATTTTACCACCCAGCCACAGTGACTATCTCAACATGTTACCACCCAGCCACAGTGACTGTCTCAACATGTTACCACCCAGCCATAGTGACAGTCTCAAAATGTTACCTCCCAGCAAATATGACTGTCTCTGTTACCACCCAGCCACAGTGACAGTCTCAACATGTTACCACCCAGCCACCGTGACTGTCTCAACATGTTACCACCCAGACACAGTGACTGTCTCTGTTACCACCCGGCCACAGTGACTATCTCAGCATGTTAGCACCCAGCCACAGTGACTGTCTCATCTTGTTACCACCCAGCCAAAGTGACTGTCTCTGTTACCCCCCAGACAAAGTGACTGTCTCAACATGTTACCACCCAGCCAATGTAACTGTCTTTGTTACCACCCAGCCACAGTGAATGTCTCAACATGTTACCACCCAGCCACAGTGACAGTCTCAACATGTTACCACCCAGCCATAGTGACTGTCTCATCATGTTACCACCCAGCCAATGTAACTGTCTTTGTTACCACCCAGCTACAGTGAATGTCTCAACATGTTACCACCCAGCCACAGTGACTGTCTCAACATGTTACCACCCAGCCATAGTGACTGTCTCAACATGTTACCACCCAGCCAATGTAACTGTCTTTGTTACCACCCAGCCACAGTGAATGTCTCAACATGTTACCACCCAGCCACAGTGACTGTCTCAACATGTTACCACCCAGCCACAGTGACTCTCAACATGTTACCACCCAGCCAATGTGACTGTCTATGTTACCCCCCAGCCACATTGACTTTCTCAACATGTTACCACCCAGACACAGTGACTGTCTCTGTTACCACCCGGCCACAGTGACTATCTCAGCATGTTAGCACCCAGCCACAGTGACTGTCTCATCTTGTTACCACCCAGCCAAAGTGACTGTCTCTGTTACCCCCCAGACAAAGTGACTGTCTCAACATGTTACCACCCAGCCAATGTAACTGTCTTTGTTACCACCCAGCCACAGTGAATGTCTCAACATGTTACCACCCAGCCACAGTGACAGTCTCAACATGTTACCACCCAGCCATAGTGACTGTCTCATCATGTTACCACCCAGCCAATGTAACTGTCTTTGTTACCACCCAGCTACAGTGAATGTCTCAACATGTTACCACCCAGCCACAGTGACTGTCTCAACATGTTACCACCCAGCCATAGTGACTGTCTCAACATGTTACCACCCAGCCAATGTAACTGTCTTTGTTACCACCCAGCCACAGTGAATGTCTCAACATGTTACCACCCAGCCACAGTGACTGTCTCAACATGTTACCACCCAGCCACAGTGACTCTCAACATGTTACCACCCAGCCAATGTGACTGTCTATGTTACCCCCCAGCCACATTGACTTTCTCAACATGTTACAACCCAGCCAATGTGACTGTCTCTGTTAGCACCCAGCCACAGTGACTCTCAACATGTTACCAACCAGCCACCGTCACTGTCTCAACATGTTACCACCCAGCCATAGAGAGTGTCTCAACATGTTACCACCCAGCCACAGTGACTGTCTCAACATGTTACCACCCAGCCAATGTGACTTTCTCTGTTACAACCCATCCACAGTGACTATCTCAACATGTTACCACCCAGCCACATTGACTGTCTCAACATGTTACCACCCAGCCACAGTGACTGTTTCAACATGTTACCACCCAGCCACAGAGGCTATCTCAGCATGTTACCACCACAGTGATTGTCTCACATGTTAACACCCAGCCACAGTGACAGTCTCAACATTTTACCTCCCAGCCACAGAGGCTATCTCAGCATGTTACCACCACAGTGATTGTCTCACATGTTATCACCCAGCCACAGTGACAGTCTCAACATTTTACCACCCAGCCACAGTGACTATCTCAACATGTTACCACCCAGCCACAGTGACTGTCTCAACATGTTACCACCCAGCCACAGTGACAGTCTCAACATGTTACCACCCAGCCACCGTGACTGTCTCAACATGTTACCACCCAGCCACAGTTACTGTCTAAACATGTTACCACCCAGCCACAGTGACGTTCTCAACAAGTTACCACCCAGCCATAGTGACTGTCTCAAAATGTTAACACCCAGCCAGTATGACTGTGTCTGTTACCACCCAGCCACAGTGACAGTCTCAACATGTTACCACCCAGCCACCATGACTATCTCAACATGTTACCACTCATTCACTGTGACTGTCTCAACATGTTACCACCCGGCCACAGTGACTATCTCAGCATGTTACCACCCATCCACAGTGACTGTCTCATCATGTTACCACCCAGCCACAGTGAATATCTCAGCATTTTAGCACCCAGCCACAGTGACTGTCTCATCATGTTACCACCCAGCCACAGTGACTGATACAACATGTTACCTCCCAGCCACAGTTACTGTCTCAACATGTTACCACCCAGCCACAGTGACGTTCTCAACATGTTACCACCCAGCCATAGTGACTGTCTCAAAATGTTAACACCCAGCCAGTATGACTGTCTCTGTTACCACCCAGCCACCGTGACTATCTCAACATGTTACAACCCGGCCACAGTGACTATCTCAGCATGTTACCACCCCATCCACAGTGACTGTCTCATCATGTTACCACCCAGCCTCAGTGACTATCTCAGCATTTTAGCACCCAGCCACAGTGACTGTCTCATCATGTTACCACCCAGCCCCAATGACTACCTCAACATGTTACCAACCAGCCATCGTCACTATCTTAACATTTTACCACCCAGCCACAGTGACTGTCTCAACATGTTACCACCCGGCCACAGTGACTATCTCAACATGTTACCAATCAGCCACAGTGACTGTCTCAACATGTTACCACACAGCCACCGTGACTATCTCAACATGTTAACACCCCTTTCCACAGTGACTTTCTAATCATGTAACCACCCAGCCACAGTGACTATCTCAACATTATACCACCCATCCACAGTGACTGTCTCAACATGTTACCACTCAGCCACAGTGACTGTCTCAACATGTTACCACCCAGCCACAGTGACTATCTCAGCATGTTACCAACCAGTAATAGTGACTGTCTCAACATGTTACCACCCAGCCACAGTGACTATCTCAGCATGTTACCACCCAAACATAGTGACTGTCTCAACATGTTACCACCCAGCCACAGTGACTGTCTCAACATGTTACCACCCAGCCACAGTGACTATCTCAGCATGTTACTACTCAGTCATAGTGACTGTCTCAACATGTTAACACCCCTTTCCACAGTGACTTTCTCATCATGTAACCACCCAGCCAAAGTGACTATCTCAACATTATACCAGCCATCCACATTGACTGTCTCAACATGTTACCACCCAGCCAATGTGACTTTCTCTGTTACCACCCAGCCACAGTGACTATCTCAACATGTTACTACTCAGCCACCGTGACTGTCTCAACATGTTACCACCCGGCCACAGTGACTATCTCAGCATGTTACCACCCAGCCACAGTGACTGTCTCAACATGTTACCACCCATCCACAGTGACTATCTCAGCATGTTACCACCCAGCCACAGTTAATGTCTCAACATGTTACCACCCAGCCACAGTGACTGTCTCTGTTACAACCCAGCCACAGTGACTGTCTCAGCATGTTACCACCCAGCCACAGTGATGTCTCAACATGTTACCGCCCATCCACAGTGACTATCTCAGCATGTTAGCACCCAGCCACAGTGCCAATCTCAACATGTTACCACCCAGCCACAGTGACTATCTCGACATGTCAACAACCGCCACAGTGACTATCTCAACATGTTACCACCCAGCCACAGTGACTTTCTCAACATGTTACCACCCAGCCACCGTGACTGTCTCAGCATGTTACCACCCGCCACATTGACTGTCTCATCATGTTACCACCCAGCGTCAGTGACTATCTCAGCATGTTAGCGCCCAGCCACAGTGACTGTCTCAACATGTTACCACCCAGCCAGAGTGACTGTCTCAACATGTTACCACCCAGCCACAGTGACTGTCTCTGTTACCAACCAGCCACAGTGACTATCTCAGCATGTTACCACCCAGCCACAGTGACTGTCTCAGCATGTTACTACCCAGCCACAGTGACTGTCTCAGCATATTAGCACCCAGCCACAGTGACTGTCTCAACATGTTACCACCCAGCCACAGTGACTGTCTCTGTTACCACCCAGCCACAGTGACTGTCTCAACATGTTACCACACAGCCACAGTGACTGTCTCAACATTTTACCACCCAGCCACAGTGACTATCTCTGTTACCACCCATCCACAGTGACTGTCTCAACATGTTACCACCCAGCCACAGTGACTATCTCAACATGTTACCACCCAGCCACAGTGACTATCTCAGCATGTTACCACCCAGCCACAGTGACTGTCTCAACATGTTACCACCCAGCCACACTGATTGTCTCTGTTACCACCCAGCCATAGTGACTATCTCAACATGTTACCACCCAGCCACAGTGACTGTCTCAACATTTTACCAACCAGCCACAGTGACTGTCTCAACATGTTACCACCAAGCCACAGTGACTGTTTCAACATGTTACCACCCAGCCACAGTGACTGTCTCAGCATGTTACCACCCAGCAACAGTGACTGTCTCTGTTACCACATGTTACAACCCAGCCACAGTGACTGTCTCAACATGTTACCACCCAGCCACAGTGACTGTCTCAACATGTTACTACCCAGCCACAGTGACTGTCTCAACATGTTACCACCCAGCCACACTGACTGTCTCAACATGTTACCACCTGGCCACAGTGACTATCTCAGCATGTTACCACCCCATCCACAGTCACTGTCTCAACATGTTACCACCCAGCCACAGTGACTGTCTCAACATGCTACCACCCCCATCCACAGTGACTGTCTCATCATGTTACCACCCAGCAACAGTGACTGTCTCAACATGTTACCACCCAGCCACAGTTACTGTCTCAACATGTTACCACCCAGCCACAGTGACTGTCTCATAATGTTATCACCCAGCCACAGTGACTGTCTCTGTTATCACCCATCCAAAGTGACTGTCTCAACATGTTTCCACCCAGCCACAGTTACTGTCACAACATGTTACCACCCAGCCACAGTGACTGTCTCATAATGTTAACACCCAGCCATATTGACTGTCTCTGTTACCAACCAACCACAGAGACTGTCTCAACATGTTACCACCCAGCCACAGTGACTGTCTCAACATGTTACCACCCAGCCACAGTGACTGTCTCAACATGTTACCACCCAGCCACAGTGACTGTCTCAACATGTTACCACCCAGACACAGTGACTGTCTCAACATGTTACCACCAAGCCACAGTGACTGTCTCAACATGTTACCACCCAGCCACAGTGACTGTCTCAACATGTTACCACCCGGCCACAGTGACTATCTCAACATGTTACCAATCAGCCACAGTGACTGTCTCAACATGTTACCACACAGCCACCGTGACTATCTCAACATGTTAACACCCCTTTCCACAGTGACTTTCTCATCATGTAACCACCCAGCCACAGTGACTATCTCAACATTATACCTCCCATCCACAGTGACTGTCTCAACATGTTACCACTCAGCCACAGTGACTGTCTCAACATGTTACCACCCAGCCACCGTGACTATCTCAGCATGTTACCAACCAGTAATAGTGACTGTCTCAACATGTTACCACCCAGCCACAGTGACTGTCTCAACATGTTACCACCCAGCCACAGTGACTATCTCAGCATGTTACTACTCAGTCATAGTGACTGTCTCAACATGTTAACACCCCTTTCCACAGTGACTTTCTCATCATGTAACCATCCAGCCAATGTGACTTTCTCTGTTACCACCCAGACACAGTGACTATCTCAACATTATACCACCCATCCACAGTGACTGTCTCAACATGTTACCACCCAGCCAATGTGACTTTCTCTGTTACGACCCAGCCACAGTGACTATCTCAACATGTTACTACTCAGCCACCGTGACTGTCTCAACATGTTACCACCCGGCCACAGTGACTATCTCAGCATGTTACCACCCATCCACAGTGACTATCTCAGCATGTTACCACCCAAACATAGTGACTGTCTCAACATGTTACCACCCAGCCACAGTGACTGTCTTAACATGTTACCACCCAGCCACAGTGACTATCTCAGCATGTTACTACTCAGTCATAGTGACTGTCTCAACATGTTAACACCCCTTTCCACAGTGACTTTCTCATCATGTAACCACCCAGCCAATGTGACTTTCTCTGTTACCACCCAGACACAGTGACTATCTCAACATTATACCACCCATCCACAGTGACTGTCTCAACATGTTACCACCCAGCCAATGTGACTTTCTCTGTTACCACCCAGCCACAGTGACTATCTCAACATGTTACTACTCAGCCACCGTGACTGTCTCAACATGTTACCACCCGGCCACAGTGACTGTCTCAACATGTTACCACCCGGCCACAGTGACTATCTCAACATGTTACCAATCAGCCACAGTGACTGTCTCAACATGTTACCACACAGCCACCGTGACTATCTCAACATGTTAACACCCCTTTCCACAGTGACTTTCTCATCATGTAACCACCCAGCCACAGTGACTATCTCAACATTATACCTCCCATCCACAGTGACTGTCTCAACATGTTACCACTCAGCCACAGTGACTGTCTCAACATGTTACCACCCAGCCACAGTGACTATCTCAGCATGTTACCAACCAGTAATAGTGACTGTCTCAACATGTTACCACCCAGCCACAGTGACTATCTCAGCATGTTACCACCCAAACATAGTGACTGTCTCAACATGTTACCACCCAGCCACAGTGACTGTCTCAACATGTTACCACCCAGCCACAGTGACTATCTCAGCATGTTACTACTCAGTCATAGTGACTGTCTCAACATGTTAACACCCCTTTCCACAGTGACTTTCTCATCATGTAACCACCCAGCCAATGTGACTTTCTCTGTTACCACCCAGACACAGTGACTATCTCAACATTATACCACCCATCCACAGTGACTGTCTCAACATGTTACCACCCAGCCAATGTGACTTTCTCTGTTACGACCCAGCCACAGTGACTATCTCAACATGTTACTACTCAGCCACCGTGACTGTCTCAACATGTTACCACCCGGCCACAGTGACTATCTCAGCATGTTACCACCCATCCACAGTGACTATCTCAGCATGTTACCACCCAAACATAGTGACTGTCTCAACATGTTACCACCCAGCCACAGTGACTGTCTTAACATGTTACCACCCAGCCACAGTGACTATCTCAGCATGTTACTACTCAGTCATAGTGACTGTCTCAACATGTTAACACCCCTTTCCACAGTGACTTTCTCATCATGTAACCACCCAGCCAATGTGACTTTCTCTGTTACCACCCAGACACAGTGACTATCTCAACATTATACCACCCATCCACAGTGACTGTCTCAACATGTTACCACCCAGCCAATGTGACTTTCTCTGTTACCACCCAGCCACAGTGACTATCTCAACATGTTACTACTCAGCCACCGTGACTGTCTCAACATGTTACCACCCGGCCACAGTGACTGTCTCAACATGTTACCACCCGGCCACAGTGACTATCTCAACATGTTACCAATCAGCCACAGTGACTGTCTCAACATGTTACCACACAGCCACCGTGACTATCTCAACATGTTAACACCCCTTTCCACAGTGACTTTCTCATCATGTAACCACCCAGCCACAGTGACTATCTCAACATTATACCTCCCATCCACAGTGACTGTCTCAACATGTTACCACTCAGCCACAGTGACTGTCTCAACATGTTACCACCCAGCCACAGTGACTATCTCAGCATGTTACCAACCAGTAATAGTGACTGTCTCAACATGTTACCACCCAGCCACAGTGACTATCTCAGCATGTTACCACCCAAACATAGTGACTGTCTCAACATGTTACCACCCAGCCACAGTGACTGTCTCAACATGTTACCACCCAGCCACAGTGACTATCTCAGCATGTTACTACTCAGTCATAGTGACTGTCTCAACATGTTAACACCCCTTTCCACAATGACTTTCTCATCATGTAACCACCCAGCCAATGTGACTTTCTCTGTTACCACCCAGACACAGTGACTATCTCAACATTATACCACCCATCCACAGTGACTGTCTGAACATGTTACCACCCAGCCAATGTGACTTTCTCTGTTACCACCCAGCCACAGTGACTATCTCAACATGTTACTACTCAGCCACCGTGACTGTCTCAACATGTTACCACCCGGCCACAGTGACTATCTCAGCATGTTACAACCCATCCACAGTGACTGTCTCAACATGTTACCACCCAGCCACAGTGACTGTCTCAACATGTTACCACCCATCCACAGTGACTGTCTCAGTTACAACCCAGCCACAGTGACTATCTCAGCATGTTACCACCCAGCCACAGTGACTGTCTCAACATGTTACCACCCATCCACAGTGACTTTCTCAGCATGTTACCACCCAGCCACAGTGAATGTCTCAACATGTTACCACCCAGCCAAAGTGACTGTCTCTGTTACAACCCAGCCACAGTGACTGTCTCAGCATGTTACCACCCAGCCACAGTGATGTCTCAACATGTTACCGCCCATCCACAGTGACTATCTCAGCATGTTAGCACCCAGCCACAGTGCCAATCTCAACATGTTACCACCCAGTCACAGTGACTATCTCGACATGTCACCACCCGCCACAGTGACTATCTCAACATGTTACCACCCAGCCACAGTGACTTTCTCAACATGTTAACACCCAGCCACCGTGATTGTCTCAGCATGTTACCACCCGCCACATTGACTGTCTCATCATGTTACCACCCAGCGTCAGTGACTATATCAGCATGTTAGCGCCCAGCCACAGTGACTGTCTCAACATGTTACCACCCAGCCAGAGTGACTGCCTCAACATGTTACCACCCAGCCACAGTGACTGTCTCTGTTACCAACCAGCCACAGTGACTATCTCAGCATGTTACCACCCAGCCACAGTGACTGTCTCAGCATGTTACCACCCAGCCACAGTGACTGTCTCAGCATATTAGCACCCAGCAACAGTGACTGTCTCAACATGTTACCACCCAGCCACATTTACTGTCTCTGTTACCACCCAGCCACAGTGACTGTCTCAACATGTTACCACACAGCCACAGTGACTGTCTCAACATTTTACCACCCAGCCACAGTGACTATCTCTGTTACCACCCATCCACAGTGACTGTCTCAACATGTTACCACCCAGCCAAAGTGACTATCTCAACATGTTACCACCCAGCCACAGTGACTATCTCAGTATGTTACCACCCAGCCACAGTGACTGTCTCTGTTACCACCCAGCCATAGTGACTATCTCAAAATGATACCACCCAGCCACACTGATTGTCTCTGTTACCACCCAGCCATAGTGACTATCTCAACATTTTACCACCCAGCCACAGTGACTGTCTCAACATGTTACCAACCAGCCACAGTGACTGTCTCAAATGTTACCACCAAGCCACAGTGACTGTTTCAACATGTTACCACCCAGCCACAGTGACTGTCTCAGCATGTTACCACCCAGCAACAGTGACTGTCTCTGTTACCACATGTTACAACCCAGCCACAGTGACTGTCTCAACATGTTACCACCCAGCCACAGTAACTGTCTCAACATGTTACTACCCAGCCACAGTGACTGTCTCAACATGTTACCACCCAGCCACAGTGACTCTCTCAACATGTTACCACCTGGCCACAGTGACTATCTCAGCATGTTACCACCCATCCACAGTGACTGTCTCAACATGTTACCACCCAGCCACAGTGACCGTCTCAACATGTTACCAACCCCATCCACAGTGACTGTCTCATCATTTTACCACCCAGCAACAGTGACTGTCTCAACATGTTACCACCCAGCCACAGTTACTGTCTCAACATGTTACCACCCAGCCACAGTGACTGTCTCATAATGTTACCACCCAGCCACAGTGACTGTCTCTGTTATCACCCATCCAAAGTGACTGTCTCAACATGTTTCCACCCAGCCACAGTTACTGTCACAACATGTTACCACCAAGCCACAGTGACTTCCTCATCATGTAACCACCCAGCCACAGTGACTATCTCAACATTATACCACCCATCCACAGTGACTGTCTCAACATGTTACCACCCAGCCAATGTGACTGTCTCAGTTACAACCCAGCCACAGTGACTGTCTCAACATTTTACCACCAATCCACAGTGACTATCTCAGCATGTTACCACCCAGCCACAGTGAATGTCTCAACATGTTACCACCCAGCCATAGTGACTGTCTCTGTTACAACCCAGCCACAGTGACTGTCTCAACATGTTACCACCCAGCCACAGTGACTATCTCAGCATGTTACTACTCAGTCATAGTGACTGTCTCAACATGTTAACACCCCTTTCCACAGTGACTTCCTCATCATGTAACCACCCAGCCACCGTGACTATCTCAACATTATACCACCCATCCACAGTTACTGTCTCAACATGTTACCACCCAGCCAATGTGACTGTCTCAGTTACAACCCAGCCACAGTGACTATCTCAGCATGTTACCACCCAGCCACAGTGACTGTCTCAACATGTTACCACCCATCCACAGTGACTATCTCAGTATGTTACCACCCAGCCACAGTGAATGTCTCAACATGTTATCACCCAGCCACAGTGACTGTCTCTGTTACAACCCATCCACAGTGACTATCTCAGCATTTTAGCACCCAGCCACAGTGCCAATCTCAACATGTTACCACCCAGCCACAGTGACTGTCTCAACATGTTACCACCCGGCCACAGTGACTGTCTCAACATGTTACCACCCCATTCCACAGTGACTGTCTCATCATGTTACCACCCAGCAACAGTGACTGTCTCAACATGTTACCACCCAGCCACAGTTACTGTCTCAACAAGTTACCACCCAGCCACAGTGACTGTCTCATAATGTTACCACCCAGCCATAGTGACTGTCTCTGTTATCACCCATCCAAAGTGACTGTCTCAACATGTTACCACCCAGCCACAGTTACTTTCACAACATGTTACCACCCAGCCACAGTGACTGTCTCAACATGTTACCACCCAGCCATATTGACTGTCTCTGTTACCAACCAACCACAGAGAATGTCTCAACATGTTACCACCCAGCCACTGTGACTATCTCAGAATGTTACCACTCAGCCATAGTGACTCTCTCAACATGTTTCCACCCAGCCATAGTGATTGTCTCTGTTACCACCCAGCCATAGTGACTATCTCAACATGTTACCACCCAGCCAAAGTGACTGTCTCAACATGCTACCACCCAACCACAGTGACTGTCTCAACATGTTACCACCAAGCCACAGTGACTGTCTCAACATGTTACCACCCAGTGACAGTGACTGTCTCAGCATGTTACCACCCAGCCATAGTGACTGTCTCTGTTACCACATGTTACAACCCAGCCACAGTGACTGTCTCAACATGTTACCACCCAGCCACAGTGACTATCTCAACATGTTACTACCCAGCCACAGTGACTGTCTCAACATGTTACCACCCAGCCACAGTGACTATCTCAACATGTTACCACCCAGCCACAGTGACTGTCTCAACATTTTACCAACCAGCCATAGTGACTGTCTCAACATGTTACCACCCAGCCACATTGTCTATCTCAACATGTTACCACCCAGCCACAGTGACTGTCTCAACATGTTACCACCCGGCCACAGTGACTATCTCAGCATGTTACCACCCCATCCACAGTCACTGTCTCAACATGTTACCACCCAGCCACAGTGACTGTCTCAACATTTTACCACCCCCATCCACAGTGACTGTCTCATCATGTTACCACCCAGCAACAGTGACTGTCTCAGCATGTTACCACCCAGCAATAGTGACTGTCTCAACATGTTAACACCCCCATCCACAGTGACTGTCTCATCATGTTACCACCCAGCAACAGTGACTGTCTCAACATGTTACCACCCAGCCACAGTTACTGTCTCAACATGTTACCACCCAGCCACAGTGACTGTCTCATAATGTTACCACCCAGCCATTGTGACTGTCTCTGTTATCACCCATCCAAAGTGACTGTCTCAACATGTTACCACCCAGCCACAGTTACTGTCACAACATGTTACCACCCAGCCACAGTGACTGTCTCATAATGTTAACACCCAGCCATATTGACTGTCTCTGTTACCAACCAACCGCAGAGACTGTCTCAACATGTTACCACCCAGCCACAGTGACTATCTCAGAATGTTACCACTCAGCCATAGTGACTATCTCAACATGTTTCCACCCAGCCATAGTGATTGTCTCTGTTACCACCCAGCCATAGTGACTATCTCAACATGTTACCACCCAGCCAAAGTGACTGTCTCAACATGTTACCACCCAACCACAGTAACTGTCTCAACATGTTACCACCAAGCCACAGTGACTGTCTCAACATGTTACCACCCAGCCACAGTGACTATCTCAACATGTTACTACCCAGCCACAGTGACTGTCTCAACATGTTACCACCCAGCCACAGTGACTATCTCAACATGTTACCACCCAGCCACAGTGACTGTCTCAACATGTTACCAACCAGCCATAGTGACTATCTCAACATGTTACCACCCAGCCACAGTGACTGTTTCTGTTACCACCCAGCCACAGTGACTGTCTCTGTTACCACCCAGCCATAGTGACTGTCTCAACATGTTACCACCCAGCCACAGTGACTGTCTCTCTAACCACATGTATGTGTGTCACATGGCATCTTAACACTCACCAATTTGCTTCTCACATCTTTTCTTTCCAGGCTCTCGCTTATTGTGCACTTTTGTGTGCGTCGGACTGACGGACGGACATGTGACGAGAAACTAGAAAAATGGATTACCTCTCTCCCGCCAACATCTCCCAAGATGCATCCTTTTTCTTCTCCGACACCGGTCTCCATGGCAATGACCTATACCCCGGCTACCATGCCTACGACCCCGGCATCGACGACCCCCCCACAGAAGAGTCATCGCCCCTCCCGCCTCTTTACACGGACACTCCCCTCCTGGATTTGGGAGACTCGGGGGGTTACGGCGACAGCTCCCTGGCAGGACTGGGGGACAGTACTAAGCTAGTAGGGGTGCAGGTGGTTTTAATACTAGCCTACAGTACCATTATACTGCTAGGAGTAGTGGGTAACTCTCTGGTGATATACGTCGTGTATCGCTTCAAGACGCTGAGGACAGTTACTAACTTCTTCATAGCTAACCTCGCTGTCGGTAGGTAGCTTTTTATATATAGACGGTCTGCCTGCCTGCCTGCCCGCTTGTCTGTCTGCCTGCCCGCTTGTCTGTCTGCCTGCCTGCTTGCCTGTGTGCCTGCCTGCCTGCCTGTCTGTCTGTCTGTCTGTCTGTCTGTCTGTCTGTCTGCCCGCCCGTCTGTCTGTCTGTCTGTCTGTCTGTCTGTCTGTCTGTCTGTCTGTCTGTCTGTCTGCCTGTGTGCCTGCCTGCCTGCCTGTCTGCCTGTCTGCCTGCCTGCCTGCCTGTCTGTCTGTCTACCTGTTTGTCTACCTGTCTGCCTGTCTGTCTACCTGTCTGTCTGCCTGTCTGTCTGTCTGCCTGCCTGTCTGCCTGCCTGTCTGTCTGTCTGTCTGTCTGTCTGTCTGTCTGTCTGTCTGTCTGTCTGTCTGCCTGTCTGTCTGTCTGTCTGTCTGTCTGTCTGTCTGCCTGCCTGCCTGTCTGTCTGCCTGCCTGTCTGTCTGTCTGTCTGTCTGTCTGTCTGTCTGTCTGTCTGTCTGTCTGTCTGTCTGTCTGTCTGTCTGTCTGCCTGTCTGTCTGTCTGTCTGTCTGTCTGTCTGCCTGCCTGTCTGCCTGTCTGCCTGTCTGTCTGTCTGTCTGTCTGTCTGTCTGTCTACCTGTCTGTCTGTCTGTCTACCTGTCTGTCTACCTGTCTGTCTGTCTGTCTGTCTGTCTGTCTGTCTGTCTGTCTGTCTGTCTGTCTGTCTGTCTGTCTGTCTGTCTGTCTGCCTGCCTGCCTGCCTGTCTGCCTGTCTGTCTGTCTGTCTGTCTGTCTGTCTACCTGTCTGTCTGTCTGTCTACCTGTCTGTCTACCTGTCTGTCTGTCTACCTGTCTGTCTACCTGTCTGTCTACCTGTCTGTCTGACTCTTTCTCAACAAGTTACTTTCAGAAAGAAATCAAATCAGCAGTACCTCATTCACAGTGTGTTTCCGATGCCCCTAGGTTAGTCTGAGTGATGACTCAGATGTTCTGTCATGTAATATTTGTATGTTTTTGAGACATTGGGGGTTGGAGTGTGTGTGTATTCCTCTGACCATTGGGTCTGTGACTGGCTCATAATAACGTCTGGAACGGTTCGTTTGATGTATCTGAAACCATTCCACTGATTCCGCTCCAGCCGTTACCACGAGCCCATCCTCCCCAATTAAGGTGTCACCAGCCTCCTGTGGTGGGCATTCATCATTCCCATGTTTAGTGTGACATTGGGCTGTAGTGGAAGTGTTAACCTCGCCCCCAGTTTAAATACATCGATTGTGTGTGTGTGTGTATCTGTGTGTGTGTGTATCTGTGTGTGTGTGTATGTATCTGGTGTTCAACCTTCCCAAGTTCTCTCACGTCACCCCCCTCCTCCGCACACTCCACTGGCTTCCAGTTGAAGCTCGCATCTGCTACAAGACCATGGTGCTTGCCTACGGAGCTGTGAGGGGAACGGCACCTCCGTACCTTCAGTCTCTGATCAGTCCCTACACCCAAACGAGGGCATTGCGTTCATCCACCTCTGGCCTGCTGGCCTCCCTACCTCTGTGGAAGCACAGTTCCCGCTCAGCCCAGTCAAAACTGTTCGCTGCTCTGGCACCCCAATGGTGGAACAAGCTCCCTCAAAACGCCAGGACAGCGGAGTCACTCACCACCTTCCGGAGACACTTGAAACCCCACCTCTTTAAGGAATACCTGGGATAGGATAAAGTAATCCTTCTACCCCCCCTTACCCCACCCCAAAGAAAGAAAAAAACATTGTAAAGTGGTTGTCCCACTGGCTATAAGGTGAATGCACCAATTTGTAAGTCACTCTGGATAAGACCGTCTGCTAAATGACATAAATGTAAATGTAAAATGTATCTGTGTGTGTGTATCTGTGTGTGTGTGTATCTGTGTATGTATCTGTGTGTGTGTATCTGTGTGTGTGTGTATCTGTGTATGTATCTGTGTGTGTGTATCTGTGTGTGTGTGTATCTGTGTATGTATCTGTGTGTGTGTATCTGTGTGTGTGTGTATCTGTGTATGTATCTGTGTGTGTGTGTATCTGTGTGTGTGTGTGTGTACCTCCCAAAGGTTTCACACCACCGCTTGGGAACATGTTAGTGAAGACTGTTGGTGTCTTGCAGACATAGTCCAGGGGGTCCTGGTTGGGTAACCCCCAAAATGTGTACAGTGGCTTGCGAAAGTATTCACCCCCCTTGGCATTTTTCCTGTTTTGTTGCCTTACAACCTGGAATTAAAATGGATTTTTTGGGGGGGGTTGTATCATTTGATTTACACAACATGCCTACCACTTTGAAGATGCAAAATCTTTTTTCTTGTGAAAAATAAGACAAAAAATGGAAAACTTGAGCGTGCATAACTATTCACCCCCCCCAAAGTCAATACTTTGTAGAGCCACCTTTTGCAGCAATTACAGCTGCAAGTCTCTTGGGGTATGTCTCTATAAGCTTGGAACATCTAGCCACTGGGATTTTTGCCCATTCTTCAAGGAAAAACTGCTCCAGCTCCTTCAAGATGGATGGGTTCTGCTGGTGTACAGCAATCTTTAAGTCATACCACAGATTCTCAATTGGATTGAGGTCTGGGCTTTGACTAAGCCATTCCAAGACATTTAAATGTTTCCCCTTAAACCACTCGAGTGTTGCTTTAGCAGTATGCTTAGGGTCATTGTCCTGCTGGAAGGTGAACCTTCGTCCCAGTTTCCCAGTCCCTGCCGATGAAAAACATCCCCACAGCATGATGCTGCCACAACCATGCTTCACTGTGATGGTGTTCTCTGGGTGATGAGGGGTGTTGGGTTTGCGCCAGACATAGCGTTTTCCTTGATGGCCAAAAAGCTCAATTTAAGTCTCATCTGACCAGAGTACCTTCTTCCATATGTTTGGGGAGTCTCGCACATGCCTTTTGGCGAACACCAAACGTGTTTGCTTATTTTTTTCTTTAAGCAATGGCTTTTTTCTGGCCACTCTTCCGTAAAGCCCAGCTCTGTGGAGTGTACTGCTTAAAGTGGTCCTATAGACAGATACTCCAATCTCCGCTGTGGAGCTTTGCAGCTCCTTCAGGGTTATCTTTGGTCTCTTTGTTGCCTCTCTGATTAATGCCCTCCTTTCCTGGTCCGTGAGTTTTGGTGGGCGGCCCTCTCTTGGCAGGTTTGTTGTGGTGCCATATTCTTTCAATTTTTTAATAATGGATTTAATAGTGCTCCGAGGGATGTTCAATGTTTCTGATATTTTTTTAATAATCCAACCCTGATCTGTACTTCTCCACAACTTTGTCCCTGACCTGTTTAGAGAGCTCCTTGGTCTTCATGGTGCCGCTTGCTTGGTGGTGTTGCAGATTCTTTCAGAACAGGTGTATATATACTGAGATCATGTGACAGATCATGTGACACTTAGATTGCACACAGGTCGACTTTATTTAACTAATTATGTGACTCCTGAAGGTAATTGGTTGCACCAGATCTTATTTAGGGGCTTCATAGCAAAGGGGGTGAATACATATGCACGCACCACTTTTCTGTTATTAATTTTTTCGAATTTTTTGAAGCAAGTTATTTGTTTCATTTCGCTTCACCAATTTGGACTATTTTGTGTAT
>CM062480.1:72908373-72998741 GCA_031479575.1 Coregonus ussuriensis
AGGAGAAAGAGAGGAAGGATGTGGGAAAGCAGGAGAGGGGGGAGGGATAGCAGGACAGGGGGGAGGAATGGCAGGAGAGGGGGGAGGGATAGCAGGAGAGGGGGGAGGAATGGCAGGAGAGGGGGGAGGGATAGCAGGAGAGGGGGGAGTGATAGCAGGAGAGGGGGGAGGAATGGCAGGAGAGGGGGGAGGGATAGCAGGAGAGGGGGGAGTGATAGCAGGAGAGGGGGGAGGAATGGCAGGAGAGGGGGGAGGGATAGCAGGAGAGGGGGGAGTGATAGCAGGAGAGGGGGGAGGAATGGCAGGAGAGGGGGGAAGGATAGCAGGAGAGGGGGGAGTGATAGCAGGAGAGGGGGGAGGAATGGCAGGAGAGGGGGGAGGGATAGAAGGAGAGGGGGGAGGAACAGCAGGATGTGGAGAAGAAGGAGCGAAAGATGGAGAAAGAGCAGAAGGAGGGAGGAAGCTGGACCTAGAGGCCCAGGACGTTGTGACGAACCATCTCAATGCTACAGACCTCTGAGAGAGAAGAAGAGACAGAAGGAGAGAGAGATGGAGAGAGAGAGGGTGAGAGTAGGAGAGAGATGGAGAGAGAAGGAGAGAGAGGGAGAGACGGGGAGCGAGGAGAGAGAGGGAGAGAGAGAGAAGGAGAGGCAGATGGAGAGAGAGAAAGAGAGAGAGGGAGAGAGAGAGGAGAGAGATGGAGAGACAGGGTAAGAGAGAAGGAGAGAGAAGGAGAGACATGGAGAGAGAGGGGGAGAGAGAAGGAGAGACAGATGGAGAGAGAGGGGGAGAGAGAAGGAGAGACAGATGGAGAGAGAGGGGAGAGAGAAGGAGAGACAGATGGAGAGAGAGGGGGAGAGAGAAGGAGAGACAGATGGAGAGAGAGGGGAGAGAGAAGGAGAGACAGATGGAGAGAGAGGGGAGAGAGAAGGAGAGACAGATGGAGAGAGAGGGGGAGAGAGAAGGAGAGACCGATGGAGAGAGAGGGGAGAGAGAAGGAGAGACAGATGGAGAGAGAGGGGGAGAGAGAAGGAGAGAGAAGGAGAGACGGGGAGCGAGAAGGAGAGAGAGGGAGAGAGAGAGAAGGAGAGGCAGATGGAGAGAGAGATGAGAGCGAAGGACAGAGAGAAGGTGCGAGATTATCAGAAAGAATGGGAGAACAAGAGAATGTGAGAGTGCTGAGAAGAGACTGAAGAGAGAAAATCACAGAGACAGAGAAAGGAATGAGAGCAAGATAGAGTGAGTCACGGAGAGCGAGAGAGAGAGAGAGAGCGAGAGAGCAAGAGAGAGCGAGAGAGCAAGAGAGAGCGAGAGAGCAAGAGAGAGCGAGAGAGCAAGAGAGAGTGAGTCACGGAGAGCGAGAGAAAGAGAGAGAGAGAGAGCAAGAGAGAGCGAGAGAGCAAGAGAGAGCGAGAGAGCAAGAGAGAGCGAGAGAGCAAGAGAGAGCGAGAGAGCAAGAGAGAGCGAGAGAGCAAGAGAGAGTGAGAGAAAGAGAGAGAGCGAGAGCAAGAGAGAGCGAGAGAAAGAGAGAGAGCGAGAGAAAGAGAGAGAGCGAGAGAGCAAGACAGAGCGAGAGAGCAAGAGAGAGCGAGACAGATAAAGCAGTGATGACCTGAAAGAAAGATAACCCACTGTTCATGATAAAAGGATGACGTGATAGAGAGATAACCCACTGTTCATGATAAAAAGGATGACGTGATAGAGAGATAACCCACTGTTCATGATAAAAAGGATGACGTTATAGAGAGATAACCCACTGTTCATGATAAAAAGGATGACGTGATAGAGAGATAACCCACTGTTCATGATAAAAGGATGACGTTATAGAGAGATAACCCACTGTTCATGATAAAAAGGAAAATGTCAGAGATGGATGAAGAAGAAAAAAGATTATGAGGAGAGAAACAAAAATGAAAGGAGCTTAAAGTTTTAATCAGTGTATATTGTCCATAGTGATGGGTTGGGACTGGCTGGCTGTGCGGTGGGGATTGGGGATGATGACCTATATTCACTCCCAAATGCCAGAATATTTTGGGTCGCTGCTTTAGAGTAGTTTAAAACGTTGGGTGTATCCCAAATGACACCCTATTCATGGTTCTGCTCCTAAAGTAGTGCACTGCTTTAGAGTAGTTTAAAACGTTGGGTGTATCCCAAATAACACCGTATTCATGGTTCTGCTCCTAAAGTAGTGCACTGCTTTAGAGTAGTTTAAAACGTTGGGTGTATCCCAAATAACACCCTATTCATGGTTCTGCTCCTAAAGTAGTGCACTATAAAGGGAATACAGTGCCATTTGGGACGCACATCATCTGTTGGGTGAATCATAAAGAAATGTCTGCCTTGGGAAATAGCTTATTTTTCTGACCTCAATGGGGAAAACTTTAATAAAGGTTCAATCAAAAAAATTAATCAGAAAATGTGAAAGGTTTTCGGTGGGTCTCATGGAAATGTATTGATACGGTGGCTTGCGAAAGTATTCACCCTCCTTGGCATTTTTCCTATTTTGTTGCCTTACAACCTGGAATTAAAATGGATTTTTTTGGGGGGGTTGTATCATTTGATTTACACAACATGCCTACCACTTTGAAGATGCAAAATCTTTTTTCTTGTGAAACAAACAAGAAATAAGACAAAAAAACAGACAACTTTAGCGTGCATAACTATTCACCCCCCCCCCAAAGTCAATAATTTGTAGAGCCACCTTTTGCAGTAATTACAGCTGCAAGTCTCTTGGGGTATGTCTCTATAAGCTTGGCACATCTAGCCACTGGGATTTTTGCCCATTCTTCAAAGCAAAACTGCTCCAGCTCCTTCAAGTTGGATGGGTTCCGCTGGTGTACAGCAATCTTTAAGTCATACCACAGATTCTCAATTGGATTGAGGTCTGGGCTTTGACTAAGCTATTCCAAGACATTTAAATGTTTCCCCTTAAACCACTCAAGTGTTGATTCAGCAGTATGCTTATGGTCATTGTCCTGCTCCAAGGTGAACCTTCCATAATATGGATAATGGATGACATGTATGTATGAAGTGGCTGACTCTCCTCTCTGTAACATTGCCTGATATTAAATGAAGACAGGAGGATGAAACGTCAGGTGAAACATCAGGTGAAGACAGGAGGAGGAAACGTCAGGTGAAACATCAGGTGAAAACAGGAGGAGGAAACGTCAGGTGAAACATCAGGTGAAGACAGGAGGAGGAAACGTCAGGTGAAGACAGGAGGAGGAAACGTCAGGTGAAGACAGGAGGAGGAAACGTCAGGTGAAACATCAGGTGAAGACAGGAGGAGGAAACGTCAGGTGAAACATCAGGTGAAGACAGGAGGAGGAAACGTCAGGTGAAACATCAGGTGAAGACAGGAGGAGGAAACGTCAGGTGAAACATCAGGTGAAGACAGGAGGAGGAAACGTCAGGTGAAGACAGGAGGAGGAAACGTCAGGTGAAGACAGGAGGAGGAAACGTCAGGTGAAACATCAGGTGAAGACAGGAGGAGGAAACGTCAGGTGAAACATCAGGTGAAGACAGGAGGAGGAAACGTCAGGTGAAGACAGGAGGAGGAAACGTCAGGTGAAGACAGGAGGAGGAAACGTCAGGTGAAACATCAGGTGAAGACAGGAGGAGGAAACGTCAGGCGAAACGTCAGGTGAAGACAGGAGGAGGAAACGTCAGGTGAAGACAGGAGGAGGAAACGTCAGGTGAAACATCAGGTGAAGACAGGAGGAGGAAACATCAGGTGAAGACAGGAGGAGGAAACGTCAGGTGAAACATCAGGTGAAGACAGGAGGAGGAAACGTCAGGTGAAGACAGGAGGAGGAAACGTCAGGTGAAACATCAGGTGAAGACAGGAGGAGGAAACATCAGGTGAAGACAGGAGGAGGAAACATCAGGTGAAGACAGGAGGAGGAAACGTCAGGTGAAGACAGGAGTAGAAAACTTCAGGTGAAAACAGGAGGAGGAAACTTCAGATGAAGACAGTAGTGGGAAAAATCAGATAAAGACAGGAGGAAATGTCAGGTGAAGAGAGGAGGAGGAAACATCACGTGAAGAAAGGAGGAGGAAACATCATAATAAGACAGGAGGAGGATACGGTAGGTGAAAACAGGAGGAGGAAACATCAGATGAAGACGGGGGGAGGAAAATGTCAAGTGAAAGCAGGAGGATGAAACGTCAGATAAAGATAGTAGGAGGAAATGTCTGATGAAGACAGGAAGAGGAAACCTCAGATGAAGACAGTAATAAGGAAATGTCAGGTGAATACAGGAGGAAGAAATGTCAGGTGAAGACAAAAGGAGGAAATGTCAGGTGGAGACAGGAGGAGGAAGCATCAGATGAAGACAGGAGGAAACATCAGGTGAAGACAGGAGGAGGAAACATAGGATGAAGACAGGAAGAGGAAACCTCAGATGAAGACAGTAATGAGGAAACGTCAGGTGAAGACAGGAGGAGGAAACGTCAGGTGAAGAACCGAGGAAGTGACAGATGAAGACAGGAGGAGGAAACATCGGTGAAGACACAATGGGGGTCTTTTACAATGGGGGCCAATGGGAAAGAATGTTTGTCTTCCCCAATTTGTGGACGTGTTCCAGGGGAATTTCTTCTTATGACATGAATATCGACTAGGAGTACAGTAAGGACTCTAGTTCTGATGTTCCACCAAATATTCTGATGTATGCAAATTGATGACATCACAAACAATCGCTAAGTAACCATGTAATCTGAATTCTAAACCTGTGATCTGAAACATTCTGATGAATTAACCCAGTAACTTATGACATCACAATGGGGATGTTAATTCCACAGAATTCCAGGGAATAGAACACGGTGCTGAGTTTAACTTTCAAAACAAAAGCGTCCAATCAGGCTTAATAATAGGTTGAGTCAGTGTGTTCGCATCGTGATTGCCCTGTAGAGGTAATTACCTTTAGAATAATCACTTCCTTATCCTCTGTCTTTACACTGACTTTAACACAGACAGGAATTGGTGCAGGGGGACACATTGGACAATAACCCACAAGGAATAGAAGTGTCCTGTTGAATTAGAGGTGGTGGCACCTGGGGTTATGTTTTCATTTGAAAACCAGTAACTTCCCTGTCATCGCTCACCTAAGGCTTCAGCTGGCTCCTAGCAAAACTCGGCCAGGCCAACTGAAAGAGTGTGCTCGAATACTCGAAGACATTTGCTTATAAAAAACAAGAAAAAGCGGCAATAGCACTATTTGTCCATCTCCGAGACGTCGTAGCCTGTATACACTTCCTCAAAATAGTCAGAATTAAGATAACTCAAGAAATCTGTCATTAATTTAGAGATTTTTGCAGAGGAGATCTTAGTCCCGCAATTTTACATCTAACTATGATGTTTAGTGCAGTATTTCTCAAGTGAAAAAATGTGTATGAAAATGAGTCGTCTCTCATTGAATGACAACAAGCACTTAATTGAAGAATCCCTACTGTTGACCAATCATTGAAGAATGGGCGTAGACTTCGGCTACCAAACTTCGCTGAAGTGTAATGATAATATATAATAATAATATATAATTATAATATATAATAATAATATATTATGATAATATGTAATGATAATATATTATGATAATATATATTGATAATATGTAATGATAATATGTAATGATAATATATAATGATAATATGTCATGATAATATGTCATGATGATATAATAATGATAATATATAATGATAATATATAATAATAATATATTATGATAATATGTAATGATAATATATTATGATAATATATTGATAATATGTAATGATAATATGTAATGATAATATATATTGAGAATATGTAATGATAATATGTAATGATAATTTATAATGATAATATGTCATGATAATATATAATGATAATATATAATGATAATATGTAATGATAATATGTAATGATAATATATAATGATAATATACAGTGGGGAAAAAAAGTATTTAGTCAGCCACCAATTGTGCAAGTTCTCCCACTTAAAAAGATGAGAGAGGCCTGTAATTTTCAACATAGGTACACGTCAACTATGACAGACAAAATGAGAAAAAAAATCCAGAAAATCACATTGTAGGATTTTTAATGAATTTATTTGCAAATTATGGTGGAAAATAAGTATTTGGTCAATAACAAAAGTTTCTCAATACTTTGTTATATACCCTTTGTTGGCAATGACACAGGTCAAAAGTTTTCTGTAAGTCTTCACAAGGTTTTCACACACTGTTGCTGGTATTTTGGCCCATTCCTCCATGCAGATCTCCTCTAGAGCAGTGATGTTTTGGGGCTGTCGCTGGGCAACACAGACTTTCAACTCCCTCCAAAGATTTTCTATGGGGTTGAGATCTGGAGACTGGTTAGGCCACTCCAGGACCTTGAAATGCTTCTTACGAAGCCACTCCTTCGTTGCCCGGGCGGTGTGTTTGGGATCATTGTCATGCTGAAAGACCCAGCCACGTTTCATCTTCAATGCCCTTGCTGATGGAAGGAGGTTTTCACTCAAAATCTCACGATACATGGCCCCATTCATTCTTTCCTTTACACGGATCAGTCGTCCTGGTCCCTTTGTAGAAAAACAGCCCCAAAGCATGATGTTTCCACCCCCATGCTTCACAGTAGGTATGGGGTTCTTTGGATGCAACTCAGCATTCTTTGTCCTCCAAACACGACGAGTTGAGTTTTTACCAAAAAGTTATATTTTGGTTTCATCTGACCATATGACATTCTCCCAATCCTCTTCTGGATCATCCAAATGCACTCTAGCAAACTTCAGACGGGCCTGGACATGGCTTAAGCAGGGGGACACGTCTGGCACTGCAGGATTTGAGTCCCTGGCGGCGTAGTGTGTTACTGATGGTAGGCTTTGTTACTTTGGTCCCAGCTCTCTGCAGGTCATTCACTAGGTCCCCCCGTGTGGTTCTGGGATTTTTGCTCACCGTTCTTGTGATCATTTTGACCCCACGGGGTGAGATCTTGCGTGAAGCCCCAGATCGAGGGAGAATATCAGTGGTCTTGTATGTCTTCCATTTCCTAATAATTTCTCCCACAGTTGATTTCTTCAAACCAAGCTGCTTACCTATTGCAGATTCAGTCTTCCCAGCCTGGTGCAGGTCTACAATTTTGTTTCTGGTGTCCTTTGACAGCTCTTTGGTCTTGGCCATAGTGGAGTTTGGAGTGTGACTGTTTGAGGTTGTGGATAGGTGTCTTTTATACTGATAACAAGTTCAAACAGGTGCCATTAATACAGGTAACGAGTGGAGGACAGAGGAGCCTCTTAAAGAAGAAGTTACAGGTCTGTGAGAGCCAGAAATCTTGCTTGTTTGTAGGTGACCAAATACTTATTTTCCACCATAATTTGCAAATAAATTCATTAAAAATCCTACAATGTGATTTTCTGGATTTTCTTTTCTCAATTTGTCTGTCATAGTTGACATGTACCTATGATGAAAATTACAGGCCTCTCTCATCTTTTTAAGTGGGAGAACTTGCACAATTGGTGGCTGACTAAATACTTTTTTCCCCCACTGTATATATATATATATATATATATATATATATATATATATATATATATATATATATATATATATATATATATACAGTACCAGTCAAAAGGTTGGACACACCTACAGTGAGGGAAAAAAGTATTTGATCCCCTGCTGATTTTGTACGTTTGCCCACTGACAAAGAAATTATCAGTCTATAATTTTAATGGTAGGTTTATTTGAACAGTGAGAGACAGAATAACAACAAAAAAATCCAGAAAAACGCATGTTAAAATTGTTATAAATTGATTTGCATTTTAATGAGGGAAATAAGTATTTCACCCCTCTGCAAAACATGACTTAGTACTTGGTGGCAAAACCCTTGTTGGCAATCACAGAGGTCAGACGTTTCTTGTAGTTAGCCACCAGGTTTGCACACATCTCAGGAGGGATTTTGTCCCACTCCTCTTTGCAGATCTTCTTCAAGTCATTAAGGTTTCGAGGCTGACGTTTGGCAACTCAAACCTTCAGCTCCCTCCACAGATTTTCTATGGGATTAAGGTCTGGAGACTGGCTAGGCCACTCCAGGACCTTAATGTGCTTCTTCTTGAGCCACTCCTTTGTTGCCTTGGCCGTGTGTTTTGGGTCATTGTCATGCTGGAATACCCATCCACAACCCATTTTCAATGCCCTGGTTGATGCGGTGAAGTTGTCCTGTCCCCTTAGCAGAAAAACACCCCCAAAGCATAATGTTTCCACCTCCATGTTTGACGGTGGGGATGGTGTTCTTGGGGTCATAGGCAGCATTCCTCCTCCTCCAAACACGGCGAGTTGAGTTGATGCCAAAGAGCTCGATTTTGGTCTCATCTGACCACAACACTTTCACCCAGTTCTCCTCTGAATCATTCAGATGTTCATTGGCAAACTTCAGACGGCCCTGTATATGTGCTTTCTTGAGCAGGGGGAACTTGCGGGCGCTGCAGGATTTCAGTCCTTCACGGCGTAGTGTGTTACCAATTGTTTTCTTGGTGACTATGGTCCCAGCTGCCTTGAGATCATTGACAAGATCCTCCTGTGTAGTTCTGGGCTGATTCCTCACCGTTCTCATGATCATTGCAACTCCACGAGGTGAGATATTGCATGGAGTCCCAGGCCGAGGGAGATTGACAGTTCTTTTGTGTTTCTTCCATTTGCGAATAATCGCACCAACTGTTGTCACCTTCTCACCAAGCTGCTTGGCGATGGTCTTGTAGCCCATTCCAGCCTTGTGTAGGTCTACAATCTTGTCCCTGACATCCTTGGAGAGCTCTTTGGTCTTGGCCATGGTGGAGAGTTTGGAATCTGATTGATTGATTGCTTCTGTGGACAGGTGTCTTTTATACAGGTAACAAACTGAGATTAGGAGCACTCCCTTTAAGAGTGTGCTCCTAAATCTCAGCTCGTTACCTGTATAAAAGACACCTGGGAGCCAGAAATCTTTCTGATTGAGAGGGGGTCAAATACTTATTTCATTTATAACATTTTTGACATGCGTTTTTCTGGATTTTTTTGTTGTTATTCTGTCTCTCACTGTTCAAATAAACCTACCATTAAAATTATAGACCGATCATTTCTTTGTCAGTGGGCAAACGTACAAAATCAGCAGGGGATCAAATACTTTTTTCCCTCACTGTACTCATTCAATCGTTTTTCTTTATTTTTACTATTTTCTACACTGTAGAATAATAGTGAAGACATCAAAACTATGAAATAACACATATGGAATCATGTAGTAACCAAAAGTGTTTTATATATTTTATATTTGAGATTCTTCAAATAGCCACCCTTTGCCTTGATGACAGCTTTTCACACTCTTGGCGTTCGCTCAACCAACTTCACCTGGAATGCTTTTCCAACAGTCTTGAAGGAGTTCCCACATATGCTGAGCACATGGTGGCTGCTTTTCCTTCACTCTGCCGTCTGACTCATCCCAAACCATCGCAATTGGGTTGAGGTCGGGGGATTGTGGAGGCCAGGTCATCTGATGCAGCACTCCATCACTCTCCTTCTTGGTAAAATAGCCTTTACACATCCTGGAGGTGTGTTGGGTCATTGTCCTGTTGAAAAACAAATGATAGTCCCACTAAGCCCAAAGCAGATGGTATGGTGTATCGCTGCAGAATGCTGTGGTAGCCATGCTGGTTGGTGTGCCTTGAATTCTAAATAAATCACAGAGAGTGTCACCAGCAAAGCACCCCCACACCATCACACCTCCTCCTCCATGCATTACGGTGGGAACTACACATGCGGAGATCATCCGTTCACCCACACCGCGTCTCACAAAGACACAGCGGTTGGAACCAAAAATCCCACATTTGGACTCCAGACCAAAGGACACATTTCCACCGGTCTAATGTCCATTGCTCGTGTTTCTTGGGCCAAACAGGTCTCTTCTTCTTATTGGTGTCTTTTAGTAGTGGTTTCTTTGCAGCATTTCGACCATGGAAGGCCTGATTCACACAGTCCCCCTCTGAATAGTTGATGTTGAGATTTGTCTGTTACTATAGTCTCCTGTAGCTCAGTTGGTAGAGCATGGCGCTTGCAACGCCAGGGTTGTGGGTTCGTTTCCCACGGGGGGCCAGTATGAAAATGTATGCACTCACTAACTGTAAAGTCGCTCTGGATAAGAGCGTCTGCTAAATTACTAAAATGTAAATGTATTGGTCTTCCATTCCTGTGGCGGTCCTCATGAGAGCCAGTTTCATCATAGCGCTTGATGGTTTTTGCACTTGAAGAAACTTTCAAAGTTCTTGACATGTTCCGTATTGACTGACATTAATGTCTTAAAGTAATGATGGACTGTCATTTCTCTTTGCTTATTTGAGCTGTTCTTTCCATAATATGGACTTGGTCTTTTACCAAATAGGGCTATATTCTGTATACCCCCACACCTTGTCACAACACAACTAATTGGCTCAAACACATTAAGAAGGAAATAAATTCCACAAATTAACTTTTAAGAAGGCACACCTGTTAATTGAAATGCATTCCAGGTGACTACCTCATGAATCTGGTTGAGAGAATGCCAAGAGTGTGCAAAGCTGTCATCAAGGCAAAGGGTGGCTATTTGAAGAATCTCAAATATAAAATATATAAAACACTTTTGGTTACTACATGATTCCATATGTGTTATTTCATAGTTTTGATGTCGTCACTATTTTTCTACAATGTAATTATTTTTTTTTATAAAGAAATGTACCGATTCCATGGCGCATGGTTTCTGAACTGATACACTAAACAACGACAGATTCAAAACTCAGAGTTTTTCCTATTTAAATTATTATACAAAATTCTTGCAACCAATAGAATCATCTCAGCTCTGCAGATTTTGCTGCGAAGAGACAGAATCATTAGATCATTTGTTTGGGTGCTGCCCATATGTAGCTTGTTTCTGGTCGCAGGTTCAGGAATATACAATCAAAACATTTACCTATAGCTAACTCTGCAAGTAGCACTTTTGGGTGACATGAAAAGCCAAAGTCAATCGATCAATAATATTATAATACTCTTAGTAAAAATGTTAATCTTTCATTTATCATTTGTGGTCCTCTGTAGCTCAGCTGGTAGAGCACGGCGCTTGTAACGCCAAGGTAGTGGGTTCGATCCCCGGGACCACCCATACACAAAAATGTATGCACGCATGAATGTAAGTCGCTTTGGATAAAAGCGTCTGCTAAATGGCATATATTATTATATTTACAATCTGTAGAAACTATGAGAATAGAAAGGTTCAGAACTTTTGTGAAACATCACAGCACAGTTGAAAAATATACAAATCAAAACTGGATGGTGTTCAGAGATAGATGGGAGGGGTTGAGGGTAGTTGAAGGGTGGGACTAAAAACAAAACAAAAAAGATAACTAATGTAAAATGTACAGTGTCCTTAAAATGTATATAGTATAAATTCCAATTAGGAAAGAAAATATATTTAATTAGTTTACTCCAATTAGGGGAGGGGTCGTAGGGTTAGGGGAAAATAATTAAGAAGGAAAATATATTTAATTAGTTTACTCCAATTAGGGGAGGGGTCGTAGGGTTAGGGGAAAATAATTAAGAAGGAAAATATATTTAATTAGTTTACTCCAATTAGGGGAGAGGTCGTAGGGTTAGGGAAAAATAATTAAGAAGGAAAATATATTTAATTAGTTTATTCCAATTAGGAGAGGGGTCGTAGGGTTAGGGGAAAATAATTAAGAAGGAAAATATATTTAATTAGTTTACTCCAATTAGGGGAGGGGTCATAGGGTTAGGGGAAAATAATTAAGAAGGAAAATATATTTAATTAGTTTACTCCAATTAGGGGAGGGGTCGTAGGGTTAGGGGAAAATAATTAAGAAGGAAAATATATTTAATTAGTTTATTCCAATTAGGGGAGGGGTCGTAGGGTTAGGGGAAAATAATTAAGAAGGAAAATATATTTAATTAGTTTACTCCAATTAGGAGAGGGGTCGTAGGGTTAGGGGAAAATAATTAAGAAGGAAAATATATTGAATTAGTTTACTCCAATTAGGGGAGGGGTCGTAGGGTTAGGGGAAAATAATTAAGAAGGAAAATATATTTAACTAGTTTATTCCAATTAGGGGAGAGGTCGTAGGGTTAGGGGAAAATAATTAAGAAGTAAAATATATTTAATTAGTTTTCTCCAATTAGGGGAGGGGTCGTAGGGTTAGGGGAAAATAATTAAGAAGGAAAATATATTGAATTAGTTTACTCCAATTAGGGGAGGGGTCGTAGGGTTAGGGGAAAATAATTAAGAAGGAAAATATATTTAACTAGTTTATTCCAATTAGGGGAGAGGTCGTAGGGTTAGGGGAAAATAATTAAGAAGTAAAATATATTTAATTAGTTTTCTCCAATTAGGGGAGGGGTCGTAGGGCTAGGGGAAAATAATTAAGAAGGAAAAATATATTTAATTAGTTGACTCCAATTAGGGGAGATGTTTTAGGGTTAGGGGGAAATAATTAAGAAGGAAAATATATTTAATTAGTTTACTCCAATTAGGGGAGGGGGTCGTAGGGGAAAATACATATTAAACAAAGAGTAATAAATAAACATGGGGGATTGGTTGGATTGGAAATGATTGGTTGGAAATGACTCAGAGAATTACATTGAAAGAACCTACAATCTATCTGAAGTATTAAAGCTCATCACCCACACAAAAAAAGTTATATTCAAACTGCTCACCCATTCTCACTTTAAACCATTTCTCTTTACATCTTGTTCCTTTTCTCTCCCAAGACCTCTCTCCTCCTTCATGTCTTTTCTCTCTCCCTCTCTCTCTCTCTTTCTCCCCTCAACCTCCTTCCTACCCACCTTAAAACCATTTCCATCTAGTTCTCTCTCTCTATCAGATGTCAGAATGCTGTTCCTTGACTACATCTCAGTAGAACATCTGTGTCAGAATGCTGTTCATTGACTACAGCTCAGTAGAACATCTGTGTCAGAATGCTGTTCATTGACTACATCTCAGTAGAACATCTATGTCAGAATGCTGTTCATTGACTACTGCTCAGTAGAACATCTATATCAGAATGCTGTTCATTGACTACAGCTCAGTAGAACATCTATGTCAGAATGCTGTTCATTGACTACAGATCAGTAGAACATCTATGTCAGAATGCTGTTCATTGACTACAGCTCAGTAGAACATCTATGTCAGAATGCTGTTCATTGACTACAGATCAGTAGAACATCTATGTCAGAATGCTGTTCATTGACTACAGATCAGTAGAACATCTATGTCAGAATGCTGTTAAATGACTACATCTCAGTAGAACATCTACAGTGGGGAAAAAAAGTATTTAGTCAGCCACCAATTGTGCAAGTTCTCCCACTTAAAAAGATGAGAGAGGCCTGTAATTTTCATCATAGGTACACGTCAACTCTGACAGACAAAATGAGAAAAAAAATCCAGAAAATCACATTGTAGGTGGAAAAAATTGTTTCTACCTGGATGTTTCTATAGGGAATAGGGTGCCATTTTCAATGCAGCCTAACTCTTGCCCAGGTTCATCGTATTTAGTCAGGGAGAAAATGTTGCATGGTCCCAAATCTGTTTGTGCTGTCTTGCCAACTCCTATGGTAATTGTCACACCTGAGTTGGCCAGCCAGCACCAACAGGTCTGGGACCAGGCTAGACCGAATGTACATTTTTATTTCCCCATACCGCAGTATAATGGACCGTTAGTCTCCAGGGGCGGACTGGGACCAGAAATCGGAAAGGGCATTTCTAACACATTGGCCTATTTTTTTCCCATAAGGCCCACATTTTTTGCCAAATAATGATACCTTTGAACAAAAGAAAGAACTATATATTTAGACAGGCCACTTGGCTAAAAATGGACCAGCGCATCTGGCATTTGCCCGAACTGTCCTGTGGCCAGTCCACCCCTGTTAGACTCTGGTCAGACTCAGGTCGTTCTGCATGCTGGGCTGGGAGAAGAGAGGAATGAATGAATCAATGGCTTGACCCCTCCTCTCCAACTATCCTTCCACAACAATGGTAGGTTATATAATTAATGATTACTGTGTGAAAGAGGGGGAAGACAGAAAGAAATGGGTCAGGCGAAATTAATTATTGACTCCATACACACACACACACACACACACACACACACACACACACACACACACACACACACACACACACACGCACATGCAGGTCAGTCTCAGTACAATGTACAGGTATTTATTTACATAACAAAATACAGTATGAAGTGTTACAATGGTTATAGATGGATGGTATTTTAGTGGTCTGAAACGTATTGAGAGAATGACATGCTAGACTGAGATAATGTAGCAGGACAGCGTCATAGTGCTGTCATTGCTACCCATTTTCTGGAACGGTTTAAAAAATAACATACACCTATATACATATTATCGAAATTCAATAATTCCATATTCATTATGGAATGTCCAGAATCAGCCAGCCATCCAGAGGGTGAAGGGGATGACGAGGGCGGGAAGGGCACTGTAGGTTCCTAGATAGAGGATAGACAGAATTCCCAGGAATGCCGTCAGCGGAGCACTCCTATGATCCCGGATGACAGATTTCAGCCAATCACAGAACTACAACGAAAAAGAGAGGAAGATGAGGACTTTAGTATACCTCATGGAGTATATTATAGTGATAGAGGGGAAGATGAGGACTTTAGTACACCTCATGGTTTATATTATAGTGATAGAGGAGAAGATGAGGACTTTAGTATACCTCATGGTTTATATTATAGTGATAGAGGGGAAGATGAGGACTTTAGTACACCTCATGGTTTATATTATAGTGATAGAGAGGGGAAGATGAGGACTTTAGTACACCTCATCATTTATATTATAGTGATAGAGGGGAAGATGAGGACTTTAGTACACCTCATGGTTTATATTATAGTGATAGAGGAGAAGATGAGGACTTTAGTACACCTCATGGTTTATATTATAGTCATAGAGGGGAAGATGAGGACTTTAGTACACCTCATGGTTTATATTATAGTGATAGAGGGGAAGATGAGGACTTTAGTACACCTCATGGTAAATATTATAGTGATAGAGGGGAAGATGAGGACTTTAGTACACCTCATGGTTTATATTATAGTTATACAAAGGGGAAGATGAGGACTTTAGTACACCTCATGGTTTATATTATAGTGATAGAGAGGGGAAGATGAGGACTTTAGTACACCTCATGGTTTATATTATAGTGATAGAGAGGAAGATGAGGACTTTAGTACACCTCATGGTTTATATTATAGTGATAGAGGGGAAGATGAGGACTTTAGTACACCTCATGGTAAATATTATAGTGATAGAGGGGAAGATGAGGACTTTAGTACACCTCATGGTAAATATTATAGTGATAGAGGGGAAGATGAGGACTTTAGTACACCTCATCGTTTATATTATAGTGATAGAGGGGAAGATGAGGACTTTAGTACACCTCATCGTTTATATTATAGATATACAGAGGGGAAGATGAGGACTTTAGTACACCTCATCGTTTATATTATAGTGATAGAGGGGAAGATGAGGACTTTAGTTCACCTCATCGTTTATATTATAGATATACAGAGGGGAAGATGAGGACTTTAGTACACCTCATGGTTTATATTATAGTGATAGAGAGGAAGATGAGGACTTTAGTACACCTCATGGTTTATATTATAATTATACAGAGGGGAAGATGAGGACTTTAGTACACCTCATGGTTTATATTATAGTGATAGAGAGGAAGATGAGGACTTTAGTACACCTCATGGTTTATATTATAGTGATAGAGGGGAAGATGAGGACTTTAGTCCACCTCATGGTTTATATTATAGTGATAGAGGGGAAGATGAGGACTTTAGTACACCTCATGGTTTATATTATAGTTTTAGAGAAGAAGATGAGGACTTTAGTACACCTCATGGTTTATATTATAGTTATACAGAGGGGAAGATGAGGACTTTAGTACACCTCATCATTTCTATTATAGATATACAGAGGGGAAGATGAGGACTTTAGTACACCTCAAGGTTTATATTATAGTGATAGAGGGGAAGATGAGGACATTAGTACACCTCATGGTTTATATTATAGTGATAGAGGGGAAGATGAGGACATTAGTACACCTCATGGTTTATATTATAGTGATAGAGAGGGGAAAATTAGGACTTTAGTACACCTCATGGTTTATATTATAGTTATAAAGAGGGGAAGATGAGGACTTTAGTACACCTCATGGTTTATATTATAGTTATACACGAGGGGAACGATGAGGACTTTAGGTTACACCTCATCATTTCATATTATAGATATACAGAGGGGAAGATGAGGACTTTAGTACACCTCATGGTTTATATTATAGTGATAGAGAGGGGAAGATGAGGACTTTAGTACAACCTCATGGTTTATATTATAGTTATAAAGAGGGGGAAGATGAGGACTTTAGAACACCTCATGGTTTTATATCATAGTGATAGAGAGGGAAGATGAGGACTTTAGTCCACCTCATGGTTTATATTATAGTGATAGAGGGGAAGATGAGGACTTTAGTACACCTCATGGTTTATATTATTAGTTTTAGAGAAGAAGATGAGGACTTTAGTACACCTCATGGTTTATATTATAGTTATACAGAGGGAAGATTAGGACTTTAGTACACCTCATCATTTCTATTTATAGATATACAGAGGGGAAGATGAGGACTTTAGTACACCTCATGGTTTATATTATAGTGATAGAGAGGGGAAGATGAGGACTTTAGTACACCTCATGGTTTATATTATAGTTATACAGAGGGGAAGATGAGGACTTTAGTACACCTCATGGTTTATATTATAGTGATAGAGAGGGGAAGATGAGGACTTTAGTACACCTCATGGTTTATATTATAATTTTAGAGAAGAAGATGAGGACTTTAGTACACCTCATGGTTTATATTATAGTGATAGAGAGGGGAAGATGAGGACTTTAGTACACCTCATGGTTTATATTATAGTGATAGAGGGGAAGATGAGGACTTTTAGAACACCTCATGGTTTATATATCATAGTGATAGAGAGGAAGATGAGGACTTTAGTACACCTCATGGTTTATATTATAGTGATAGAAGGAAGATGAGGACTTTAGTACACATCATGGTTTATATTATAGTGATAGAGAGGAAGATGAGGACTTTAGTACACCTAATGGTTTATATTATAGTGATAGAGGGGAAGATGAGGACTTTAGTACACCTCATGGTTTATATTATAGTGATAGAGAGGGAAGATGAGGACTTTAGTACACGTCATGGTTTATATTATAGTGATAGAGAGGGGAAGATGAGGACTTTAGTACACCTCATGGTTTATATTATAGTGATAGAGAGGAAGATGAGGACTTTAGTACACCTCATGGTTTATATTATAGTGATAGGGGGGAAGATGAGGACTTTAGTACACCTCATGGTTATATTATAGTGATAGAGAGGGGAAGATGAGGACTTTAGTACACCTCATGGTTTATATTATAGTGATAGAGGGGGAAGATGAGGACTTTAGTACACCTCATGGTTTATATTATAGTGATAGAGAGGAAGATGAGGACTTTAGTACACCTCATGGTTTATATTATAGTGTTAGAGAGGGAAGATGAGGACTTTAGTACACCTCATGGTTTATATTATAGTGATAGAGAGGGAAGATGAGGACTTTAGTACACCTCATGGTTTATATTATAGTTTTAGAGAAGAAGATGAGGACTTTAGTACACCTCATGGTTTATATTATAGTGATAGAGGGGAAGATGAGGACTTTAGTACACCTCATGGTTTATATTATAGTGATAGAGAGGGGAAGATGAGGACTTTAGTACACCTCATGGTTTATATTATAGTGATAGAGAGGAAGATGAGGACTTTAGTACACCTCATGGTTTATATTATAGTGATAGAGAGTGGGAAGATGAGGACTTTAGTACACCTCATGGTTTATATTATAGTGATAGAGAGGGGAAGATGAGGACTTTAGTACACCTCATGGTTTATATTATAGTGATAGAGAGAAAGATGAGGACTTTAGTACACCTCATGGTTTATATTATAGTGATAGAGAGGGAAGATGAGGACTTTAGTACACCTCATGGTTTATATTATAGTGATAGAGAGGGGAAGATGAGGACTTTAGTACACCTCATGGTTTATATTATAGTGATAGAGAGGGAAGATGAGGACTTTAGTACACCTCATGGTTTATATTATAGTGATAGAGAGGGAAGATGAGGACTTTAGTACACCTCATGGTTTATATTATAGTGATAGAGGGGAAGAATGAGGACTTTAGTACACCTCATGGTTTATATTATAGTGATAGAGAGGGAAGATGAGGACTTTAGTACACCTCATGGTTTATATTATAGTGATAGAGGGGAAGATGAGGACTTTAGTACACCTCATGGTTCATATTATAGTGATAGAGAGGGGAAGATGAGGACTTTAGTACACCTCATGGTTTATATTATAGTGATAGAGAGGGAAGATGAGGACTTTAGTACACCTCATGGTTTATATTATAGTGATAGAGGGGAAGATGAGGACTTTAGTACACCTCATGGTTTATATTATAGTGATAGAGAGGGGAAGATGAGGACTTTAGTACACCTCATGGTTTATATTATAGTTATAAGAGGGGAAGATGAGGACTTTAGTACACCTCATGGTTTATATTATAGTGATAGAGAGGGGAAGATGAGGACTTTAGTACACCTCATGGTTTATATTATAGTTATAGAGAGGGGAAGATGAGGACTTTAGTACACCTCATGGTTTATATTATAGTTATAGAGAGGGGAAGATGAGGACTTTAGTACACCTCATGGTTTATATTATAGTGATAGAGAGGGAAGATGAGGACTTTAGTACACCTCATGGTTTATATTATAGTATAGAGAGGGAAGATGAGGACTTTAGTACACCTCATGGTTTATATTATAGTGATAAGAGGGGAAGATGAGGACTTTAGTACACCTCATGGTTTATATTATAGTGATAGAGAGGAAGATGAGGACTTTAGTACACCTCATGGTTTATATTATAGTGATAGAGAGGGGAAGATGAGGACTTTAGTACACCTCATGGTTTATATTATAGTGATAGAGAGGGAAGATGAGGACTTTAGTACACCTCATGGTTTATATTATAGTGATAGAGAGGGGAAGATGAGGACTTTAGTACACGTCATGGTTTCATATTATAGTGATAGAGAGGGGAAGATGAGGACTTTAGTACACCTCATGGTTTATATTATAGTGATAGAGGGGAAAATGAGGACTTTAGTACACCTCATGGTTTATATTATAGTGATAGAGGGGAAGATGAGGACATTAGTACACCTCCTGGTTTATATTATAGTGATAGAGAGGGGAAAATGAGGACTTTAGTACACCTCATGGTTTATATTATAGTGATAGAGAAGGGAAGATGAGGACTTTAGTACACCTCATGGTTTATTTTATAGTGATAGAGAAGGGAAGATGAGGACTTTAGTACACCTCATGGTTTAAATTATAGTAATAGAGGGGAAGATGAGGACTTTAGTACACATCATGGTTTATATTATAGTGATAGAGAGGAAGATGAGGACTTTAGTACACCTCATGGTTTATATTATAGTTTTAGAGAAGAAGATGAGGACTTTAGTACACCTCATAGTTTACATTATAGTGATAGAGAGGGGAAGATGAGGACTTTAGTACACCTCATGGTATATATTAAAGTTTTAGAGAAGAAGATGAGGACTTTAGTACACCTCATAGTTTACATTATAGTGATAGAGAGGAAGATGAGGACTTTAGTACACCTCATGGTTTATATTATAGTGATAGAGGGGAAGATGAGGACTTCAGTACACGTCATGGTTTATATTATAGTGATAGAGAGGAAGATGAGGACTATAGTACACATCATGGTTTATATTATAGTTTTAGAGAAGAAGATGAGGACTTTAGTACACCTCATGGTTTATATTATAGTGATAGAGAGGGGAAGATGAGGACTTTAGTCCACCTCATGGTTTATATTATAGTGATAGGGGGGAAGATGAGGACTTTAGTACACATCATGGTTCATATTATAGTGATAGAGAGGAAGATGAGGACTTTAGTACACCTCATGGTTTATATTATAGTGATGGGGGGAAGATGAGGACTTTAGTACACATCATGGTTCATATTATAGTGATAGAGAGGGGAAGATGAGGACTTTAGTACACCTCATGATTTATATTATAGTGATAGAGAGGGGAAGATGAGGACTTTAGTACACCTCATGGTTTATATTATAGTGATAGGGGGGAAAATGAGGACTTTAGTACACCTCATGGTTTATATTATAGTGATAGAGGGGAAGATGAGGACATTAGTACACCTCATGGTTTATATTATAGTGATAGAGAGGGGAAAATGAGGACTTTAGTACACCTCATGGTTTATATTATAGTTTTAGAGAAGATGATGAGGACTTTAGTACACCTCATGGTTTATTTTATAGTGATAGAGAAGGGAAGATGAGGACTTTAGTACACCTCATGGTTTATATTATAGTAATAGAGGGGAAGATGAGGACTTTAGTACACATCATGGTTCATATTATAGTGATAGAGAGGAAGATGAGGACTTTAGTACACCTCATGGTTTATATTATAGTGATGGGGGGAAGATGAGGACTTTAGTACACATCATGGTTCATATTATAGTGATAGAGAGGGGAAGATGAGGACTTTAGTACACCTCATGATTTATATTATAGTGATAGAGAGGGGAAGATGAGGACTTTAGTACACCTCATGGTTTATATTATAGTGATAGGGGGGAAAATGAGGACTTTAGTACACCTCATGGTTTATATTATAGTGATAGAGGGGAAGATGAGGACATTAGTACACCTCATGGTTTATATTATAGTGATAGAGAGGGGAAAATGAGGACTTTAGTACACCTCATGGTTTATATTATAGTTTTAGAGAAGATGATGAGGACTTTAGTACACCTCATGGTTTATTTTATAGTGATAGAGAAGGGAAGATGAGGACTTTAGTACACCTCATGGTTTATATTATAGTAATAGAGGGGAAGATGAGGACTTTAGTACACATCATGGTTTATATTATAGTGATAGAGAGGAAGATGAGGACTTTAGTACACCTCATGGTTTATATTATAGTTTTAGAGAAGAAGATGAGGACTTTAGTACACCTCATAGTTTACATTATAGTGATAGAGAGGGGAAGATGAGGACTTTAGTACACCTCATGGTTTATATTATAGTTTTAGAGAAGAAGATGAGGACTTTAGTACACCTCATAGTTTACATTATAGTGATAGGGAGGAAGATGAGGACTTTAGTACACCTCATGGTTTATATTATAGTGATAGAGGGGAAGATGAGGACTTCAATACACGTCATGGTTTATATTATAGTGATAGAGAGGAAGATGAGGACTATAGTACACATCATGGTTTATATTATAGTTTTAGAGAAGAAGATGAGGACTTTAGTACACGTCATGGTTTATATTATAGTGATAGAGAGGGGAAGATGAGGACTTTAGTACACCTCATGGTTTATATTATAGTGATGGGGGGAAGATGAGGACTTTAGTACACATCATGGTTCATATTATAGTGATAGAGAGGGGAAGATGAGGACTTTAGTACACCTCATGATTTATATTATAGTGATAGAGAGGGGAAGATGAGGACTTTAGTACACCTCATGGTTTATATTATAGTGATAGAGAGGAAGATGAGGACTTTAGTACACCTCATGGTTTATATTATAGTGATAGAGAGGAAGATGAGGACTTTAGTACACCTCATGGTTTATATCATAATTGTAGAGAAGAAGATGAGGACTTTAGTACACCTCATGGTTTATATTATAGTGATAGAGAGGGGAAGATGAGGACTTTAGTACACCTCATGGTTTATATTATAATTTTAGAGAAGAAGATGAGGACTTTAGTACACCTCATGGTTTATATTATAGTGATAGAGAGGGGAAGATGAGGACTTTAGTACACCTCATGGTTTATATTATAGTGATAGAGGGGAAGATGAGGACTTTAGAACACCTCATGGTTTATATCATAGTGATAGAGAGGAAGATGAGGACTTTAGTACACCTCATGGTTTATATTATAGTGATAGGAAGGAAGATGAGGACTTTAGTACACATCATGGTTCATATTATAGTGATAGAGAGGAAGATGAGGACTTTAGTACACCTAATGGTTTATATTATAGTGATAGAGGGGAAGATGAGGACTTTAGTACACCTCATGGTTTATATTATAGTGATAGAGAGGGGAAGATGAGGACTTTAGTACACCTCATGATTTATATTATAGTGATAGAGAGGGGAAGATGAGGACTTTAGTACACCTCATGGTTTATATTATAGTGATAGGGGGGAAAATGAGGACTTTAGTACACCTCATGGTTTATATTATAGTGATAGAGGGGAAGATGAGGACATTAGTACACCTCATGGTTTATATTATAGTGATAGAGAGGGGAAAATGAGGACTTTAGTACACCTCATGGTTTATATTATAGTTTTAGAGAAGATGATGAGGACTTTAGTACACCTCATGGTTTATTTTATAGTGATAGAGAAGGGAAGATGAGGACTTTAGTACACCTCATGGTTTATATTATAGTAATAGAGGGGAAGATGAGGACTTTAGTACACATCATGGTTCATATTATAGTGATAGAGAGGAAGATGAGGACTTTAGTACACCTCATGGTTTATATTATAGTGATGGGGGGAAGATGAGGACTTTAGTACACATCATGGTTCATATTATAGTGATAGAGAGGGGAAGATGAGGACTTTAGTACACCTCATGGTTTATATTATAGTGATAGAGAGGGGAAGATGAGGACTTTAGTACACCTCATGGTTTATATCATAGTGATAGAGAGGAAGATGAGGACTTTAGTACACCTCATGGTTTATATTATAGTGATACGGGGGAAGATGAGGACTTTAGTACACCTTATGGTTTATATTATAGTGATAGAGAGGGGAAGATGAGGACTTTAGTACACCTCATAGTTTATATTATAGTGATAGAGAGGAAGATGAGGACTTTAGTACACCTTATGGTTTATATTATAGTGATAGAGGGGAAGATGAGGACTTTAGTACACCTCATGGTTTATATTATAGTTATACAGAGGGGAAGATGAGGACTTTAGTACACCTCATGGTTTATATTATAGTGATAGAGGGGAAGATGAGGACATTAGTACACCTCATGGTTTATATTATAGTGATAGAGAGGAAGATGAGGACTTTAGTACACCTCATGGTTTATATTATAGTGATAGAGGGGAAGAATAGGACTTTAGTACACCTCATGGTTTATATTATAGTGATAGAGAGGAAGATGAGGACTTTAGTACACCTCATGGTTTATATTATAGTGATAGGGGGGAAGATGAGGACTTTAGTACACGTCATGGTTCATATTATAGTGATAGAGAGGGGAAGATGAGGACTTTAGTACACCTCATGGTTTATATTATAGTGATAGAGGGGAAAAATGAGGACTTTAGTACACCTCATGGTTTATATTATAGTGATAGAGGGGAAGATGAGGACATTAGTACACCTCCTGGTTTATATTATAGTGATAGAGAGGGGAAAATGAGGACTTTAGTACACCTCATGGTTTATATTATAGTTATACAGAGGGGAAGATGAGGACTTTAGTACACCTCATGGTTTATATTATAGTGATAGAGAGGGGAAGATGAGGACTTTAGTACACCTCATGGTTTATATTATAGTTATAAAGAGGGGAAGATGAGGACTTTAGTACACCTCATGGTTTATATTATAGTTATACAGAGGGGAAGATGAGGACTTTAGTACACCTCATCATTTATATTATAGATATACAGAGGGGAAGATGAGGACTTTAGTACACCTCATGGTTTATATTATAGTGATAGAGAGGGGAAGATGAGGACTTTAGTACACCTCATGGTTTATATTATAGTTATAAAGAGGGGAAGATGAGGACTTTAGAACACCTCATGGTTTATATCATAGTGATAGAGAGGGGAAGATGAGGACTTTAGTCCACCTCATGGTTTATATTATAGTGATAGAGGGGAAGATGAGGACTTTAGTACACCTCATGGTTTATATTATAGTTTTAGAGAAGAAGATGAGGACTTTAGTACACCTCATGGTTTATATTATAGTTATACAGAGGGGAAGATGAGGACTTTAGTACACCTCATCATTTCTATTATAGATATACAGAGGGGAAGATGAGGACTTTAGTACACCTCATGGTTTATATTATAGTGATAGAGAGGGGAAGATGAGGACTTTAGTACACCTCATGGTTTATATTATAGTTCTACAGAGGGGAAGATGAGGACTTTAGTACACCTCATGGTTTATATTATAGTTATACAGAGGGGAAGATGAGGACTTTAGTACACCTCATGGTTTATATTATAGTGATAGAGAGGAAGATGAGGACTTTAGTACACCTCATGGTTTATATTATAGTGATAGAGGGGAAGAATAGGACTTTAGTACACCTCATGGTTTATATTATAGTGATAGAGAGGAAGATGAGGACTTTAGTACACCTCATGGTTTATATTATAGTGATAGGGGGGAAGATGAGGACTTTAGTACACGTCATGGTTCATATTATAGTGATAGAGAGGGGAAGATGAGGACTTTAGTACACCTCATGGTTTATATTATAGTGATAGAGGGGAAAATGAGGACTTTAGTACACCTCATGGTTTATATTATAGTGATAGAGGGGAAGATGAGGACATTAGTACACCTCCTGGTTTATATTATAGTGATAGAGAGGGGAAAATGAGGACTTTAGTACACCTCATGGTTTATATTATAGTGATAGAGAAGGGAAGATGAGGACTTTAGTACACCTCATGGTTTATATTATAGTTTTAGAGAAGATGATGAGGACTTTAGTACACCTCATGGTTTATTTTATAGTGATAGAGAAGGGAAGATGAGGACTTTAGTACACCTCATCATTTCTATTATAGATATACAGAGGGGAAGATGAGGACTTTAGTACACCTCATGGTTTATATTATAGTGATAGAGAGGGGAAGATGAGGACTTTAGTACACCTCATGGTTTATATTATAGTTATACAGAGGGGAAGATGAGGACTTTAGTACACCTCATGGTTTATATTATAGTTATACAGAGGGGAAGATGAGGACTTTAGTACACCTCATGGTTTATATTATAGTGATAGAGAGGAAGATGAGGACTTTAGTACACCTCATGGTTTATATTATAGTGATAGAGGGGAAGAATAGGACTTTAGTACACCTCATGGTTTATATTATAGTGATAGAGAGGAAGATGAGGACTTTAGTACACCTCATGGTTTATATTATAGTGATAGGGGGGGAAGATGAGGACTTTAGTACACGTCATGGTTCATATTATAGTGATAGAGAGGGGAAGATGAGGACTTTAGTACACCTCATGGTTTATATTATAGTGATAGAGGGGAAAATGAGGACTTTAGTACACCTCATGGTTTATATTATAGTGATAGAGGGGAAGATGAGGACATTAGTACACCTCCTGGTTTATATTATAGTGATAGAGAGGGGAAAATGAGGACTTTAGTACACCTCATGGTTTATATTATAGTGATAGAGAAGGGAAGATGAGGACTTTAGTACACCTCATGGTTTATATTATAGTTTTAGAGAAGATGATGAGGACTTTAGTACACCTCATGGTTTATTTTATAGTGATAGAGAAGGGAAGATGAGGACTTTAGTACACCTCATGGTTTAAATTATAGTAATAGAGGGGAAGATGAGGACTTTAGTACACATCATGGTTTATATTATAGTGATAGAGAGGAAGATGAGGACTTTAGTACACCTCATGGTTTATATTATAGTTTTAGAGAAGAAGATGAGGACTTTAGTACACCTCATAGTTTACATTATAGTGATAGAGAGGGGAAGATGAGGACTTTAGTACACCTCATGGTTTATATTATAGTTTTAGAGAAGAAGATGAGGACTTTAGTACACCTCATAGTTTACATTATAGTGATAGAGAGGAAGATGAGGACTTTAGTACACCTCATGGTTTATATTATAGTGATAGAGGGGAAGATGAGGACTTCAGTACACGTCATGGTTTATATTATAGTGATAGAGAGGAAGATGAGGACTATAGTACACATCATGGTTTATATTATAGTTTTAGAGAAGAAGATGAGGACTTTAGTACACCTCATGGTTTATATTATAGTGATAGAGAGGGGAAGATGAGGACTTTAGTCCACCTCATGGTTTATATTATAGTGATAGGGGGGAAGATGAGGACTTTAGTACACATCATGGTTCATATTATAGTGATAGAGAGGAAGATGAGGACTTTAGTACACCTCATGGTTTATATTATAGTGATGGGGGGAAGATGAGGACTTTAGTACACATCATGGTTCATATTATAGTGATAGAGAGGGGAAGATGAGGACTTTAGTACACCTCATGATTTATATTATAGTGATAGAGAGGGGAAAATGAGGACTTTAGTACACCTCATGGTTTATATTATAGTTTTAGAGAAGATGATGAGGACTTTAGTACACCTCATGGTTTATTTTATAGTGATAGAGAAGGGAAGATGAGGACTTTAGTACACCTCATGGTTTATATTATAGTAATAGAGGGGAAGATGAGGACTTTAGTACACATCATGGTTTATATTATAGTGATAGAGAGGAAGATGAGGACTTTAGTACACCTCATGGTTTATATTATAGTTTTAGAGAAGAAGATGAGGACTTTAGTACACCTCATAGTTTACATTATAGTGATAGAGAGGGGAAGATGAGGACTTTAGTACACCTCATGGTTTATATTATAGTTTTAGAGAAGAAGATGAGGACTTTAGTACACCTCATAGTTTACATTATAGTGATAGAGAGGAAGATGAGGACTTTAGTACACCTCATGGTTTATATTATAGTGATAGAGGGGAAGATGAGGACTTCAATACACGTCATGGTTTATATTATAGTGATAGAGAGGAAGATGAGGACTATAGTACACATCATGGTTTATATTATAGTTTTAGAGAAGAAGATGAGGACTTTAGTACACCTCATGGTTTATATTATAGTGATAGAGAGGGGAAGATGAGGACTTTAGTACACCTCATGGTTTATATTATAGTGATAGGAAGGAAGATGAGGACTTTAGTACACATCATGGTTCATATTATAGTGATAGAGAGGAAGATGAGGACTTTAGTACACCTAATGGTTTATATTATAGTGATAGAGGGGAAGATGAGGACTTTAGTACACCTCATGGTTTATATTATAGTGATAGAGAGGGGAAGATGAGGACTTTAGTACACGTCATGGTTTATATTATAGTGATAGAGAGGGGAAGATGAGGACTTTAGTACACATCATGGTTCATATTATAGTGATAGAGAGGAAGATGAGGACTTTAGTACACCTCATGGTTTATATTATAGTGATGGGGGGAAGATGAGGACTTTAGTACACATCATGGTTCATATTATAGTGATAGAGAGGGGAAGATGAGGACTTTAGTACACCTCATGATTTATATTATAGTGATAGAGAGGGGAAGATGAGGACTTTAGTACACCTCATGGTTTATATTATAGTGATAGAGAGGAAGATGAGGACTTTAGTACACCTCATGGTTTATATTATAGTGATAGAGAGGAAGATGAGGACTTTAGTACACCTCATGGTTTATATCATAATTGTAGAGAAGAAGATGAGGACTTTAGTACACCTCATGGTTTATATTATAGTGATAGAGAGGGGAAGATGAGGACTTTAGTACACCTCATGGTTTATATTATAATTTTAGAGAAGAAGATGAGGACTTTAGTACACCTCATGGTTTATATTATAGTGATAGAGAGGGGAAGATGAGGACTTTAGTACACCTCATGGTTTATATTATAGTGATAGAGGGGAAGATGAGGACTTTAGAACACCTCATGGTTTATATCATAGTGATAGAGAGGAAGATGAGGACTTTAGTACACCTCATGGTTTATATTATAGTGATAGGAAGGAAGATGAGGACTTTAGTACACATCATGGTTCATATTATAGTGATAGAGAGGAAGATGAGGACTTTAGTACACCTAATGGTTTATATTATAGTGATAGAGGGGAAGATGAGGACTTTAGTACACCTCATGGTTTATATTATAGTGATAGAGAGGGGAAGATGAGGACTTTAGTACACGTCATGGTTTATATTATAGTGATAGAGAGGGGAAGATGAGGACTTTAGTACACATCATGGTTCATATTATAGTGATAGAGAGGAAGATGAGGACTTTAGTACACCTCATGGTTTATATTATAGTGATGGGGGGAAGATGAGGACTTTAGTACACATCATGGTTCATATTATAGTGATAGAGAGGGGAAGATGAGGACTTTAGTACACCTCATGATTTATATTATAGTGATAGAGAGGGGAAGATGAGGACTTTAGTACACCTCATGGTTTATATTATAGTGATAGAGAGGAAGATGAGGACTTTAGTACACCTCATGGTTTATATTATAGTGATAGAGAGGAAGATGAGGACTTTAGTACACCTCATGGTTTATATCATAATTGTAGAGAAGAAGATGAGGACTTTAGTACACCTCATGGTTTATATTATAGTGATAGAGAGGGGAAGATGAGGACTTTAGTACACCTCATGGTTTATATTATAATTTTAGAGAAGAAGATGAGGACTTTAGTACACCTCATGGTTTATATTATAGTGATAGAGAGGGGAAGATGAGGACTTTAGTACACCTCATGGTTTATATTATAGTGATAGAGGGGAAGATGAGGACTTTAGAACACCTCATGGTTTATATCATAGTGATAGAGAGGAAGATGAGGACTTTAGTACACCTCATGGTTTATATTATAGTGATACGGGGGAAGATGAGGACTTTAGTACACCTTATGGTTTATATTATAGTGATAGAGAGGGGAAGATGAGGACTTTAGTACACCTCATAGTTTATATTATAGTGATAGAGAGGAAGATGAGGACTTTAGTACACCTTATGGTTTATATTATAGTGATAGAGGGGAAGATGAGGACTTTAGTACACCTCATGGTTTATATTATAGTTATACAGAGGGGAAGATGAGGACTTTAGTACACCTCATGGTTTATATTATAGTGATAGAGGGGAAGATGAGGACTTTAGTACACCTCATGGTTTATATTATAGTGATAGAGAGGAAGATGAGGACTTTAGTACACCTCATGGTTTATATTATAGTGATAGAGGGGAAGAATAGGACTTTAGTACACCTCATGGTTTATATTATAGTGATAGAGAGGAAGATGAGGACTTTAGTACACCTCATGGTTTATATTATAGTGATAGGGGGGAAGATGAGGACTTTAGTACACGTCATGGTTCATATTATAGTGATAGAGAGGGGAAGATGAGGACTTTAGTACACCTCATGGTTTATATTATAGTGATAGAGGGGAAAATGAGGACTTTAGTACACCTCATGGTTTATATTATAGTGATAGAGGGGAAGATGAGGACATTAGTACACCTCCTGGTTTATATTATAGTGATAGAGAGGGGAAAATGAGGACTTTAGTACACCTCATGGTTTATATTATAGTTATACAGAGGGGAAGATGAGGACTTTAGTACACCTCATGGTTTATATTATAGTGATAGAGAGGAAGATGAGGACTTTAGTACACCTCATGGTTTATATTATAGTGATAGGGGGGAAGATGAGGACTTTAGTACACGTCATGGTTCATATTATAGTGATAGAGAGGGGAAGATGAGGACTTTAGTACACCTCATGGTTTATATTATAGTGATAGAGGGGAAAATGAGGACTTTAGTACACCTCATGGTTTATATTATAGTGATAGAGGGGAAGATGAGGACATTAGTACACCTCCTGGTTTATATTATAGTGATAGAGAGGGGAAAATGAGGACTTTAGTACACCTCATGGTTTATATTATAGTTATACAGAGGGGAAGATGAGGACTTTAGTACACCTCATGGTTTATATTATAGTGATAGAGAGGGGAAGATGATGACTTTAGTACACCTCATGGTTTATATTATAGTTATAAAGAGGGGAAGATGAGGACTTTAGTACACCTCATGGTTTATATTATAGATATACAGAGGGGAAGATGAGGACTTTAGTACACCTCATGGTTTATATTATAGTGATAGAGAGGGGAAGATGAGGACTTTAGTACACCTCATGGTTTATATTATAGTTATAAAGAGGGGAAGATGAGGACTTTAGAACACCTCATGGTTTATATCATAGTGATAGAGAGGGGAAGATGAGGACTTTAGTCCACCTCATGGTTTATATTATAGTGATAGAGGGGAAGATGAGGACTTTAGTACACCTCATGGTTTATATTATAGTTTTAGAGAAGAAGATGAGGACTTTAGTACACCTCATGGTTTATATTATAGTTATACAGAGGGGAAGATGAGGACTTTAGTACACCTCATCATTTCTATTATAGATATACAGAGGGGAAGATGAGGACTTTAGTACACCTCATGGTTTATATTATAGTGATAGAGAGGGGAAGATGAGGACTTTAGTACACCTCATGGTTTATATTATAGTTCTACAGAGAGGAAGATGAGGACTTTAGTACACCTCATGGTTTATATTATCGTGATAGAGAGGAAGATGAGGACTTTAGTACACCTCATGGTTTATATCATAATTGTAGAGAAGAAGATGAGGACTTTAGTACACCTCATGGTTTATATTATAGTGATAGAGAGGGGAAGATGAGGACTTTAGTACACCTCATGGTTTATATTATAATTTTAGAGAAGAAGATGAGGACTTTAGTACACCTCATGGTTTATATTATAGTGATAGAGAGGGGAAGATGAGGACTTTAGTACACCTCATGGTTTATATTATAGTGATAGAGGGGAAGATGAGGACTTTAGAACACCTCATGGTTTATATCATAGTGATAGAGAGGAAGATGAGGACTTTAGTACACCTCATGGTTTATATTATAGTGATAGGAAGGAAGATGAGGACTTTAGTACACATCATGGTTCATATTATAGTGATAGAGAGGAAGATGAGGACTTTAGTACACCTAATGGTTTATATTATAGTGATAGAGGGGAAGATGAGGACTTTAGTACACCTCATGGTTTATATTATAGTGATAGAGAGGGGAAGATGAGGACTTTAGTACACGTCATGGTTTATATTATAGTGATAGAGAGGGGAAGATGAGGACTTTAGTACACATCATGGTTCATATTATAGTGATAGAGAGGAAGATGAGGACTTTAGTACACCTCATGGTTTATATTATAGTGATGGGGGGGAAGATGAGGACTTTAGTACACATCATGGTTCATATTATAGTGATAGAGAGGGGAAGATGAGGACTTTAGTACACCTCATGATTTATATTATAGTGATAGAGAGGGGAAGATGAGGACTTTAGTACACCTCATGGTTTATATTATAGTGATAGAGAGGAAGATGAGGACTTTAGTACACCTCATGGTTTATATCATAATTGTAGAGAAGAAGATGAGGACTTTAGTACACCTCATGGTTTATATTATAGTGATAGAGAGGGGAAGATGAGGACTTTAGTACACCTCATGGTTTATATTATAATTTTAGAGAAGAAGATGAGGACTTTAGTACACCTCATGGTTTATATTATAGTGATAGAGAGGGGAAGATGAGGACTTTAGTACACCTCATGGTTTATATTATAGTGATAGAGGGGAAGATGAGGACTTTAGAACACCTCATGGTTTATATCATAGTGATAGAGAGGAAGATGAGGACTTTAGTACACCTCATGGTTTATATTATAGTGATACGGGGGAAGATGAGGACTTTAGTACACCTTATGGTTTATATTATAGTGATAGAGAGGGGAAGATGAGGACTTTAGTACACCTCATAGTTTATATTATAGTGATAGAGAGGAAGATGAGGACTTTAGTACACCTTATGGTTTATATTATAGTGATAGAGGGGAAGATGAGGACTTTAGTACACCTCATGGTTTATATTATAGTTATACAGAGGGGAAGATGAGGACTTTAGTACACCTCATGGTTTATATTATAGTGATAGAGGGGAAGATGAGGACTTTAGTACACCTCATGGTTTATATTATAGTGATAGAGAGGAAGATGAGGACTTTAGTACACCTCATGGTTTATATTATAGTGATAGAGGGGAAGAATAGGACTTTAGTACACCTCATGGTTTATATTATAGTGATAGAGAGGAAGATGAGGACTTTAGTACACCTCATGGTTTATATTATAGTGATAGGGGGGAAGATGAGGACTTTAGTACACGTCATGGTTCATATTATAGTGATAGAGAGGGGAAGATGAGGACTTTAGTACACCTCATGGTTTATATTATAGTGATAGAGGGGAAAATGAGGACTTTAGTACACCTCATGGTTTATATTATAGTGATAGAGGGGAAGATGAGGACATTAGTACACCTCCTGGTTTATATTATAGTGATAGAGAGGGGAAAATGAGGACTTTAGTACACCTCATGGTTTATATTATAGTTATACAGAGGGGAAGATGAGGACTTTAGTACACCTCATGGTTTATATTATAGTGATAGAGAGGGGAAGATGATGACTTTAGTACACCTCATGGTTTATATTATAGTTATAAAGAGGGGAAGATGAGGACTTTAGTACACCTCATGGTTTATATTATAGTTATACAGAGGGGAAGATGAGGACTTTAGTACACCTCATCATTTATATTATAGATATACAGAGGGGAAGATGAGGACTTTAGTACACCTCATGGTTTATATTATAGTGATAGAGAGGGGAAGATGAGGACTTTAGTACACCTCATGGTTTATATTATAGTTATAAAGAGCGGAAGATGAGGACTTTAGAACACCTCATGGTTTATATCATAGTGATAGAGAGGGGAAGATGAGGACTTTAGTCCACCTCATGGTTTATATTATAGTGATAGAGGGGAAGATGAGGACTTTAGTACACCTCATGGTTTATATTATAGTTTTAGAGAAGAAGATGAGGACTTTAGTACACCTCATGGTTTATATTATAGTTATACAGAGGGGAAGATGAGGACTTTAGTACACCTCATCATTTCTATTATAGATATACAGAGGGGAAGATGAGGACTTTAGTACACCTCATGGTTTATATTATAGTGATAGAGAGGGGAAGATGAGGACTTTAGTACACCTCATGGTTTATATTATAGTTCTACAGAGGGGAAGATGAGGACTTTAGTACACCTCATGGTTTATATTATAGTTATACAGAGGGGAAGATGAGGACTTTAGTACACCTCATGGTTTATATTATAGTGATAGAGAGGAAGATGAGGACTTTAGTACACCTCATGGTTTATATTATAGTGATAGAGGGGAAGAATAGGACTTTAGTACACCTCATGGTTTATATTATAGTGATAGAGAGGAAGATGAGGACTTTAGTACACCTCATGGTTTATATTATAGTGATAGGGGGGAAGATGAGGACTTTAGTACACGTCATGGTTCATATTATAGTGATAGAGAGGGGAAGATGAGGACTTTAGTACACCTCATGGTTTATATTATAGTGATAGAGGGGAAAATGAGGACTTTAGTACACCTCATGGTTTATATTATAGTGATAGAGGGGAAGATGAGGACATTAGTACACCTCCTGGTTTATATTATAGTGATAGAGAGGGGAAAATGAGGACTTTAGTACACCTCATGGTTTATATTATAGTGATAGAGAGGGAAGATGAGGACTTTAGTACACCTCATGGTTTATATTATAGTTTTAGAGAAGATGATGAGGACTTTAGTACACCTCATGGTTTATTTTATAGTGATAGAGAAGGGAAGATGAGGACTTTAGTACACCTCATCATTTCTATTATAGATATACAGAGGGGAAGATGAGGACTTTAGTACACCTCATGGTTTATATTATAGTGATAGAGAGGGGAAGATGAGGACTTTAGTACACCTCATGGTTTATATTATAGTTATACAGAGGGGAAGATGAGGACTTTAGTACACCTCATGGTTTATATTATAGTTATACAGAGGGGAAGATGAGGACTTTAGTACACCTCATGGTTTATATTATAGTGATAGAGAGGAAGATGAGGACTTTAGTACACCTCATGGTTTATATTATAGTGATAGAGGGGAAGAATAGGACTTTAGTACACCTCATGGTTTATATTATAGTGATAGAGAGGAAGATGAGGACTTTAGTACACCTCATGGTTTATATTATAGTGATAGGGGGGAAGATGAGGACTTTAGTACACGTCATGGTTCATATTATAGTGATAGAGAGGGGAAGATGAGGACTTTAGTACACCTCATGGTTTATATTATAGTGATAGAGGGGAAAATGAGGACTTTAGTACACCTCATGGTTTATATTATAGTGATAGAGGGGAAGATGAGGACATTAGTACACCTCCTGGTTTATATTATAGTGATAGAGAGGGGAAAATGAGGACTTTAGTACACCTCATGGTTTATATTATAGTGATAGAGAAGGGAAGATGAGGACTTTAGTACACCTCATGGTTTATATTATAGTTTTAGAGAAGATGATGAGGACTTTAGTACACCTCATGGTTTATTTTATAGTGATAGAGAAGGGAAGATGAGGACTTTAGTACACCTCATGGTTTAAATTATAGTAATAGAGGGGAAGATGAGGACTTTAGTACACATCATGGTTTATATTATAGTGATAGAGAGGAAGATGAGGACTTTAGTACACCTCATGGTTTATATTATAGTTTTAGAGAAGAAGATGAGGACTTTAGTACACCTCATAGTTTACATTATAGTGATAGAGAGGGGAAGATGAGGACTTTAGTACACCTCATGGTTTATATTATAGTTTTAGAGAAGAAGATGAGGACTTTAGTACACCTCATAGTTTACATTATAGTGATAGAGAGGAAGATGAGGACTTTAGTACACCTCATGGTTTATATTATAGTGATAGAGGGGAAGATGAGGACTTCAGTACACGTCATGGTTTATATTATAGTGATAGAGAGGAAGATGAGGACTATAGTACACATCATGGTTTATATTATAGTTTTAGAGAAGAAGATGAGGACTTTAGTCCACCTCATGGTTTATATTATAGTGATAGGGGGGAAGATGAGGACTTTAGTACACATCATGGTTCATATTATAGTGATAGAGAGGAAGATGAGGACTTTAGTACACCTCATGGTTTATATTATAGTGATGGGGGGAAGATGAGGACTTTAGTACACATCATGGTTCATATTATAGTGATAGAGAGGGGAAGATGAGGACTTTAGTACACCTCATGATTTATATTATAGTGATAGAGAGGGGAAGATGAGGACTTTAGTACACCTCATGGTTTATATTATAGTGATAGAGGGGAAAATGAGGACTTTAGTACACCTCATGGTTTATATTATAGTGATAGAGGGGAAGATGAGGACATTAGTACACCTCATGGTTTATATTATAGTGATAGAGAGGGGAAAATGAGGACTTTAGTACACCTCATGGTTTATATTATAGTTTTAGAGAAGATGATGAGGACTTTAGTACACCTCATGGTTTATTTTATAGTGATAGAGAAGGGAAGATGAGGACTTTAGTACACCTCATGGTTTATATTATAGTAATAGAGGGGAAGATGAGGACTTTAGTACACATCATGGTTTATATTATAGTGATAGAGAGGAAGATGAGGACTTTAGTACACCTCATGGTTTATATTATAGTTTTAGAGAAGAAGATGAGGACTTTAGTACACCTCATAGTTTACATTATAGTGATAGAGAGGGGAAGATGAGGACTTTAGTACACCTCATGGTTTATATTATAGTTTTAGAGAAGAAGATGAGGACTTTAGTACACCTCATAGTTTACATTATAGTGATAGAGAGGAAGATGAGGACTTTAGTACACCTCATGGTTTATATTATAGTGATAGAGGGGAAGATGAGGACTTCAATACACGTCATGGTTTATATTATAGTGATAGAGAGGAAGATGAGGACTATAGTACACATCATGGTTTATATTATAGTTTTAGAGAAGAAGATGAGGACTTTAGTACACCTCATGGTTTATATTATAGTGATAGAGAGGGGAAGATGAGGACTTTAGTACACCTCATGGTTTATATTATAGTGATAGGAAGGAAGATGAGGACTTTAGTACACATCATGGTTCATATTATAGTGATAGAGAGGAAGATGAGGACTTTAGTACACCTAATGGTTTATATTATAGTGATAGAGGGGAAGATGAGGACTTTAGTACACCTCATGGTTTATATTATAGTGATAGAGAGGGGAAGATGAGGACTTTAGTACACGTCATGGTTTATATTATAGTGATAGAGAGGGGAAGATGAGGACTTTAGTACACATCATGGTTCATATTATAGTGATAGAGAGGAAGATGAGGACTTTAGTACACCTCATGGTTTATATTATAGTGATGGGGGGAAGATGAGGACTTTAGTACACATCATGGTTCATATTATAGTGATAGAGAGGGGAAGATGAGGACTTTAGTACACCTCATGATTTATATTATAGTGATAGAGAGGGGAAGATGAGGACTTTAGTACACCTCATGGTTTATATTATAGTGATAGAGAGGAAGATGAGGACTTTAGTACACCTCATGGTTTATATTATAGTGATAGAGAGGAAGATGAGGACTTTAGTACACCTCATGGTTTATATCATAATTGTAGAGAAGAAGATGAGGACTTTAGTACACCTCATGGTTTATATTATAGTGATAGAGAGGGGAAGATGAGGACTTTAGTACACCTCATGGTTTATATTATAATTTTAGAGAAGAAGATGAGGACTTTAGTACACCTCATGGTTTATATTATAGTGATAGAGAGGGGAAGATGAGGACTTTAGTACACCTCATGGTTTATATTATAGTGATAGAGGGGAAGATGAGGACTTTAGAACACCTCATGGTTTATATCATAGTGATAGAGAGGAAGATGAGGACTTTAGTACACCTCATGGTTTATATTATAGTGATAGGAAGGAAGATGAGGACTTTAGTACACATCATGGTTCATATTATAGTGATAGAGAGGAAGATGAGGACTTTAGTACACCTAATGGTTTATATTATAGTGATAGAGGGGAAGATGAGGACTTTAGTACACCTCATGGTTTATATTATAGTGATAGAGAGGGGAAGATGAGGACTTTAGTACACGTCATGGTTTATATTATAGTGATAGAGAGGGGAAGATGAGGACTTTAGTACACATCATGGTTCATATTATAGTGATAGAGAGGAAGATGAGGACTTTAGTACACCTCATGGTTTATATTATAGTGATGGGGGGAAGATGAGGACTTTAGTACACATCATGGTTCATATTATAGTGATAGAGAGGGGAAGATGAGGACTTTAGTACACCTCATGATTTATATTATAGTGATAGAGAGGGGAAGATGAGGACTTTAGTACACCTCATGGTTTATATTATAGTGATAGAGAGGAAGATGAGGACTTTAGTACACCTCATGGTTTATATTATAGTGATAGAGAGGAAGATGAGGACTTTAGTACACCTCATGGTTTATATCATAATTGTAGAGAAGAAGATGAGGACTTTAGTACACCTCATGGTTTATATTATAGTGATAGAGAGGGGAAGATGAGGACTTTAGTACACCTCATGGTTTATATTATAATTTTAGAGAAGAAGATGAGGACTTTAGTACACCTCATGGTTTATATTATAGTGATAGAGAGGGGAAGATGAGGACTTTAGTACACCTCATGGTTTATATTATAGTGATAGAGGGGAAGATGAGGACTTTAGAACACCTCATGGTTTATATCATAGTGATAGAGAGGAAGATGAGGACTTTAGTACACCTCATGGTTTATATTATAGTGATACGGGGGAAGATGAGGACTTTAGTACACCTTATGGTTTATATTATAGTGATAGAGAGGGGAAGATGAGGACTTTAGTACACCTCATAGTTTATATTATAGTGATAGAGAGGAAGATGAGGACTTTAGTACACCTTATGGTTTATATTATAGTGATAGAGGGGAAGATGAGGACTTTAGTACACCTCATGGTTTATATTATAGTTATACAGAGGGGAAGATGAGGACTTTAGTACACCTCATGGTTTATATTATAGTGATAGAGGGGAAGATGAGGACTTTAGTACACCTCATGGTTTATATTATAGTTATACAGAGGGGAAGATGAGGACTTTAGTACACCTCATGGTTTATATTATAGTTATACAGAGGGGAAGATGAGGACTTTAGTACACCTCATGGTTTATATTATAGTTATACCGAGGGGAAGATGAGGACTTTAGTACACCTCATGGTTTATATTATTGTGATAGAGGGGAAGATGAGGACTTTAGTACACCTCATGGTTTATATTATAGTTATACCGAGGGGAAGATGAGGACTTTAGTACACCTCATGGTGTATATTATAGTGATAGAGAGGAAGATGAGGACTTTAGTACACCTCATGGTTTATATTATAGTGATAGAGGGGAAGATGAGGACTTTAGAACACCTCATGGTTTATATCATAGTGATAGAGAGGAAGATGAGGACTTTAGTACACCTCATGGTTTATATTATAGTGATACGGGGGAAGATGAGGACTTTAGTACACCTTATGGTTTATATTATAGTGATAGAGAGGGGAAGATGAGGACTTTAGTACACCTCATAGTTTATATTATAGTGATAGAGAGGAAGATGAGGACTTTAGTACACCTTATGGTTTATATTATAGTGATAGAGGGGAAGATGAGGACTTTAGTACACCTCATGGTTTATATTATAGTTATACAGAGGGGAAGATGAGGACTTTAGTACACCTCATGGTTTATATTATAGTGATAGAGAGGAAGATGAGGACTTTAGTACACCTCATGGTTTATATTATAGTTATACAGAGGGGAAGATGAGGACTTTAGTACACCTCATGGTTTATATTATAGTTATACAGAGGGGAAGATGAGGACTTTAGTACACCTCATGGTTTATATTATAGTTATACAGAGGGGAAGATGAGGACTTTAGTACACCTCATGGTTTATATTATAGTTATACCGAGGGGAAGATGAGGACTTTAGTACACCTCATGGTTTATATTATTGTGATAGAGGGGAAGATGAGGACTTTAGTACACCTCATGGTTTATATTATAGTTATACCGAGGGGAAGATGAGGACTTTAGTACACCTCATGGTGTATATTATAGTGATAGAGAGGAAGATGAGGACTTTAGTACACCTTATGGTTTATATTATAGTGATAGAGGAGAAGATGAGGACTTTAGTACACCTCATGGTTTATATTATAGTGATAGAGAGGAAGATGAGAAATGTTGTGCCCTGTAGTATACTATCTCTCAGAGAGGAGAATATAATACGTGTTAAATGTTTTGCCCTGTAGTATCTGAGTGCCATAATGATGTCACAATACACACAACATTTGTACATTTGGCCACTAACAGTTAAAGCACCGTTTTTTTATGACTTGGTCCTTTTGGCAAGATAAAACATTCATTTAGGACAAAAAACACATTTCTGTGGTTATGAGGATATCTACAAGTATGTCTCAGTCTCTCACTGGTTCTGAAGTATGCAAGTGCTACAGTCCCTGATTCTGCTCCGCAGTAGCTCGTCTGTGTTACAAATATTTGATGTCTAAAGTCATTGAATACGTTTCCATCCAGTTCAGAGCAGGGCTAATTTTTTTGGGGGGGGAATCATGGTTAGTCTAAAACTCAGCTCCTTCCCTCCCGGCCACGGTGCTGCCAGGCCTCAACTCTGAAAATCCCCTCCCCAAATCCTGCGGTGATTTGATGTGTTGAAACGGCTTCAATGGGACCGTTGTTCTCTCTCTCTCTCATTTTGTTGAGAAATGACTAATGACCCAGATTTCCCACTAACATTAAGCCAGTGAAGTCCCACTGGGTGCACACTGGTTAAAATCAAAGTTGTTTTCCAAGTCATTTCAATGAAATGACGTTGAACCAATGTGTAATAGACGTTGAATTCTAAAAAAGGTGTTGGCTAATTATCTTCAATTCCTTTCTGTGCCTTCTTCTATTAAATGTTAAATTAATTAAATGCTACATTTGTATTCTAGTTTACTTTCTTTTATTAATTGAGCTCTTATTTATTATTATTATTTTATTTCATGTATATCATGTAAATCATGTGTATATGACAACAACAACAAAAAACTTGAACTTGAAAAGAGGTTGAATTTTAGTCTGGTCAGCGGGCCCCAGATCTGGTTGTTCTCTTGCCAGCTCCATTGCTCCATTGAATGGGCCCTGGTCAAAAGTAGTGCACTACATAAAGACTAGGGTGCAGTTTGGGACTGTGGTAAAGTTGGTTTTGAGATTCGATATTCGCAAGACATTCGGTCCTTCAAAACGTCAATAACTCGTGAAAACGATTTGAGCTACATACCTCGGGCTCTTTATGAAGGAAAACAATTTGTATAACATTGCACAGGTCTTATTTTACCGATTCCAACCTGAGTTTCGTAATCACATGGCAACGTATAGGCAACGGTGTAGGCAGCCTGGTGCACCGTCAATTCAACGAGTTAGGGACTGTCAACAAAGTGCATGATCACAATATTCATATTTCAACCATGTGTCTTAGCAACCACATTTCAGCTGTCCATTATTCCTTACATAATGAGGCATGTTCTTATAAAATTATGCATTTAATTATCTATATATATATATATATATATATATATATATATATTATTGATATATTTATAAAAAATCACTTACAATTCAATAGCTCCTTGACCATGACCATATGACCTTCACACCCCAAACAAACTTTGGGATGTTCACAGGGTAGGGAAACACATTTCACACCTTTTGTTTTTCCCATAAAGCACTTACACGATTTTATACAAATGTTTGAAACTTTAAAATGTCATTAGCTCTTCAACCATGTGACTTAGCAACCTAATTTCAACGGTCCATTATTCCTTACATAGAGAGAAATGTTGCACACCCTTTTGTTTTACTGAAAAGTGGATGAATATCTATTGCCTTAATTTATTAGTAAATGTTTTCATTGGAATTCCCATAGCTCCTTGTTCTAGTTGAGCAGCCGGACTGCAGTGGTAATGAAGCTGCCGCCTCATGTTCTGTATTTCAGACCAGAGGGCAGGCTCTGGAAGATAGTGAATTGCGTCCCCTCCTATTTGCCTTCTTCCTTGCCCGTGTGTCATACAGCCTCTAGAGGCCGGAGCACTGCTGCCCTCTGACCTCAGCTTGATGTAACAGATGGCTGGTGTAGTAGCTCAGCAGGATTGTGGGAACAACGTTGAGGCGCCTCAGTCTCCGTAGCAGGTACAGTACATTTTACATTTTAGTCATTTAGCAGACGCTCTTATCCAGAGCGACTTAGCCTGGATTCGAACCAGGATCTCTAGTAGCACAGTTAGCACTGCGATGCAGTGCCTTAGACCACTGCGCCACTCAGGAGGCTTAAGGTACGGCGCCTTCAGAAAGTATTCATACCCTTTTACTTATTCCACATTTTGTTACAGCCTGAATTCAAAATGGATTAAATGGATGTTTTTCCTCACCCATCTACGTGACAAAGAGAAAACAACATGGTTTTTTAAAATGTTTTTAAATGTATTGAAAATGAAATACAGAAATTTCTCATTTACATAATTATTCGCACCTCTAAGTCAATCCTTTGTAGAAGCACCTATGGCGACGATTACGGCTTTGAGTCGTCTTGGGTATGTCTGTATCAGCTTTGAACATCTGGATTTGAGGATTTTCTCCCATTCTTCCTTGCAGATTTTCTCAAAGTCTGTTAAGTTAGATGGGGAGCGGCGATGAACAGCAATCTTTCCACAGATTTTCAATGGGATTCAAATCTGGGCTTTACTGGATCACTCGAGGACTTTCACATTCTTGTTCTGAAGCCATTCCAGTGTTGCTTTGGCTGTATGCTAGGGGTCACTGTCCTGATGGAACATAAATCTTCACCCAAGTCTAAGGTCAAGCAGGTTCTCATCAAGGATTTGCCTGTATTGGCGCCATTCATTGTTCCCTTTATCCTTACCAGTCTCCCAGTCTCTGCCGCTGAAAAGCATCCCCATAGCATGATGCTGCCACCACCATGCTTCACAGTAGGGATGGTGTTAGATGGGTGATGAGCTGTGCCTGGTTTTCTCCAGACAATAGCGCTTTGCATTCAGGCCTAAGAGTTTGATTTTTGTCTCAGATTTTTTTTGCCTTATGGTCTCAGAGTCGTTCACTTGCCTTTTTGCAAACCCCAGGTGTGCTGTCATGTGCCTTTTTCTCAGGAGTGGCTTCCGTCTGGCCACTCTACCATGAAGCCCAGATTGGTGAAGTGCTATAGCGACTGTTGTCTTTCTGGCAGGTTCTCCCATCTCAACCAAGGAACTCTGAATTTCTGTCAGAGTGATCATTGGGTTCTTGGTCCCCTCCCTGACCAAGGTCCTTCTTGCGCGGTTGCCCAGTTTGGTCGGATGGCAAGCTCTACACAGAGTCTGGGTAGTTACATATTATTTCCCAATGATGGAGACCACTGTGCTCTTGGCAACTTTCAACACTCTAGAAATAGTTTGTTACCCATCCCCAGATGTATGCCTCATCAGGCAGATGGTTTTTTACCCATCCCCAGATATATGCCTCATCACAAGTCTATCTCTGAGATCTATGGACAGTTCCTTGGACTTCATGGTATAGTTTCTGCTCTGACATGCACTGTCAACTGTGGGACCTTATATAGACAGGTGTGTTTCTTTCTAAATCATGTCCAAACAATTGAATTGGCTGCAGGTGACTCCAATTGACTCCAATTAAGTTGTAGCGACATCTCAAAAGATGATCAAAGGAAATTGGATGCACCTGAGCTCAATTTGGAGTGTCATAGCAAAGGGATTGTGAATACTTATGTAAATTAGATTTTTCTGTATTTCATTTTCAATCCGTTTGCAAAACATTTCTCAAAACAAGTTTTCACTTTGTCATTATGGGGTATTGTGTGGAGATGGGTGAATTTCGTTTTAATCCGTTTTGAATTCAGGCTGTAACAACAAAATGTGGAATAAGTCAAGGGTTTGAATACTTTCTGAGGGCACAGTAAGTGTAAAATGTACTGTGTTTTCAGTGAAGTTAAAGCTTCTGTCTGTAATGGTCCCCAAGTAATTGAAACAGCTGAACCTCTCTACCTGTTTTCAATTGAGGGTCAGCTGAGGTAACTCATGGGTACACTCACAATGGCTGCCTGGTATTGTGACGCAATAATGTTCTATCAACTGATGCTGGATTGCCATGGTAATGTAGAATGTTCATTCACGTGACGCTAACTGATGTGCTCATGCAATATAATGTTTTTTTTTTTTTTATGTCAGTTGAGTTGACTCAACAAATCACAGCCCTAACTGAAGGGTACACTTCCTAATTTTACTTCCTGGCATGGGTACACTCAAAATGGCTGCCAGTCCACCCATTATGCCGTCATTGAACTGAATGGAGACGCCCTTTCTATTCATTCTATGTCTATGGTCCCTACCCTGTGAACAATACAAAGTTGGTTTGAGGTGCTTAGGTCATGTGATCAAGGAGCTATTGAATTGTAAGTGATTTTTTTTTATAAATATACAATTGTTGGAATAATTTAATGAGAAAAGCAAAGGGTGTGCAACATGCCTCTCTATGTAAGGAATAATTGACAGCTGAAATTAGGTTGCTACGTCACATGGTTGAAAATCTATTGAAATTTGAATATTGTGATCGTGCACTTTGTTGACTGTCCCTAACTCGTTGAATTGACGGTGCACCAGGCTGCCTACACAGTTGCATTTACATTACATTTACGTCATTTAGCAGACGCTCTTATCCAGAGCGACTTACAGTTAGTGAATACTTTTTTTTATTTTTTTATACTGGCCCCCCGTGGGAAACGAACCCACAACCCTGGCGTTGCAAACACCATGCTCTATCAACTGAGCTACATCCCTGCCGGCCATTCCCTCCCCTACCCTGGACGACGCTGGGCCAATTGTGCGCCGCCCATGAGTCTCCCGGTCGCGGCCGGCTGCGACAGAGCCTGGATTCGAACCAGGATCTCTAGTGGCACAGTTAGCACTGCGATGCAGTGCCTTAGACCACTGCGCCACTCAGGAGTCATGAGTTGCCATGTGATTATGAAACTCGGGACAGAATGGGGAAAAATGAGACCTGTGCAATGTTGTACCCGTTGTTTTCCTTCATAAAAGAGCCTAACCTGAGGTAGCTATTGTTTGACAGCTAGCTCAAATCGTTTGACCGCTATTGAAGTTTGAAGGTCCGAACATCTGGTGAATATCAAACCAATTTTACCAAGGTCCATTTGGGACATACCTCAATTCGCCTGTTAGTAGAGCCAATGGAACAGAAGGAACAGGACGCGCTAAGAACTGAGAGCTCTTTTCAAAACGACTTCTTTCTGCCTGGTGTTCTGAGAACAACTCTTAAAGACAGACAGACACACTAAAGCTAGCCTAGTCTACTCAATGGGCTCATTTAAAACGAAAACAAAACTCAGGCTCTCACCAGACATGCAGACTCAGAAGCCTAGTCAGCCTATCAACCCAAAGTAGTGCAAACTGCCTATTTTAAATACTTTGATAATATATTGTCTTTCCATAGTTTTCTCACTAAGTCTGGTCCACATTTTCATGTCGGTCTGTCTTTTTTTTTAGGGCATGGGGTAAGGGGGAGTTTGATCCCGTTTTGCAGCCCAGCATACATGGCCAAATCATTGTCTGCATGCCAAATGACACCCTATTCACCATAGTGCACTAGTTTTGACCAGAGCAGGACACTACTTTTGACCAGAGCAGGGCACTACTTTTGACCAGAGCAGGGCACTACTTTTGACTCTCACCTAAATCAGTGCACCATAATAAGCCTATCTACACTCCTAGAAAAAATCTAGAACCTAAAATTGTTATTTGGCTGTCTCCATAGGAGAACCCTTTGAAGAACCCTTTTTGGTTCCAGGTAGAACCATTTGACGTTCCATGTAGAACCCTTTCCACAGAGGGTTCTACAAAAGGGTTCTATCTGGGACCAAAAATGGTGCTCCTATGGGGACAGCCGAAGAACCCTTTTGGAACCCTTTTTTCTAAGAGTGTATGTAATAGGGTGCCATTTGGGATGTAGCCATTGTTGTAGAAACCTATTGGTCCATATTGATGCGAATCATTTAGCATCGCTCACAGAGTAAAGTAGGCTAATGACCCCTTTTAACCTATTTGGCTTGAGATTAATCAAATTCAAAGTAAGCTAACTTTTTTTTATCAAGGCATATAGGCCTATCACCTAAACCAGCAATTATTAGTTCACAGCATTCACTTAATCTATAAATTAATATTTCAATATTCAAATTCTGCAACTAGTTATAGAAATGGACAGAGTCCTGCAGCGTTGCTCTTTGAAAACATATCACCAGCGCGCAACAGTTCCAATCGCGCACACAGGATGCACACCAAATGGATAATCTATTAAACGTCCCACTGGGCACACACCGGTTGAATCAACATTGTTTCCACGTAATTTCAATGATGTTACGTTGAACCAGCGTGGAATAGAAGTTGAATTGACGTGTGTGACCAGTGGGGTGGGTCTATTTAGGAAAACGCCGTTATCATTTTGCAGCAAGCTGTACTTTGGAATACATAACTTTTCAGAGAGATGGCATCTTGAAAACGTCCGTGCGTAAAAAAAGAAGAAATAGCCAATATCAATATGTTACCTTGTCAGTCTGAATGCTGATTGCGATGCCATACCGGCAATAAGTAACGAAATGTTCACAGTTATTCCACAGCAAGCTGTACGGTATCTTCCCAACCAGTTTCTCCGCTCTCCTCGCGATCTCTTCGCCATTCAACGGTCGTTTCTGCACGGTAGTATCCATAGTGTTCAGTAGAATTGACGCTCCATACGCAAAGTCCTCAACCGTATCCACCCGGATGCTGGCGCTCTTGGATAGAACTCCGAGAACTAACCGTTTGTTCGTTACCATCACCTGGATGGAACGCTTGTCGGTTGTAAAGAGTGGCAAGATATCCGGAATCAGATGCGCCACCCGGTTGTCCCCTAAATAGATGCCGAAATGAGTGAATAAAGTCCGGGGCACTTCTAACAAGTCTCCCCGTTGGTATATGGAGTCTGGGAGTCCGGCGCCGGTGGAGGTATCCGGGACCCCCTCTCTCCCCTCTTCTTTCTCGCAGTGATGTGTAGCCCTATTCTTCTCCCTCGCTCTCTGTGTGTCTGAAAGCAACAGACTGGTCCTGAAGACATTGAGGTGAGTGAGGAAGAACACTTTTTCCAGGACTAATGTGAGCGAATCAAACATGTTTATTGGAGGAGATTCCTTGTCCTTGTTTTTCGGGACGTTCTCCTCCTCGCCTCGAGCTCCTCTATCATCTTCAGCTAGCGGTCAGTTTCAACCAGGGGCCCTCGGTGACGTCGTGAGGGATTCGAGGAACCGATTGGCTGCTGTTTGAGAGCAGAGTAGTCACGTAGTAGGTGTTCTGAGTGAAAACGGGACAGGGCTAACGGCTTGTTGTGATCGAGATGTAGTTGTCCCTGATTGCACTGACTTTGCTCACAGCTGCTTGTTTGAAGATGTGCACTTACAGTGATCAAGATGTGGTTGTCCCACTTGCTATCCTAAGTTGAATGCACCAATTTGTAAGTTGGTCTGGATAAGAGCGTCTGCTAAATGACTTAAATGTTAAAATGTTAAATGTTGACCTCTTACATATGTTATCGGGCATACATACAGGCAGAGGACATGCAGATCACAATTAGGTACAGTTAGCATACCACAAGGTATTCTGCAATTTTGCTGAGTTACATCACAGTGGTCCTCTGTAGCTCAGCTGGTAGAGCACGGCGCTTGTAACGCCAAGGTAGTGGGTTCGATCCCCGGGACCACCCATACACAAAAAAAATGTATGCACGCATGACTGTAAGTCGCTTTGGATAAAAGCGTCTGCTAAATGGCATATTATTATTATAGTGTCAAATAGCCTAATGGGCCTATTGCATCATGTGTGGTTACACTGGGGGAAAACTGGTTGAATCAACATTGTTTCCACATCATTTCAACCCCCAAAATAAATGTGATAATGTGGAAAACTGATTGGATTTGCAAATTGCCATCAACATAAGGGCATTTTGTCTTTTTTTCACCCAACTTTTAACAAAAATTCAAGGACATGGTAAATGTTATTGTTGATTTCACATTTAATTGTTAGTTGAAAACGAAACAAAAGCTCTCAACCTATAACCTATATACTTATTATGGACACAGTATGCTTTACATTAGATATCTTGTTGTTATTAGTTGTTGTTAGTTGTTATTAGTCCCATCCTTCAGCTCCGTTCAACACCTCCCATCTATCTCTTAACAGCATCCATATTGGATTTCTATTTGCCATATATTTTTCAACTGTACTGTGATGTTTTACAAAAGTTCTGAACCCTTCTATTCTCATTGTTTCTACAGATTGTAAATTGAAAATAAACATTTTTGCTAAAAGTATTATTATCTTATTGATCGATTGACTATGACTTTTCAGATCACCCAGTAATGCTATCTGCAGGGTTAGCTCCAGGTAAATATTGCAATCCTTCAGCCATTCCTGGACCTGTGACCAAAAATAACCTACAAATGGACAGTACCAAAACAAATGATCTAATGATTCTGTCTCTTCGCAGGAAAATCTTGGTGCATTATTATCGCTTGCCGTGTGGTAGCGGAGAGAACCGTCTATTACTTGGATGGCTGGAGTCTTTGACAATTTTTCAGGGCCTTCTTCTGAGGTCCTGGATGGCAGGGAGCTCAGCCACAGTGATGAAATGGACAACACACACTATAGCGCCTTGCGGTCGGACGCCAAGCAGTCGTCATACCAAGCGGTGATGCAGCCAGATAAGATGCTCTCAATGGTGCAGCTGGATAACTTTTTGAGGATAAATCTTTTCAGCCTCCTGTGGGGGAAGAGGCGTTGTCGTGCCTTCTTCACGACTGTGTCGGTGCGTGTGAACCAGGATAATTATTGATGTGACACCGAAGAACTTGAAGCTCTCCACCCATTCCACTACAGCCCCGTCGATATGGATGGGGCGTGCTCTGCCCTCTGTTTCCTCTAGTCAACGATCAGCTCCTTTTTTTTTGCTGACGTTGAGGGAGAGGTTGTTGTCCTGGCACCACACTGCCAGGTCACTGACCTCCTCCCTATAGGCTGTCTTAATGTCGTCGGTGATCAGGCCAACCACCATCGTGTTGTCAGCAAACTTAATGACGGTGCTGGAGTCATGCGCGTCCAGGCAGTCGTGGGTGAACAGGGAGTTGAACGCTGAGCTGTAGACAATGAAAAGCATTCTCACGCAGGTGTTCCTGTTGTCCAGGTGGGAGAGGGATGTGTTGAGTACAATAGAGATTGTGTCATATGTGGATCTGTTGGGGCGGTATGCGAATTGGAGAGGGTCGAGGGTGTCTGGGATGATGGTGTTGATGTGAGCCATGACCAGCCTTTCAAAGCATTTCATGGCTATAGATGTGAGTGCTATGGGGCGATAGTCATTTACACAGGTTACCTTGGCGTTCTTGGTCACAGGGACTATGGTGGTCTGCTTGAAACATTTAGGTATTACAGACAGGGTCAGGGAGATGTTGAAAATGACAGTGAAGACACTAACCAGCTGGTCAGCACATGCTCTGAGGATGTGTTCTGGTAATCCGTCTGGCCCCATGGCCTTGTGAATGTTAACCTGTTTTGTCGTCGTTCAGCCACGACTCGGTGAAACATAATATTTTTTCTCTGGCTGGAGGTAAGTAGGGGTAAGCTACATGTAGTGTTGAGTAAAGCTTAACCATGTATTAGATCGTAGGTAGGTAGTTAGCTGTAGTTAGGTATTGTATTTATGGTAGGTTAGTATTGTTGTTATTGTAGCTTTCCGTGGGTAATTTGTGGGTTAGTATCGAGGCATGAGGCTAGCTAGCTAGCGGGTAGCTATTGGTAACGATTAGCAACGCTGGAGAGCTGGTTCCAACGGTAATGTAGTCCTACCCAACGTTTAACTTTTGCTTAACCATGTACTAGATCGTAGGTAGGTAGCTAGCTGTAGTTAGGTATTGTATTTATTGTAGGTTAGTATTGTTGTTATTGTAGCTTTCCGTGGGTAATTGTGGGTTAGAATTGAGGCACGAAGCTAGCTAGCTAGCGGGTAGCTATTGGTAACGATTAGCAACGCTGGAGAGCTGGTTCCAACGGTAATGTAGTCCTACCCAACGTTTAACTTTTGCTTAACCATGTACTAGATCGTAGGTAGGTAGTTAGCTGTAGTTAGGTATTGTATTTATTGTAGGTTAGTATTGTTGTTATTGTAGCTTTCCGTGGGTAATTGTGGGTTAGAATTGAGGCACGAAGCTAGCTAGCTAGCGGGTAGCTATTGGTAACGATTAGCAACGCTGGAGAGCTGGTTCCAACGTTTAATTATTATTATTATTATTATTATTTTTTTTTTTTTTTGCTGCGTTGTGAAGGGAACTCGACACGGACTTGAATTGTCTGTTTGGTGTGCTGACACACTCTTGGCAGTTTGTTGTGGCCAGGTGTTGATGCTAAGTTGTGTGTTAATGGATGCTAGCTTGCAGGTTGGCTACGGCGTCATAGCTAGGCTTCGTGGGTTGTTGTGGGTAGTTATTGTGTCTTGGCAGTGTCCTCGGCCGTGCCAGCTGTAGCACGAAGCTAGCTAGCTAGCCGTTCTTCAAACAGAGTCGACACAGTGGCCATTGCTAGCTACCCAACATGACCATTTGGCTGTACTGAAGTAGCTAACCACAATTTACTTGTCCTAGCTAGCCAACGTCTAATCATTGCTGCGTCATGTAAGGAACTTGACACAGACACGAATGATCTGTTTAGTGTGTTATCACAATATTGGTGGTTTGTTGTGACCAAGTGTTGGCGCTAAACGGTGTGTTATTGTTATTGGATGCTAGTCTGCTAGTTGGCTATGGAGTCATAGTTGGCTAGCTGAACAAAGTGGGTTGAGTCTACTCCTTTAAACATTGAACCGCTGTGGTTCACAACAATTCTGATTTCCAAAGGCGGAAGTTGGGAGAGTTTTTTTTCTTCGGGTGGTTCAGTGAAACAATTTTAGTTTCCGAGGTAGAAGTTTTGGTGAGGGAGGCCCTGCTCTCTCCACTCCCAGATGCTTAGCCCATTTCATTCCGATCTCCTCTGCATTTTTGTAGCCATTTGCTACAGCCTGTCAACTATGCCTCTGCCTATCCCTGTTCTCTCCTCTCTGCACAGGCTACACAAACGCACCACACCGCGCGGCTGCTGCCTCTCCAATCTGGTGGTCCCTGCACGCACCACCCACGTGGAGTTCCAGGTCGCAGGCAGCCTCTGGAACTGCCGTTCTGCTGCCAACAAAGCTGACTTCATCCCAGCCTATGCCAACCTCCAGTCCCTCGACTTCCTGGCGCTGACGGAAACATGGATCACCACTGAAAACACCGCTACTCCTACTGCTCTCTCCTCGTCTGACCATGTGTTCTCGCATACCCCGAGAGCATCTGGTCAGAGGGGTGGTGGCACAGGAATCCTCATCTCTCCCAAGTGGACATTCTCAATTTTTCCCCTAACCCATCTGTCTATCTCCTCATTTGAATTCCATGCTGTCACAGTCACTAGCCCATTTAAGCTTAATATCCTTGTCATCTATCGCCCTCCAGGTTCCCTTGGAGAGTTCATCAATGAGCTTGACGCCTTGATAAGTTCCTTCCCTGAGGATGGCTCACCCCTCACAGTTTTGGGGGATTTCAACCTCCCTATGTCCACATTTGACTCATTTCTCTCTGCCTCCTTCTTTCCACTCCTCTCCTCTTTTGACCTCACCCTCTCACCGTCCCCCCCTACTCACAAGGCAGGCAATACGCTTGACCTCATCTTCACTAGATGCTGCTCCTCTACTAATCTCACTGCAACTCCCCTCCAAGTCTCCGACCACTACTTTGTTTCCTTTTCTCTCTCACTCTCCTCCCACACTACTCACTCTGCCCCTACACAGATGGTAATGCGCCGCCGCAACCTTCGCTCTCTCTCTCCCACTACTCTCTCCTCTTCCATCCTATCATCTCTTCCCTCTGCTCAATCCTTCTCCCTCCAATCTCCTGATTCTGCCTCCTCAACCCTCCTCTCCTCCCTTTCTGCATCCTTTGACTCTCTGTGTCCCCTATCCTCCCGGCCGGCTCGGTCCTCCCCTCCAGCTCCGTGGCTTGATGACTCATTGCGAGCTCACAGAACAGAGCTCCGGGCAGCGGAGCGGAAATGGAAGAAAACTAAATTCCCTGCCGACCTGGCATCTTTTCACTCCCTCCTCTCTACATTTTCTTCATCTGTTTCTGCTGCTAAGGCCACCTTCTACCACTCTAAATTCCAAGCATCTGCCTCTAACCCTAGGAAGCTCTTTGCCACATTTTCCTCCCTCCTGAATCCTCCCTCCCCCCCCCCCCCCCCTCCTCTCTCTCTGTGGATGACTTCGTCAACCACTTTGAAAAGAAGGTTGACGACATCCGATCCTTGTTTGTTAAGTCTAATGACACTGCTGGTCCTGCTCACACTGCCCTACCCTATGCTTTGACTTCTTTCTCCCCTCTCTCTCCAGATAAGATCCTGCGACTTGTGACTGCAGGCCGCCCAACAACCTGCCCGCTTGACCCCATCCCCTCCTCCCTTCTCCAGACCATCTCCGGTGACCTTCTCCCCTACCTCACCTCGCTGATCAACTCATCCTTGACCGCTGGCCATGTCCCTTCCGTCTTCAAGAGAGCGAGAGTTACTCCCCTTCTCAAAAAACCAACACTCGACCCCACTGATGTCAACAACTACAGACCAGTATCCCTTCTTTCTTTTCTTTCCAAAACTATTGAGCGTGCCGTCTTTAGCCAACTCTCTTGCTATCTCTCTCAGAATGACCTTCTTGATCCAAACCAATCAGGTTTCAGGACTGGTCATTCAACTGAGACTGCTCTTCTCTGTGTCACAGAGACTCTCCGCACTGCTAAAGCTAACTCTCTCTCCTCTGCTCTTGTCCTTCTAGACCTGTCTGCTGCCTTTGATACTGTGAACCATCAGATCCTCCTCTCCACCCTCTCCGAAATGGGCATCTCCGGCGCGGCTCACTCCTGGATTGCGTCCTACCTGACCGGTCGCTCCTACCAAGTGGCGTGGCGGGAAGCTGTCTCCGCACCACGTGCTCTCACCACTGGTGTCCCCCAGGGATCGGTTTTGGGCCCTCTCCTTTTCTCCCTATACACCAAGTCACTTGGCTCTGTCATATCCTCACATGGCCTTTCCTATCATTGCTACGCTGACGATACACAACTAATCTTCTCCTTTCCCCCTTCTGATAACCAGGTGGCGAATCGCATCTCTGCATGTCTGGCAGACATATCAGTATGGATGACGGATCACCACCTCAAGCTGAACCCTGGCAAGACGGAGCTGCTCTTCCTCCCGGGGAAGGACTGCCCGTTCCATGATCTCGCCATCACGGTAGACAACTCCGCTGTGTCCTCCTCCCAGAGTGCGAAGAGCCTAGGCGTGACCCTGGACAACACCCTGTCGTTCTCCGCCAACATCAAGGCGGTGACCCGCTCCTGCAGGTTCATGCTCTACAACATTCGGAGAGTGCGACCCTGCCTTACACAGGAAGCGGCGCAGGTCCTGGTCCAGGCACTTGTCATCTCCCGTCTGGACTACTGCAACTCGCTGTTGGCTGGGCTCCCTGCCTGTGCCATTAAACCCCTACAACTCATCCAGAATGCCGCAGCCCGTCTGGTGTTCAACCTTCCCAAGTTCTCTCACGTCACCCCCCTCCTCCGCACACTCCACTGGCTTCCAATTGAAGCTCGCATCCGCTACAAGACCATGGTGCTTGCCTTTGGAGCAGTGAGGGGAACGGCACCCCTGTACCTTCAGGCTCTGATCAGTCCCTACACCCAAACGAGGACATTGCGTTCATCCACCTCTGGCCTGCTGGCTCCCCTTCCTCTGCGGAAGCACAGCTCCCGCTCAGCCCAGTCAAAACTGTTCGCTGCTCTGGCACCCCAATGGTGGAACAAGCTCCCTCACGACGCCAGGACAGCGGAGTCACTCACCACCTTCCGGAGACATTTGAAACCCCACCTCTTTAAGGAATACCTGGGATAGGCTAAAGTATTCCTTCTAACCCCCCCCCCCCCCCCCCCCAAATTGTAAAGTGGTTATCCCACTGGCTATAGGGTGAACGCACCAATTTGTGAGTCGCTCTGGCTAAGAGCGTCTGCTAAATGACGTTAATGTGCCCTTGAGCAAGGCACTTAACCCTAATTGCTCCTGTAAGTCGCTCTGGTTAAGAGCGTCTGCTAAATGACTAAAATGTAAATGTAAATGTAAAGGTCTTACTGACATCGGCTACGGAGAGCGAGATAACAGTCGTCTGGAACAGCTGGTGCTCTCATGCATGGGTCAGTGTTGCTTGCCTCAAAGCGAGTGTAGAAGATATTTAGCTCGTCTGTTAGGCTCGTGTCACTGGGCAGCTCGCGGCTGGGTTTCACTTTGTAATCCATGAAAGTTTGCAAGCCCTGCCACATCCGACGAGCATCAGCGCCGGCATAGTAGGATTTGATCTTAGTCCCGTATTGACGTTTTGACTGTTTGATGGCTCGTCGGAGGTCGTAGCGGGATTTCTTATAAGCGTCCAGGATTAGTGTCCCACTCCTTGAAAGGGGCTTTAGTAATCCTTCTTTTTAGTAAAAGCTTCTGGTTGGGACGAAACAGTCCTGTCATTTTTATTTATTTTATTTCACCTTTATTTAACCAGGTAAGCCAGTTGAGAACAAGTTCTCTTTTACAACTGTGACCTGGCCAAGATAAAGCAAAGCAGTGTGATAAAAACAACAACAACACAGAGTTACATATGGGGTAAAACAAAACGTACAGTCAATAACACAATAGAAAATATATATACAGTGTGTGCAAATGTAGTAAGTTATGGAGGTAAGGCAATAAATAGGCCATAGTGCAAAATAATTACAATTTAGTATTAACACTGGAGTGATAGATGTGCAGAAGATGATGTGCAAATAGAGATACTGGGGTGCAAATTAGCTAAATAAATAACTACGTAAATAACAATATGGGGATGAGGTAGTTGGGTGGGCTATTTACAGATTGGCCGTGTACAGCTGCAGTGATCGGTAAGCTGCTCTGACAACTGATGCTTAAAGTTAGTGAGGGAGATAAGTGTCTCCAGCTTCAGAGATTTTTGCAGTTCGTTCCAGTCATTTGCAGCAGAGAACTGGAAGGAATGGCGGCCAAAGGAGGTGTTGGCTTTGGGGATGACCAGTGAGATATACCTGCTGGAACGCAGACTACGGGTGGGTGTTGCTATGGTGACCAATGATCTAAGATAAGGCGGGGATTTGCCTAGAAGTGATTTATAGATGACCTGGAGCCAGTGAGTTTGGCGACGAATATGTAGTGAGGGCCAGCCAACGAGAGCGTACAGGTCACAATGGTGGGTAGTTTATGGGGCTTTGGTGACAAAACAGATGGCACTGTGATAGATTACATCCAATTTGCTGAGTAGAGTGTTGGAAGCTATTTTGTGAATGACATCGCCGAAGTCAAGGATCGGTAGGATAGTCAGTTTTACGAGGGCATGTTTAGCAGCATGAGTGAAGGAGGCTTTGTTGCGAAATAGGAAGCCGATTCTAGATTTAACTTTGGATTGGAGATGCTTAATGTGAGTCTGGAAGGAGAGTTTACGGTCTAACCAGACACCTAGGTATTTGTAGTTGTCCACATATTCTAAGTCAGACCCGCCGAGAGTAGTGATTCTAGTCGGGCGGGCGGGTGCAAACAGCGTTCAATTGAAGAGCATGCATTTAGTTTTACTAGCGTTTAAGAGCAGTTGGAGGCCACGGAAGGAGTGTTGTATGGCATTGAAGCTCGTTTGGAGGTTTGTTAACACAGTGTCCAATGAAGGGCCAGATGTATACAAAATGGTGTCGTCTGTGTAGAGGTGGATCTGAGAGTCACATTTACATTTACATTTACAATTACGTCATTTAGCAGACGCTCTTATCCAGAGCGACTTACAAATTGGTGCATTCACCTTATAGCCAGTGGGATAACCACTTTACAATATGTTTTTTTTTTTTTGGGTGGTGTAAGGGGGGGGTAGAAGGATTACTTTATCCTATCCAGGTATTCCTTAAAGAGGTGGGGTTTCAAGTGTCTCCGGAAGGTGGTGAGTGACTCCGCTGTCCTGGCATCGTGAGGGAGCTTGTTCCACCATTGGGGTGCCAGAGCAGCGAACAGTTTTGACTGGGCTGAGCGGGAACTGTGCTTCCGCAGAGGTAGGGGGGCCAGCAGGCCAGAGGTGGATGAACGCAATGCCCTCGTTTGCGTGTAGGGACTGATCAGAGCCTGAAGGTACGGAGGTGCCGTTCCCCTCGCAGCTCAGTAGGCAAGCACCATGGCCTTGTAGCAGATGCGAGCTTCAACTGGAAGCCAGTGGAGTGTGCGGAGGAGCGGGGTGACGTGAGAGAACTTGGGAAGGTTGAACACCAGACGGGCTGCGGCATTCTGGATGAGTTGTAGGGGTTTAATGGCACAGGCAGGGAGCCCAGCCAACAGCGAGTTGCAGTAATCCAGACGGGAGATGACAAGTGCCTGGATTAGGACCTGTGTCACCAGCAGCAAGAGTGACATCATTGATATACACAGAGAATAGAGTCGGCCCAAGAATCGAACCCTGAAGCACCCCCATAGAGACTGCCAGAGGTCCAGACAGCAGGTCCTCCGATTTGACACATTGAACTCTATCTGAGAAGTAGTTGGTGAACCAGGCGAGGCAGTAATTAAAAAAACCAAGGCTATTTATTCTGCCAATAAGAATGCGATGATTGACAGAGTCAAAAGCCTTGGCCAGGTCGATGAAGACGATGAAGACGATGAAGACGGCTGGGCAAGTTGCAGCGGAGGGTGCAGAGCTGGTGGCCGGGGTAAGGGTAGCCAGGTGGAAAGCATGGCCAGCCGTAGCAAAATGCTTATCGAAACTCTCGATTATCGTAGATTTATCGGTGGTGACAGTGTTTCCTAGCCTCAGTGCAGTGGGTAGCTGGGAGGAGGTGCTCTTATTCTCCATGGACTTTTTGGAGTTAGTGCTACAGGATGCACATTTCTGTTTGAAAAAGCTAGCCTTTGCTTTCCTAACTGATTGTGTATATTGGTTCCTGCTTCCCTGAAAAGTTGCATATTGCGGGGGCTGTTCGATGCTAATGCAGTACGCCACAGGATGTTTTTGTGCTGGTCAAGGGCAGTCAAGTCTGGGGTGAACCAGGGGCTATATCTCTTCTTAGTTCTGAATTTTTTTAATGGGGCATGCTTATTTAAGATGGAGAGGAAAGCACTTTTGAAGAACATCCAGGCATCCTCTACTGACGGAATGAGGTCAATATCCATCCAGGATATCCGGGCCAGGTCAATTAGAAAGGCCTGCTCGCTGAAGTGTTTTAGGGAGCGTTTGACAGTGATGAAGGGTGGTCATTTGACCATTGGACCCATTACGGATGCAGGCAATGAGGCAGTGATCGCTGAGATCCCTGGTTGAAGACAGCAGAGGTGTATTTAGAGGGTCAATTAGTCAGGATGATATCTATGAGGGTGCCCATGTTTACGGATTTAGGGTTGTACCTGGTAGGTTCCTTGATAATTTGTGTGAGATTGAGGGCATCTAGTTTAGATTGTAGGATGGCCGGGGTGTTAATCATATCCCAGTTTAGGTCACCAAGCAGTACAAACTCTGAGGATAGATGGGGGCAAGCAATTCACATATGGTGTCCAGGGCACAACTGGGGGCTGAGGGGGCTCTGTAGAAAGCGGCAACAGTGAGAGACTAATTTCTGGAAAGGTGGATTTTTAGAAGTAGAAGCTCAAACTGTTTGGGCACAGACCTGGATAGTACTATAGCGCTCTGCAGGCTATCTCTACAGTAGATTGCAACTCCGCCCCCTTTGGCAGTTCTATCTAGATGGAAAATGTTGTAGTTCGGAATGGAAATTTCTGATTTTTTCGTGGCCTTCCTAAGCCAAGATTCAGACACTGCTAGAACATCAGGGTTGGCAGAGTGTGCTAACGCAGTGAATAACTGAAACTTGGGGAGGAGACTTCTGATGTTAACATGCAAGAAACCAAGGCTTTTACGGTTACAGAAGTCAACAAATGATAGCGCCTGGGGGGTAGGAGTGATACTGGGGGCTACAGGGCCTGGGTTAACCTCTACATCACCAGAGGAACAGAGGAGGAATAGAATAAGGATACGGCTAAAGGCTTTAAGAACTGGACTTCTAGTGCGTTGGGTACAGAGAATAAAAGGGGCAGATTTCCGGGTGTTGTAGAATAGATTCAGGGCATTATGTACAGATAAGGATATGGAAGGATATGAGTACAGTGGAGGTACACCTAAGCATTGGGTAACTATGAAAGAGATGAAATCACTGGAGGTACCGATTGAGCCGGTCTCCGCGTGAATGGGGGGTGGGACAAAGGAGCTCTCTGAGGCTGGTTGAGCTGAACTTTGGGCTCAATTGTATAATAAGAACTAACCCAAACAGCAATAGGGCTAGGCATATTGACATGGGAGAGAGGCATAAAGCAATCACAGGTGTTATTCAAGAGGGCTAATACAACAACTGGTAATGGCGACGAAAGTTTGGGCTGAGGCTAAACAGATAAACAGGATGGGGTACCGTGTAAAGGAACAGTCCAGCAGGCATCAGCTGTGTAGCTGAGTGATCATAAGGTCCAGTGAACAGCACTAGGTGAGTCCGGGAGCAGTTCAGTTCAGTGGCTGCTAAAGCTACAGGCGAGCAGGGAGGCACGGCTGTTGATTGTGCGTGCTAGCGGGTCGGGGCTAGCAGATGGATCTTCGTGGTCGTCGCAACGGGAAGCCTGTTGAAACCACATCAGACAACTACATCGGCAGACCAGTCATGATGGATCGGCGGGGCTCTGTGTCGACACTAGGAGGTCCCGTCCGGTTGACAGAGGGGTAGATAGCCGGGAGATGGGCCTGGCTCGAGGCTAGCTCAAGGCTAACTGGTACGTCGGGAAGTGGTGATTAGCCAACAACAGCCATTCGGTTGCAGCTAGCTAGTTGCGATGGTCCGGTGTTAAGATCCAGTGATTCCGGCAGAAAATCCGATATGCTCTGGGTCGACAGCACGCTGTGCAGACTGGCCGATAATTGTCCAGGCTAGAGCTGGCTGGTAGGTAGTGCAGGCCACGGCCAGTGGTGAAGACCTCTAACGGTGGCTAATAGCAAGTAGCTAAGTGAGATAGAGAAATATATACGAATAAAAAAATAAAATAAACTTTTTTTAAGAAACAGGTTATTTACACGAGGACACAACACAATACACGACCACACTAATACGCCATTTACGTTTTACATTTTAGTCATTTATCAGACGCTCTTATCCAGAGCAACTTACAGTTAGTGAGTGCATACATTATTATTATTATTATTTTTATTTTTTATTTTTTTTTAATCATACTGGCCCCCCGTGGGAATCGAACCCACAACCCTGGCGTTGCAAACGCCATGCTCTATCAACTGAGCTACATCCCTGCTGGCCATTCCCTCCCCTACCCTGGATGACGCTGGGCCAATTGTGCGCCGCCCCATGGGTCTCCCGGTCGCGGCCGGCTACGACAGAGCCTGGATTCGAACCAGGATCTCTAGTGGCACAGCTAGCACTGCGCCACTCGGGAAAAGCTTAACATCCGCTTCATCGGACCACTTCCACATTGTCACTGGTACTTCCTGTTAGAGTTTTTGCTTGTAAGCAGGAATCAGGAGTACAGTTATGGTCAGATTTGCCAAATGGAGGACGAGGAGAGAGCTTTGGAGTAAAGGTGATCTAAAGTTTTGTCGCCTCTAGTTGCACAGGTGACATGCTAGTTAAAATGAGGTCAGACGGATTTAAGTTTCCCTGCATTAAAACCACCGGCCACTAGGAGCGCCACCTCGATGTGCATTTTCTTGTTTGCTTATGGCCCTATACAGCTGGTTGAGTGTTTAGTGTTAACAGAGAGACACACCCCTCCCCCTTAACCTTAACCCGAAGCTGCCGTGTGACGATGCAGAGAGAAACCAGCTGGATCTATGTTATCCATGTCCATGTTCAGCCATGATTCCGAGAAACGGTCGTCAGGTGAACGGTGTTTCCTCCGACACATTGGTGCGGCTGGCTTCCGAGTTAAGCTCGCGGGTGTTAAGAAGCGCGGTTTGGCGGGTCATGATTCGACCTTCGCCTCCCGAGCCCGTTGGGGAGTTGCAGCAATGAGATCAAAATTGGGGAGAAAATACAACAACAAAAAAAAACTCCAAAACCCTCCGAGAAAGTATGAGTCAACGAAAGTGTGAGAACAAAATGTTATCACATTGAAGAAGGAAACAGAAAAGGAATTCACTCAATAACAACATTTGTTTGTGTAGCATTTTGGACGGAGTTTGCACCTTCCGTGCATTAGTTTCATATGCAAATGTGGACCTGCTTTTGAGTTAATCCTGCTGGAAAGCCTACTAACCCATTCAGAGACGCTAACTGCTTTCGCACCTATTGACGAGTTGTGGGTAGATACAGTACATATGTGAATGAGCTTGTATGTGTGTGAGTGAATGGGCTGGTTGTCCCAGTTCTCCAGGGATCTAATGAGTGCCATATGGCCTTAGCTTCCTCTGCCAAACCACACACAGGCAAACACACGCTCCCTTTCCATTCTTTAGCCAAAACGAGCTCAGACTTTCCACAGCCATGTCTGACATTACTGCCATTACACACACCTCAAACACACACGTACATACACACACACCACACGTACACACACACGTACATACACACACACCACACGTACACACACACGTACATACACACACACCACACGTACACACACACGTACACACACACACCACACGTACACACACACGTACATACACACACACACCACACGTACACACACACACCACACCACACGTACACACACACACGTACATACACACACACCACACGTACACACACACGTACATACACACACACCACACGTACACACACACACACACACGTACACACCACACATGTACATACACACACACCACATGTACACACACACACACACACGTACATACACATACACACACACACACACACACACACACACACACACACACACGTACATACACACACACCACACGTACATACACAAACACCACACGTACACACACACACACACACGCGTACGTACACAGACAGCAGGCTCCCTGAGCTCCGTTCCAGACTATCCTATCAACAGGACCTGAAGAACTGTAATATTCTATGTTGAGGTCAGCCTCCAGGCGTCCGGCCCTCCACAAGGAATCGCTAGAGCACGATGAGCCAAGTGAATTCCCACTTCTGCCTGTCCAACTTTCAGTCCTTCACTGTCTCCTCCTGTTTCTAATCTGTCTAAACAAAGCACAGAAAAAAATGTAGGTGGAATTTCACAAAAAACTGATTCTCCCTAGGCACTATTCAGACTTGAGATAAGTTTATTAAACATTGACTTTAAATTTTTTTGACTTAAGTCCATGTTTTATTGAGTCCATGTTAAGTCTACTTATCTAAAGTCTGAATCGGGGCCCAGGTGTTACGTAAAAACAACAGTCCGTAAGATGAGTGGGCTGAGTGGACTGAGTGAAGGGCTCTATTCAATCTGCATCAAGGAAGTTCAGCTTTACAGCGTGATTGAAATTGAAAGGCAATGTTTCCTGCTTTAGCGGAGACAGCATTCACGGTAAACGCTGCATATGTCGGCTCAATCGGAAATGACCTTTACATTTCTATCAGGCAACGTTCTGACAAGCAGGAGACCCACATCCACCTCACATGAATACCAGTGATGAAGGCCTCATGTTGCCTCATGTTATCTCTGCTATAACTTACATGGCCCTAAACATTTTGATTGTAACGAATGATTGTATAATTTTTATAATCTCACAATGGGCCTGGCAGCTGTAGCCTGTAGTTAGTGCCAAAGTCTACCCTAGGAAAAGTCTTCAATTCCCAGTGTCTTCTTTAAAATGTTAATCAAAATATTGACAGAAAATCATCAACAATCAATATTTATGCTTTAAACCATTTGCAATTTAAAACCATTTGATTGTATGAGAGACACAGTATGCCAAAACATAATTTTTGTGTTGTGATGCTGCCTTTTACATGCACTGAAACACCAACAAGTGTTTTCACAACACTCTCTTTGGGTGTTTCAGAGTACTTCCATCCTGTTTTGAAATATATTCAGTGTATCATAACACTAACATTTGAGTTTACAATCAAACACCCTCCAAACACCAGATCTCAGCTTATGTACACTACCTTCCATGGTTTTACACAATTATGGTGTTTTGAGTCTCTAATGTAACATTTTCTGATAGTTTTAATGGTTCTAAACATTCTAGTTCTGATAGTTATAAACGTTCTAGTTCTGATAGTTCTAAACGTTCTAGTTCTGACAGCGTTTAGTTCTAAACAGTCTAGTTCTGATAGTTCTAAACATTCTAGTTCTGATGGTGTTTAGTTCTAAACATTCTAGTTCTGATAGTTCTAAACATTCTAGTTCTGATAGTTCTAAATGTTCTAGCTCTGACAGCGTTTAGTTCTAAACATTCTAGTTCTGATAGTTCTAAACATTCTAGTTCTCATAGTTCTAAACATTCTAGTTCTGATAGTTCTAAATGTTCTAGTTCTGATAGTTTTAATAGTTCTAAACATTCTAGTTCTGATCTTTTTAATAGTTCTAAACATTCTAGTTCTGATAGTTCTAAACATTCTAGTTCTGATAGTTCTAAATGTTCTAGTTCTGATAGTTTTAATACTTCTAAAAATTCTAGTTCTGATAGTTCTAAACATTCTAGTTCTGATAGTTCTAAACATTCTATTTCTGATAGTTCTACACTTTCTACTTCTGATAGTTCTAAACATTCTGGTTCTGATAGTTCTAAACATTCTAGTTCTGATAGTTCTAAATGTTCTAGTTCTGATCGTTTTAATAGTTCTAAACATTCTACTTCTGATAGTTCTAAACCTTCTACTTCTGATAGTGTTTAGTTCTAAACATTCTAGTTCTGATAGTTCTAAACATTTTAGTTCTGATAGTTCTAAACATTCTACTTCTGATATTTCTAAACGATCTAGTACTGATAGTTTTAATAGTTCTAAACATTCTAGTTCTGATACCTCTAAACGTTCTAGTTTTGATAGTTTTAATAGTTCTAGTTCTGATAGTTCTAAACGTTCTAGTTCTGACAGCGTTTAGTTCTAAACAGTCTAGTTCTGATAGTTCTAAACATTCTAGTTCTGATGGTGTTTAGTTCTAAACATTCTAGTTCTGATAGTTCTAAACATTCTAGTTCTGATAGTTCTAAATGTTCTAGCTCTGACAGCGTTTAGTTCTAAACATTCTAGTTCTGATAGTTCTAAACATTCTAGTTCTCATAGTTCTAAACATTCTAGTTCTGATAGTTCTAAATGTTCTAGTTCTGATAGTTTTAATAGTTCTAAACATTCTAGTTCTGATCTTTTTAATAGTTCTAAACATTCTAGTTCTGATAGTTCTAAACATTCTAGTTCTGATAGTTCTAAATGTTCTAGTTCTGATAGTTTTAATACTTCTAAAAATTATAGTTCTGATAGTTCTAAACATTCTAGTTCTGATAGTTCTAAACATTCTATTTCTGATAGTTCTACACTTTCTACTTCTGATAGTTCTAAACATTCTGGTTCTGATAGTTCTAAACATTCTAGTTCTGATAGTTCTAAATGTTCTAGTTCTGATCGTTTTAATAGTTCTAAACATTCTACTTCTGATAGTTCTAAACCTTCTACTTCTGATAGTGTTTAGTTCTAAACATTCTAGTTCTGATAGTTCTAAACATTTTAGTTCTGATAGTTCTAAACATTCTACTTCTGATATTTCTAAACGATCTAGTACTGATAGTTTTAATAGTTCTAAACATTCTAGTTCTGATACCTCTAAACGTTCTAGTTTTGATAGTTTTAATAGTTCTAGTTATGATAGTTCTAAACGTTCTACTTCTGATAATTCTAAACTTTCTACTTCTGATAGTTCTAAACTTTCTAGTTCTGATGGTGTTTAGTTCTAAACATTCTAGTTCTGATAGTTCTAAACTTTCTACTCCAGATAGTTCTAAACATTCTACTTATGATAGTTCTAAACTTTCTACTTTTGATAGTTCTAAACATTCTACTTGTGATAGTTCTAAATGTTCTAGTTCTGATAGTTCTAAACATTCTAGTTCTCATAGTTCTAAACATTCTAGTTCTGATAGTTCTAAATGTTCTAGTTCTGATAGTTTTAATAGTTCTAAACATTCTAGTTCTGATCTTTTTAATAGTTCTAAACATTCTAGTTCTGATAGTTCTAAACATTCTAGTTCTGATAGTTCTAAATGTTCTAGTTCTGATAGTTTTAATACTTCTAAAAATTCTAGTTCTGATAGTTCTAAACATTCTAGTTCTGATAGTTCTAAACATTCTATTTCTGATAGTTCTACACTTTCTACTTCTGATAGTTCTAAACATTCTGGTTCTGATAGTTCTAAACATTCTAGTTCTGATAGTTCTAAATGTTCTAGTTCTGATCGTTTTAATAGTTCTAAACATTCTACTTCTGATAGTTCTAAACCTTCTACTTCTGATAGTGTTTAGTTCTAAACATTCTAGTTCTGATAGTTCTAAACATTCTACTTCTGATATTTCTAAACGATCTAGTACTGATAGTTTTAATAGTTCTAAACATTCTAGTTCTGATACCTCTAAACGTTCTAGTTTTGATAGTTTTAATAGTTCTAGTTATGATAGTTCTAAACGTTCTACTTCTGATAATTCTAAACTTTCTACTTCTGATAGTTCTAAACTTTCTAGTTCTGATGGTGTTTAGTTCTAAACATTCTAGTTCTGATAGTTCTAAACTTTCTACTCCAGATAGTTCTAAACATTCTACTTATGATAGTTCTAAACTTTCTACTTTTGATAGTTCTAAACATTCTACTTGTGATAGTTCTAAATGTTCTAGTTCTGATAGTTCTAAACGTTCTAGTTCTGATAGTTCTAAACGTTCTAGTTCTGATAGTTCTAAACATTCTACTTCTGATAGTTCTAAACATTCTACTTGTGATAGTTCTAAATGTTCTACATCTCATAGTTCTAAACATTCTAGTTCTGATAGTGTTTAGTTCTAAACATTCTAGTTCTGATAGTTCTTAACATTCTACATCTGATAGTTCTAAACATTATAGTTCTGATAGTGTTTAGATCTAAACATTGTAGTTCTGATAGTTCTAAACATTCTAGTTCTGATAATTTTCTAGTTCTGATAGTTTTAATGGTTCTAAACATTCTAGTTCTGATAGTTCTAAACATTCTAGTTCTGATAGTTCTAAACATTCTAGTTCTGATAGTTCTAAACATTCTACTTCTGATATTTATAAACATTCTACTTCTGATAGTTCTACTTCTGATAGTTCTAATCATTCCAGTTCTGATAATTCTAATGTTCTATTTTTGATACTTCTAATTGTTATAGTTCTGATAGTTCTGAAAGTTCTAAATGTTCCGGTTCTGATAGTTCCAAACGTTCTCGTTCTGATAGTTCTAAAAGTTCTACTTGTGATAGTTCTGTGGTCGAATGCAGAATCTCATTGTGGTTGAAGACGGATGGAAGCCACAGTATGTCCACACAGATACTGAAATACACACACACACACACACTGAAATACACACACACTGAAATACACACACACTGAAATACACACACACTGAAATACACACACACTGAAATACACACACACTGAAATACACACACACTGAAATACACACACACTGAAATACACACACACTGAAATACACACACACTGAAATACACACACACTGAAATACACACACACTGAAATACACACACACTGAAATACACACACACTGAAACACACACACACTGAAATACACACACACTGAAATACACACACACTGAAATACACATACACTGAAATACACACACACTGAAATACACACACACTGAAATACACACGCACTGAAATACACACACACTGAAATACACGCACACTGAAATACACGCACACTGAATTACACGCACACTGAAACACACGCACACTGAAACACACGCACACTGAAACACACGCACACTGAAACACACACACACACTGAAATATACACACACTGAAACACACACACACTGAAATACACACACACTGAAATACACATACACAGAAATACACACACACTGAAATACACACACACTGAAATACACACACACTGAAATACACACACTGAAATACACACACACTGAAATACACACACACTGAAATACACACACACTGAAATACACACACACTGAAATACACATACACTGAAATACACACACACTGAAATACACACACACTGAAATAAACACACACTGAAATACACACACACTGAAATACACACACACACTGAAATACACACACACACTGAAATACACACACACACTGAAATACACACACACTGAAATACACACACACTAAAACAAACACACACGCCCACACACACACGTGCATGCACGCAAACATCCCATGTGTGCACATGCAAACACACACAAACACACCACAGAATGTCCTACGCCCAGTTGAGAACTCATCTATAGAGTCATTCCCATGGAAACGTAAATGAAACAGAATGATGGATGTCTCTTTTAAACGAGAGAAAATAAGAACAGAACAAATGAAAGAAAGAATCCAATTAATCTCATTTATGTAAACCGGAACACTTCTGTCTTCGGTTTGTGGCCTGTAACCCCAACAATGTTTCCATTTCTATAGTTATGTGATAAAGACTATTTAAAAATGTGAAACGACCGAATGTCGGCCTTTTACCAGATCTGAATATTTTCGCATGAATTGTATACAGTGAGGGAAAAAAGTATTTAATCCCCTGCTGATTTTGTAAGTTTGCCCACTGACAAAGAAATGATCCGTCTATAATTTTAATGGTAGGTATATTTGAACAGTGAGAGACAGAATAACAACAAAAAATCCAGAAAAACGTATGTCAAAAATGTTATCAATTGATTTGCATTTTAATGAGGGAAATAAGTATTTGACCCCCTCTCAATCAGAAATCCTGCAGCGCCCGCAAGGTCCCCCTGCTCAAGAAAGCACATATACAGGGCCTTCTGAAGTTTGCCAATGAACATCTGACTGATTCAGAGGAGAACTGGGTGAAAGTGTTGTGGTCAGATGAGGCCAAAATCGAGCTCTTTGGCATCAACTCAACTCGCCGTGTTTGGAGGAGGAGGAATGCTGCCTATGACCCCAAGAACACCATCCCCACCGTCAAACATGGAGGTGGAAACATTATGCTTTGGGGGTGTTTTTCTGCTAAGGGGACAGGACAACTTCACCGCATCAAAGGGACGATGGACGGGCCATGTACCGTCAAATCTTGGGTGAGAACCTCCTTCCCTCAGCCAGGGCATTGAAAATGGGTCGTGGATGGGTATTCCAGCATGACAATGACCCAAAACACACGGCCAAGGCAACAAAGGAGTGGCTCAAGAAGAAGCACATTAAGGTCCTGGAGTGGCCTAGTCAGTCTCCAGACCTTATTCCCATAGAAAATCTGTGGAGGGAGCTGAAGGTTCGAGTTGCCAAACATCAGGCTCGAAACCTTAATGACTTGGAGAAGATCTGCAAAGAGGAGTGGGACAAAATCCCTCCTGAGATGTGTGCAAACCTGGTGGCCAACTACAAGAAACGTCTGACCTCTGTGATTGCCAACAAGGGTTTTGCCACCAAGTACTAAGTCATGTTTTGCAGAGGGGTCAAATAGTTATTTCCCTCATTAAAATGCAAATCAATTTATAACATTTTTTACATGCGTTTTTCTGGATTTTTTTGTTGTTATTCTGTCTCTCACTGTTCAAATAAACCTACCATTAAAGACTGTTCATGTCTTTGTCAGTGGGCAAACGTACAAAATCAGCAGGGGATCAAATACTTTTTTCCCTCACTGTATTTGCATAACTGATCAGAATTCTATATGCCACATATAATATATTCTTCTAATATGAATTAATGTATATTAGGCCATAGCCCAAGAAGAGCTATACATGATTTAATGAAGAGCAGCAAACAGACACAACATTGTTTCACATTCTTTAATAAAATACTGAGAATCATATTATCTACATAGGCTGCATTTACACAGGCAGCACAATTCTGATATTTTGTCCAATTATTAAGGCATGAACCCTTACACACATCACCTCTCCTCCAGAGATGGACTGGAACAAAGAAAATGACCTTGAACTTTGACCCGGACCTGCCCACCCCCTCGCTGCAGCACAGCTATTGGACATTAATGCAGTATTATTATCAGAGTTCTACAGAACACACTCTGAGTTGTCACGATTGAACAGCATCCCATCATCTGAAGCCTAGAATATAACAGAGAAGGTATAACATCTAGAATACTCACTGAGACATAGAACACTGTCTTCTCAGGGAGGGCTGGCTGCTCAGGGAGGGCTGGCTGCTCAGGGAGGGCTGGCTGCTCAGGGAGGGCTGGCTGCTCAGGGAGGGCTGGCTGCTCAGGGAGGGCTGGCTGCTGCTCAGGGAGGGCTGGCTGCTCAGGGAGGGCTGGCTGCTTCTCAGGGAGGGCTGGCTGCTTCTCAGGGAGGGCTGGCTGCTCAGGGAGGGCTGGCTGCTGCTCAGGGAGGGCTGGCTGCTGCTCAGGGAGGGCTGGCTGCTTCTCAGGGAGGGCTGGCTGCTGCTCAGGGAGGGCTGGCTGCTGCTCAGGAAGGGCTGGCTGCTGCTCAGGAAGGGCTGGCTGCTGCTCAGGAAGGGCTGGCTGCTCAGGGAGGGCTGGCTGCTCAGGGAGGGCTGGCTGCTTCTCAGGGAGGGCTGGCTGCTCAGGGAGGGCTGGCTGCTGCTCAGGAAGGGCTGGCTGCTCAGGGAGGGCTGGCTGCTTCTCAGGGAGGGCTGGCTGCTGCTCAGGGAGGGCTGGCTGCTGCTCAGGAAGGGCTGGCTGCTCAGGGAGGGCTGGCTGCTTCTCAGGGAGGGCTGGCTGCTTCTCAGGGAGGGCTGGCTGCTGCTCAGGGAGGGCTGGCTGCTCAGGGAGGGCTGGCTGCTCAGGGAGGGCTGGCTGCTTCTCAGGGAGGGCTGGCTGCTCAGGGAGGGCTGGCTGCTTCTCAGGGAGGGCTGGCTGCTCAGGGAGGGCTGGCTGCTCAGGGAGGGCTGGCTGCTCAGGGAGGGCTGGCTGCTTCTCAGGGAGGGCTGGCTGCTGCTCAGGGCTGGCTGCTTCTCAGGGAGGGCTGGCTGCTCAGGGAGGGCTGGCTGCTCAGGGAGGGCTGGCTGCTGCTCAGGGAGGGCTGGCTGCTCAGGGAGGGCTGGCTGCTTCTCAGGGAGGGCTGGCTGCTGCTCAGGGAGGGCTGGCTGCTGCTCAGGAAGGGCTGGCTGCTCAGGGAGGGCTGGCTGCTCAGGGAGGGCTGGCTGCTCAGGGAGGGCTGGCTGCTTCTCAGGGAGGGCTGGCTGCTTCTCAGGGAGGGCTGGCTGCTTCTCCGGGAGGGCTGGCTGCTCAGGGAGGGCTGGCTGCTCAGGGAGGGCTGGCTGCTTCTCAGGGAGGGCTGGCTGCTCAGGGAGGGCTGGCTGCTTCTCAGGGAGGGCTGGCTGCTTCTCAGGGAGGGCTGGCTGCTCAGGGAGGGCTGGCTGCTCAGGGAGGGCTGGCTGCTGCTCAGGGAGGGCTGGAACACACTCTGTTAAAGTAGTAGACAGTACTAAGTCCCACAGTAAAGTAGTAGCCAGTACTAAGTCCCACAGTAAAGTAGTAGACAGTACTAAGTCCCAGAGTAAAGTAGTAGACAGTACTAAGTCCCACAGTAAATTAGTAGACAGTACTAAGTCCCACAGTAAATTAGTAGCCAGTACTAAGTCCCACAGTAAATTAGTAGCCAGTACTAAGTCCCACAGTAAAGTAGTAGACAGTACTAAGTCCAACAGTAAATTAGTAGCCAGTACTAAGTCCCACAGTAAATTAGTAGACAGTACTAAGTCCCACAGTAAAGTAGTAGCCAGTACTAAGTCCCACAGTAAATTAGTAGACAGTACTAAGTCCCACAGTAAATTAGTAGACAGTACTAAGTCCCACAGTAAAGTAGTAGCCAGTACTAAGTCCCACAGTAAAGTTGTAGACAGTGCTAATCCCCACAGTAAATTAGTAGACAGTACTAAGTCCCACAGTAAATTAGTAGACAGTACTAAGTCCCACAGTAAATTAGTAGACAGTACTAAGTCCCACAGTAAAGTAGTAGACAGTACTAAGTCCCACAGTAAAGTCGTAGACAGTACTAAGTCCCACAGTAAAGTAGTAGACAGTACTAAGTCCCACAGTAAATTAGTAGACAGTACTAAGTCCCACAGTAAATTAGTAGACAGTACTAAGTCCCACAGTAAAGTAGTAGACAGTACTAAGTCCCACAGTAAAGTAGTAGACAGTACTAAGTCCCACAGTAAAGTAGTAGACAGTACTAAGTCCCACAGTAAAGTAGTAGACAGTACTAAGTCCCACAGTAAAGTAGTAGACAGTACTAAGTCCCACAGTAAAGTAGTAGACAGTACTAAGTCCCACAGTAAAGTAGTAGACAGTACTAAGTCCCACAGTAAATTAGTAGACAGTACTAAGTCCCACAGTAAAGTTGTAGACAGTACTAAGTCCCACAGTAAAGTAGTGGCCAGTACTAAGTCCCACAGTAAAGTAGTAGCCAGTACTAAGTCCCACAGTAAATTAGTAGACAGTACTAAGTCCCAGAGTAAATTAGTAGACAGTACTAAGTCCCACAGTAAATTAGTAGACAGTACTAAGTCCCACAGTAAAGTAGTAGACAGTACTAAGTCCCACAGTAAAGTAGTAGACAGTACTAAGTCCCACAGTAAAGTAGTAGACAGTACTAAGTCCCACAGTAAAGTAGTAGACAGTACTAAGTCCCACAGTAAAGTAGTAGACAGTACTAAGTCCCACAGTAAAGTAGTAGACAGTACTAAGTCCCACAGTAAATTAGTAGACAGTACTAAGTCCCACAGTAAAGTTGTAGACAGTACTAAGTCCCACAGTAAAGTAGTGGCCAGTACTAAGTCCCACAGTAAAGTAGTAGCCAGTACTAAGTCCCACAGTAAATTAGTAGACAGTACTAAGTCCCACAGTAAAGTAGTAGCCAGTACTAAGTCCCACAGTAAAGTAGTAGCCAGTACTAAGTTCCACAGTAAAGTAGTAGACAGTACTAAGTCCCACAGTAAAGTAGTAGACAGTACTAAGTCCCACAGTAAAGTAGTAGCCAGTACTAAGTCCCACAGTAAAGTAGTAGACAGTACTAAGTCCCACAGTAAAGTAGTAGACAGTACTAAGTCCCACAGTAAATTAGTAGACAGTACTAAGTCCCACAGTAAAGTAGTAGACAGTACTAAGTCCCACAGTAAAGTAGTAGACAGTACTAAGTCCCACAGTAAAGTAGTAGCCAGTACTAAGTCCCACAGTAAAGTAGTAGACAGTACTAAGTCCCACAGTAAATTAGTAGACAGTACTAAGTTCCACAGTAAAGTAGTAGACAGTACTAAGTCCCACAGTAAAGTAGTAGACAGTACTAAATCCCACAGTAAAGTAGTAGACAGTACTAAGTCCCACAGTAAATTAGTAGACAGTACTAAGTTCCACAGTAAATTAGTAGACAGTACTAAGTCCCACAGTAAATTAGTATGCAGTACTAACCAGTGGGCCGGCCCACGTCACTCAACTGTCTAGTCCCCCCCCACCCCCCCATCATAAAGAGTCTATAAATGAAATAAGGCCATGCTCATGAAAAAATAAATGTCCTCCCTCATCATAAACAGCACCGTCCGCCACTGGTGTGTGTATGGGTGAGAGAGAAAGAACAGGGATGCGGTGATAAAAGGGTAGAATGATGAGGAGATGACCAACAGCTCTCCGTCTCCTTTCTGTCCTGGTCCCGCCCAGGGTCTTCTGTTATGACTGACTGACTGACTCACGCACGCACGCACGCACGCACGCACGCACGCATTAGACTACTGTTCTAACCCTCCCTTCTATAACATTAGACTTCTGTTCTGACCCTCCCTCTATAACATTAGACTACTGTTCTGACCCTCCCTTCTATAACATTAGTTTACTGTTCTGACCCTCCCTTCTATAACATTAGACTACTGTTCTGACCCTCCCTCTATAACATTAGACTACTGTTCTGACCCTCCCTTCTCTAACATTAGACTACTGTTCTGACCCTCCCTTCTATAACATTAGACTACTGTTCTGACCCTCCCTTCTATAACATTTGACTACTGTTCTGACCCTCCCTTCTATAACATTAGACTACTGTTCTGACCCTCCCTTCTATAACATTAGACTACTGTTCTGACCCTCCCTTCTATAACATTAGACTACTGTTCTGACCCTCCCTTCTATAACATTAGACTACTGTTCTGACCCTCCCTTCTATAACATTAGAATACTGTTCTGACCCTCCCTTCTATAACATTACATTTACATTACATTTTAGTCATTTAGCAGACGCTCTTATCCAGAGCGACTTACAGGAGCAATTAGGGTTAAGTGCCTTGCTCAAGGGCACATTTACGTCATTTAGCAGACGCTCTAATCCAGAGCGACTCACAAATTGGTGCATTCACCCTATAGCCAGTGGGATAACCACTTTACAATTTAGGGGGGGGGGGGGGGGTAGAAGGATTACTTTATCCTATCCCAGGTATTCCTTAAAGAGGTGGGGTTTCAAATGTCTCCGGAAGGTGGTGAGTGACTCCGCTGTCCTGGCGTCGTGAGGGAGCTTGTTCCACCATTGGGGTGCCAGAGCAGCGAACAGTTTTGACTGGGCTGAGCGGGAACTATGCTTCCGCAGAGGTAGGGGGGCCAGCAGGCCAGAGGTGGATGAACGCAATGCCCACATTAGACTACTGTTCTGACCCTCCCTTCTATAATAGACTACTGTTCTGACCCTCCCTTCTATAACATTAGACTACTGTTCTGACCCTCCCTTCTATAACATTAGACTACTGTTCTGACCCTCCCTTCTATAATAGACTACTGTTCTGACCCTCCCTTCTATAACATTAGACTACTGTTCTGACCCGCCCTTCTATAACATTAGACTACTGTTCTGACCCTCCCTTCTATAACATTAGACTACTGTTCTGACCCTCCCTTCCATAACATTAGACTACTGTTCTGACCCTCCCTTCTATAACATTAGACTACTGTTCTGACCCTCCCTTCTATAACATTAGACTACTGTTCTGACCCTCCCTTCTATAACATTAGACTATTGTTCTGACCCTCCCTTCTATAACATTAGACTACTGTTCTGACCCTCCCTTCTATAACATTAGACTACTGTTCTGACCGTCCCTTCTATAACATTAGACTACTGTTCTGACCCTCCCTTCTATAACATTAGACTACTGTTCTGACCCTCCCTTCTATAACATTAGACTACTGTTCTGACCCTCCCTTCTTTTTACTTTCAACTCGCCATTTCACAGCTTTTGTCATATTGAATTAAACTCCAACATTGTCCTTTTTGCCTCCATGAATCGATGTAAAACTTTTCTGCTTGTTCCCAAAAGAATTTGGCAATTGGCGCGTAGGCTATTTGGCGCTAAAGCTTAGGCACTAATGCCAGATCAGCCTGGTCACCCGTAATACAAGTCAGTATTCGACATCCATCCATGTCTGAGGATGTTGGGGTATGACGTGGAAACCGGCCACTAGGGGCAACAGGGAGGTTCTGTTACCTTCAGGTAGGTTTTGGTGTTGCTAGAGCGTTGGGGATGAGCGCAAACGTCTGCCTCTGATTCAAAAGGTTGCAAGTTTTAATCTATCGATAGAAAGTTGTTTTTGAGATTTTTGTTTTAAGCCTATCCCAAACCTTAACCCTTAACATTAACCTTTCGTAGTTAATGCCTGAAATTAACCCTACTTTGAACCGTGATGTTTGCAACAACTTCGAAATGTGGCTTTTAAGAAACATGGATGAACGTCTAATTCTGACGCGAGACTGTGAGAGCTAGTTGTGCCAGTTAGCCTAAAATAATGAAAGCAAAACCTCACTGTAGCTTATAGATATAAATTGCACAACAATTATACATTTATGGATTTTTTTCAGGTATTGTTTTCTCTTTATTCAACCAGCCACCAACCCTTCATCCACGCAATGTTTAATTACCCTAAACCCGCCTGCCCCACGGATATAACCGCGGGGACTGCGGGTTATAAGTCAACCCGCGCATCACTGACACACACACACACACACACACACACACACACACACACACAGAAGCTGAGATGTCAGAGAAGATCAAGGGGAGGTAAAAGTCATCCGTCCCCGTCTGCTAACACACACCGATCTCACACAGACACACCGATCGGTCTCACACACACAACAATCTGCCTCACACACCAATCCGTCTTACACACACACTCTCTCACAAACACTCTTTTGTGACTGGCCTTCCTCCTTTTAACTCGTCACTCCTGTTCGACAGCTGGACCTTTTGGCCCTGGACTTCCTGTGTCAAAGACTGGAGACAGCTACTGAGCTCCAGGGCTTTACGACACACACACAAACACACACACATACACACACACACACACACAAAGCAGAGAGACTTGTGAGACAGTCAGGGTTTTGACTACAAAATCGAGTACAAAGTATAAATAGGAACATTTTGGTCATAAAGTCAGTCTTGTCAAAAAACGAGATTTGGAAGTGAGGGCGTCACAACGGGTATGGATGGGTTGGGTATGAATCACTTACTTTTGCAAGTGATGTCCCAGAGACAAGATGTGGTCCCGCCCCCAGCTGACATGTTGTCAAGTCTGCTCGGCATAGGGGTGAAGATGGGCTTCCATAAAGTTGGTGCAAAGTTCTAATGCATTCAACAATATTGCGGAAGATGGCAAGGAATGGATTACATCCAACACATGTACGACATGATGGCTGGGAGTAGCTAGCTAGCTATGATAGTGTGACGTAACGTCAGAAGGTAAGAGTCGCATAGCTAACGTTGCCCCTGGCGATAAGGTTTGATAGGATGTAACGTTAGCCAGCTTGCTATCGGTAACGTTTAAACTCAAACTGGCTAGCTAAGAAGATCCCTATGCTAGCTAACTAGCCAATTCATTTAGAGTGATCCTGAGTCATCCCGAGTGGCGCAGTGGTCTAAGGCACTGCATCGCAGTGCTAGCTGTGCCACTAGAGATCCTGGTTCGAATCCAGGCTCTGTCGTAGCCGGCCGCGACCGGGAGACCCATGGGGCGGTGCACAATTGGCCCAGCGTCGTCCAGGGTAGGGGAGGGAATGGCCGGCAGGGGATGTAGCTCAGTTGGTAGAGCATGGCGTTTGCAACGCCAGGGTTGTGGGTTCGATAAAATAATGTACGTGCTAACTGTAAGTCGCTCTGAATAAGAGCGTCTGCTAAATGACTAAAATTTAAATTTAAACTCGGACAAAGATATTGATAACTAAACCAGAGTTAGGTAGCTAGTTAAGTAGCTTAGCTACTTTTATGAGAACAGGCATGTTGTTTGTTTAGACTTGCTCTCGATAACTCAGGCCCTGGCGGCATTCTGCCTTTCCTATAACGGAACTGGGAGTCATGACCAAGGGCTAGGTTAGTTGAACGCATTGAAGTCATTGATTTCAGAGTTCCCAGTTGTTTTGAACGCGGCAATAGTAACGGCGTCGGGGTCACCGGCCTGAATCTATTCTGTACTTACAGTCACTCTATTAGTATAATGACTTCCAAACTAGAGAGAAGTTATTTTCTCCCGCTGTGTTTGAGTGATATTGTTTAATTTGTTGTTCAGCAGTGTCGTGGGAACCCCCGCCCCCATATCAGGAGCAGAAGGCTGAGGCAGTACATGGGCTGAGGCAGTACGTGGGCTGAGGCAGTACGTGGGCTGAGGCAGTACGTGGGCTGAGGCAGTACGTGGGCTGAGGCAGTACGTGGGCTGAGGCAGTACATGGTCTGAGGCAGTACGTGGGCTGAGGCAGTACGTGGGCTGAGGCAGTACGTGGCCAGCCACCAGTCCCACTTCAGGTTGGTCACATCTGATCTGGTCATAGGTCAGAATACTATCATTCTATTTTTTGTTATTTAAATGTGTTACTTATCTATTTTTTTTACTTAACACTTGTTTTCTTTCTTAAAACTGCATTGTTGGTTAAGAGCTTGTAAGTAAGCATTTTCACTGTAAGGTCTACACCTGTTGTATTCGGCGCATGTGACAAATACAATTTGATTTGATTTGATTCGACTTGTCTGTCCTGGAACCTAACAACCATTGATGATGTATTCAACGCTGTGTGTATCAACTCTACCTTGTTTTTCTACAGATGGAGTCCCATGACTAACAGACAGGTTGATCCAGCTGGAGGACAGGAGAGATGGTTTGTCATGGAGTCCCCTGACTAACAGACAGGTTGATCCAGCTGGAGGACAGGAGAGATGGTTTGTCATGGAGTCCCCTGACTAACAGACAGGTTGATCCAGCTGGAGGACAGGAGAGATGGTTTGTCATGGAGTCCCCTGACTAACAGACAGGTTGATCCAGCTGGAGGACAGGAGAGATGGTTTGTCATGGAGTCCCCTGACTAACAGACAGGTTGATCCAGCTGGAGGACAGGAGAGATGGTTTGTCATGGAGTCCCCTGACTAACAGACAGGTTGATACAGCTGGAGGACAGGAGAGATGGTTTGTCATGGAGTCCCCTGACTAACAGACAGGTTGATACAGCTGGAGGACAGGAGAGATGGTTTGTCATGGAGTCCCCTGACTAACAGACAGGTTGATACAGCTGGAGGACAGGAGAGATGGTTTGTCATGGAGTCCCCTGACTAACAGACAGGTTGATCCAGCTGGAGGACAGGATAGATGGTTTATCATGGAGTCCCCTGACTAACAGACAGGTTGATACAGCTGGAGGACAGGAGAGATGGTTTGTCATGGAGTCCCCTGACTAACAGACAGGTTGATCCAGCTGGAGGACAGGAGAGATGGTTTGTCATGGAGTCAGTCCCCTGACTAACAGCCAGGTTGATCCAGCTGGAGGACAGGAGAGATGGTTTGTCATGGAGTCCCCTGACTAACAGACAGGGTGATCCAGCTGGAGGACAGGAGAGATGGTTTATCATGGAGTCCCCTGACTAACAGACAGGTTTATACAGCTGGAGGACAGGAGAGATGGTTTATCGTGGAGTCCCCTGACTAACAGACAGGTTGATCCAGCTGGAGGACAGGAGAGATGGTTTGTCATGGAGTCCCCTGACTAACAGACAGGTTGATCCAGCTGGAGGACAGGAGAGATGGTTTATCATGGAGTCCCCTGACTAACAGACAGGTTGATCCAGCTGGAGGACAGGAGAGATGGTTTGTCATGGAGTCAGTCCCCTGACTAACAGACAGGTTGATACAGCTGGAGGACAGGAGAGATGGTTTGTCATGGAGTCCCCTGACTATCAGACAGGTTGATACAGCTGGAGGACAGGAGAGATGGTTTGTCATGGAGTCCCCTGACTAACAGACAGGTTGATCCAGCTGGAGGACAGGAGAGATGATTTATCATGGAGTCCCCTGACTAACAGACAGGTTGATACAGCTGGAGGACAGGAGAGATGGTTTGTCATGGAGTCCCCTGACTAACAGACAGGTTTATCCAGCTGGAGGACAGGAGAGATGGTTTGTCATGGAGTCCCCTGACTAACAGACAGGTTGATCCAGCTGGAGGACAGGAGAGATGGTTTGTCATGGAGTCCCCTGACTAACAGACAGGTTGATCCAGCTGGAGGACAGGAGAGATGGTTTGTCATGGAGTCCCCTGACTAACAGACAGGTTGATCCAGCTGGAGGACAGGAGAGATGGTTTGTCATGGAGTCCCCTGACTAACAGACAGGTTGATCCAGCTGGAGGACAGGAGAGATGGTTTGTCATGGAGTCCCCTGACTAACAGACAGGTTGATGCAGCTGGAGGACAGGAGAGATGGTTTGTCATGGAGTCCCCTGACTAACAGACAGGTTGATCCAGCTGGAGGACAGGAGAGATGGTTTATCATGGAGTCCCCTGACTAACAGACAGGTTGATACAGCTGGAGGACAGGAGAGATGGTTTGTCATGGAGTCCCCTGACTATCAGACAGGTTTATACAGCTGGAGGACAGGAGAGATGGTTTGTCATGGAGTCCCCTGACTAACAGACAGGTTGATCCAGCTGGAGGACAGGAGAGATGGTTTGTCATGGAGTCCCCTGACTAACAGACAGGTTGATCCAGCTGGAGGACAGGAGAGATGGTTTGTCATGGAGTCCCCTGACTAACAGACAGGTTGATCCAGCTGGAGGACAGGAGAGATGGTTTGTCATGGAGTCCCCTGACTAACAGACAGGTTGATCCAGCTGGAGGACAGGAGAGATGGTTTGTCATGGAGTCCCCTGACTAACAGACAGGTTGATGCAGCTGGAGGACAGGAGAAATGGTTTGTCATGGAGTCCCCTGACTAACAGACAGGTTGATCCAGCTGGAGGACAGGAGAGATGGTTTGTCATGGAGTCCCCTGACTAACAGACAGGTTGATACAGCTGGAGGGGGAAAAAATCTGAATTTCTTAGATTTTTCCCAGCTGTCAAAAGTGGTCTCCTGATGTGGTTTAAGCATTGTTATGGACTTAGAACATACAATTTTGTTGTTTTTCTGTTAAAAAAGTGTGACTTTGAGAGTGAAAACCTGAAACAAATTAGGATAAATCTGAAACCTGTGAATATTTTACGCATCTGTTTCAATAGTAGACCTATTATTAATCTACTGCACAGTACAGCTTGGGTTGGCTTGACTGGGAAAGACCAATATGGCATTCATCATTTTGGGTCATTCAGAGTGTATGTCACTGTTTCTCATATCATTTTCCACACAGGGCGCCACTCCTTCGCCGGACGGGGTGTTTGGAAAGAGTCATACAAAACGTTATACTTAAATCCGAACTGGTTCTCTAGCAAATTAGTAAGATTGTCTCACCCTTATGTTCAAGAATGGCCTTTTTCCCCTTTATTCAGATTACAACCACTCACTTTCAGTTATTTGAAAAGGAAATAATCTCCCAAATATCACTATTTCTAAAACAAGCCATAGAAAGTTGGTTGCAATTTCAATTTAATCCTCCAGAATCGACAGAACAAATAATGCAACAAATAGTGTTTAAACTCAAATATACTAATTGATTATTTTTTTTGAAAGAATGTTTAAAAAAGGTATAATCTTCGTAAATGATATCATCGGTAGAACTGGTGGAGTTATGTCGCACATGCAGCTAACAAAAACATATGGAAATGTCTGCTCTACCCAAAATCACAACCAAATAATTGCAGCATTACCGCAAAAATGGAAGAGGAAAGTGGAAGGGGGAAAAAGTAAGGAACTTGTCTGTCGGCCTTGCGTTAAAGAACATAATTGGTTAAGGAAAACTGTGATAAATAAAAAAGTATAGCAGTTTCATTTAAGGACCAAAGGATTGACAGCCGTCCCATATAGATTGCAAAATAGTTGGGAAGAGATTTTTGACGTACCGATCCCATGGCACATGGTTTATGAACTGATACGCAAAACGACGCAGGATTCAAAACGTTAGAATTTTTCAGTTTAAATTCTTATACAAAATTCTTGCAACCAATAGAATGTTATTTATATGGGGGATACAATCTTCCCAGCTCTGCAGATTTTGCTGCGAAGAGACAGAATCATTAGATCATTTGTTTTGGTACTGTCCATTTGTAGACCCATGGGCGGCGCACAATTGGTCCAGCGTCGTCCAAGGTAGGGGAGGGTTTGGCCGGCAGGGATGTGGGTTCGTTTCCCACGGGGGGGGCAATATGAAAAAAAATGCACTCACTAACTGTAAGTCGCTCTGGATAAGAGCGTCTCCTAAATGACTAAAATGTAAATGTAACTGTAAATGTTGTAGCTTGTTTTTGGTCACAGGTCCAGGAATGGCTGAAGAATTGCAATATTTACCTGGAGCTAACCCTGCAGATAGCACTACTGGGTGATCTGAAAAGTCATAGTCAATCGATCAATCGATCAATAATATAATAATTATTTTAGCAAAAATGTTTATTTTCAATTTACAATCTGTAGAAACAATGAGAATAGAAAGGTTCAGAACTTTTGTAAAACATCACAGTACAGTTGAAATATATATGGCAAATATAAATCAAATATGGATGGTGTTAAGAGATAGATGGGAGGTGTTGAATGGAGCTGAAGGATGGGACTAATAACAACTAACAACAACTAATAACAACAAGATAACTAATAATGTAAAGCATACTGTGTCCATAATAAGTATAAAGGTTATAGGTTGAGAGCTTTTGTGAAAGAGCACAGTTAGAAAGATATGGCATATAGAAGCAAACCGGATGGATATCATGAAAATGATCGGAGAGGTTGAGAGTAGAAGAAGTTCAGGAGAAAGAACAAACAAAATATAATTATTGTAAAATTGACTGTGTCCATAAAATGTAGATAGTGGGTATGGGCTGGAAGTAGAGGCCTAGGGCGTTGTTGTTCACTAGTTTACTCCAAGTGGGGAAAGGGTGGCGGGGTTGGAAAGTAATAAAGGAAAATATATATTTTTAAAGGATATGTATGTATTTACAGTTGAAGTCGGAAGTTTACATACACTTAGGTTGGAGTCATTTAAACTTGTTTTTCAACCACTCCACAAATTTCTTGTTAACAAACTATAGTTTTGGCAAGTCGGTTAGGACATCTACTTTGTGCATGACACAAGTAATTTTTCCAACAATTGGTTACAGACAGATTATTTCACTTTATAATTCACTGTATCACAATTCCAGTGGGTCAGAAGTTTACATACACTAAGTTGACTGTTCCTTTAAACAGCTTGGAAAATTCCAGAAAATGATGTCATGGCTTTAGAAGCTTCTGATAGGCTAATTGACATAATTTGAGTCAATTGGAGGTGTACCTGTGGATGTATTTCAAGGCCTACCTTCAAAATCAGTGCCTCTTTGCTTGAAATCATGGGAACATCAAAAGAAATCAGCCAAGACCTCAGAAAAAAAAACTGTAGACCTCCACAAGTCTGGTTCATCCTTGGGAGCCATTTCCAAACGCCTGAAGGTACCACGTTCATCTGTACAAACAATAGTACGCAAGTATAAACACCATGGGACCATGAAGCGTCATACCGCTCAGGAAGGAGACGCGTTCTGTCTCCTAGAGATGAACGTACTTTGGTGCGAAAAATGCAACTCAATCCAAGAACAACAGCAAAGGACCTTGTGAAGATGCTGGAAGAAACAGGTACAAAAGTATCTATATCCACAGTAAAACAAGTCCTATATCGACATAACCTGAAAGGCCGCTCAGCAAGGAAGAAGCCATTGCTCCAAAACTGCCATAAAAAAGCCAGACTACGGTTTGCAACTGCACATGGGGACAAAGATCGTACTTTTTGGAGAAATGTCCTCTGGTCTGATGAAACAAAAATAGAACTGTTTGGCCATAATGACCATCGTTATGTTTGGAGGAAAAAGGGGGTCGCTTGCAAGCCGTAGAACACCATCCTAACCGTGAAGCACGGGGTGGCAGCATCATGCTGTGGGGGTGCTTTGCTGCAGGAGGGACTGGTGCACTTCACAAAATAGATGGCATCATGAGGAAGGAAAATTATGTGGATATATTGAAGCAACATCTCAATACATCAGTCAGGAAGTTAAAGTTTGGTCACAAATGGGTCTTCCAAATGACCCCAAGCATACTTCCAAAGTTGTGGCAAAATGGCTTAAGGACAACAAAGTCAAGGTATTGGAGTGGCCATCACAAAGCCCTGACCTCAAACCTATAGAAAATGTGTGGGCAGAACTGAAAAAGCGTGTGCGAGCAAGGAGGCCTACAAACCTGACTCAGTTACACCAGCTCTGTCAGGAGGAATGGGCCAAAACTCACCCAACTTATTGGTGGAAGCTTGTGGAAGGCTACCTGAAACGTTTGACCCAAGTTAAACAATTTAAAGGCAATGCTACCAAATACTAATTAAGTGTATGTAAACTTCTGACCCACTGGGAATGTGATGAAAGAAATAAAAGCTGAAATAAATCATTTCCCCTACTATTATTCTGACATTTCACATCCTTAAAATAAAGTGGTGATCCTAACTGACCTAAGACAGGGATTTTTTTACTAGGATTAATTGTCAGAAATTGTGAAAAACTGAGTTTAAATGTATTTGGCTAAGGTGTACGTAAACTTCCGACTTCAATTGTATATGTGTGTTTATGTATGTACGGCTTAAAGTGGTCCTATGGCTAGACACTCCAATCTCCGCTGTGGAGCTTTGCAGCTCCTTCAGGGTTATCTTTGGTCTCTTTGTTGCCTCTGATTAATGCCCTCCTTGCCTGGTCCGTGAGTTTTGGTGGGCGGCCCTCTCTTGGCAGGTTTGTTGTGGTGCCATATTCTTTCCATTTTTTAATAATGGATTTAATAGTGCTCCGAGGGATGTTCAATGTTTCTGATATTTTTTTAATAACCCAACCCTGATCTGTACTTCTCCACAACTTTGTCCCTGACCTGTTTGGAGAGCTCCTTGGTCTTCATGGTGCCGCTTGCTTGGTGGTGCCCCTTGCTTAGTGGTGTTGCAGACTCTGGGGCCTTTCAGAACAGGTGTATATACAGTAGGGGAGAACAAGTATTTGATACACTACCGATTTTGCAGGTTTTCCTACTTACAAAGCATGTAGAGGTCTGTAATTTTTATCATAGGTACACTTCAACTGTGAGCGACGGAATCTAAAACAAAAATCCAGAAAATCACATTGTATGATTTTTAAGTAATTAATTTGCATTTTATTGCATGACATAAGTATTTGATCACCTACCAACCAGTAAGAATTCCGGCTCTCACAGACCTGTTAGTTTTTCTTTAAGAAGCCCTCCTGTTCTCCACTCATTACCTGTATTAACTGCACCTGTTTGAACTCGTTACCTGTATAAAAGACACCTGTCCACACACTCAATCAAACAGACTCCAACCTCTCCACAATGGCCAAGACCAGAGAGCTGTGTAAGGACATCAGGGATAAAATTGTAGACCTGCACAAGGCTGGGATGGGCTACAGGACAATAGGCAAGCAGCTTGGTGAGAAGGCAACAACTGTTGGCGCAATTTTAGAAAATGGAAGAAGTTCAAGATGATGGTCAATCACCCTCGGTCTGGGGCTCAAACCTCCAATGAAGGTCTTTGCTCCGTGAAAGAAGCAGAGATGACAGAGAACTTTCCCGATGTCAACTATACTTAACAAAACTATAAACGTAACATCTGTTTTATTTATTAGGCCCTAATCTATGGATTTCACATGACTGGGCAGGGGCGCAGCCAATCAGAATGAGTTTTTCCCCACAAAAGGGCTTTATTACAGACAGAAATACTCTTCAGTTTCATCAGCTGTCCTGGATGGCTGGTCTCAGACAACCCTGCAGGTGAAGAAGCCAGATGGGGAGGTCCTGGACTGGCATGGTTGTGAGGCCGGTTGGACGTACTGCCAAATTTTCTAAAACGACTTTGGAGGAAGGTTATAGTAGAAAAATGAACATTTTGGCAACGTTTCTGGTGGACATTCCTGCAGTCAGCATGCCAATTGCACGCTCCCTCAAAACTGGAGACATCTGTGGCATAAAACTGCACATTTTAGAGTGGCCTTTTATTGTCCCCAGCACAAGGTGCACCTGTGTAATGATCATGCTGTTTAATCAGCTTCTTGATATGCCACACCTGTCAGGTGGATGGATTATCTTGGCAAAGGAGAAATGCTCACTAACAGGGATGTAAACAAATTTGGTCACAAAATTGAAGAGAAATAAGCTTTTTGGGCATATGGAAGATTTCTGGGATCTTTTATTTCAGCTCATGAAACATGGGACCAACACTTTACATGTTGTGTTTATATTTTTGTTCAGTATAAATTTTTGGGACACACCCTCAGACTCCGCCTTGTTGTGTTCAGTCATTGGGAAGAATATTTTGGAACAAGAAACTAAAAACAAGGAGCGTTTTTACTTTGTTTCGGAACATCTAGAAATATGTTGTTGTCTGTCCAACATTGAAGCAAGTGGTAAGTGGGCCAGAAAGTACAGTATCTTCCTTCAACAGGAAGTGGTAAGTGGGCCAGAAGGTACAGTATCTTCCTTCAACAGGAAGTGGTAAGTGGGCCAGAAGGTACAGTATCTTCCTTCAACAGGAAGTGGTAAGTGGGCCAGAAGGTACAGTATCTTCCTTCAACAGGAAGTGGTAAGTGGGCCAGAAGGTACAGTATCTTCCTTCAACAGGAAGTGGTAAGTGAGCCAGAAGGTACAGTATCTTCCTTCAACAGGAAGTGGTAAGTGGGCCAGAAGGTACAGTATATTCCTTCAACAGGAAGTGGTAAGTGGGCCAGAAGGTACAGTATCTTCCTTCAACAGGAAGTGGTAAGTGAGCCAGAAGGTACAGTATCTTCCTTCAACAGGAAGTGGTAAGTGGGCCAGAAGGTACAGTATATTCCTTCAACAGGAAGTGGTAAGTGGGCCAGAAGGTACAGTATCTTCCTTCAACAGGAAGTGGGAAGTGGGCCAGAAGGTACAGAATCTTCCTTTAACAGTGATATTACGTATTTTATACAGGATTAGTTAATGTTTGATATTGTGAGCTGCATAGTATTTTGAGGATGAGAACATTCCTGGTGGGTGCCAGAAGGTATGCGGGCCAAGATAGCTGGGGGGGCCACTGGTGCTAATCTTTGAAGGAGTACGTGATGGAATATCCTGACTAGTGTGCAACATGATACCATATAGGGTGATCCTATTGTGGTTGGGAGTGACAATCAATAATGGTTGGCAACTGTTGGATGGAATTAGCTCACAAAGCAGTATATAATCTGAGAGGTTTTCTATGTAAGTCATTCAAATGACAATAGGCTTCTCACGTGCCGCTTGTCATGTTGAATCCGGTACCGTAAATATTAAATACTTTGTACCAACTCTTCATCTAAGTGTTTAACTATTCTCTTGCATCCTGAATTACTTGATGCCAGAGAAACTCATCATAACAAACAGGAAGTGGTAAGTGGGCCAGAAGGTACAGTATTATCCTTCAACAGGAAGTGGTAAGTGGGCCAGAAGGTACAGTATCTTCCTTCAACAGGAAGTGGTAAGTGGGCCACAAGGTACAGTATCTTCCTTCAACAGGAAGTGGTAAGTGGGCCAGAAGGTAAAGAATCTTCCTTCAACAGGAAGTGGGTCAGAAGGTACATAATCTTCCTTCAACAGGAAGTGGGAAGTGGGCCAGAAGGTACAGAATCTTCCTTCAACAGGAAGTGGGAAGTGGGCCAGAAGGTACAGAATCTTCCTTCAACAGGAAGTGGGAAGTGGGCCAGAAGGTACAGAATCTTCCTTCAACAGGAAGTGGGAAGTGGGCCAGAAGGTATATAGTATCAGTATCTTCCTTCCTGTCTCCTGTTTCTGTCCAAATGTCCACAGTGAGATGTGCACATAGTGTCATGATACAGAGCATTATCTTCACAAACTGATCATGTCTGTGTCCAAACTGCACCCTACTGTATTCCTTATGGGGTTCTGGTCTAAAGTAGTGCACTATATAGGGAATAGGGTGCTATTCTCTGGTCTAAAGTAGTGCACTATATAGGGAATAGGGTGCCATTCTCTGGTCTAAAGTAGTGCACTATATAGGGAATAGGGTGCTATTCTCTGGTCTAAAGTAGTGCACTATATAGGGAATAGGGTGCCATTCTCTGGTCTAAAGTAGTGCACTATATAGGGAATAGGGTGCCATTCTCTGGTCTAAAGTAGTGCACTATATAGGGAATAGGGTGCCATTCTCTGGTCTAAAGTAGTGCACTATATAGGGAATAGGGTGCCATTCTCTGGTCTAAAGTAGTGCACTATATAGGGAATAGGGTGCCATTCTCTGGTCTAAAGTAGTGCACTATATAGGGAATAGGGTGCCATTTGAGATGCAGTACAGAGAATATCTCCACACACAGATAATGTCCTCTCTTCTTCTAACACTCCTGAATCAACAATGTGTGTAGGCAGGGAATATCATGAGGATTGTCCAACAATATCTCTATATTTATTCATGTGTTTTTCCTCTCTCTCCGTCGACCAGAGACTTGAGGTCTGGTAAACCGGTCAGTTTGAGGTCCAGCAGCATCTGACCATAGGCTTTACCCTAGAGGGGGGAGAGGGGGGGGGGGGGGAGAGAGAGAGAGAGAGAGAGAGAGAGAGAGAGAGAGAGAGAGGGAGAGAGAGAGGGGAGAGAGAGAGAGAGAGAGAGAGACCAGTGAAGAACAAACACCACTGTAAATACAACCCATATTTATGTTTATTTATTTTCCCTTTTGTACTTTAACTATTTGCACAATGTCTTTATTCTTTTGGAACTTCTGAGTGTAATGTTTACTGTTAATATTTATTGTTTATTTCTCTTTTGCTTACTATCTACTTCACTTGCTTTGGCAATGTTAACACACGTTTCCCATGCCAATAAAGCCCTTAAAATTGAAAATTGAAATTGAATTGAGAGAGAGAGAGAGAACAGATGAGCTCCCAAATTTTTCAGCATGTTTTTACAAAAATATAGATTTAGAGTTAGATAACCTTGGATTTTTCGGCAAGGACCTATACAGGATGCTACCCTCCACAACATAACCTTCACTCCAAATCAAAACTCCAAACCAACAACCTGATTTTGGACAGAATTACATGGAAGGATTCCTACTACCAGAGATCCAATCTATACAGCAAATGCTCTGCCAAACAAACAACAGAACCCTGAAAACACCATCCAACCTGGAACTGAGTGAATAATGTTTAGTCTGAAGCTACTTTTACAACCAATAAGAAAAATACATTATAATGATATATTTTACTTTATAAGGACTGAAGGCTATGTTAAGGCTACCAAGCTTGCTAGGACAGAACATATCTGACTGCTACTTCAATTAGCACTGAGGTGTGAAGCGGGAGGTGTCGAAGCCCTTGAGCCCAACGATGGCAGGAGAGTTGCACAGTCTACCCCACCCAAATGCAGAGGACTTTGAAGCCCCGTCCCGCTTCTCAGAGGTTATTAGCATACAGTACCCTCTGGTTGTAAAAAATGACAAGGCACGAAAAGAGTACAAAAAGAAGCTCCTTATGGAAAATCAAGAAACACTTTTTGCTGACTATTATAAAAATGGGAACATAAGCAACTTAATGTTCCACACAGACCATCCCCTGGCATGGCACAGTGCTATAATAACAGACCATCCCCTGGCATGGCACAGTGCTATAATAACAGACCATCCCCTGGCATGGCACAGTGCTATATTAACACACTACTCCTCTGTTAAGATGGGTGGAAACTCAGGATACTAGACAACGAGGACTCTGAGTCAGCCAAAGTCAACCTGTATAAGTCTGGAGCAGTAATGGTCCAGGGCAACCCCAAACAGTTTCAGATATCTAACCAAAAACATAGAGACCCAGAAAACCTGAGCCTTCACTATGGTGAATCACTAAAACAATACAGAAATACACTACGGAAAAAGAAGGAACAGCATGTCAGAAATCAACTCAATGTAATTGAAGAATCCATAGACTCTAACCACTTCTGGGAAAATTTGAAAACACTAAACAAACAACAACACGAAGAGCTATCTATCCTTACTTAGATTTGTGTGTATTGGGTATATGTTGTGAAATTGATAGATATTACTTGTTAGATATTACTGCACTGTCGGAGCTAGAAACAGAAGCATTTCGCTACACCCGCAATAACATTTGCTAAACACGTGTATGTGACCAATACAATTAGAATTGATTTGATTTGATCCAAAACGGAGATGTATGGGTAAACCACTTCTCCAATCTTTTTGGCCCTATAACAAAGAACAAACAGCAAAAAAATATACATGATCAAATGCAAATCTTAGAATCAACTATTAAAGACTACCAGAACCCACTGGATTCTCCAATTACATTGAATGAACTCCAGGACAAAATACAAACCCTCCAACCCAAAAAGTCCTGTGGTGTTGATGGTATCCTCAATGAAATGACAAAATATACAGACCACAAATTCCAATTGGCTATACTTAAACTCTTTAACATCATTCTTAGCTCTGGCATCTTCCCCAATATCTGGAACCAAGGACTGATCACCCCAAACCAAAAAAGTGGAGACAAATTTGACCCCAACAACTACCGTGGGATATGCGCCAACAGCAACCTTGGGAAAATCCTCTGCATTATCATTAACAGCAGACTTGTACATTCCCTCAGTGAAAACAATGTACTGAGCAAATTTCAAATTGGCTTTTTACCAAATTACCGTACGACAGACCACGTATTCACCCTGCACACCCTATTTGGCAAAGTCTTCTCATGCTTTGTTGATTTCAAAAAAGCTTTTGACTCAATTTGGCATGAGTGTCTGCTATACAAATTGATGGAAAGTGGGGTTGGGGGAAAAACATACGACATTATAAAATCCATGTACACAAACAACAAGTGTGCAGTAAAAATTGGCAAAAAACACACACATAGTAAATCTCAGTAAGACCAAAATAATGGTACAAATTCCATCTAGATACCGTTGCCCCAGAGAACACAATAAACTATACATACCTCGGCCTAAACATCAACGCCACAGGTAACTTCCACAAAGCTGTGAACGATCTGAGACACAAGGCAAGAAGAGCCTTCTACGCCATCCAAAGGAACATAAAATTCGACATACCAATTAGGGTCTGGCTAAAAATACTTGAATCAGTTATAGAACCCATTGCCCTTTATGGTTCTGAGGTCTGGGGTCCGCTCACCAACCAAGAATTCACAAAATGGGACAAACACCAAATTGAGACTCTGCATGAAGAATTCTGCAAAAATATCCTCCGTCTACAACGTAAAACACCAAATAATGCACGCAGAGCAGAATTAGGCCAACACCCGCTAATGACAAAATCCAGAAAAGAGCCGTTAAATTCTATAACCACTTAAAAGGAAGCGATTCCCAAACCTTCCATAACAAAGCCATCACCTACAGAGAGATGAACCTGGAGAAGAGTCCCCTAAGTAAGCTTGTCCTGGGCCTCTGTTCACAAACACAAACAGACCTCACAGAGCCCCAGGACAACAACACAATTAGACCCAACCAAATTATGAGAAAACTAAAAGATAATTACTTGACATATTGGAAAGAATTTACAAAAAAAAACTGAACAAACTAGAATGCTATTTGGCCCTTAACAGAGAGTACACAGTGGCAGAATACCTGACCACTGTGACTGACCCAAAATTAAGGAAATCTTTGACTATGTACAGACTCAGCGAGCATAGCCTTGTTATTGAGAAAGGCCGCCGTAGGCAGACCTGGCTCTCAAGAGAAGACAAGCTATGTGCACACTGCCCACAAAATGAGATGGAAACTGAGCTGCACTTCCTAACCTCCTGCCAAATGTATGACCATATTAGAGACACATATTTCCCTCAGATTACACAGACACACAAAGAATTCGAAAACAAACCCAATTTTGATAAACTCCCTTATCTACTGGGTGAAATACCACAGTGTGCCATCACAGCTGCAATATTTATGACCTGTTGCCACAAGAAAAGGGCAACCAGTGAAGAACAAACACCATTGTAAATACAACCCATATTTATGTTTATTTATTTTCCCATTTGTACTTTAACTATTTGCACATTGTTACAACACTGTATATATACATAATATGACATTTGAAATGTCTTTATTCTTTTGGAACTTCTGAGTGTAATGTTTACTGTTAATATTTATTGTTTATTTCACTTTTGTTTATTATCTACTTCACTTGCTTTGGCAATGTTAACATAAGTTTCCCATGCCAATAAAGCCCTTAGATTGAGAGAGAGCGAGAGAGAGAGAGAGAGAGAGAGAAAAATGCCTAAGTTTAGAGCATATTTAAAACCCTTTATACTGTAAGCCTTATAGGGCTAAATGATGTTTACGTATTTGCAGAAATCTCACTACGAATTCACTAAAAAGAATTCCCTCTTTTACTGATCGACTAAAAAACACATGTCTGTGTCTGCATGAGTGTGTGTGTGTGTGTGTGTGTGTGTGTGTGTGTGTGTGTGTGTGTGTGTGTGTGTGTGTCTGCATGAGTGTGTGTGTGTGTGTGTGTGTGTGTGTGTGTGTGTGTGTGTGTGTGTGTGTGTGTCTGCATGAGTGTGTGTGTGTGTGTGTGTGTGTGTGTGTGTGTGTGTGTGTGTGTGTGTGTGTGTGTGTAACCCTTTGATGTAACTCTGAGTTCTAGTGGGCCAATACAACTCTTTACAGGGCTGCTGTCTCCACAGAGAGGAGGAGGAAGGAGGAAGGGAGGTGAGGAAGGAGGGAGGGAGGGAGGGAGGGAGGGAGGGAGGGAGGGAGGGAGGGAGGTGAGGAAGGAGGGAGGGAGGTGAGGAAGGAGGGAGGGAGGGAGGGAGGCAGGGAGGGAGGGAGGGAGGGAGGGAGGTGAGGAAGGAGGGAGGGAGGGAGGGAGGGAGGTGAGGAAGGAGGGAGGGAGGGAGGGAGGGAGGGAGGGAGGGAGGTGAGGAAGGAGGGAGGGAGGGAGGGAGGGAGGGAGGGAGGGAGGGAGGGAGGTGAGGAAGGAGGGAAGGAGGGAGGGAGGGAGGGAGGGAGGGAGGTGAGGAAGGAGGGAGGGAGGGAGGGAGGGAGGGAGGGAGGGAGGGAGGGAGGGAGGGAGGTGAGGAAGGAGGGAAGGAGGGAAGGAGGGAGGGAGGGAGGGAGGGAGGTGAGGAAGGAGGGAGGGAGGGAGGGAGGGAGGAGGGAGGGAGG